>JAMKCF010000004.1:6657201-7257201 GCA_023634235.1 Pisaster brevispinus | reverse complement strand
CAATTGAACTTGTGGGAATAATCTTGCTAGACTTGACACAGTCTTTGTTCAGTTAGTGACAGTCCAAAAAGCATTAGTTACAAATGTAGCACCAACCCAACTATGTGCGTAACTTGGACTTGAAGTTTTAGCAGAGAGTACTTTAGCTATAGTCTTGACAAAGTTCTTCAGCATGTGGCTCGTTGTCTATAAAGCAATGGTTTACCTCAACATTCCTTCATCACTTTAGTTGAGCTTGTAGCGGAGAGACATCTGTTAAGACTTGATGCATCCCTTCAGCTAGTGTCAAAGTCCAAAAAGAGTTAGTTTAGCCTCAACATCCCTAATTCACTTGAATGACTGAACATTTAGCGGAGAGTCACCTGGCTAGACTTGATGCAGTCATTCAGCAGGTGGCAAACGGTCCAAAATGTGTTGGTTAACCTCAACATCCCTTCATCACTTTAGCTGAGCTTGTAGTTGACTTGACTTGACGAAGTCCTTGAGCTGGTGGCATACAGTCCAAAAAGCATTAGTTTAGCCTCAACATCCAAACATCACACTTCATCAGTTGAACTTGAAGCGGAGAGTCATCTGCGTATACTTAGCACAGTACTTCTTCAGATGGTGGCACTCAGTCCAAAAAGAGTTGATTAGCCTCAAGATCTGGTGTATATCATCTCTAAGTTCATCATCTGTGGTTTAAAACAATTTTCAAAGACTAATTCTGATAAACTCTTTTAATACAAGTATCAGTTGCTCTAAGGAATAGTTAAGTCTGAATGCTCTCATGTGCAAGAAAATTCGTCAGCTCCAGCCAGTTTTTCATTTCATTGATTATGTACACATTCCAAGTTGTTTTTCTCTTTGTGTTTTTAAAAGGTCTCTTTATTAAAAACTTGACTCCTGTTTTAAAATGAATTTTAAGATTTCAAAGATTACAATTCTGAAATAGTAACTTGTGGAATGAACTTTCTCTTCAAAGAAAAGTTCTAGAATGATCCCCCCAACTTAGCACGTGATCTGTGACTCTTTGTACCTGTATCATCCAACGATGCTCATCTAAACAGGTCTGGTTGCTGTCACCACTCCACTAGAAACTGGACACACACCATCATAGTGGCACAACATTCTGGGTTGTTTTTTTCTGTATGCGTTTTTCACAATTTTCTTACTGAAAACTTAATTGACGTCTTATTTTAATGAATTTTTCCATCGATTGGTTTTATGGTGTGTTTATTCTAAAACATTAGCTCCTTTGTCAATTTTTTTGGATGAACCTTCTTTTCAAAGAATTTTTTCAGAATAATTTTCCCCCCCAAATTCCAAGCGGTCTGTTGTTCACTCTTTGCTCCTCTATCCTCCAACGATACTCATCCAAACAGGTCTAGTTGTAGATCACCACTCCACAAGAGACGGCTCAACGTTGGGCAAAGTTAGTATGGCACAGAGACAAATTTATCTCTATGCATTTGTATATCTCTATGAAAGTTGCAAGAGGAGCCGACTTCAATGTATCACGAAAAAGGTTTCAATTTGCTTGGATTGTACAAACACAACTGTGTTAAAACAAGTTAACTGGTTCTTGAGTTGTTTAACTTGATGGCTTTCTGGTTGTTCATGCTTGCTGTTGTAGAATCTCAAATGATATTAGTATTTTGCCTGCTGGTTAAAACTTGTTGTTTTTCACATCAGTTTTTCCTACCAAAGTTATCGATAAATTGATGTTTAGATTTGTTTGTATGGTTTTCAAAGTTTCCTGATCGAGTAGGTAGATTCTTTACCATGTCCAATTTAGTAGGTAGTTTCTTTACCATGTCCAATTTAGTAGGTAGTTTCATCACCAGTGCTACGTACAACATGTAGTTATAACCCGATACCGATACATTACTAAAACTTTGCTCTGACCCCAGTCCTTGCTGGTAGGCACCACAGCTCAGTGAAGATTTCCACACAATTAACTACTTCGTCATCCTCAAGAAGAAGACATGATCTGCTTTTCGTAAGAAAACAAATCTAGAACGTTTGTATTACCAGCGGCGTAACTAAGGGGGGATCAAAGCAAGTGCCCCTATCCCATTGATGTCCTTACCCCCCCCCCCCCTCCCTCTCGCCCCATTTGAAATCTGGGCTTTTGGGATTAAAAACTACCGGGGTAGAATGTTACATTTTATATGCTGTAAAGTAATAACTGTAATGTTGTTAAACAATTGTAGTTTTTTTTGCACAATTTGTTTTGTTTTTACACTCACGCCAACTTGTTGTATAAAAACAGTAAATGACATTAAAAAAAGCGCTGGCAGAAAAGGGACTTGTTTAAGAGAAATGCAAACGGAAACTATTGTTTTAATTGTCCAGAAATGCAACGCTTGAAAAAATAGCGCACCCCTTTTGTCCCCTAAAATTTTACCCTGTGTTAACACGGAGTATTACCAAAAAACTGCAATACTTTACCCAAGTAAATTCATTTACACGGTGCCCCAGAGATGCCAGGCCATATGTGCACAATAAAGTGCTTGCCTCGACTTCCTCTTTAGTACTAACAGGTTACAGACTTTGGAAAACAAAAAACAAGGCTAAAACATGTGGAGGGAAAGTTTATTAATCTTTCACACTTACCATCATACTTTACCCAATACTTCACCTGACCTACCCTGTTGACGCCGGGTCAGGAATCAATTATTCAATTTCTGCGTTTCAATTGACAATCACCTGCTACAACATCCATTTTGGGAAGAATAGGTTTTACAGCCTGCAGAAAAAGACGGAAATAGTAGCCTGATGAGGCCAGGTTAGAGGTTGCGGAAATAAAGGTTAGAGGCTGTGGAAATAAAGGTTAGAGGCTGTGGAAGAAGTGTTAAAAGCTGCGGGAAAAGGTTAGAAGCTGTGGAGAAGAGGTTGTTGTTTCTTTCACACTTACCCTTATACTTTTTACCATATACTTCACCTGTTATACTTAACCTTGTAAACAGACGACCTCACTGGCCTTCTCAAGTCACTCATTAGGGACGTCAAAGGATGAGTCTTCATCGTCTCCTCAAGTTCTGTATTTACTGGAGATGACGTAGTTCTTAGTTTTGGCTCGTGTTTTCATCTTAGAACCAAGACTTAGTACTACATAAGTCATACTTTATACTTTACCTATTTTCAGTGAACCTGCTGAAAGAATAGAGGGTTAGTCTTATCTCTAGGCCAACACTTAAAGTACTCTAGGCCTATACTGTCTTACCATTCATACATACCTATATAGGGAACCACTGCAGGGTGTCTTTCCCTACGGATGATCTGGTCTTTTAACTTCTCCATTCTCCTCTCTCGTCTAATTCTTCTTTGTGTCATTTTTCCTTCAGTTTTTTTGCAGCGCTCACAAATATTAAGTGGGCTAGAGAGCTTATTTCTAATGATACGTATACGCTTCATAGATTTGCTCTGTGGGACTGGGCCAACACCTTTAAAAAAGTGTTTGCTCCAAATTTCCATGTAAAAAAATTTAAGTTAACTCTAAACGAGCAAATGTTGCAGCTACGTTGTTTATTTGTTGTATTATTTGTTAAATTTTTGAAGACTTAATGTATTCATGCTCAGTTGAAAATACATTTCGAATCGATTTAATGCTGATAGTAGGAATATGTACATATTAATTTAGCTGGTCTAAATTGTCTACGTAAGTACTCCTTAATCAAGCATTAATCATCAAATGAATGGTGATTGGGCTGGAATATTTGACTGCATGGTAACGTCAGGTGGTGGGTTTTGTACCCACATCGCAGCAGCAGTGGGTAAAAGTGCAGAATCATTTCTCTTTTACTGATTTTTCTATTGTTTTATTTTTCTTTAAAACATAACTCATCTTTTGAGAAGAGTTATTAAACATTTTAATGACTGAAGTTTTTTTACTCTTCCTTTTTAAACATTACGCTATTGAAACTTAAAATGACAATTACAGATAATCATGACAATTGATGACTTGAAGTATCAACCCTGACAGAAATGTTCAGTAAGACTAGTCTCCTAACTAAAAGCATCACTGGCTTCGACCAATATGCAAATCAGGAAATTCCATGACGGTGTGAAGTCACCATGAAAGTTACACGAGCAAGGACAACATCAACAAGATCGTCGAACATCTTGGGGGTGGGGATGGTATAAAAGGGGAAGGACTCTGCAAGAGAGCGGGTTAGATCTTCTCTTACCATTCGCAGTCTTCGCACTCTTGTCTTTATCTTGAGGATCAACCTGCGTTATCCGACCTCCACTTTTGCGCTACAGTAAATTTTTATTCTCTTTTGAGAAAGTTCAAGAACTAACATATTTTATTATTTTCAATTAATAAACCACGATGGAAAAGTACTGGAAACGTATTTAACTTTTTTTTTTAGAACCATCGCAACTCATAAAAGGGAGGTGTATGTAAATTCAATTCAAGTGAATTAATTTATAGGTGCATCACGTGAAAACTCATTCAATTTGTTTACCATTGTACAGCAGTAAACCTTGACCAAAAAAACTTTTTAAAAAGCATACGGTGTCTCCGCAAATTCAGTGCCGATTGTTTGAGAGTTAAAAAATAAAAAAAATCAATATTTATAATCAAAGGTGAATCGCACAAGCGAACTTAAAAAGTGGAAGTCGGATACGGCACAGTTTTCCTTACCTTGGTCCTTTGGCGACCTCTAATGCACATCCAGATCCAGAGGCAAAACATCCACACATTATACATCCATAGATCTTCATCTCCCATCAGGTCACAGTCTCTTGAGAGTCGTCAGCACAAAGATATCCCACCGAGGAACGTCCCATCAATGTCTCTTGAATCTTGGCTGGACGGAAGCCCGCTGCTGCATGGCTGCTAAGGTCTGTCTCCAGTCGTTCCTCGTCTTGGTCCACCGCTTCTAATTTGACAAGAAAAAACCCAAACCTAAATCCATCATGCTAAAGTTCAAGTCCAAAGGGGATTACCGAAAATTATTGAGGAAGGGTTGTCGATAGGTTAGTGGCCATACTCTGGAAAGATTTTTGGGCACTTGGTCACTGACACCGACAGGAAAGTTACGAGAGTTAACCTTCCAAGTTTTTTTCTTCTTCAATTCTTACACTTTGCCTCTGCTGAGTATCTGCTTTGGATTGTGTCAACCAAGCTTAATCTGAACACGATAATTTATTATGTTCATCCCCTCTCTTGCTCTAGGTTAGTTTGATTTTACTTTTATCTTTCTTGTATTCCTAGGCTTAACAATGGCGTACATTCGTAAAATTTAATCCATAGAGATATCTCAATTAATACGAGAAATATCTCTCTTAATAGTACAGACTTCTCTATTAATAATAAAGATATATCTATTGATAATAAAGATATCTGTTTAATAGAGACACTTCTATATCTTTGTTGAGAGATATCTCTAGTAACAATAGAGCTATATCTATTAGTATTACAGATATATGTATTAACAAAAGGTATATCAATATTCTCATTAAAAATATCTCTGAGACGTATTTGCTTCCAGGTCAGGTCACGCGAGATATTTTTCAGCTTAAGGCATGTTATAAGGGATGTCTATTTCAGTGGTTTTTAACCAATAGGCTTTATGGACGTCATTTCTACACAATTTGCCGTACAGGGATCACCAACACTGGGGGACAGGACACCGGAACAGAGATGCCAAAACACCAACATCACAGCCGGTTGGCCCTGCTGAGCCATAGGTGTAAAATTTGGGAAGGGAGGGAGAATACGAACAATTCAAGTGTTTTGTGAAAATAGAATAAAGAATCTTTATGTAAAAACCTTTTACATTTCAGTTAATTATGGGAAACCATATACCCATTATTTACGACAGAATCACTTGGGGTGCAAATATCATGGTGCTCCGGAAAAATTATATTTTTTATAAATAAAAAAGTATCTATTTTGTGTTATACTATTTGATGTAACATATTTTTTTCGTCAATTAGGGCCAGTGAAATTGTTTTTGTTTTGTACATTTTATTTTATTACACTTTTATCACCGTTGCACTATAATGCACGTAGGCCTATGTGGTACTTATAAGCGGGTTTGAATTGACTTTTTTGGAGGTTTGGTTAAAATGCACTTTTGCTGAAAATATTGCTTAATTAAGGCAAATAAATTGGAATACGTAATCCTCTCTTCCCTTTTAAGTGTTTTCATTAATCAATAGGTTTAGCCTACCGAAAAAGTAACTAAATCACCTAAAACCACATAACGACAACTACATTACTGCTCATGCTACTCCAGCGTCTCCTTCCCAGTCGTTACATAGTTTTAAGTCCAATGTCAGGTGTCTGTCTGCATTGTTAAAAATCAGTAAGAGATCATGAATTCGGGACGTAAATATTTGTAGAGATGCTAAAATCTACTGGCAAATAAAACTTTACCCTCCCCATGTACACTTTATGTTTCAGTCAGAGTCAATGCTTGGCGGCTTTTATCTGTAAAAGCAGAAATTGCTAATTTTACTTTTGAATGCTTGCAAGAGGGGAGTTACATTTTGCTTTGAAACTGATTGATTTAATGTTGCTTTAAATCTGAACCATCTAATATTGAATTTTTTAAATGAATACAATTCCTTTATTTCATTGCAAAAACTTATTTCTTAAGTTGTCCTGGATTTGTTACAAGACCAGAGACGTCTAAAGTTTTAAGACGCCTAGTGATTGATTGGTTTGTTGTTTCAACCCGCCGTTTTGTTTTTTTCCTTTTATTTGGGATTTAGTAATTTTAACCACATTTAATGTTACATAGGCTACAGCGCCTAAAACGCTCCTCCCTTCAGAGTAGTCTGGAAAAGAATATTAATAATCATACTTTTTCACAAGCCAGATCAACGTATCCTTGAGAGTTTGTCTGCATGAAAAGAGCACGCTAGCCGCACTTGTGCCTGTATAGCTAATGTTACCAAGCTTTACCTTAAAAAATGTCGCTGGAACAATGTGTTCGGCTTTGGTCGTGAGTGTTACCCTGCAATCAACGGCGATTCACCGGAGCTCTGTCTTGCCACTCTGAAGCTTAATGCTGAAGCTAGTTGCTTTCAAAGTCTAGTCGAACTAGAGAACTTCGTGGCACTTCCGAACTCACTATATGTACTAAAGTGCCCAACGGTGACAACCATTCACATTCTTGTTAGGGTTGTCCTTCAAATCTTGGCCAAGCCTTCGATAAACAATATTGGTTCTAAGGTACAACAGTTATTGCCGAAATATTTCTGAATGCACATGGTTGGCCTTGGTAAGAATTTTGAGAAGTTTACAAGTAAAGGTCGGCGTCGGAAGGCGCAACGTCCACCTCCCACGTTAAAACCGGGATGCTGTCCCCTCCAATCCAGTCCGCAAGTGGCATCAGGGCTAGTCCAATCCGCCACAACGAGCACTTCGAAAACGTCTGCAGCTGAAGAACTGCATAACGATGTAGATGTTATAGAGTTGATGTTACAAAGAGCCACAGAAGGAGTTCGAACCTCCAAGACAGTGACAATAGAGATTACTGGGTCGCACGAACTCTCTTTGTAGGTTGTGCAACACCGCATTTTGCACTGGCAAACAAACAGCAGCTCATCGGGGCCCTGCATGCGTCGAAGAATGCTGGGACAATAATTTTCCACAGTAATGCTTTTTGTGGACGGGGTTCGGGTAGCACTCCTTTTATCTTCTTTTAATGTGTTTGGGCGGACCTTACATGTACAAATTACACGCAATCAAATTGTATATGTCACAAAATTTGAAAGACCAGAAAAACATACCGATTGGCAAGGCACAATTTGATAACATGAAATTTGAATACTATTGTTTGAAATGCCAGTAAAAGTGTGATACACTTTCTAGTACACTTTCTAGACCCTAAATGCAGTCTTCTGTAGACATTAAAAATTCCCTTGTAAACCAAACGTTTTAAAAGGTAACACTTTCCCGCATTATTTCCTCTGACATTTCAATAGCTATCTGATCAACAATCTGTTTATCTATGAAACAGTACCTTATTTGCGCATAAAAAACACTGACCCCAAAGAAACCCAAACACCCACTTGTTTGTTTCGACGAATACCAAATTCTACTAAAAGGTATTTGTAATTTGTATAACAGGTAATTTTGGATGGTAAGCAGTTCGTAACAGCTAATTTAGTTCCCCAATAAATTAAAGAAAAATAAGCTTACTAAAATAGCTATCTGATCAACAATCTGTTTATCTATGAAACAGTACCTTATTTGCGCATAAATAACACTGACCCCAAAGAAACCCAAATACCCACTTGTTTGTTTCGACGAATACCAAATTCTACTAAAAAGTGTGTGTTATTTGTATGACAGGTAATTTTGGATGGTAAGCAGTTCGTAACAGCTAATTTAGTTCCCAAATATATTAAAGAAAATAAGCTAAGTAAAAGTAAAAAAATAAAGGATTAGAAGGAGGAATCTTAAGAGAGAAAATACTTATAGACCATCTGTCGCTTACGTCTATTCGTGGCGGCCCCAGGTGCCGCCAACTGCAACTGGGCCCCAGTTGCAGTTGGCGCCCCAACTGCAACTGGGCCCCAGGTGCCGCCAACTGCAACTGGGCCCCAGTTGCGCCCCAGGTGCAACTGGGCCCCAGGTGCCGCCAACTGCAACTGGGCCCCAGGTGCCGCCAACTGCAACTGGCCCCAGGTGCCGCCAACTGCAACTGGGCCCCAGGTGCCGCCAACTGCAACTGGGCCCCAGGTGCCGCCAACTGCAACTGGGCCCCAGGTGCCGCCAACTGCAACTGGGCCCCAGGTGCCGCCAACTGCAACTGGGCCCCAGGTGCCGCCAACTGCAACTGGGCCCCAGGTGCCGCCAACTGCAACTGGGCCCCAGGTGCCGCCAACTGCAACTGGGCCCCAGGTGCCGCCAACTGCAACTGGGCCCCAGGTGCCGCCAACAGCAACTGGGCCCCAGGTGCCGCCAACTGCAACTGGGCCGCAGTTGGCGGCACCTGGGGCCCAGTTGCAGTTGGCGGCACCTGGGGCCCAGTTGCAGTTGGCGGCAACTGGGCCGCAGTTGCAGTTGGCGGCACCTGGGGCCCAGTTGCAGTTGGCGGCAACTGGGCCGCAGTTGCAGTTGGCGGCACCTGGGGCCCAGTTGCAGTTGGCGGCAACTGGGCCGCAGTTGCAGTTGGCGGCACCTGGGGCCCAGTTGCAGTTGGCGGCAACTGGGCCGCAGTTGCAGTTGGCGGCACCTGGGGCCCAGTTGCAGTTGGCGGCAACTGGGCCGCAGTTGCAGTTGGCGGCACCTGGGGCCCAGTTGCAGTTGGCGGCAACTGGGCCGCAGTTGCAGTTGGCGGCACCTGGGGCCCAGTTGCAGTTGGCGGCAACTGGGCCGCAGTTGCAGTTGGCGGCACCTGGGGCCCAGTTGCAGTTGGCGGCAACTGGGCCGCAGTTGCAGTTGGCGGCACCTGGGGCCCAGTTGCAGTTGGCGGCAACTGGGCCGCAGTTGCAGTTGGCGGCACCTGGGGCCCAGTTGCAGTTGGCGGCACCTGGGGCCCAGTTGCAGTTGGCGGCAACTGGGCCGCAGTTGCAGTTGGCGGCACCTGGGGCCCAGTTGCAGTTGGCGGCAACTGGGCCGCAGTTGCAGTTGGCGGCACCTGGGGCCCAGTTGCAGTTGGCGGCAACTGGGCCGCAGTTGCAGTTGGCGGCACCTGGGGCCCAGTTGCAGTTGGCGGCACCTGGGGCCCAGTTGCAGTTGGCGGCACCTGGGGCCCAGTTGCAGTTGGCGGCACCTGGGGCCCAGTTGCAGTTGGCGGCACCTGGGGCCCAGTTGCAGTTGGCGGCACCTGGGGCCCAGTTGCAGTTGGCGGCACCTGGGGCCCAGTTGCAGTTGGCGGCACCTGGGGCCCAGTTGCAGTTGGCGGCACCTGGGGCCCAGTTGCAGTTGGCGGCACCTGGGGCCCAGTTGCAGTTGGCGGCACCTGGGGCCCAGTTGCAGTTGGCGGCACCTGGGGCCCAGTTGCAGTTGGCGGCACCTGGGGCCCAGTTGCAGTTGGCGGCACCTGGGGCCCAGTTGCAGTTGGCGGCACCTGGGGCCCAGTTGCAGTTGGCGGCACCTGGGGCCCAGTTGCAGTTGGCGGCACCTGGGGCCCAGTTGCAGTTGGCGGCACCTGGGGCCCAGTTGCAGTTGGCGGCACCTGGGGCCCTGCCGTGATTCGAACCTCTCACCTTCCATCCCGTAGTCGCTCGTCCTACCTCTGCGCTAAGTTACTGCCCACCACCACCCTCCGTTTTTTTATGAATGTAAAAAGATTTCAATTCATTGGTTTGATCCTACCTGGGCTCGAACTCGGGTCTTGCGATTTGCAAGACCATCACTTAACCAGTTTTGCTAACTGACTGATCTACTGAAGGTGTGCTTTATTTTAGATATAAATATTTCTTTACCTTTTATAGTAAGTTAAAAAAACGAAAACCAGCCAGGGCTCGAACCTGGGTCTTGCGATTTACACTACCTTAACCTATCTACTTGCGCTAACTGGCCAGCTCATAAATTGTGCTGTACATTTACTACATAAATAGTTTGTTACACAACAGTTAAACAATTTGTTTTTAAACGCTGTGCTTCGAACCGGGGTCTTGTACTATGCACTACCACGACCTACTCTTCGTATTTAGTTGCGCTGACTGTCCTCCCGGTAACTGCAACTGGGCTCGGCTGCGATATGTTTTCCCGCTCAGTTGAGGCAGAACCAAAAGAGGGCGTTGTACGCCTTCCATAGGTCATGAATATTAAAATCTGCATATTGCATGTTAACAGATAATTTCCTAACATTTTACTATTTATTTTGATGCTTATTAGGCCTATACTGTCCAGAAATTAAATACAATTTGTTAAATTCATTTGTATGCGTTGCTGTAAGTTGAACACTAACCTTTTCGTAATATTGATTGGGAGGAAATAATTAAGGGAGTAATACAATTTTTGTTCACGGCAAATTGTAAGTTTCAGTTATAAATGGAAAATCATTTTGTCATTTGATGTTCTATATACATAAATAAAGCCGGGGGTATTATTAATGATGATAGGAAAAGTAAATATCCAGAAAAAATACTCGAAAGTGATGACGTATGGAATTTTATTGAAACCTTGATATATTAAGAGATAAAATTGGAAATAAATATATATGGAACAATAGTAATTTTTGCAGATAATTGTATAACATATTACTATTTAATTTGATGCTTACTTAAATAATGTCCAGAAATTTAATAAAATTCATGAGATTAAAGGGTTAATCTTATTGATTACTTGTCATTTGTATGCGTTGTTCTATAAGTTGAACACTGACCCTTTCGTAATTTTGATTGGGAGTTGTTTATGGTGAATTGTAATTTTAATTTAAAGAGGTAGCTTACTCAACGGCAAATGCAAATATGCCTGTTATATATAGAAAATGGCGTCTGTTTAGCTGTGGTTAATTAGGAACTAATTTGTGGACCAAATTAGCCAGCTCAAAAAATTGGTGTGCCCAGTGTATCAGTCTTTAAGATTCAAAAGGTAGTTGTCTCAACCGCATATGCAATTGTGCGTGTTTTAGATGGAAAATGGCGTGTGTGTAACTGTGATTGATTAACCACTAATTAGTGGACCAAATTAGCCAGCTCAAAAATTTGGTATGCCCAGTGTATCAGTCTTTAAGATTCTGGGGATAAAACTTCCACTTTTATTCATAACGAAGGGTACAAACTCTTTTCAAAACATGTTGTAGTATTTAAACTGCATACAAAAATTGACATAACACACGCACATTGTCTCCGTGTTTGCGGCTAATTTTCTGTTATTTAACGACTTGTTTGTTGATTGCTTTCCAATGATTAATAGCTATAACATTTCAATATTATCTAATGAAAATCTGCAAGTTATGACTAGAATTTCAGTATTCGTTCGGATAAAGTAATGGATTCGCCGACAGAAATGAGCCAAATGGGCCATTCTGTCACCTCCCTGTACTGCATGTGTTCTAATTTCGTGAATACGCGGCTGGCCGTTCCGCGAATACGCGGCTGGCTCATCCTCGTTCCCAGGGGTGATCGATCTCGCCGCGCCATTTTTTCCCAGCATGCCTTGCGCTGAGCTGGCTATTTTGGGCCCAATACTGTGCTAGCTTCAGCTCGGTGTGCCTCGTGTACATGTTTCCAAAGTTTGATCTGGTACCTGTAATCACTCAAGTGCCAGTTGTTCTATGTTCGTTTGGTTAGTTATGCAAAAGGTGTTTATATTTTCTAGTTATTGGCTGAACCTAGAGTTACAGGCCAAGATAAACAATTGAAATAGTAACAGAAATGGTCAACAGTAATTTTGTAGAATACTTAATCAAAGTTGTATTTATTTAACCACGAAGGAAGAAACAATATGCATTTCATTTTTGTTCCTTGTTTTACACATGTTAGATCCATTTGTAAACATACATAAATTAAATTGATGCTTTACTTTGTCGTTTTTAATATTTTTTTCTTTAAAAATGCGCAACACATTTTTGAACATCTTGGTTTATAATATCAGTTGGCTTTTTGTGCAGAGCTTGTCACCATCTCAATCAGATCACATTCTTTGTGACCTATAAACCTCCCGTCAGTCTTAAGATAAGTAGAGCTTCAAATAAGCGAGTCCCCATTCCATCCATTTGTCAGATTAACACAAGAGTGTTGATGAATTCTACTTTGGTGGAGGGGGGGGGGGGCGAGGATAATGTAGTACTCGCTATGACCCTCAAAGGAGAGGTTCAACCTTGTCAAACATGATCATTTCCCCGTTGTAACAATACGATAACAACAAAATATATAGTGGAAATACACCAGTCAAAGCCTTTTGGTTCTTTGTGCATTGACCTTTTATTTCATTCGACTTGTATCTCTTTTCCCAAACAAATCAAAGCGTTCCAATTTTTTATGTTACATAAAGTTGAGATGTCAAAGTTAACTACAGCCTTATAAGCAGCGGTAAATGACAATGGGAAATGAAAATAAAACATATCGATTCTTAATGTACCGGTAAGTTACACTGGGCTGCTGAGAAAACAATTTCCTTCGGATAAATTTCTATACCATTTGTTCTTTAGAAGGAAGGAAATACAATAAAACCAAGTACTGGAAGCCCCTTCATCTGATGGACTAAGATCTCAAGATGGTTGATCTCAAGATGGTTGTTGTTGTTCAGATACCCCCCCCCCCAAAAAAAAGGTGAATCCAACAGTATGTTTTCCACTCATTCTGACCCAAATAGTACATTTGCCAATACTGAAAATAGAATGATGATATCATCTCACTGAATTGCTTGGAGCTAATTCGTGATTTTTTCTGTACCATGCTTTACAGAAGCTATTCCAGAAAAACTGCATTTCAAACTAAAATGACAGTTAGGCCTATAGTCATTCTCAACATTATTTGCAAAACTTCAATTTCTAACAGTAGTTTAAGTAACTTCTACCCAAAAACCCTTGGATGGATGGATGGAAACTGAGATAGATAAAAAAAAAAGGTAAAACCCCCCCCCCCATTTTGTTAAAAATCAACTGTTAACAAAAACAGCACATCAACATTTTGATATGTTTACCCTCAAACAACTTGATTTTAGACGCATTGAAGAAAAATGAACCCTCCTACTCTACATAATATTTGTCAGCGAATTGACCTACCATTCAATTGCACAGTTTGTGGAAGGCGTAATACACAGAACTATCTCACCACATGATATCATAATGCAGGCTGGCATAGTTTATCTACCATTCAAAACCACAGTGGGTGATGTTAAATGGTCACAAAGTAGGAAGGCTGACTGTGCACTGTCTAGATCCACTCACCACATGATATCATATTGCAGACTGGCATAGTTTATCTACCATTCAAAACCACAGTGGATGATATTAAATGGTCAGACAGTAGGAGGGTTTTTAATTGTGATCCGAGATATACAGCTACATGAACATTGGTTTTAGCCCAGCATAAAATTACTGCCACATGCTACAACTCTGTTTACAACATGTTACTTATTATAAAATTAAATAAAACTGATTTCAAAGCAGTACTTTTCTCTGAATGGTTACACAAAATTATGTAAATACTGCAGGCCCAAGCATTTTAAATGAATACAAGAAGAGACCTCACAAAAAATTACAAACATAAAAAAAAAACCACATAAATGTATATGGAATTTTGTGTATTAACGAGTGTTGCATATTACGAGGGTTATTATGGGCAACAGTGACTCTCTCAAATTTGTCTATTGTAACTTTAAAAAAAGTTTATAATCTACATATAAATCATCTTAATATTCCCAAAAGGCTCCCTTCACCAATAAATACATCAACAAGTAAGATTTAAATTAAATATTTTTTACAAACAGTACGTTGTATTCCCACTACACCTGATACACGCCTATTCTTTATAAATGTATTTACACAAACCAAGAAAATTTTTAATAAAAAATCAGCCACCATGAGTAGTACTGAATAAAGAGGAAATTTCGCGGGCAATGAAACTACATGTGCACAACATTCTAGAAGCTACTTTAGGTTAAACAAAGGAAAGATGGGGAGCTGACAAGGATCTATGTGTGAGTTTTATCAAACACATATTGAATGCTTTCGTTCGAGCATTGTCGCACAATATAATCACTCAGTGTAATCTGGCTTTTCCATTTCACGAGGCGAATTCCCCTCGTGATTGTATTCTGCGGTAATGTACTCACATGTATCCAAACAGTAGACATTGGAGACAGTGTTTAAGGGGCACATTGCCTTCAAATCTCTCAAAATTTCGCTGTGTGGAATTATTCCTTATCCATGTTAAGAGCTGTTCATCCATAAAAACACCTACAGTCAGTGACAGTGTGTTGTAATTAAGCGAGTAGAGATACCAAAAACATGAATTTGCCTCTTGAAATCAAACCAGCAGAGCATACGGTTCCGCAGGTTGTGGAGTCAAAAATTCGGTTCTACAAAGTAGCAGACCATGTTCTGTCATGAAGTCAAACAAAAACCACACAAATTCAAGGGATACTTATGTGAATCATTATATTCTACTTTTAAAATACCTTTCCAACCATTTTCAACACATGCTTTTTATAGCCCAAAGCGGCCAAGCCGAAGGCAACATGCCCCTATAAATCTCTTGCGCATTCAAACATTTTGGGAGAACATTGGGTTCCCACAGACAATGCTTTCCTTGTGAACAACACAAAACTGAGCACTTTAACACAGCCGAACATCTTAAAAAGAAGTCAAAGAGTATTAAACGATTCCTGCAATACAATCTTGATGGTTTTACGATGGTCAGAAGGTATCTACTCTAATTTCTTATTGAAATACAAAAATCCAACGCAATAGCAATACACTTTACAGAACTACTGAAATGTACGAGTACATTCTTTGAAAAATTAAAGCGTGAATGAATAATCACATCAAATTAATCTGATTAAAAATTTAACTTACACACTTTTGTTACACAAAAAAAAACCCCACTTTTTAAACAAACACTCCAACTGTGCTTAACTGATGCACCAGCTTTCTGTACATTTTTCTTTTTCTTCTTTTGTAATTTTTCAGCATAACATTGAGCAAAATGAAGGAATGTAGAATCTTGCAGGTATTTTTGTTTGCTTTTAAATTTTGGAGTTGTGTCGCGTTGGTTTCAATTCTATACTGTCCAAGTCCATCATGTCTGCTTCTTCAATCAAGAAATCCTGAAAAAGCAGAACAGAAAGAGAGATACCAAGTTGTTATCAAGTTGACTTTGAGACATTTGGTTATAACCACACCTGTCCAAAATCCTCCCAAATCCCTCTCAGGAAGTTGTCTGAATTTGAAGAATACAGTGCTAACATTTTCTGCTAAGAATTTTTTTATATTTTTTATTACATGTACAATGTACATGTATTAGCAAAAGTAAGCAGACTACCAGTCACAGATTGTACGTGACATAGTATTTTGGCTGGTAACCTTATTTTGGTAAGCATACTTTTGTTGTGCTTAAAGCAGCTCTATGAAACTGTGCCGTGAATAGACCTTTATCGTGGTGTGGCCATCTTGATTTTCCTCCAATCTAAGCCAATGTTACCAAACCGAGGCTGGAAGAAAAAAATAGTCTTGCTCCCTTTTCAGTGCAATGAATACAAGCATTCATTACTATTATTGAATACTGGGAACATGACCAAGATGCTGCCAGGATGATAAAGGTCTATGGTCGCATCCGAATCAAACGACTTCATCTTAGCTATTGCCGATGGCTGCTGTGGTAAAGTTAAAGAATAAGCCTTTACAGCAATCTGGTCATAGCCATTGACAAAGCTGTTCATTTGGACACGGCCTAACCATTGGTAATCATTGCAACTGGCACACAATCAAGTAAAACTGTCTAGGGAACCAGTCTAAAACAATACCAACAATTTGGTGTTTTGGCAATTTCTGTGAGCCACATATTTTTTCAGCTAAGTGAATTCATGTGCCTAAGCAGCTCTATAAAACTGACCCAACATAGATAACTCAAAACAATGCCTGTTAAAAAAGAACAAGAAAGAAAGCAAAAATTACAAAGGGCCAAAATTTTGTCAACACCCTGTGTGCTATTAGCCTATGTCACATCAGACATGCAACTTCTTTCTCCCCCCCCAAAAAAAAAATAAATAAATAAATAAAACTAAAATAAAATAAAATAAAACAATAATAGTAAAATAAAAATAATAAAAATAAAATAACTAAATAACTAAATAAATAAACAAAATTAAAAAAATTAAAAAGAAGAAGATGAAAGTGCCTGGCAAAAAAAAATCGCGTGCAGTGTTTTTCAGTTTTCTATGGAAGAAAAAAGAAAAAGAGTGGATCAGCTGATTTAAGGTCCTATTTTATGGCACTTCTTACGCATAATTCTTCGCTTACAGCATCCTGTAAAGCAAATAATTCTATGGGCTGTAAGCACAGAAATCTACGGTAAGCAGAGCCATCAAAATGGAACCTGATTTTTCCCCTGATTTTTATTTATTTATTTGTTTATCATTACTACTATTACTTTATTATTACTATTTTGTTTTTTTTGTGGTGGTGTCTACCCATTGAAACCGAGGACTATAAAAAATTGGATCTGGGTGAACAAATTGATGGGGGTCAAAGCAAAGCAAAGCAAAAAAAAACAAACCCCAAAACCCCCAAAAAACATAATAACTGGAGAACAAGGAGAAGCCTTTGACTTCTGGGGTTGACAAGCGTGTGTAAGCCAGACTATCACTTGCACAAGGAATTTAACAGAAAACATGGCTCTGGAGGGTTTGGTAAAGCAAAGAACACATGTACATTTTGATTTCAGGTACAAAAACAATGGTCGTAGTTTCACATGATCTGCTGTACACTGCTACTTTGCATTCTCAAGAAGTACATCACAGCCTCCAAAATAAAATGAATATATATAAATAACAAATAAATAAAAATAACAAATAGATTTAACTCCAGAGCTGTCAACATTTGCATCATGCAATCTGGGAGATTTTTCACAACAATCAGGGAGATATTTAGAGTTACAGTCAACAAAGTGGGGAACAAGTTTCCCTACCCATGAGAGCTTTTCAAATTTGTTCAAAAGAACACGGAAAGATTGGTTTATTTTCGGGAACTTCCTCCAGAATCAGGGAGAGTAGACAGTGTAACGCTAATCCAGATTTCACTGAAACAAATTAGTATTAACACGTAGACTGCCAGTCATAGATTCGTAGGGCGTTCCCATTTGCCAAGTGTGGTGCGCATGCGCACATACCAACAGCAAAAACACTCCAAAAAAATAATTTGAACATACAAATTCTAAGGATGTATGTCCTCACCACTGCCAGAAGCGTATTTGTTGCGTTCTCAGTGATGCCAGTGTATTCAATTAACAATACAAAAACCTTTCATTCTCTACGAGTATACTCGTACTGGCAGAATCCGTTACACCTGTTACTACGAATATACTCGTAGGCGGCAGTCAACGTGTTAACCCAAACTTAAAGCGTGCCCAAACACTGTGGCAAATAACAGTTCAATCACAGTGAGGAGTCTTTTTGTTGCAGGAGAGGGCATAGCTAACAAAATGTCCACCACCAACAGCATGTGCATCAAAGCAACCTTCATGCAGGCTCTTGTCAATGTCGCTTGATTTATACCAAACTGAAAGGAATGTAACGAGCAATGGCTTTGGGGATGAATGTGATGAGTGTTGTCTATTCTTTATGCTTCAGGTTGGGTTTGAATTCACTGAGCACTAGTACGATTAGCAGTGTCAATGGTAGTAATCTGTCTTGTGACATCACACTGCGCTAGCAATATGGGACTTTGGCACGCTAGGGCCAAGTTTGCACTGAAGACCATTTGTTGACTAGCGGTTGATATTAACTGGTACTCATGCTCACAAAACATGTGCTGGGTACCAGGCAATATGGGCCCCTACTCTACAAGTGGTCCTTGTGCGAACTTGGCTTAGGTGGTAGCAGACACACCAAGTAGTTTTCCATTGTTAACAGATTTCTGGGCTTGCTCACACTTCTGAAAACAGTGATTTTATGATATCCTTTTAATCTGCTGCCACCAAGTGTCCAAAGTCTGCCATTAAGATTGATACACATCTTCAGCTCAATCTAAGATCTTTGTGTAATCAGTGTCCCAGGTTATCCGTTGGTCTTCTTGTGGCTAAAACAGATTCCGTGGCTTTGAAAAAGAAATAAATCCATCCCTTTAGAAGTAACCCCTCCCTTCAGGAGCGTCCCATTATGACATGTTTCTTGAAAATTAGAGGATTGGAATTAATGTACTTTTCTAAAACCAATGAAGAATACTATCCCTTTAAACATGTTGAATGTTTCTTGAAGTCTCCATGATTTGAATTAATGAATTTTTTCCCCAGAACCAATGATGTACCGTCCCTTTATGATATGTTTCTTGAGAACTAGAGGATTGGAATGAATGTGAATGTGTTCTTCCAAAATCGATGATGTACTGTCACTTCATGATTTGTTTCTTGATAACTAAAAGAGTTGAATGAATGTACTCTTCCAAAACTAGTGATGTACAATCACTTTCGGTGTTTCTTGAAAACTTAGAGGATTGGAATGAATGTGATCTTCCGAAAGCCAACAATGTACCATCCCTACTCAAGAGCTGGAAGATTGGGATAATGTACTGGAGAAAAAAACCCAATGCTGTACCATCCCTTTATTCTGAAGCAACAGTTCTTGTAAAACACAAGCTTGTAACGAATATACTCATTTCAGAAAACCAATCATCTACCATGCCTTTATTCATAATTATGGGAAAGTGATGCTTCTTGTAAACCATAAGCTTGTAATGAATATGCTCAATTTGGAAAGCCAATGGTGTACCATACATGTACCTCTACCAAAAGAAAAAAAAGAAAAGAAAACTTTATAACAAAACAAGTTTTTGATTCTTTGGAGGGGAGGGAGAATGTGGGAGGAATGGAAGAGAGCATGCGATTGCCTACAGTGTGTTTGAATGTCTCTAACGCATGGTAAGCGGCTTCTCCTCCATGTACATGGATTCCTGTGGAGTGGAGTGGATGGAGAAATCACACAGGATGGTTAGAATAATAAAAAAAATAAATAAAAAAAATTAAAATAACAATAACGCTGGTACGGTTTTTGGCCCTTGGAAAAAAGTAGGAACATTTTATTGAGTACAAGAGCTGACCTACATGTACATATGGTACACATCTAATAACAACTTTGCTGATGTTTCTGAGGGCCAACAAATTGGAAGTCAGACTTCAGTAGGAAGAATGGCTAGATCAAGGTGCTTTACGACATTATTATCCCTGCTCATCAGGCACACTACTAAGACCATGCCTCAAGCTCTCTCAACTCCCTAGGGAACATTCAACCCCAAGCTGCTTAAACTAGCGCTAAGCGGTTAAAGGGCCTGAGGCTGTAAATGGAATTATGAACTCCCATCCGGTTACAACATGTGAGCGCGCTCTCTCCATAGATGTGATACGTAGGGAGGGCGCCGGCATGCGGTAACTGGTGCGAGTTCATACATCAATGTACAACCGCAGATCATGATTAGCACAGACCCTTCAATCAAACACGATAATGTCTCACGCCTCTCAGGTTCCCATTTATACACCTAGGGTATGAGAAGCAATTAATGGTTAAGTTACTTGCTCAAGGACAAAAAGGGTCATGACCAGGCATCGAAACCAAACTTCAATGATTCAGCCAGCAGAACTTGAGTCCGATGCACTAGCCCGCTCGACAAAATTTTCATAACTAAATATTGGTCGCTGGATTAGTGGTTAGTTTACAGTAATGAAATACAGAAGTGTCTTTATTTATTATCTGTAATTGTAGTTGTAAACATCTTAATTTGCAAATAGGTAGGTAAACTTAATTAGCAGTAGGTACGTGTAAAAAACAAAGCCCCAATTACTAGTCTGACGCATTTGTTTGTGAGTTTACAAGCCTGGCGTGAAGAATCACTAAACTTGAGCCAGTGGTCAAGTCCCTCAAGCTAAGCACACTTGCTCAATGGTGGTCAAGTGGTTATGACATCTGGTCTAGAATGTGGGGGTAGTGGGTTCCAATTCCACCCCAGCAATATGCCTTGTATTTTTTTCCCCCCAAAGGTCTTGGAAAAGCACTGAGTGTACAGGGCTTATGAAGCAAAGGCATATGGGGAAAAAAAAGACTAGTATTTTCATTATCTATGGAACTGGTCTGTTTAAAAAAATGCTCCAGAATAAATATGAGATTCTCACAAAAGTACGGTAGCTATATCCTCCAAGTATCATTCAATGTTAAACACCTTTAGTGTACAATACTCCTCGTAACAAAAAATTATCCTGAAAACTTCAAACACTTTGTGCCATGAAGGTGGTATGAAGGTGACAGTGAATATTAGACTAGCCTCAAATGGTGACATCAGGGATGAATTTCAAACAGCAGCTTAAGCAAAAAATGTTGCTTCAAAATTGTCAGCCAAGCAATAAATAGCAACAAACCAGTCTTAACTGGTACATGACATAGTGTTTTATAATAATAAAAAAAAATAGTTTAAATTTTTTTGTTGTTGTCCATAGCGCTTCATCTACGGGCGTCTTAAAGCACGTCTTATGTTTTTAAAGGGCAGGTATGCTAGGTTTAAACAAATTATGAGACCCATTATATAACAAAAGTGACCAACCAATATATCTTCAAGTCTGTAGAAGTACACATACCTTATCACTACTACCCTTTGAGCGGAACTTGTTGAAGAATTTGCGGGACTTCTTCCCGCCGTCTTCAAACAGGACATCGTCCTCTTCATCTCCGTCCTCGATGGCACAAGTCTCTGCAGCAGGAAGCTCACCGTTAGCAGACGCTACCAACTTCTGGTATTTGTACTCGAGCCTGGAAAGGAAAAAGTATATATATTTTAACCTCCACTGCAGAAGGGCAATTCAATAGTGTAAAACAAAGATTTTAAAAAATTCTTTCTTTCTTTTTTTTATTTCATTTACTGTCATAAAAATAAAAAGTTCCCCTTTGCACACTATACTATGCAACAGTTTTTTTGCGGGTTAATTATATCCAGATGTGATTGGATCAGATGATAGCGCCAAAAGATGAGCATTAGGAGCTCAAGATTTGAGCTCAGAAAAAATTGTGCGCTTTGTTTGACATGTTTTCTTATCCGATACACTTGCACAGTCTATTGGCAGATAAGCTAATGAATTGCAAGTTAACAAATTACGTCAGTGACCAATGATATGGGCAGCACCTAAATGCTGCCCCAACACTGAAACTTAATGTTGTCCCCAACCCTGTACCCAAATGTAGCCCCTATCCTGTACCCAAATGAAGCCCCAACCTTGTACGTACATGCAACACCAACCCTGTACCCGAATGTAACCCTAACACATTTAGGTACAGTGCTGAATGTTTGTGCTGCACAGCATGACAAGAGTATCTGTGGAGACGTACAGAACACTGTTCAGGACTCACTTTCTATTTCTCTTCCAGAAGTACATTGCGCAGGTGACCAGGAGCACCACGCATCCCATGAAGGCAGCGATCGACGCCTGGGTATACCAAGGTATCTGGTTATACCAAGGGTCCATTTCACACTCTCTGGACAAGTGGCCTGGGAGTATGTTACCACCAGCGCACACCCTGACCAAACGAAAGAAAGAGCAAAATAATTAAAAAGGCTGCATGACAGGATCACCTGAGCACAAAGTGTCATCCATGCCCAATATGTGGCAGAGGGTGTCCCCCGGCCCCACAAACGTTCCGATACTTTAACACACTCTTTTCCTCTCATACAGAAGTATCCCCCCCCCCTAAAAATCCTCTAAAGAGTTCCTGAGATTCCCAGAAAACAATGAAAACACAATAGGAGGGGGTACACCATGCCACATATCAAGCATCAAATGCATTATTATTTCTTGAAGTGATACTGCGCCTTATCCATTTGAGGATGTCCAACGGCACAAAAAAAACCCCAAATATTTTCTTTCACCCATTTCTGCCTAACTACAGGATTTTTTTGGAGAACATACAGAAGCTGTATAGTGGGTTCTACATTTAGGCAAACCTTCAGATGAATAATTTAGTACCTTTTTTTTGAAACACTTGTTGTTAGTAGCATCAGATGGGAAAAAATATCAAAATGTGTAATAATAATAATGAAAAATAATAATCCAAACACTTAAATAGCGTTCTTACGCAAAAAGGTATCACAGTGCTTTACAACAAATAATACAACAATACAAAAGGAATGAGAATAAAATAAATAGCCTAAGCAAATTAAGTCTGGAATAGGTGAGTTTTCAGCGATGTTTTGAACTCAGTAAGAGAAGTGGCAAGAAGTAATCGACGAGGAAGATTGTTCCAAAGGTTTGGAGAAGCAGCTGCAGCAAAACGTTTGGCAGATGAAGGGTATCTGGTTGGAGGTTTTGTGTGAATCCTTGTATCTGAACTGGATTGGAGTGTGCCATTAGGCTGGTAGGAAGAGATCAAGAGAATTCAGGGGTGGAGTTCACAAAGAGTTAAGACTAATCTTATCTCGAGTTAGGACGAGTTACTCATCCTTACTTAGGACTAGGTTTAAGTTTTTAACAACTCCTAGGACTAGTCCCAAGTTAGGACTATCTTAGTGAAATCGACCCCTGTTCTCTTTCCGATATCATACGGTTTGAGGCAGTAAATGAATTTGTATTGGAATGCAACAATGAACGTTATATGACCTCAGGCAGGAACAGGAAGTTTATGTTCTGTGACCAGTCAGGTGGATATGGATTCAAACATTCATTAAAAAGAAAAGCGATAAAATTTAATCAAATAACCACAAACGTAAAATTTTATAGAAAATAATCTTGTTGTGTAAAAAAAACAACAATAATTCACATTGGTTGGCCCTGTACTGTAATCTTTGTTGACCTTGCAGTCTGCAGATAAAAAAAGGTGTTTGCTCAATTGACACAAATGAAATGGAAAGGTAAATCTAAATCTACAGGGAGGACAAACAATTCAAGTGAGTTTCAATGTTTTCATCAAGTCACAGACTGATTCACAAACCAAGATCAAAATCAAAATCAACTCAAACCAAATCGATTGAATCTAAATCTTACTTGGGCTCTTTCCAGATGTAGTGGATGACCTGTTGACCGTTGACACATTCCCCCTTAATGCTCTTGAAGTCGTTCTCCGTACACATGTGACAGGCGTGTTCTGTGCGCCACAGGAGGTGGAAGGCACAGCCATCGCAGGTACCCGAGGGGCACATGGTGGGCAGCTCAAAGGTTCCGTTACCAGGGGCATTAAGGTCACAGCGGAGGGTCAGGACAGTGCTACGTCCCTCAGGGCAAGCTAGGGTTGACCTGGCATGAACGGGGAAATCATGAACCGAGTTAAATATACAATAATAGAACATAAATAATATTACTATGACCCAGACTTGTTACCGGCACAAAGAAAAATGTGACCTTTCTCAAGCATGCTGTGATAAATTGAAATAATAGTAATAATAACAATGTTAACAATAACAACAATGCAAACCGATGGCTTGATTACCAATAACCGAGGAACATTTATCCAAACCATTCTACTTGGAAGGGAATCCTTTCTCTAAGTGCATTATACTATCAACAGCAGCAGTGCGTCTCACCAAGTAAGTTTTTTTATGGTCATTAATTTTTGGAGTATTTACTAATCTATGACCCTACCTCTCTAAGGGAGACTTACCAGGCAGAATGATAATAGAAATGCAGATCTTTGGACTCGTCCTCCCCATGGATGAAGATGGTCTCATTGAGCAACCCCAGAGAGGTCTTGTCAGTGATTCCAACGAGGCGGTCGCCAAGGCTGCAAGAAGAAACACCAGAAAACAGAATCATATAATGGAAGTATTTTTTTGATCCCAAGTAACTAATTCTATGAAGAGATGCGCAGAACACAAATATACGGGGAATTTGCGGTGTAGAAGAATGATTTAAAGAACCCACTTGCTTTTACTAAAGCGTTTCGATTTCGGAGCTCTTCTGAGCAAATTTGTTTCAAGAGACTTAAATTACTCTAAAAAAATGACCTATCCTTTTTACCATTGTTTATCCACATTGCTTAAATTGACAATATACTATTCCAAAGCTGATTTGAAATTCTGTGACACAAAACCCTTATATTCCAGTTTCTGACATATTTTCTCATTTCCCGAGTTCCTATGGTGTCACTTTTTATAGAGAAAGAAGAAAAACACCCCTAAAGCATGTGACCCCAATAGTCTTACCTGATTGGCTGAGCCGAGATAGCCTTAACATTCATGGATGTAGCTGGGATGACTGTTGAGCGACAGACAAATGCATGAACCTTGCCAACGGAAAAATCTCCAACCTTGCATGAGGATACAAAGAAAAAGCTCCCATCAAAAATAATCTTCGGTCTCCGTGAAGTTTACAGAGGAAACATCATCGGCCGACAGCTTGGGTTGACGCACGCTATACAACTGTTACATGCTGTGGTGGAGTCCATGGCGTTTTGGACACCTGAGATTGAACAAAACCCATGGACTCCATCACAGAGCGTGCAACAGTTGTTTTGTTAAACCATGGTAATAGATTCCTCTTCTTTGGAGGTGATCAGTTGTCAGCTTCCAACATATTACAACGAAATTGGCACAGTTAAAAAAAGCAGACACTCGGGTCATCGACAAAAGTATTGCTTCACTGCTCCTTAGGACACATCGCACAGGAACGTAAATCAATTAACTTAGTACCAGCGTAACTACAACCTTGAACCTGGGACTATTCCTAATATTGTACCAGGCGCTGGATATGACCGTTGGTGGGCCTGATCGGGGTAATGTACCCCATGGGGGGACATCACTCATGTTCGTCTGAGCCATGTACATGCATCTTTGTAGCACATCACATGATTGGTTCTCGACCAATAAAAAATCACAACCTATTACCGTGGTATAACAAATACTTTTGTTCCCAACGTTTGATTTTGGCAGCAAGCGCAAAGGCAACATAAAAGGTAACGTTCTAACAGAATTATTGATCAAATGCTGCTGCCATCTCAACATATTTTGTTGGAAAAAAAATATTGTCATTTATCAGCAAACTTGGCCATGTGTAGGGAGTGGCAATGAGTATGGAATTGTGGTGTTCAACAAGGTTTACCCTCCTACTCTTGGTAACATTTTCCCGTGAGTTGACCACCCATTCTAAACCAATCAACTGCATTAGTTGTGTTTTCACCACATGACATGGTTTATTTATCATGGTTTATTTATCATTCGAAACCAACAGTGGATGAAACTGACTGGTCAGACAGTAGGAGGGTTGACTATGTAATGTGCATTCATCATAAGCTACAATGCAGGCTGGCATAGTACGTCTATCCTTCAAAATCACGTACGTGTAGTCTACATGATTTTACATGGTAAGACAGTAGGAAGATCAATCTATGTCAAATAAGCATTGGTAATTAGTTTGATGAAATTAATCAAATCAATACTAAAAACCTTCAACATTAACCAATCTTGTTTTTTTGTGTGAATCGATGCGAGGCAGCAGCCGAATTGAGTAACTTTGGCTATGGCTATTGGCTTCAGCGACAACATTGAAGAATAGCATTTTTAATTGATTTGGCCATAGTAACAGCCAAAGCAGTCAATGCGGACATGAACTAAATAGTCTGAATCCTTTTGGTATGAGTATCAGCAATCATTAAATGCTACTGGCGCTGACCCAATTCACCCGACGTCATCACTAAAAATAAATCTTGGTTGCACTATTTTAAGACTCAGTTCCCTGTGTGTCATATTGTGAAATACAAGTTTGGGGTGAAGTGCACACGTTTACCCTCTCACCATATTTTTACATGCAATAAGACGCCCCAAAAATGTGAAAGTTTGGTCAAAGCACACTGAATTGAAACAAGTTCCTCAGAATGTTTTGTACCTGGTGGTGTTTATCTTTGGTTTTAAAAGCCCTACTGTGCAATCTGAGGCATTCTAAATGGTTTTATCTTAACAATTTTTGCAAGTTTAATCTGAAGAAAAAAATAAAATAATTGTTTTTAATTATGTGTTTATTAGCTGCAATTCGCGTGAATCACCCGATACACCAGCTTGTGCATGGGGAGAACCCTGCCCTTGAATCGACACTTGCTGCTACAGCAGTAGCTGAGAGTGGCATCAATGCAAGGGATCAATACCAGATGTTCTGTACTCTCAAGACTATTATTTCGTCAGTTCAGTACTATTAGATCCTTATTGCAATTTAGCTCTGAATTTCAACAAAATCATTTCAGTGTTTTGAACTGCCTAGTACCTTGATTTTAGTGGTGATACATGATACTTTAGTGGTGATACTTTCCCAAAGTCAGGATCACCAAGAATTTTGTTAGGAAAACATTTATCCCTGTTTTGAAGATTTCTCCTGATTTGTAATCACTTTTTGAATTCCCTTTTAATTACTACAAACGCAGAATTGAAAAATAAAGACCTTACAGCACTGATTCAACAATTTGTACTGACTTTTGTGTACAATTTTTGTTGTTTAGAGTTGCAAATTTGCAGAACCAAAAGCAAGCATCAGTTTGAACCAAAACAAGAATAAGATTTTCCATGTAGGCGTAAAGGGTGAAATGTCCAGAGTGCTGGATTACAACTATGATCAAGATGAAAATAGCAGCTGGAGAGAAGTATGAAATAAGTGGACAGCCTACTCTACATTGCCAGTTGCCCATCACCGATGTTAAGAAAAATGTTAGTGTGAAGGAGGAATGCACAATTCAATCAAGGCCCACAACAACCGCTTAGTACAGGAAAGTCTTATTTACGTTAGCAGCCAAAATACTCGACTCGATGCCCTGCTAATTCCAGCTTAGGCAATATACTCTGCTAAAAACTGCTTTATGAAACTGGGCTTGGGAGAGGCAGAGCTCTTGCTAAAGTTTCAAGCAGGGCCCAATTTCACGGCGCTGCTTACCGCGGAATTCTGAGCTTACAGCCCACAGAATCCCACACTTTACAGGGCATCGTAAGCGTAAAATCGTTGGACCCCCCCCCCCCCCCCCCCACCACCACAGTTTGATCAAATTGTGCATTCCTTCCACAAGAATGATGCCATGTAAATGTAAGCATACAGTCAGGGCTCACCCACCTTCTTCTGAACACTAATATCTTTAGTATCATCCTGTTTTGTTAGGGACACAAACGTCAAAGTTAAAACACAGGTTAAAGTTAATGCAGAGGTCAAAGTTAATAAAGAGGTCACAGTTGATAGAGATCAAAGTTAATGAAAGGTTAAAAATTTAACCCATATCTGCCTGACTGGTCACAGTACGTAAATTCTGATTCCGTCTTAGCCCACATTGCGCTTTTTACTGCATTATGATAAGCACTTGCCTTGCACACTACAGAAGAAACATATCCCAACAACTTGTTGGAAAGAGAACATAATTCTCTTCAATCGGATAAAAGTCTGCCATGTTTCCCCGTCTTTTATCACTAGTAACGAGTGTACAAAGAAAGATACTAACTAATTGTCCTTCAACAGGTTTTCCCACAGGTACATATTTACAGTGTTTGTGTGTTCTATGGGAAATCTCACAGTTAGGCAGATATTGGTTAATGCAAAGATAAAGAACGAACATCATCAGCGCAATGGTTCACAAATATCAAGGTTCAGTCGTTTACAAAAAGGCATTCAGTTCAACAACTGTTTACGTCAACGTCTGTTGACGTAAACAGTTGTTGTGTCGTCTCTTAGTTGTGCAATTAGTTATTGGAACTGTCAATCAAGCTGTGAAGATCACGGCTATTACAAGCTTCAGATAAAGGACTACTTTACTTAAAACTGAAAAGGACACTAGAGACAAGTTTCTAATTTCTATTGTTAAATTTAAGTCGGTGGTTTAGAGAAGAACGTGAAGCAATTAAGGATACGGTGTTAGAAGCTGTATGTCAGAGGATGACCAATTTCATAGAGCTGCTTTACGGGGTAAGCAAATTTGTCTGCTTACTTCATCCGGAAAAATTAGCTTAATTTGAGTTTGGACAAAGACAAAATTGTCAAAAGTCAATTTGTCATTGTTCAACCTCAAGTTTGTTAAAAATTACCAGTCATTTTCCCTTGTGGTTTACTACTTGAAAATTTGCTTACTAAGCGCAAGCGTATCTCAGGGGTTAGAAAGGAATTTGCATTGTTTTGCAAATCGTTTGCTGACAGTAAGCGCCAGAAGGTTAGCGTGCCTTTTGCAGTGCTTACTATTAGCATCAGGGCTATGAATTGAAAGTCGCAAGGAATAGCATCGAAATCGGCCGTTAACTTGCACTATGAAATTGGCTCCCAGGACCGAAAACTTAATTCCTGCAAAGGGCAAGTCACTTTTTCCTCAGGGCACCTCTACAAGGGGAATTTCAGCTTCTACTGGAACATCTCAAGGGGCACCAAGGCAATGACCAGGAGCATTAATTGCCAGCGTGAAGTACCAGGCCTAAACCACAGTGAGTAATTACTGCAATAGAAATCGTGAGTAAATAAACAAAATTATAAAAAGATCTTGAGGTTATGAAGATCCTGAACTGACCATATCGGTGACGTTCTCCGTACAGACCGCTGCTCCATTTCCCTCCATGTCTCCGCACAGACTGATATTAAAATGATGGAAGAATCGACTTCCCTGGGCTGTGAAACTTGCTCCTGTCTGAACCGTGTGAATTCTAGAATGTAAAAGTAGATGCAACTCAAAATAAAGTACGATGCAAAATATAAACGGGATTGGAATTTTTATTTTTATTTTTATTTTTTAGAATTTTCAATCTGAAAGTTCAACGATTTTGCAGTTCATACCAGTAGTAACTCTCCAGAGAAATGTTTCTATTCAAAATGGTCTCAAAAAATAATCAAGAGGACAGCATTTTACAGACTGTCACTTGATTCTCCCCAGGATTTGTAACAACTTTGGGGGCGTTCTGGACTCAACTTTGGCAAGCTTGGCCGAAGCTCACTAAATTGAAACCAGGTCCTCTGAATGTCTCGGCTTTAAATGCCCTGTGCAATCTGGAGCATTTGAAATAGTTTTTATCATTTTTGAATCTTTAAAAAGAGAGAAAACAAAAAATGTAAACAAAAATGTTGGGGGGGGGTGTGTATTGGGTGGAGAACGACGACGAATCGGCCCGATAAGCTAGCTTGTGCATGGGTAGAAGACCCCTCCTTCACCGTCCACAAATCGCTGTTCCTTATTTCAGTTGCAACAATCAAAATAAGCACTTTATAACTCACCCCTTAAGAGGTGACAGCTCATAATGGAGTCCTGATGCGTGGACGTGGCATGTGCTGTAGCAGTCCCCACCTCCCTGACTCTGCATGCCTGGCCCACAAGGCACACATGCCTCTGGACCGTACGGATTAGCGGATCTCAGATAGGTATCTGGCAAAAAAATGTATTCATAATATAACAACATAGTCTTATGAACCAGTAAGGTTCTCAAGGCACTTGAACAAATAGAAACTTTCAAGACAGGTTTCTGAAAAATGTTCTTAATTATGAGACCGATTTATACACTAGCACCTTTTAAGGGTTTACAAGGTGCTGCAGCGCAATCAGCAGCCACTGCCAGAGACAATACAGTGGGAAACATCTTCTCTTAGCGGTAAGTGTAACTGGGTTCTTTAACGTGCACTACACAACACACGGGACCTACGATTTTATGTCCCATCTTAAGGATGAGGCAATCATGTTTAAGTTAAGTGTCTTTCTTAAAGACACAAGTGTCAAGACTGGGACTCGAACCCACACTCTGCTGATCAGAAACAACAGAGCATGCGTCCGGTGCTCTTAACCACTCAGCCATGACACGCCAAAAGAGGATGAATTACTTTTCTATAAGGAAAAGCAAAACGGGTTGACAATAGAAATAATCAGAGCTGTGTATGGAGAGAGTTGTGCAACACGAAGAGACCGTTTTCTTTGATTGCAAAGTTGCTGGATACCAGTTTGGGTCCAAATGTAGCACAACCCAATGTGCAGTCTAGCCAGGCACCCTGTGAGCACACATCTTTTTTTTAATACCCAAAATGGCTTCTAATCGCAAGTTGTCGAAACTTTCTCAATACACAGCTCTGGTAATAATGTATATTCAGTTTGAGGTAACACCATGTGTATTTATATACTTTGCTATAATAATACTACAAACTTGACATGGCGACATACACAGCATTTCAAAGCACTTCACAGTAGATTTACGTTCAAATAACACAAACTACAAACATACACAAAATGAAAACAAGAAAATGCCAGTGAAACAACTATGATCTAGTTGAATAAATGAGATATTAGGCGAGTACTTTGAATACCTACTACAGTAATAATAATACTAATATTAGTAGCGGATATTTATACAGCCCCGATATCTGCTAATTTTGACGCTCATGCCGCATGACCATCATTATTCCGATCACTGGGCCACTAATTTTATTCCTTCAATCATTTCAGCTCCCTACGGTATATGCTGCCAAGAATGTAGCACATCAAGCTAAATCAATCACAAATACCATCTCTGCCCTCACAGGTACATGTACCCATTTACTCCTGGGTGAAGAGAAGCAATTATACTTAAGTGTCTTGCTCAAAGACACAAATGTCAAGAGCAGGATCTTAGCGCACACCCCGATGACCAAGCCACCAGAACTTGAGTCTGGTTACTAGACTGCTCAGCAGTTACACACATAGCCATGACACAATACAAGTTCCCTCCATTTCCCAGGAGGGGGTGAGGGGGGGGGGGGAATAAACATAAGTAAACCATGCTTGGTAGAATTTGTTGTTTTGTTCAAAGAAATTAAAAAATATATGTATAAGGGTAGCATGCAAGGTTAATACCAAGAACAACTATGCAGATACAAGCACATTCACTATCTACTACATGACGATAGTGTGACACTCTCATACCAAACGTATATTACGGGAAAGCTCCATTAAAGAATTTCTGAGTTTGGGCCACAAATACTCGGAAACTATTCATCCTTTTCACCCATTAGGTGTGTTTACATTGAATTACTTGGGTCATTAAACTTAATGGATGAGCAGTTAATCTGCCATGGGCAGTTAGCAGCCCTACAGGTTCGTACATGATCCAATTATGTCCACTGTTTGGAAAAGCAATTACATGGAGATAACAGGTGTGAGCTGTCAAACAAAAAGGATGTTTCATTTGAGCCTCTCTCTTTAATGGAGCTTTTCTGTAATGTAGTACATGTACTCTTCAGCCCGGTTCATACTTCACACAAATTGTGAAAGCAAAGCAAATCGCAATTGCATCACAATCGGAAAACAGCACCTACTGATTGTTTAGATACAAACATTAGCTTTGCATTCGAGTTTGCGTGAAGCATCAACCCGACTTCCAACACATTTTTTCTTTCTGAAAATGGCTACTTAACAAGGGAATATTAAGAGAGATAAGAAAAAGAGAAACTCATAATGTGGAAAGGTAGCTGGAGACTTTTATGTTTGGATTGGGACAGATTAGACATAGAACATGGGAAAGGATACAGATTTAAAGAAACCTTCTCACAACTGTTCCAGGATAACTTGTGGATAGACTTCTCCACAGTTAGTTTTTTTCCATCCGCAAGTTATCCCCAAACAGTGCAATTTTATTGTGGATAAGTTTGAGGGGAAAGTGTGGACAATGCCGTCATGATTATAGCAGGCCTGTGGCTGTACTTGGAATTGTGAACACTAATCCAGTTACTGCAGTAATAATGACAATATAACAATGACAGTGTCGACTGTGAGGTGATGGCCGGCGCGCATGCAGTAACTGGGTTAGAGTGTTAGATTTCTTAATTCCACACACGAATCCCCAGCCCCCCCCCAACAATTAAAAGGAATAATGTATGATTATACTTACTTGCAGGGCACGGAACACACTTGTTAGTATCATTGACAATGTAATGCCCTGGATCACATGGTATGCAGCTAGATGCAGGAAGCAAAAACAGTGTTAAAAAATGAGCAGGTTAATAAATGGCACAGCTCATGCAAGTATCACGCAGTCAAACATGTCAAAGAGCCGGTCACGAGGCTGGGTCAAAATAGACTTCCATGTAGTGTGGCTCCCTGTACACACCGTTGCGAATGATAATCATAACTCTTTTGTTAAATAAAGGAACCTGACTATTTTAGATAGAGCGTGATTTCAATATTTTGATGGTCTAAAAACGACACATGGCCATTCAAAGGTTGGAAGTTCCATCCCAAACAACCCACATACGCAACTCCCATGCAATGTGCGAGTAGATGTTGTGTGTGGATGGACCGTATGTCATGTACAACATGTTTCATGCACAATGTACAAAGTAATGGCAATTGTACTTGCTCTCACGAAAAAACTTGCAGGTGTTTTTACACACGGAATGCAATGATTTGAAAGGATATTTTGGAGAGTTTTAGGTAAAAAAGTTATCAGTAGAAAAAAAGGCATTGATTTTTTATTTCCAAAGGTATGTTGTGAATATGTTCCATAACATTTTTAACTATTTGTTTCTTTGAGACGACAGTACATGCAGTTCAGTTGAGCAACTTTCCATGTAACAAGCGTTTACGTTTTACAAAACCATTGTTTCCTAACTTTAGTTGATCTGTCTTATGTTTTCAACCTTAAAGCTTCAAATGTAAAGAAGACAAAACAATTGCATATATCTTGAAAGGTAATTTCATCCTTAATAAATCAAACTTGGAATACATAAAAGTAATCACAACAAAAGTTGTCTGAGGAATTCGAGGTACAGTAAAAAATCTTGTCACTTTCCCCGCCGCATTCAATGAGTAACATGACTCAATGTTTACTTGTGCGCGAGTGCTAAAAGTTTCGATATGTTTATGCGTTTACCCTGTAAGCCATGCAAATGAGTGCTTCATGCAGTGACAAACTTTTGTAAGCATTAGAAGAATGCAAAAATGATGGATAGCATAATGGAAACTTTTCTACTTTGTTCAAAGAAAGTTACATGCATGTTCCAGTTCCAACATGTCCAAATACAAGTTTTTTGCAATGAAATCTGCTTATCTTAAAAACTGATATTTCAGTCTTATTACATGTAGGAAACAAGCTGGTGGTAAGAAGGAAGATGGGGAGGTTGGGCGAGTTCCAGTGGGGAGGCTGAGCGAGTTCCAGTGGGAAGGTGGGGCGAGTTCCAGTGGAAAGTTGGGGAGTGTTCGAGCGGGAAGGTGGGGTGAGTTCCAGTGGGGAGGTGGGGCAAGTTCCAGTGGGAAGGTGGGAACAACTTCCAATGGGAGGGTGGGGTGAGTTCCAGTGGGGAGGTTCCAGGAGGTGGAAACAACGAGGTTGGCCATGCAAAGGTCAAGGGTCAGGGGTTAAGGTGCTAAGGGAGGGTCAGCTTGTAGTTCTTACCCTTCTACGTTACTTCCTCTTGGGCAATTCTTGCACTCTGTTGCACCGCCTAGCGTGTTCGTTACTTTAACACTGTAGATCTTGGCACTTCAATAAATAAAATTAATAACATAGTATTAACTCTTCTGATATAAATTGACAAATTAAAAACTACTCAGATCAACCAAAAAATCACAGTGAGAGACCCCTTAAATGAAATATCATTAAACAAATTCCAAATTGAAATAAAAACCCTCTTAAAATTGACCCTCAATCAAACAAAGTTACTCAATGAACTTCTATTATTATTACTATTCTGGAAAATGACAAAAACAATGCAACGTGCATAGTAAATTCTAGAACAAAGCTAGTGGTAAAAGGTATAGACCATGAAACCTTTGTTTACAAAAAGAGTAATCTGGTAACATTCCATGGCCTTTCTTAGCAGGCGAATTACTGCACTGGTCATATGGTAATTTTACATTTTGTGTGCTAATTCCCAACTAAGTTTAAGAGTTGCAAAAATAATTTTGCTTTTTTTTTGTGCGCTAAGTATATGATAAGTCTTTCCCTAAAACTCGTGACGCTCTGGTCTTTAGGCATTGTTCGACAATATAATAATAATTTGGGAGGCTAATCATTTCTACTTGCAGCTGAGAAGCTGAACTGTGAAAGCCTCTTGCAATGTGTTCGAGCCACAGGCATGCAAGCGCAGCCAGCCACAACGGCCCATACATGACCGCGGAGCACAAAAGTGTTTGATTTTTCCGGAAAAAGGAAAATTGGTTCGCCCTGAGAAAACCCTCATGGCATAGGAGAAAACCAATGCACAACTCACATATGACCCTCAGCTGAGAATCGAACCAGGGCCACAGTGGAGAGAGGAGAGTGCTTCACGCACAAGCCAACCATGGCACCCACCAATTTTTGAGATTTTTAGACACACTTTTGGGGTGGAGTAAACAAAATTTGTTTACAGACTGTTCAATCATGGCGTCATTGAGTGTTTTAAGCTTTTTAACAGTCTTAGGAAAAACAGGACAGTTGGCAGGTATGTTTTAAGCTGGCACTGGGAACTACTTACACATCATTGCGATATTTGTAGGTGGGTTTATGCGAGTAATCACTGCCAATGTCGGTCTTCTGGAACGCCCAACTGAATGTGACTGGTCCTTGCTTGGTAATAGAGTACCTACGCATGACAAAAATAAAGATTAATACTGAAATATATATTTTGTTCACCTTTTCAAATAGCGATTCAGTAAATGAGCTTTACAATTTTACAGAACTTTTCTCGAAGGTACATGTACATGTGGAGTAATCACCGAAAAAAAATGGCGTAAAAATGGTGATGGTAGTAAGCATCCTGTGAAATTATGCCTTGTGAAGTGCCCCCGTTGATTAGAAATCAATTAAAGTATGCAGAAAAATTGTGAATCTCCAAAGATAGCTTGTACGCAACTTTTACAAATGTTTGTGGTGTCTGTTTGAATGATGCCCTCAATACGACCAGAGATATTGTTGGTACCCGTGGATAGATTCAACATTCTTGATCAAAATACTGTGACAGTTTTTTTTGGAAGTACACAATGTATTTAAGAAAAACTTTCACAGGTGACTTTCATTGTATCTATTTGATAACTTTGCCCATAAATCAGCATTATGTTGACAAAAGCAAAATGTTTACCTAAAATTAAGAACAATACAATTAGGAACCCCCCAAAATTAAGAAAACAAATAAAACTACCAATAAAATTAGCAGACAAATAAAATTAGGGCCTGGGCTATTTTTCTTGTCTATTCCCAATCTCACCTGAACAACTGCTTCTCCTGAGTTCCAAACCACTCCTCGATGATCGGTGAGCCGTCGTCGTCGTCCTGGACGAAGAACAGTGCACAATTCTCGCTGCATTCCATGCTAAACCAGAATGAGATCACCCCAAGCTCCTCTGCCTTTCCATCAAAGTACCCCTCCTCGAACCTCATCCCGTCTAGACCCAGATCCAGGACAAGGTAGACGTCATCAGCGTGACCCTTGCCGCTGTGAATGTGGTCAGCGGCAAGCTGCCATCCACTTTCATCAGAACATCCATACGCTGGTGACGGGTGGGCAGAAACAGGGATAAAGAATATTAATTTTTACACACTAGCTCCGTGGTCTAGTGGGAAGACATCTGCTCTAGAATGGCAAAGGTTATGGGTTTGAATCCCACCCAAGTAGGCCCTAATATGCCTGTGGGTTATTTTTTTCACAGGACTCTAGAAAAATATACGGTGCTTAACACACATTGGTGTATTGGTAAAGTACAAGTAATAGATAATCTTTTACTGTGATTTATAAAGACATTTCAAAAATAATTTCCACATTAGATTTTTATGAAAGCTTTCAAGCTCAACAAAGATTTGCTTAGCACCTGAAATGGCTTACTTAGCAAGAATGTGTCACCAGCTGGAATACCACCCAATGCACGTTGCTTTTGACAGGTGCCCTGAAAACTTTTGCTCAGTAAAAATTTGTGTGAAGTAATAATTTTCTGCATAGCTGCTTTAAGAAACGGGGCTGTTGTACATGAAACTGTGGCGCAACATGCAGCCACTTCATCTTTCATGATACAGGTCCCAGGCTCTTTTATGAGCACCACAAAAAAATCGCTTTCATTGAAAAATCATGGAGCAAGTTCGGGTGCCATCCTTTCATCAATTTGCGCTTTAAATCAAGTGCGTCTATTTGATCGACTAGTCAAAATAGTAAATGTATTTTGTTGAGCAGACAATAGGATTAACGTATTTGTTAATGAAGCAAATTGTAGGCACATCATTTTCATTTTCTATTATTTTGAATTTTCTCTACTATAGTACATTTACTAATTTATTATCCCACTGCACATATACATTATTGTCACATTGAACAAAACCTAAAGTTATCGTTAAACTACTCATTAAATTGTGACGTTACATGTACTTGTGAAAAAAAAGAGAAACGGTGCTCCCAGGGCTTCGTTGATTCAGTTGAACTAGCTGGTTGAACCACACAGCATTCCCCTGACATCTATATGTCGATCGACTATTGTTAAGGCTAGTCGACTCTAATCACCCACCTGAACTTGCTCCAAGAGCCCAAAGTAAAGAAGTCCACATAATTAGTTTGTAGGATTTGACAAGATTGTGACTTACATGAGAGGCTCAGGCACGTGGAGTCCATCTTGGGAGGCATTTGGTGCCATCTGATGTAGTCGATGCCATACACTGGAGCAGTGTTGGGTGGGCAAGACTGGCAAGCTGTCAATACAAATGGCAGAGATAGCAGAGGGCATTAAAACAAAGTCTTAAATTCTTGCTTCAGCTGGTACACCTTGTAGAGCGAGGGGGGGGGGGCAGGTTATCTGATCATAGAGGTATCTGGGTTTAGCTTGTGTTTTGCTGATGCTTTGTATAAATGCTTCAAAATAATAACTAGATTTTATATAGCTCTTTATCTACTATCTCACTGTTTATTTCGACACAGGTTTTTGAAGTTTTTGAGTTATGAGTCCCAATTATGTAACACCTTGTAAGGGTTTACAAGGTACTACGGCGCATTCAGGTACTACGGCGTATTCAGCAACCACTGCCAGAAACATCGGGGCAAACCACCTTCTCTTAGCAATGAGTTTTAGTGGGCTGTTTTAGATGCTTACACAGCACAGGAGACCAACGGCTTTACGTCCTATTCGAAGGACGAAGCAACAATGGTTAAGTGTCTTACTTAAGAACACAATTGTCATGACTGGGACTCGAACCTACACTCCCCTAATCAGAAACACCAGAGTTTGAGTCCAGTGCGCTTGACGGCCTGGCCACAACCTGCCACGATGCTTTGATACCAGCAGAGTAAACTGTTCAAAGCATTGTGACCAACCGTTCCTTTTCAAAGGTCATTTGTGCTCATCTTTGGTACCTTATGGAGACCAAGGACAAAACAAAAAAGGGACAACAAAAGGTCTCCATAGGGGAATTCTAAAGACTGGGGTTAGCAACAAGAAAACTTGTGTAAAAAGTCTATGGGAAGGTGCCAAGTACAGGGACAAAGGAAAGAACAAAAGATGTCTTCACAGGGATGTATATATTTGAGCATGCTTGTACCATGTATACCCAAAAGTTTACATTAGTTACTTGTTGAAATACAAACACTACAAACACTTGCATTTTCAATATAATTACAAAGTTGAGATGAAACGCTTGTAAAAAAACTCAGCCAGGTACATGTATTATGTAGGGGTTAAACACTCTATATCGACTCATGTTGTACTCACGTAGGGTTCCATCTGAGAACATGTTACTGGGACAGAATGCACAAGTTGAATGGTTGAAGGCGGACATGCCGGGGTTGCACGGCGGGCACGTCTGCTGCTTTCCTGATGCCGGTAGGTGGACAGCACCCTGAATGTCACTCCGACAGATACGAGGCTCGATCCACTTATAAATCTCCTGAGTCTAACGAAAACCAACATTTTAAAATTTCATTTAGTAATTTCACAGGGTAAAACACTTACAACATAAAACAAAAAATAGATACATGTAAACAACTTAATTTGCCTGAAACTGCACTAAATAAATCATATAAATAAAAAGAGCATAGACAAAAACAAAACAAACAACTACAAAACAAGGACAGTGTCGCCCGAAGGATCGCCAAAAAGGAGACTGACTTGGATGCTCTCCAAATTATATGGACTTCGTTTACTTGGATTTGGAGACCTGTTTGTTTCTTCATTCCAAAGTGATGAGGGAATGGGAGACTTTCAAGACAATAGGGGCATCCTACTTACTGGTCCTTTTCCATTGTTCTTTAGTGGCGAGAACAGAAGAAAAGGACCAGTGAGTGGGATGCACGCTATCATCTCAAAAGTCTCCCATTGACAAACTACTTGTGAGAACTAATCTGCATTTTACTATTTTTATTCTGAGTTATAGTTTACAAAGTTATAAACCACAAGAAAAAATGACTGGGTTAATTTTTTGATGATTTGGGTTTGAACAAAGACAAATTTTCCAGAGTGGAATTTGAACCAACGACCTCCGGTTTAATGTGCTGTCGCTCTACCAACTGAGCTATCTAGACCTATGTTGCCGTCTCCCGATTTTGTGTCTTTGTTGGGGGGTGCCAGTTAGAAGCCATAAAACCGTTAGCTGCCTTCTAGCTAGGAATCACGCCCAAGTTTACGATACAACCTGGGAAGTGGCAGCCAGGGGATCATATTTCAAATATCAAGGGAAACTGACTAGGTAAATTGTTTAATGATTGGGTTGAACAACGAAATATTGACTAGAGTGGGACGGGATTGCAACCAACAATCTCCGGTTTAACGTATCGGTGTTCTATAAATAATAGTTTATTAATTCTCAACAAATGTATAATACAACAAGGCAACTATTAGACACAAAACAGTACAAACTACACAAAAAAAGGAAAAACAAAAGTTTAACAAAAACAAAAGTTGTAGCACACAAACAAAAAAGGTTGTTAAACTCCTTGACAATTTGCTTTGAACCCCTGGTTTTTACGTCACCAGTTTCTTTCCGTGAGGTGAGAACCAAGTATTTCATCAAGTCTTGAAAAATGAGGCTTTGAAAAAAATATTTGGGTATTGATGAAGAAACTGTTTTGAAAGGTAAAGTCTTTCTTCTGGTAGCTGATCCACAAGAAACTATAAAAACAAAGATCTTTTTTTCAACAAAGATCTACCAGAAAAATGCTTCACAACAAACTTTTATATTCAAACAAAGAGAAAAAATAATCATATTTACATACAGCCCAGACCTGAACTTTTACTTTTGAGAGGGCAAGGCCATCTTAATTTTGCAAAGGGCACTTCCATTGGAAAATCTTAAAGTCTATGGCAAACTTTTGAAGGGGCACCAAGGTCAAGAACAGGGCAACAGAAACTGTGGCCTCTGTGGCTGCCATGTAATTCCAGGCCAGATGATAACAACTGATGAATGTTTAAATTTGGCAAAAAATACATGTATATTCAAGATTCTTTGTGTGCAGGGCTTGTATTTTACGCTGGACCTGAGGCCTAAGGCTAGTAGTTTTAGTGTGGGGCCAGTAAACTGGTGACAGGATAAGTCAGACGTTCCTGTGTTTTTCTGTGTAGTTTCTTGAACAAAAACAAATCATGTTCAAATGATGACTTTGAGTCTGAAAAATACCTTAGAATTCTATTGATTATGAAATATACGTAATACCCGTGGAGACAAATGAGATAAATCTTCTCTTCACATACACCGTAAGGGGGACTCTTAGTGCTTGTTCAAATAAAAACCAAATAAATGCATGATAAACTGGGTCAAGAAGTTGTTCTCATTTTGATTCTGGTAATAACAATAAATAATAAGATAAGACTCAAGGCTACGGATGGTGGAAAAATACTGAGTAAGTAACGCAAACCTTACTTACTTAATAAATAATAAACAGGACATTTATACAGCGCCTTTTACCAGAGGATGCAAAGCACTGGAAAAGGAAAAGAGAATAGCCTTGGGGCAGAGCCAGAAAAAGCTCGGTCACCAGCCTGTAAGCGAGATTTGGGAATATCAACCCATCCTCCAACAGAAGAACGAAGTTAGTACAAGGACGGGTAAAGGTCTTGAGGATTTTCCCCTTGAAATTTGAGCCCTGAATTGAGATATTAAATTACTTCCTACGGTCATCAATAGGTGTTCCACAGAATTTGAACAATATCACACACTTCCAAACTGAACAAAATCCTTACAGGAAGTCACCCTTTGAACATGTTTTCGACCGACGACTGTACATACATTTTGCAATTTCAGACAGCTGTTACCATGGTTACCAACCTGATTGTGCTCGTCGCATGGCGTGTGCGTCTGATAGTAGTCGTTGTCTGTGCACGGCTTCCTGTCTGTACACTCCGTGGCACCAGGACCTGCAGAGAATGCGACAACAAGCTTTTTAAGAAGGCTGCAAAAAAAATAGGACTGTTCTTGCAATGAAAGTAGGGTACCTTGAAGCACGGTAATGTTCACTATTCTGATGATAGTAGTATGATGTGTGTAAACAAGTAGGATTTGACACAAATTGGCTGTGGCCGGTGTCCAGTCTGCAACCTCCCAAACAGGGTATACAGGGGGAAAATTGTATGAGATCCTGAAATTTTGATAAAAAGCCCTTATTGGTGAGGAGGTACAGCCAACGAAATTGCAAGGTATTTTTATGCATGGTTCAAAATTGACATCTGGGCCCAATTTCCAAGGCTCTCCTCACCATGAGGTTTTCTGTGCTTACAGCCAATAGAGTTATGGGCTTTACAGGGCATGGTAAGCGCAGAATTCTGTGGTAAGCAGAGCCATAAAATTGGGTCAAGAAGGTTTGGTTAAAACACACTAACAAGGCCCAAGTCTTTCATTGCTGTTATGGTAGCTTGCCCTTTTTCAAGAAAATCTGAAGGCACAGGGCGATCAACAAAAAAACCTGAAATCAGGAAAACTACAGACAAATCACATGCCTGGGTATATATTCTATAATACAAATTTAATTTACATAGTCTTACACATATATATAGCACATGTATCTACAAATAAGATACTAAAGGTGCTTGAACAAACAGAAACATTTTAAGACAGATTTTGAATTTTTTAACTGTTTAAATTATGAGATTAATTTATGTAGCACCTTATAAGAGTTTACAAGGTGCTGCGGCGCATTTAGCAGCCACTGCCAGAAACATCGGGGCAAACCCCTTCTCTTAGTGATAAGTGTAACTAGGTTCTTTTATGTGCATTACACAACACAAGGAACTAACGGCTTCACGTCCCATCCGAAGGACGAAGCCATAATGGTTAAATGCCTTGCTTAGGACACAAGTGTCATGCCAGGGACTCGTATCAACAACCCGTTGATCAGAAACACCAGAGCTTCGAGTCCGGTGATCTTAACCGCTAAGCCACAACACGCCATGATGTAGGTCAAGTTTAAAACTGTCGTTATACTCGGTATTGAAATAATCCAACTTACTTGAGTACTGAGTGTTCTTATCACAGTCAGGGCAGACTGAAGCCCCGGATTCTCCAGAGAATGTGTTAGCCGCACACTTTTCGTACCTTGCAGGAGAAAAATTAACACGGACCAAAATTTACAAACAAAATATTTACTAGATGTTAATTTTGCATCGGGGATAAAGAATATTCATTTTGGTTTTTACCCTACACCGATGTCTAGTTGGTAAGACACTGCTCTAGAATGCAAAGGTCGTGGGTTCGAATCCCACCCGAGTAATATGCCTGTGATTTTTTCACAGAACTCGGGAAAGTACTGAGTATACAGTGCTAACACACGTCGGTGTAGGGTAAAAACCAAAATTAATAAAATATTTACTGTCGTTTAGACATTGGTTATTAAAGTATTTTCCTTTTAAATTTTGGACAGCATCTAGTCGGTAGTTGGTGTAGTGGTTTCTTTCCTCATCTTCTACCTCTAGGACCCCTGTTCAAATTCCCGCGGGGGCACTATGTGGATTGGGTTTTTAGTCCCTACCTGATTGCGTGGGTTTTCCCTGGAATAATCTTCTGGGGTTTTTCTCCCACATCTAAAACCAAAACTTCCTTCTTTGTCTTCTCTCTATGGAATTCTTGGCTATTATAATAATTAGAATTTTCTTTTCTAAGAATCCTTGGCTTCACAAACAGAATTAAATAAACCAAATGAATACAACATTTATAGGATGCACTTACGAGTAAGAGCCTGTGCTGGCGACAAAGGTACCCGGCTTGGTCTTGGTGCATTCTGAGGTGAAGCTGAGCCCCATAACCTTTATCTCCTTGATAAGAACTGGGTTGGGTTTGGCGTTGTGGAGAGTACTTAGTCCAATGCCCATCGTCTTCCATGTGATTACATTCATACCTGCTTCGAGGGACAACTGAAATAACAATCAAGGAAAAATAATAAAATATCAAGAGATGAGTTTTTTGGGGGATAAAATGCACATTCATATCAAGAGAATAAAAAGTTAAAGACAGACACTCAGCATTCTCTCTTAACAATGGTCCGCTTGCCAAATGCCAGTTCAAACACAGAGGACCAGTTAAAATTCTCTCCAAGTGGTCCGGCTGGCTACTTCAGTGTTGAAAAGAATCCCTATTTCACTTGAAATACGGACTAGTGAAAAAGCTGACAGACTAGTGACCAGCTAACTGGTCCTGCTGGCCAGTCACTAAATCAGTTTAAGGCAAACCCTGCAAACATAGATGCAACAACTTTGCTAAGCGTTAATACATTTTGAATTGCCAGAACTAGTAACCTGCCAAGATATTTGGTCCATATTCTTTCTGGCAGGTGTTTGTGACCGGGTTGTTGAGGGGGCTTGGATAAGGTTTAGAGAGAGTCAGTGAGGGTCTGATGAGGCACTGGTAGGGTCTCAAGAGATGCTGGTAGGATCTAGTCAGATTCAGCTGGGGTCTAGTGAGGCATTGGTAGGGTCTGGTGACATTAGGCTGGGGTTTAGTGAGCTGCTGGTAGGGTCTGTTGAGATTTGGCTGGGGTCTGGTGAGGCATTGGTAGGGCCTGGTGAAATTAGGCTGGGGTTTAGTGAGGTGCTGGTAGGGTCTGTTGAGATTTGGCTGGGGTCTGGTGAGGCGCTGGTAGGGTCTCGCGAGATTTGGCTAGAGTGTGGCGAGGCACTGGTAGGGTCTGGTGAGATTTGAGATTCAGCTAGGGTCTGGTGAGGTGCTGGTAGGGACCAGTGAAATTAGGCTGGGGTTTGGCGAGGCGCTGGTAGGGTCTGGTGAGAGACTCAGCTTGTTCTTGTGAGACTTACCTTATAGGTTTTCCATTGTCCCTCTCCGGTTGGGTCTGGCCATCTGTTGCCTACTGAGCTTGTCTCACAACGTTCATTGGTAACCTACAGATAACACAAATTACAAATATAAAAAAAACCAGCCAAGATTGAGATCCAATGCACGTTAGGTAGACTTTATAAACAAAATCAATATTTTTTTTAAGTCGGAAATCCCTATTCATTTGGACATGCCACATTTTGGAAAAACCTCAGTATGAAATACAGAAAAATTTGTAATGTTTTGCAGCTCTGATCAAGTAATGAGCTGAGGTGAACTGTTGTATCTTACCGACACATGGAAGATGGTATCACTGGTCGCAAGAGAGTAGGTGAACTCTACATAGCCCTCCTTCATCAAGTTGGCTGCGTACACCAGCTTGGCGACACACTGGTCCCCCGGTGAACGGATGTGGGAGCCCTTCAGTTCCCACATGGAACTGTGTAAGAATGTAAGAATATGAAAAGATGAATTACAATATTCAGATCGGGGCCAAACTTTCATGGCTCTGCTTACTGTAAGCAAAGAATGGGCGCTCACGAAAGCAGGGAATTCCCTGTTTACGTCAAGCATATTTCACAGGTTAGCAGGGATATTTTGCTTACGTGCAAGTGCATACTCCACATTACTAGACATTCTTCGCTTACACAGCTAGCACATAAATTCGGCGCTTTCCCTGTAAGCAAAAAATTGTGATTCGGCAGTAAGCAGAGCCATGAAATTGGGCCCAGTTGTGTTCCAATTCATGATGGTGAAACATGCTAACTATGAAAGTGAAACAATGCATTGAGCATGTTGAGTAACCAGTTAATAAAAAAACTTAATATTTAAGAGAAACCAAATTAAGGAAGATGCATTAGATCATAAAACCTGTTGTGAAACTGACTTTTCTGTAGCACAAAGCTGTATCAATAGGATGCAATCTATACACCTTGAACATGCCGTCATCGACCATGTCTTTTTGGTGATTACCAGCACGTACTTGAGTCGCTTGTAACTGTTACAATACAAATAGCTGGTGCGCTACACAAGCGCAATATTGAGCCATTCACTGCAAAACATCATCTTCTGTGTTACGCTTATGTGCCTAATGTAGTTGTGCATCAGGCTGACAAACGTGTTGAGAATAAAATCTTCTTTTTTAAATACAAAAATAAAAGTTTTCAGTTTCCGGAATTGATAACAAAGTGGCAGCTGGAATCTATACGTAGACGTGATCACAAAAATGTGATGCAGATGCACAAGATCTATAGCTCACAGGGGAAGTGACAATGGTGACTACAAAACCTGAATCATGTCTCACAGCTTAACTCTTCTACTATCAGACAGTTCAATATCATCCACTATGGTTTTGAACGATAGACGCACTATGCCAGCCTGCAATATGACACGACACAGTTCGAGTTTCAACAAGCTAGGAATAAAAATAATAATACAATGCATGAAGAAGGAGCACTCACTGGTTGCAAGATTTTTCATCCTCATCCATCATTCCGTAGTCTGGGAGAGACATCTCTTCCACCAAGAGGAACCCTTCTGGAAGGGTGGTCCAATCTTGGAACACCTCACCCCCACCCAGTGAGAAGGTACCCACTGGGCACTTCTGACACTGCTGGCTGTCATCTTTGTCCAGGTACTCCCCAGGGCCACATGAGAAATCTAGGAGTAATAATTAGTCATTGTTAATCAAATTAATATAAAGAAGTACATGTACATGTAGGCCTACCTAAGGCCCGGAATTCCATCTTCAAGAGGGCAAAGGCCATCTTCTTTTTCCAAAGGGCACTTCCAATCCATTGGAGAAACTTTTGAAGAGGTACCAAGGCATGCCAGGCCAAGATCAGAGCAACAGAGGCCATGGCCTTCGTGGCCCCTTTGTAATTCCTGGCCCAGTACCTGTATACTACATGTAGGCATTCAGGTTGGCTCAGTGGATGTGCTCCTTGCCTTTCACCACTGTGGACCCCGGTTCGAATCCTGGACCGGAGCTACATGTATGCATGTAGATTGGGTGGGTTTTGGTCAATGGTATTTTACTCCCACATCTAAAACTGCCACTTCCTCTTTATAAACAGATACTTTTGGATAATGTATCTGAGTTACAGTGCTATCATCACTGTTGAGGATCCCTTGCTGCTTGGTCTCATTACCGAACGACGCTAATAATCATGCAATGTTGTTTGTGTGTATACATGTACATGTAAATGTGGTGTGTATTCATAAAATGCTCTAAATTTTTCACTACATGTACATGTAGGCCGTTGTGAAAGTTGTACATACATGTATTATGGAGCACAGACAATGATCTGGGACCTGGTTATAACCAAATGAACAAAATCTGTTCAGAATTGATCTTAAGATATTATTAATGTTAGTTTTAGGGCCTTTTTCTCCATTGTTATGGGCCATGCACGGTATTCATTTCGGAAATCACCTCAACAAGCTACGAATACCGTATTGCAAATACAATACAATGTACATCTCCTGTACATTGAAATTTACCATTTCAGTACATAAAATATAATGTAAAAAAAACCCCAATACTCTATAAAAGGAATGATTACAAAAAGTTATAGAAAACGATTTAAAGGTAAAAGTGCATTAAAAATGACAGTGATAAATTTGAAAACTACAGGGGACTTGTGTTTTCATATTTTGGGTTGAACAAAGAAAAACTGACCCAGTGTATTATTCAATCCAAAGCTGCTGTACAATGTACATGTACTTCTTACCAAGTAAGTTTTTATTGGTCATTAATTTTCAGAGTCATTCATTACCAAACTACAAACCCTTTAACTGTCAGGCCTAGTACCTGTATGGCATGTATGGGTACTTGTAGCATGTACAGTACACTTCAGAATACAATGTGATATGGTCCACTGGTTTGGCCTCCATAAAAAAATTGACAACAATTTCTATTTGAACTACATACTGTACAGTACATAGATGTGTATGTAACCTTTGTTTAAAACAAAAAGAGTGACCTTTTACATTCCAGGCCTGGCATGCATTTCAGGCATGGCAGGCAAGATACTTCAGGATCACTGGATTGGGAAATATTACATTTTGTGCCATAATCCTACAAAAAATTCAAGAGATATAAAAATAACGGCCGAACAAGTTTTGAAAAGTGCCCCCTTTTGTACCATCAGTTGCTACAAATCAGACAAAACAAAGATTCATCCAATGAGCTGTGTACGTAGTACAAGTCATACAATGTACTGCAGGAAGTCCCTGATGAGGCCTCTATGGCACTTTTGTAAACATGTGATGTCACAAGTTACATGGTCTACACTGTGACGCATTCTATAGACTACTCCTACAATGTACATCATGTACATCGTTATAAAAAACAGTAAAGCAACTGCCAGATGAAAAAAATAAATCAGAATAGTTTAAATCAGAAAATTGTCACTCCAAGCCGCCAGCTTAACATTCATGTCCGAAATTTTGGGCAATGCAATCTGGGCATCAGCGTTCTCACTCAGCACTAGCACTTGTAGCAGCAACATGTTAATACGTGTAGGGGGCTACATGTTGGCAAGCAGGGCCAAAGGCCCCCATAAGACACAGCTGTTGTACGGGGAAATTTGCTGTCTGAAATAATGACAAAAATCCTAACCACCAGTCTTCTAAGCACCCTGCTAAATGCATCAAAATGCAACCCAGTTGAAAAGAAAACACTAACAAATTCAGCAAACTACAATAGAGGATTTTGTTGCCTTGTGAAGTGATCTGGTTTACCCCAGCCTTGGCACTGGGCATGATCTACATGTACCCTGCTATTAAATGCACTAATTATGCATTGAAGTTCGCTGAGGACTATTGTCCATGGATGCCAACGCTGTAGACCGATTAAATGCAGTACAGCACAACAGAATACATATCAGGCCTATTTGACGGCTAATTGCGACAAAATACATTTGTTACAATTCATACCATAACCACACACCATGACCCTCAAATTTGTCATGAATTTATTGGCGTCAATGTTTCATGTACAGTACGATGTCCCTTCAGGGCCACCAAATATGTACATGTATGGGTCTGTTAGCCTTTTGGAATGTTTAAAGTCTACATTGTACAAACCAACAGTTGCTTATTTTGATTAAAAAAATGTAAATGTTAAGTCCAATTACAAAGGCGCACACACAATCCCAAGACAGTTCACTTTTATTACCTTGATGAAATATAACAACATTTTAATAAGTAATTAGGTAGAGTGTTTTTTTTATTAACAGACATACATGTACCAGAGGCTAGGAATTAATGAATCTATTCAAAATTTTCCTTTCCTTTTTAAAACAAGCTAAATCAGAGGATTGTAATATGGACACACTTAAAGAAGAATTTTTACATATTGTTTACCTATAGTGAATTCCTAAAACTGCTTTTATGCAATGCACTTGTACAATGTATGATGATGCAGTAATGTTACTAAGATGATGCAGGTTCTGCCCTTGACCTTTTCAGTTCCTACAGGTGTACCAGCCAGCAGGACCAGTTACAGTGTAATGTAGCTTGTCTTTGAAATGTACATGTACATGTGTAGCTAGTCTGCCAGTTTTTCCATCAGTCCAAACTTCATGTGTATAGGGATCGCTTTAAATCAACACTAGACTATCCTGCCCGGCTGCCGCAAGGGAAATTTGAGTGGTGTTTTAAACTAGCATTTGGCCAGCGGACAAATGTTAGGGGAGAACGCTGTAACATTTTGAATGTACATAACAAAAACATGCAGTACAATCTCGTACTAATATGTGACCTTTTGTAACAAAAACATTGATAAATATACGCTGTACAAGCCATGTACACGTGTAGGTTGGTACGTAAATGATACATGTACATGTAGTTATGTACATGTACAGTCCATATGTACATGTAAATGTCCCTTCTGTGAGCACGGCGATGACTCATTACTGCGAAGTGTCTAGTCACATGGAACAACAAATCTAGATATTAAAAATATAATAACCACGCTGTGATAATTAGGTATAGAACACACAACTATGCTTAATATGCAGGTTGAAAGATTACAAAATATGAGTAGCAAAAGCCAGCACAGTCACTTGTGTTGATTTAATTGCAATTCCATATTAACTTCAGATACGATCAGTTGTTATCTACTGTACATGTACATGTACATGTACAGTAGCCTTCAGATAATGCATACCATGTACATGTACATATGTACATGTATCCTACACATGTACTGAACAACTTTGTACATGACCATTTGAACACAAATTACATTACAATTTGAGAAGAAATTGATAACTGCATACAAATTGCAAGCATTTTGTAATGTGAAAGTACATGTAAAGTTATGCCCATACATGTAGTAATGGACATAAATTACAAGCAACTGATAATTCATTCAATCGGGTAACTACCTGGCCTAAATGTTTGTAATTTTAAAAAAGAGAAAAAAATAAATAAATAATAAAACAGAAAAGGAATTATTCTTCCAGACTGCCAAGCCATTTACCATCAACAACATTACATGTACATGTAATACATTCTACATCTGCTGTACATTATAATGATGAATATCAAATTCAGTGCAAGAGTGGCATTACATGTACATACATCACTGTAGTACACAATGCATAGCAAATGTGGTCAGGACGAGTGACAAACACAGAACAAAGAAGCTCAAACCCAGCACAAGTAGAAACGTAGAGTAATTAATCTCTACCATCCTCCACCATCTGGCTAACTTTCATTATATTGCATGTATTACAATTGCCACTCAGAAGGGATATCAAGCACGAAATCCAAGCTGGCCCTTCATGTTCATGTACAATACAACATGCAATGTACATAATGTCATGTTTACTGTGTACAAACAATACAGTGGAATAATTAAATCGAAGTAAGGGTCATCTGGGAGTTTTATAATAACCATAATCACACGAGTCTTGTAAGGTACATGTACATAAAAACAAAACACAAAGGTGGTCAAGGTGCTGGTACAAGAATGAAGGATTTGTGATACATGTACATGTACATTTTGCACTTGGACAGTAAACACCCTTTTTTTAATGTCATTTTAATGCAGAATCTTTCCATGGAAGTTCCGTCTGAAAACTCTAAACGCTCTAAGTTTTTTTAATTTATGGCAGATTTAGATGCAAAGATTCCATATCAATATGATAAGTTCATCCACACAGTAAACAGTAAACAGTTCCAGTTCTTTGTCCTAGCCATGCAATTGTCAAACAAATCTGTGCAGCTGAATGATTCTAAATAGGCCCCTATTGGTAAAAAATACGGGACAAAATTTATGGAAACATTGTATGCCAACTACACATTACATAATACGTAGAATAGTTTTAAACAAAAGATGTACATTTCACTGGTGAATATTGTCTCTTAAAAACTGGAACATCGAATGAGGCAATTTACAATATGGATTGATTTCATTACATTATTCAACAGCGCAATCGCAAACAATTTTCAACTGAATTAAAAACTCACATATATTTCCATACTTCAAGAAAATTTCCAAACAGTACATACATAAACCAAAACATTAATTTAAAAAAGGAGACCAAAAACGAATTATTTACAAGGCAGAAAACAGGAACAGTTACATTAAACAAAAATAAATGATAAGTTTTACATTACATGTGTACATGTGGGCGGAAAACCCCAATGGAAAAACCCATGCAATCAGGAAGGCTATCATGAACATGTACATGTACATCTGTACATGTAGGGGCTGAAAATCCTATTCACATGCAAAAAAATTACAAGGCTCTGTCTTGTCTGAGGGTAGGATTCGAACCATAACCTTAGATCAACAACTCCACTTCATGTAAAAGGCACTTCAGTCTCAAAAGATACATTTTACTTACTGGGCATGTGACTAACATGTCAGTGTGTAAAGTGAAATTAAAATGTGAATGTTCTTTGTTCTTTGAATGTAAATTAATTATCTTGTGTGACATGGTCCAACGCATTTCCAACGCAATTTCAGGCATGATACTTCCTTCTTGTAAGGGCAAGGAAATTAATAGATACGAATTTTGCAGCGGGGATAAAGAATTCAATTTGTAAAATTACCCTTACACCGATGTGTATTAAGCACCTACTCAGTACTTACCAAGCTCTATGAAAAACAATTCACAGGCAAATCACTCGGGTGGGATTGGAACCCACAAAAGGGCAAGGCAATTTTTTTTTGGTAAAGGGTACCTCAATGAGGAAAAATGTTCATACATGAACTCAAACATTTTGAGGAAATCAAGGCAATGACCAGGGGGCATGGAGGCAAGTTTTCTCTTTGTTGCTTCCGTTGCATATCGAGCCTGTAATCATGTAATTGGAGAATATGCACTTTGCATACAGTACTACCCCATATGACGCCAAGCTATCAACACAAAGTAAATTCATTGTAATCCATGAACATTAAATCTGCATTCATGGCAGGCAATTTCTCTTTTTAGTTTTAAAAATGCTCGGCAAGATTTCAGTAAAAAGAGCCACATCCAGCTGCTACTTATACATCAGTAATCTAATAGGCTACTGGTGAATATCCTGTTTGATGTCAACGGTGAGCAAAAAGTTGAAATTGGACCCAGCAGCGTTTCCAAAATTTTCAATAAATTATTTAACTTACTGCAGTCAACAGCCCTCTTAGGTGCTTCGGGGGAGCCTCCTACACAGAAATCTGGCTGGGGAACGGAAACCCGCCATCTCACACCATTCTTGTCACATTCAGTGTAGTCATAATGGAAATCCTCCTGCAAAATCACAAGATATTGGCAAGTCAGTGTAAGGGAAGATTTGAGGCATTCTACATTTAATAGTCTTACTATAGACCCAATGCAAGGGGTCTTTTACGTGTTGGGCTCTTTACAATCTCTTTTAACATCGGTCTTTGGGCTGTTATGGCTCTCTTTTAACATCAGTCTTATCAAAGTCGCCATTATAGCCCACCTTCTACATGTATACGTGTCTAAAACACTAAGTTTTCAAAAAACGAGCCATTCGCACCATTTTGATTGCAAATATGGCCCTCTTATAAACATTCCATATTGCCCCTACATACTTCACCTTATTCCTTACATTTGTGGAATTAATATGATACGCAATGGGGCTTACCAAACGATTACAAATCGTCCAGATGTTTTGAAAAAATAAATATATAAAAAACCCAATGTAAAAATTGCATTAACCCTAAAAAGCCCAACCCCTTCAATATCCTCTTTGCCGAAGGGAAGGAATTGGGAGGACTTGGGCTATTACATGTATTAGGGCATTGCAGTAAAGAAGGATTTAGAAGGGTTTGGGCTACAATGAGTTTTTGTTTGGGGAGGATTTAGCAGGACTTGGGCTATCAGGCTGTTTTTACATAAGAGGATTTAGATGGTTTTAGGTCTCATGCAGCTTGGCCAAAATAGGATTCTGAAGGTTTTGGGCTTTTAGGGGTGGAAATTATAATAAAGCTGACTTTTCTTTTTTGTTTTGCAACTAAAGTGTTTTTTGTTAGCTTGGTCAGTGCTTTTAGGGTTCCCGGGCATCGGATGTTTATTGTACATGTATCACCACCACACAGTTTTTGTAAACACACCATTCATGCCATTGGAATATTTGGAATTTTTCAAGGGCATTCCTGGCCATAAAACATCATGTGGGCACTTCCATTTGTTTGAGGGTAAAGTAAATCACAAAGTTGATTTAACTACTGTCATGACTGTCACAAAAGGATTTAGAAGGATTTGGGCTAATATGTATATTTACAATAAGGAAAAGGATATAGAAGGATTTGGGCACTTTAGGTTTATGACAACTTTAATCTGAAGGATATTGAAGGATTTGGGCAATATGTTTACCGAAGGGTCTATAAAATAGAGTCTGTTAGGGTTAAAATATGTTGCAACTGGGCGCCGCCATCTTTGTATAGTAAAAAGTCAGGGTGCCTGGCCCACTGTAAAGTCAATGAGCTGACATTGCCCACTTTCTATGTCGTGTGCACAATGCACATGACGCTGCATTCATGCCTTAATGCAAATAGTCATCTCATGCATATTCATGATCTGTGCAGTCCTCTTCTGATTTCGCTTTAATACAGTCGGGTGCCGAGACTTCTCAAGATCAACAGGCATAGCGCCTTAACCATGATTTGTGCTAATGTACACGTACAATTGTACATCCAGGCCTGGAAAAATTTTAATTTATCAGAGGGCAAGTATTGCAAGGCCATTGTTATTTTGCAAAAGGGCATTCCATTCAAAAATCTTAAAGATAAAGTCTATTGAACTTTTGAAGGAGTATCAATGCACAAAATTGTTTTAATGCACTCTCCACATTTAGGCAATGGTAGTGACAACTAGCTGGGGGGGGGGGTACATGTAGATGCTCTAATTTGATGATTTTCAAGTCCACAAACGCAGAAATTATGTCGCTAAGTCTGGCCTATTCATTGGGCTATCACTGGTGCCCTGCCATCACGACATAGTAGCCGTCGATGTTTACAATGTAGATCTGTGGGGATGTAAATCAACGACTGTTCAAAAGCACATTGGTTACAGACACTGAGCATATTCAATCATGAGCAAACATTTTGTAATTCCTATTATTAGACCAAACAACCCACCCCACTGGTGTGCACTTTCTGCAGCAGCACCTGTAACCAGTGTGCTTTTGAACAGTCGTTGATTTACATCCACTACCTAATGCATAATACATCAGCGGCAAACCGGACATGTGATATGACCACTGCATCTACACACCGCGACGTTGACACTGTTGATGGCAGGGCACCAGTAGCCCAATGAGAGGCCAGACTTATTAACATCGTTCTGCATTTGTGGACTTAAAAATCATCAATTTGAAGCAGCAAAAATGATCATGCTCATAAGTACAATTAAATGTCTGGTGTTGTATCTTTGACATATTGGTCTTTTTGTCATTTTGGGGCAATTTTCGAGGCCAGGTGTTTGGAAAATAATAGCAAATTGACGATTGCGTTGTGAGAGTGAGAACTCTAGTACGACTGAAAATGTCAAAATCTTTTAAAAAGGAGTATAGTGCCCCAGTTACTGGGTCTAGCTGGGGGGAGGGTGGCAAAAATATGCCCACATACATGTGTTTAGCAACAGAACAGGACATGCATGAGGTGTGATGATTTTTCGAATAGAAACTTACAGTTTTGTTTGCCAAAATTTTAAACATTATGCCTGGGCTGATGATGTTTACATATTTATTATTATTAAAAGATTGTCACCTCAGAGATCATTCATTAAGAAATACTAATAAAAAAAGTAAAAGTTAAATGCTTGCACACATCGTTTGAATGTTCTTGCCGGCACTTTTGAATCAAGTTGTACTGTGCAAGGTATTGGGGGAAAATTTCAGCAAAAAACTCAAGTTTCTATTCAAAAAATCATCACGCCTCCTGATGCTAAGTCAGTGTAAGTGGGTGTAGAGCCAAGAAATCGAGGGAGTCCAGTGTGGCACTCCTGGGGCTACCTATAAAAGTTCAGTAACTAAAGAAATAAAGAAACATTAATAAATAATGAGGTGATGAAATCTTAAAAACATTTATTTAAAAAATATGATTAAATTTATATTTTAATAAAAAACATGATTTAATAACTTCAAGTCCAGTTTACACTCGTTCATGTCATTTGTAAAACTAATACTTACAGGACGACAGGTAGGTTTAACCTGAACTCGTTTCCTTTCGTCCACCTTTTCCCCTCCAGCTGCTGCAAAGTGGGCAGTTAAAGTGACCAAAACAGCACAAACAATGGTCCTTGATAAAAATGGCTGCCATCTGCTGGCAATTCTATCTCGTACAATCGGTGTCATGATGTTCGGTCCTTTAAAAAAAAAGACCAACAATTTAATGTTGATGTAGACTAAGTGTCCTTACGGCAATCCAAGTAATATTCTCTTTTCCCCGAAGAAAATTAGATAAAAATCGGGATAAAATAGGTAAGCCAACAGACAGCCTTGGGTTTATTCGTTTATTCTGCCTCCATCCATACGGTTGCTGCTGCGTCTGCGTACTGACCGCGTACATACTGTACATACAAACACTGTGCATGCACAGTTCTAGCTCGAACACAGAAGCTTTATTCTGGGGGGCGTTCGTGCAAAAAATACTTTTGTGAGAACGAGGCTGTTGGATTTATTTTCTCTAGTCTGGTAACCCTTGTACAATGTACAGTGCATGGGTGAAGCTAGAAGCTAGCACAGTATTGGGCCCGAAATAGCCAGCCGCGTATTCGCGGAACCGCCAGCCGCGTATTCACGAAATTAGAACACATGCAGTAAAGGGAGGTGACAAAATGGCTCATTTCTGTCGGCGAATCCGTTACTTTATCCGAACGAATACAAATATTGAAATATTACAGCTATTTATCATTGAAAAGCAATAAACAAACAAAAAAGTCGCTAAATAACAATGTGCGTGGTTATGTCATTTTTTTTGTGTGCAGTTTAAATACTATAACATAATTTGAAAAAGGTTTGTAACCTTCGTTATGAAAAAAGTGGAAGTTTTTGTCCAGAATCTTAAGACTCAAATTTTTGAGCTGGCTAATTTGGTCCACTAATTAGTGGTTAAAGAATCACACTTACACAGGCGCCATTTCCAATCTAAAACACGCACAAATGCATATGCGGTTGAGATAACTACCTCTTGTAAAGAATTTGTACACTTCATTATGAATAAAAGTGGAAGTTTTAGTCCAGAATCTTAAAGACTGATACACTGGGCACACCAAATTTTTGAGCTGGCTAATTTGGTCCACTAATTAGTGGCTAATCAATCACAGTTATACATACGCCACCAGTTGCAGTTGCAGCACCTGGGGCCCAGTTGCAGTTGCAGCACCTGGGGCCCAGTTGCAGTTGCAGCACCTGGGGCCCAGTTGCAGTTGCAGCACCTGGGGCCCAGTTGCAGTTGCAGCACCTGGGGCCCAGTTGCAGTTGCAGCACCTGGGGCCCAGTTGCAGTTGCAGCACCTGGGGCCCAGTTGCAGTTGCAGCACCTGGGGCCCAGTTGCAGTTGCAGCACCTGGGGCCCAGTTGCAGTTGCAGCACCTGGGGCCCAGTTGCAGTTGCAGCACCTGGGGCCCAGTTGCAGTTGCAGCACCTGGGGCCCAGTTGCAGTTGCAGCACCTGGGGCCCAGTTGCAGTTGCAGCACCTGGGGCCCAGTTGCAGTTGCAGCACCTGGGGCCCAGTTGCAGTTGCAGCACCTGGGGCCCAGTTGCAGTTGCAGCACCTGGGGCCCAGTTGCAGTTGCAGCACCTGGGGCCCAGTTGCAGTTGCAGCACCTGGGGCCCAGTTGCAGTTGCAGCACCTGGGGCCCAGTTGCAGTTGCAGCACCTGGGGCCCAGTTGCAGTTGCAGCACCTGGGGCCCAGTTGCAGTTGCAGCACCTGGGGCCCAGTTGCAGTTGCAGCACCTGGGGCCCAGTTGCAGTTGCAGCACCTGGGGCCCAGTTGCAGTTGCAGCACCTGGGGCCCAGTTGCAGTTGCAGCACCTGGGGCCCAGTTGCAGTTGCAGCACCTGGGGCCCAGTTGCAGTTGCAGCACCTGGGGCCCAGTTGCAGTTGCAGCACCTGGGGCCCAGTTGCAGTTGCAGCACCTGGGGCCCAGTTGCAGTTGCAGCACCTGGGGCCCAGTTGCAGTTGCAGCACCTGGGGCCCAGTTGCAGTTGCAGCACCTGGGGCCCAGTTGCAGTTGCAGCACCTGGGGCCCAGTTGCAGTTGCAGCACCTGGGGCCCAGTTGCAGTTGCAGCACCTGGGGCCCAGTTGCAGTTGCAGCACCTGGGGCCCAGTTGCAGTTGCAGCACCTGGGGCCCAGTTGCAGTTGCAGCACCTGGGGCCCAGTTGCAGTTGCAGCACCTGGGGCCCAGTTGCAGTTGCAGCACCTGGGGCCCAGTTGCAGTTGCAGCACCTGGGGCCCAGTTGCAGTTGCAGCACCTGGGGCCCAGTTGCAGTTGCAGCACCTGGGGCCCAGTTGCAGTTGCAGCACCTGGGGCCCAGTTGCAGTTGCAGCACCTGGGGCCCAGTTGCAGTTGCAGCACCTGGGGCCCAGTTGCAGTTGCAGCACCTGGGGCCCAGTTGCAGTTGCAGCACCTGGGGCCCAGTTGCAGTTGCAGCACCTGGGGCCCAGTTGCAGTTGCAGCACCTGGGGCCCAGTTGCAGTTGCAGCACCTGGGGCCCAGTTGCAGTTGCAGCACCTGGGGCCCAGTTGCAGTTGCAGCACCTGGGGCCCAGTTGCAGTTGCAGCACCTGGGGCCCAGTTGCAGTTGCAGCACCTGGGGCCCAGTTGCAGTTGCAGCACCTGGGGCCCAGTTGCAGTTGCAGCACCTGGGGCCCAGTTGCAGTTGCAGCACCTGGGGCCCAGTTGCAGTTGCAGCACCTGGGGCCCAGTTGCAGTTGCAGCACCTGGGGCCCAGTTGCAGTTGCAGCACCTGGGGCCCAGTTGCAGTTGCAGCACCTGGGGCCCAGTTGCAGTTGCAGCACCTGGGGCCCAGTTGCAGTTGCAGCACCTGGGGCCCAGTTGCAGTTGCAGCACCTGGGGCCCAGTTGCAGTTGCAGCACCTGGGGCCCAGTTGCAGTTGCAGCACCTGGGGCCCAGTTGCAGTTGCAGCACCTGGGGCCCAGTTGCAGTTGCAGCACCTGGGGCCCAGTTGCAGTTGCAGCACCTGGGGCCCAGTTGCAGTTGCAGCACCTGGGGCCCAGTTGCAGTTGCAGCACCTGGGGCCCAGTTGCAGTTGCAGCACCTGGGGCCCAGTTGCAGTTGCAGCACCTGGGGCCCAGTTGCAGTTGCAGCACCTGGGGCCCAGTTGCAGTTGCAGCACCTGGGGCCCAGTTGCAGTTGCAGCACCTGGGGCCCAGTTGCAGTTGCAGCACCTGGGGCCCAGTTGCAGTTGCAGCACCTGGGGCCCAGTTGCAGTTGCAGCACCTGGGGCCCAGTTGCAGTTGCAGCACCTGGGGCCCAGTTGCAGTTGCAGCACCTGGGGCCCAGTTGCAGTTGCAGCACCTGGGGCCCAGTTGCAGTTGCAGCACCTGGGGCCCAGTTGCAGTTGCAGCACCTGGGGCCCAGTTGCAGTTGCAGCACCTGGGGCCCAGTTGCAGTTGCAGCACCTGGGGCCCAGTTGCAGTTGCAGCACCTGGGGCCCAGTTGCAGTTGCAGCACCTGGGGCCCAGTTGCAGTTGCAGCACCTGGGGCCCAGTTGCAGTTGCAGCACCTGGGGCCCAGTTGCAGTTGCAGCACCTGGGGCCCAGTTGCAGTTGCAGCACCTGGGGCCCAGTTGCAGTTGCAGCACCTGGGGCCCAGTTGCAGTTGCAGCACCTGGGGCCCAGTTGCAGTTGCAGCACCTGGGGCCCAGTTGCAGTTGCAGCACCTGGGGCCCAGTTGCAGTTGCAGCACCTGGGGCCCAGTTGCAGTTGCAGCACCTGGGGCCCAGTTGCAGTTGCAGCACCTGGGGCCCAGTTGCAGTTGCAGCACCTGGGGCCCAGTTGCAGTTGCAGCACCTGGGGCCCAGTTGCAGTTGCAGCACCTGGGGCCCAGTTGCAGTTGCAGCACCTGGGGCCCAGTTGCAGTTGCAGCACCTGGGGCCCAGTTGCAGTTGCAGCACCTGGGGCCCAGTTGCAGTTGCAGCACCTGGGGCCCAGTTGCAGTTGCAGCACCTGGGGCCCAGTTGCAGTTGCAGCACCTGGGGCCCAGTTGCAGTTGCAGCACCTGGGGCCCAGTTGCAGTTGCAGCACCTGGGGCCCAGTTGCAGTTGCAGCACCTGGGGCCCAGTTGCAGTTGCAGCACCTGGGGCCCAGTTGCAGTTGCAGCACCTGGGGCCCAGTTGCAGTTGCAGCACCTGGGGCCCAGTTGCAGTTGCAGCACCTGGGGCCCAGTTGCAGTTGCAGCACCTGGGGCCCAGTTGCAGTTGCAGCACCTGGGGCCCAGTTGCAGTTGCAGCACCTGGGGCCCAGTTGCAGTTGCAGCACCTGGGGCCCAGTTGCAGTTGCAGCACCTGGGGCCCAGTTGCAGTTGCAGCACCTGGGGCCCAGTTGCAGTTGCAGCACCTGGGGCCCAGTTGCAGTTGCAGCACCTGGGGCCCAGTTGCAGTTGCAGCACCTGGGGCCCAGTTGCAGTTGCAGCACCTGGGGCCCAGTTGCAGTTGCAGCACCTGGGGCCCAGTTGCAGTTGCAGCACCTGGGGCCCAGTTGCAGTTGCAGCACCTGGGGCCCAGTTGCAGTTGCAGCACCTGGGGCCCAGTTGCAGTTGCAGCACCTGGGGCCCAGTTGCAGTTGCAGCACCTGGGGCCCAGTTGCAGTTGCAGCACCTGGGGCCCAGTTGCAGTTGCAGCACCTGGGGCCCAGTTGCAGTTGCAGCACCTGGGGCCCAGTTGCAGTTGCAGCACCTGGGGCCCAGTTGCAGTTGCAGCACCTGGGGCCCAGTTGCAGTTGCAGCACCTGGGGCCCAGTTGCAGTTGCAGCACCTGGGGCCCAGTTGCAGTTGCAGCACCTGGGGCCCAGTTGCAGTTGCAGCACCTGGGGCCCAGTTGCAGTTGCAGCACCTGGGGCCCAGTTGCAGTTGCAGCACCTGGGGCCCAGTTGCAGTTGCAGCACCTGGGGCCCAGTTGCAGTTGCAGCACCTGGGGCCCAGTTGCAGTTGCAGCACCTGGGGCCCAGTTGCAGTTGCAGCACCTGGGGCCCAGTTGCAGTTGCAGCACCTGGGGCCCAGTTGCAGTTGCAGCACCTGGGGCCCAGTTGCAGTTGCAGCACCTGGGGCCCAGTTGCAGTTGCAGCACCTGGGGCCCAGTTGCAGTTGCAGCACCTGGGGCCCAGTTGCAGTTGCAGCACCTGGGGCCCAGTTGCAGTTGCAGCACCTGGGGCCCAGTTGCAGTTGCAGCACCTGGGGCCCAGTTGCAGTTGCAGCACCTGGGGCCCAGTTGCAGTTGCAGCACCTGGGGCCCAGTTGCAGTTGCAGCACCTGGGGCCCAGTTGCAGTTGCAGCACCTGGGGCCCAGTTGCAGTTGCAGCACCTGGGGCCCAGTTGCAGTTGCAGCACCTGGGGCCCAGTTGCAGTTGCAGCACCTGGGGCCCAGTTGCAGTTGCAGCACCTGGGGCCCAGTTGCAGTTGCAGCACCTGGGGCCCAGTTGCAGTTGCAGCACCTGGGGCCCAGTTGCAGTTGCAGCACCTGGGGCCCAGTTGCAGTTGCAGCACCTGGGGCCCAGTTGCAGTTGCAGCACCTGGGGCCCAGTTGCAGTTGCAGCACCTGGGGCCCAGTTGCAGTTGCAGCACCTGGGGCCCAGTTGCAGTTGCAGCACCTGGGGCCCAGTTGCAGTTGCAGCACCTGGGGCCCAGTTGCAGTTGCAGCACCTGGGGCCCTGCCGTGCTTCGAACCTCTCACCTTCCATCCTGTAGTTACTCGTCCTACCTCTGCGCTAAGTTACTGCCCACCACCACCCTCAGTTTTTTCCAAAATATAGTGTCAACTTAATTTTTTATTAATGTAAAAAGAATTCAGTTCATTGGTTTGAGCCTACCTGGGCTCGAACTCGAGTCTTGCGATATGCAAGACAATCACTTAACCAGTTTTGCTAACTGACTGATCTACTGGAAGTTATCTTTATTTTAGATATAAATATTTCTTTACCTTTTATAGTAAGATAAAAAACCAAAAACCCGCCAGGGCTCGAACCTGGGTCTTGCGATTTGCACTACCGCAAACTATCCACTTGCGCTAACTGGCCAGCTTATAAATTGTGCTGTACATTTACGTTATAAATAATTTGTTACACAACAGTTAAAAATTTTTTTTAAATGCTGCGCTTCGAACCGGGGTCTTGTACTATGCACTACCACGACCTACTCTTCGTATTTAGTTGCGCTGACTGTGCTCCCGGTAACTGCAACTGGGCCCGGCTGCGATATGTTTTCCCGCTCAGTTGAGGCAGAACCAAAAGAGGGCGTTGTATGCCTTCAATAGGTCATGAATATTAAAATCTGCATAATGCATGTTAACAGATAATTTCCTAACATGTTACTATTTATTTTGATGCTTATTAGGCCTATACTGTCCAGAAATTAAATAAAATTCATGAGATTTAAAAGTTAATCTTATTTATTAATTTTCATTTGTTTGCGTTGCTCTAAGTTGAACATTAACCTTTTCGTAGTTTTGATTGGGAGGAAATAATTAAGGGAGTAATACAATTTTTGTTCACGGCAAATTGTAATTTTCAGTTATAAATGGAAAATCATTTTGTCATTTGATGTTCTGTATACATAACTTAAGCTGGGGGTATTATTAATGATAATAGGAAAAGTAAATATCCAGAAAAAATACTCGAAAGTGATGACGTATGGAATTTTATCGAAACCTTGATATATTAAAAGATAAAATTGGAAATTAATATATATGGAACAATATTAATTTTTGCAGATAATTGTATAACATGTTACTATTTAATTTGATGCTTACTTAAATAATGTCCAGAAATGTAATAAAATTCATGAGATTAAAGGGTTAATCTTATTGATTACTTGTCATTTGTATGCGTTGTTCTACAAGTTGAACATTAACCTTTTTGTAATTTTAATTGGGAGGCAATAAGGGAGTTATTTTGTTTATGGTGAATTGTACTTTTAATTTAAAGAGGTAGCTTACTCAACGGCAAATGCGAATATGCCTGTTATATATAGAAAATTGCTTCTGTTTAGCTGTGGTTAATTAGAAACTAATTTGTGGACCAAATTAGCCAGCTCAAAAATTCGGTTTGCCCAGTGTATCAGTCTTTAAAATTCTTGACTAAAACTTCCACTTTTATTCATAATGAAGGGTACAAATTCTTTACAAGAGGTAGTTGTCTCAACAGCATATGCTATTGTGCGTGTTTTAGATGGAAAATGGCGTCAAGATGATTTGGGTTAATTAACCACTAATTAGTGGACCAAATTAGCCAGCTCAAAAATTTGGTATGCCCAGTGTATCAGTCTTTAAAGATTCTGGACTAAAACTTCCACTTTTATTCATAATGAAGGGTACAAATTCTTTACAAGAGTTAGTTATCTCAACCGCATATGCATTTTGTGCGTGTTTTAGATGGAAAATGGTGTCTGTATAACTGTGGTTAATTAACTACTAATTAGTGGATCAAATTAGCCAGCTCAAAAATTTGGTATGCCCAGTGTATCAGTCTTCAAGCTTCTGGGCTAAAACTTCCACTTTTATTCATAACAAAGGGTACAAACTCTTTTCAAATTATGTTATAGTATTTAAACTGCATAATTTTTTTTTGACATAACACACGCACATTGTCTCCGTATTTGCAGCTAATTTTCTGTTATTTAGCGATGTGTTTTTGTTTTTTTATTGCTTTTCAATAATTAATAGCTATAACATTTCAATATTTTCTTATGAAAATCTGCAAGTTTTGGCTAGAATTTCAGTATTCGTTCGGATAAAGTAACGGATTCGCCGACAGAATCGAGCCAAATGAGCCATTTTGTCACCTCCCTGTACTACATGTGTTCTAATTTCGTGAATACGCGGCTGGCCGTTCCGCGAATACGCGGCTGGCTATTTTGGGCCCAATACTGTGCTGGCTTCAGCTAGCTCGGTCACCACACCATGGGCGAAAACAGAGGTGCGCAATCACTGATCTCTACACTCTGGCAGGCAAAGCAGCGCGATCCATCTGCTGCCGCTGTTATTTTCTTATTACATGGTCGACCCCATCAGTGCCACCAACAAGCGAAAGTTCCACTTTTGTCCTGGTCCAAATTTCGTCACGCCACTGATGATCCGAAACTATGGAGGACTCTCAGTGAGCACTGGGGAGTACCATGATAGGTCTTAATCGTTGCACAAGCGACAGATAGGCCTTGCTCATCTCTTTATGGCGGGCCGGCCACACACTAGGCCTACCAAGTACCAGCAATTGCGTTTATTGTAGCATCCTGGAAGGATTATTACTACAAAACTATGGAACGACTGGAAAGATACTTATGATTTTCAACTAATTTTTACGCTAAAGATAAAACCTATAATAATTATGCCCAATTTACCGGAGGTCGTATATATTTGGTTGTTCTTGTTGAAAAAGACATGCACACACACACACACACCCACACACTATTTGGGTTCTCAAAAATGCATCTTTTGTGAAGCATTCTTTTGCTCTTTGCTATGTCCCTGCACTTGACAGTTTCCCATAGACTTTGTACACACATTTCCCAGTGGGAGCACCCCACGTCTTTAGAATGTCCATGTGGAGACCTTTTGTTTTAATTTCCCTTTTTTTGTTTTGTCCTCTCCGTAAGGTACCGCATGGGTACCGGTGTCATGAGCACACACACCCTTACGGATCCGGTTCGTGTTTATTGTTCCCTTTTTCTGGAGAAATTCAGCCGTGGCCGAGTACCTACCTTGTGGGCAGCATTGTTCCATTGTTAAACCCCATAGGTTAGCGTCTAAAGTTAAGGGCACACAAACCCACTAAAAACTTTATAATCGTTTGACCCATCAAATCATAGAGCAAAACAAACCAGTGCCATGGTAGTAGCTGCCCCCCCCCCCTCCTACTCACATTATGACCCTAGATAAGTAGTGGGAGAAGTCTGAGAATTTTGTGGTGATCGGGGCATGCACTGAGAGTTACAGGCAAAAATGCGCTTTACATTAGTGCCCTGTGGTCATTTGGCAAATAACATTCCTTTTTAATCTTTCTCAGCTCCCTGGGGGAGTATATACGCCTACGGCAGGTCGATTAAAATGTATGTGTAGCATAAACCCATACAATTCAATGTCGCAAATAGAGAGTATAGTAGGCCTACACTTTTTGGTATGAGTTTTTTATGAAGAGCTAGCTACTATACCACTAGCTGCATGCTGTTTACAAACATTGTGGTGTGGCGTTAGCGGCTTAACAGCGCCCTCTATTACATATGCGCTGCCAGTTGTCTTGACGACCATTGTACACGCATGTTTTGTGTAGGTGTGTGTACTTTTGTGAGCTTGGTGGTGCGTCGAAGATACTTTTCGCAAACACTACATGCCCAACACACAGGACGTCAAGCGGCGGTACATGAAACTGCAAGAATCTTCTCGGCGCCATTCTCTTTCTCTGTCGACGAAAGAACTTCTTAAAATCTACAGAAATTCTACGAAGGCAGGGAGAAAGAAACATACATCCGAAAATATCATGGAGGTTTCCAGCAGAGATCCTTACCCATTCCCAACTCTACAGAACGATGATAATTTTATGGGAACAAACAGTTTACAGGTTTGTGAGAAGAATGTAACTAATTAATAAATTACGATTTGCAATTTAAACATTTCCTTTTCTGCATTTCAACATCCATCAATTTAAAAGATTGCTTTATAATGATTATTTGCTGCATGCCATGGCCAACAAACTGAATTTCATTACAAAAATTGTTTGAATAACCGAATCATTGAATGGTGGTGGTCAAGTGAAATAGACTGCAGTGCAGGACTTCAAGTTTCGGTTGTGGTGGGTATGTAGGAATGATGAGATGGCCAAACTGCTGCTTATTTCACAATGACTAGTGTAGACTAAGTATTTACCCTCATTACTGAATCACAGCGTATTGATTTGTGCAATTCATAATCAAAGTCACACATAATAAACCAATGTTTTGTATGACTGAGACTTCAGAGTTATTGGCTGTTGCCAGCTTGGCGATATCCCCTTCCCCTTGGACTGGATGGGAGCTTTTGCAAGTTTCCTTGTCAATGTCAGGAAGATCATCTAAACAAACAAACAAATAAACAAACAAACTGAGTGAATTGACAAGTAAAAAAAGCAGTATGACCAGCAACGGACACTCACTGGCATCCTACCAGGGCTGGTTGACCGACTAGCTCTGACTCGGTGATTGAACCCTTTACTCCATTATAAAGGAAAGGGTTCTAATTAGAGATATATGACCAACCTAGAAGAAGCAGAATGGTGCTATAAAAAAAATTGAAGTCAAGCTTTGGCCTATTTATAATTTGTGTATGTCAAAATAAGGAAAGAAAAAATTACTGGGTTAAAAGAGTCCTTGCTTGTAGTTTATTAAATTATTTGGATACTTTTTAATTTTACAGAAACAACCGTACACTCAGCCAACACATCTAGCTCAACAGAAAGACCCATGGAAACGACTCAACACAACAAGTACCTTGGCTAGCGCTAGAAGAGAGGTCTTTCATTACGACCCCAAAGTAAGAGAAAACAACAACAAAGAAATATTAAGAAATCCAAACCATGTAATAACATTTAAGTCAAAGCTAAGCTCTCAAAAAGATTTCAATTTAACTGATGTAATTACATAACAATTGCATAAGTGATATAAACAAATACATTTCATTTGTTTTTTTCCTTTTTGCATAAAATTGTATTAATTTATTTTTTGTAAAAAACAAACATTCACCAAGCACAAAGTACAAGGAAAATGTCAAAGAAAACTTAAAAGAGAGAAGATAGGGCCTATCTGTTCACATTTCTCTTGAACTGGAATAGATTGTAAGATGATGGAAAACAGGATCCTCTCATTTTCCAATGAATAGAGTCCTTATGAAAATGAGTAAACAAAAAATAATAATCAACATCACATTAAAATGGTGTAAAATGCCACTGTGTTTGGTACCCTTCAAGTGCGATTTCAAATGGTCCGTACATTTTTGTATTGAGAATTTGCAGTTTATTCCTGAATTCTGGTTATATCCATTCAAAATGGCATTGAATCTTAGCTTATGACCGGCGCTGAAATCCCTCTTTTGAACACAGACCCATTTGTTTTTGCAGTCATGCGTTTTTTGACGTCATGTTTCAAATTTCGCTCTGTCATAGTATCAAATAGAATGCTATCTTACATGTACACCATTTCTACATGAATACTCTATTGGAAAATGAGTGCATCACAAAACTCATTCAGACCTTGGAGCCTCTCTTTAACATTTTGAATAATGTTCTTTTCTGTCTTGTTAGGCTCCTCGAGACAGTCTAGATTTCGTCCTCAAGGCAGACTATGACCATCACGGTGCCTTCCTCAAATCCAAGAATGAGACCCTTGTACAACCAGAGACGATAGGCGAAAACCATGGGTGAGTTACAGGGTCTGGGACCCATTACTATCAGATTCTCTACTCTCTTGAATTCATGACAAGGTGCCAGACTAATTTTTATTTAGCCTCAGTTTGGTAAGTATAATCGATGAATTGAATGGAAGAAGGAAACAAAATGGCCTCATCATTCCAACCTTTTCTTGAAAAGTTCACTTTCAAATTTCTCAAAGTCTAGAAATTTAACAGACGGTATTGTCATCTCTCTTCATTTTCGCAATTAGAGGTCTTACCCCTGGTCAATGGTCACTGAGCCATTTATTTCATGCATCAAGCCACCTCAGCTCACTTGGGAGTATATAGCCTGTGCTGCCAAGTATGTAGCGCATCAAGCTAATGCAATCACAAGAACCATTTCTGCCCTCACAAGTACCCATTTAACCCTGGGTAAAGAGACATAACTAATCGTCTTGTTCAAGGACACAAGTGGATTCGAACCCACACCCTAATGACTTAGCCACCAGAACTGAAGTCCAATGCACTCAAACGCTCACCTTGACATGCCAAGGAACTGAATTCGCATTTGCAAATTAGAATGTACAATCTAGAAAGACCTACAGTAAAAACTTTAAAAATCCAATGGGAAATGTCCTTGCACTTTGACTACTAAAAAGTAAAAACTATATCATGTACATCAACACACGATCTTCACTTTCATTGTTGAACAGACGGGTCCTGAAAAACAGAAAGAAGGAGGAGCCCTCCTTGATCGACCCCATGAACCCACCCACTGTCGAGACAGAGATCCATGAGCCCAAGAAGGAAAGTATCCACAGCGTGAAGGGCGCCATTGACAGTCATCACAGCGCCGCCACCAACGCTGGTTACTCGCGCAAACACGATGGGGGTTTCTACACAACATAGAGATGAGAGTAGGCATAGGTTTTAGAAGAGGAGAAGAAACACTGTCATTTCTTTTACCATCTGCTTTTAGGCAAAATCTCAAAACAGGCATGATATTTAACCCTCGAGATATTTTACCCTTGAGAAAAAGGAAGCTTCCATTGAGTAAAAGGGCTAACCTACATGTGGTATTGAACCCTACTTGCACTAACGTCACATGCAGCTACTGTCTGCCCATGGTCTGCCATTTGGGGAGTCCAATGTATGTTGCGTGTCAGACTGACATGGGTCAACAGCCTTTGATTGTAAGGTTTTCCGAGGTCAAAATCAAAAATCAAAACCGGATTCAAAATAGGAAGAAATATCATGCCTGTGAAAAAACCCAAAAGATAACCAAAGGGGGGGGGGGCGAGCTTACATTTAAGCAGGGCAAACATTTCTTTAATGTAGTGTTGTGCACATGAAAGAGCATTGACTTACCACGATGACAGACTTACACCAGCGTTATTCTTGAGCTGTGGGTAACATGAGCATAATTGTATTAATGTGGGTGTAACGGTTTCGGGTTGAATTCAATTTCAGCAAATGTGGACAAATTGAGGTGGGAATTTGTGGGGGGGGTGGGTAGGAATGCTATGTGTACTGTCTCTGAGGCTGAAGTGTCGTGAAACTGTAACATTGACTGCAATATAACTAAATGTTTCTAAGGGTTCCTTGATGCCATGAGATGTGTTAGTTTTCCATCCATTGCAGTAAATAATTAGTACACACTATTGGTTCTTTAGAGAGGTACCCTTAACACAACTAGTCCATCACTCTCAGACATGTACTCTGCATTTCTTGTTCAGTGAATATGGATGTAAAGTACGTTCATTTTCATTTGTTTGAAGAACAACCAGGGATGAGATTTGTTGTTCTTTCCTTTGGCCCTTTACATCCCATAGACTTGTACACAAAATTACTTGTGGAACATCCCGCTCTTTAGAATTCCCTTGTGGAGACATTTTGTTCCTGTTGTCTTCGGTCTCCATTAGGTAGCAAATATTAAAACCACCGATCCAGACAACGAAACAAAACAAAAAAGTATAGGAAGGTAGTTGGACAGTGAAAAAGTTTTTAATATTTGGTGTACATTTTGTATAGAATACTTTTTAATTTCAGCATTTACATTCGTTTTCATACATACTTTTTACTTGACAACTGTCATGACAGTAGCCTTTTAGAAAGACACAGGTTGTTAAATATCATTGCTTGTTAATAATCCATTGAATAAAATAATTTGAAATTTGTGAACGCAAACTGGTATCGAAGCAGATTCAATTTACTTAAATTTATTCTGAAGGAGATTAGATGAAAGAGATGAAGCTACACGATATTGCAATTGACGTGTACGGCAACGCATATGTATAGTGCTTTGAAAGCAGTGTCCAACAGCTAATTCTATATTTTCATGAATAAAAAGGATATTAATTTACCCGTTTTTCACATAAAGGCAGTCATGGATCAAAAAGAAGGCACAGTAAGAATGCGTAACTACAGTGTATTCATTTTTCTGGGCTGCTCGCAAAAATATTCAACCAAAGAATTGATAATAGAATTAGAGAGAGAGAGAGCGTACAAAATCATGCAACAAGGCCTGACAAGAAGCAGTTTGAACCATTGAGGCTATGGGGCTGACCCATCATATCACACAGGTTACACACCAGGGCCCAATTTCATAGCGCTGCTTAACGGTAGGCAAGTTTCGTGCTAACTGTAGCAGAAAAATTTGCTTAAGTGTAAGCGTATTTCACAGGTAAGCAAAAAAGTAGGCAGACATCTCGCGCGTTCACCGTGGATTTGCATTGTTACATCATTCATTTTCATACAAAAAGCACCGGAAGGTTTGCATTCCTTTTTGTGTACTTACGGTTAGCAGCGCTATGAAATGGAAATCACTCAGTAAGCACAAAAGCGGCCGTTAAGCGGCTCTATGAAATTGGGCCCAGTTCACACAAACAACATTTTGTAAGTTGACATCTGTATGTAATTTACCCATAGGCATTCATGCCATGGTGGGACAGCGCGGTTGTGTGTTATAACAAGTGCTCCCTCTAGATCCATTATAGAACTCTATGGGTTGAATTTCCTAAAATTCACATAATATTATTTGAAACAGTCTCCTGAAGGTGAGCAGAGTATACTGTTCAAAACGTTGAGACCACAATGCCTATTTTCAGAGCCACTATTCCTCCATAAAGAAATTCACCATATATATGGTTGCACCCGAACACCTAGTAATAGCCACGTCTTGGTACTAAACATGAATGTTCGCAAACAAAACGATATATTTCATTTTAAAGCATGTATTAAGCCTACCTACAACAGCAGAACCATTTTAGTGCATAGAAATATTTGTGTGCTTCAAAACAACACAACAAAATAAATTTTCTTCAGCAGTTTCGTAAATGGTTGAATGGCGTTTTTACGCAAAGATCTACACATTGTATAGTGCCTTTATTAATACTCACAAATGCTTTGTGTTACTGTTTAAACGATTATTACAAAAAATTGAATACAAAATATGCCTTCATATATGAAACAACTCATGAAGTTCACACACCTCCCCACACACACACATTGTATATGCTTAATAAAACTACAAATATTTCATTTTCTTACATAATCTTCATTTACACTACAAGAGGCTGTGCATCTCTTTATTTATAGGCGTTCTAAACACTTCAATAGATGTTATATTTGCATCGGGGATTAAGAGTATTATTTGGTTCTACCCATACACACATGTGTGTAAAGCACTGTATACTCAGTACCTTCCCACAGCCTGTGAACCCCCCCCCCCCCAAGCAATACTTGTATGGGATTTGAAACCACAGCTTTTGCCATTCTAGAGCAGGGCCCAATTTCATGGCTCTGCTTACCGCCAAATTCTGCCCTTGCGATCACCATTCTCCGCTTACTGTGCAAGTGCCGAATTTCTGCGCTAGCTGTGTAAGCGAAGAATGCCTAGTAACGTAGAGTACGCACGCGCACAAGTAAAAATTCTCTGCTTACCCCTGAAATACGCTTGACGTAAGCGCGGAATTCTCTGCTTCTGTAAGCACCGATTCTTTGCTAACGGTAAGCAGAGCCATGAAATTGGGCCCAGATGTCTTACCACTAGACCACCAAGATTGCATGAAAGAAGAACTTCCGGCAGCTATTGGGGCACAGTGGAGAGCCATCGCCAACGAGCAAGTGAGCAATTGCACAAAGGCAATTTACTAAAAATAAAGTATTGTATTCGTTTGATGAAATAAAACCACAAGGTGCTTTGAAACCTAAAATATATACACATAAAAATCCACTAATTTTCAACCTCTGTTTGCAGACAGCTACAACTGAAAGTCATTGATAAAAGAGAATTGCATTTATTGCATACTGACCCCCTTGCAAGACGCGCAGCACACAAACGAATCGACCCCCCAAATGTTGGAAATGATACACTCGCATTTTGCAGAGGTGCGTTACGCGTCTTCAAGGGGTCAATGTTTAAACATGGTGTCAAAAGAGACATTTAATAGATGTAATAATTGCATCAGGGTTAAAGAATATTTATCATCGTTTCTATCCCTACACTGTTGTGTGATGATAAGCACTGCATACTTGGTGCTTTCCCAAGTCCTGTGGAAAGAACCCCAAACAAAACATATTCAAGAGGCATACTACTCGGTCGGTGTGCCTGCAGTCAGAGGTTCAGATCCCTGCTGAGTAGTTTGCCTGTGAAGTTTTTTCCACAGGGCTTAGAAATATATACAGTAAATATCACACATCAGTATTGGGTAAAAAATAAAAAAATAACAAAAGCCATTCATTTTAACACCCGGCTTATTCAATTTCGTTTGAAAATGATTGCTCTGTTGCATCAGCATTCAACAGTCGTAAGAAGTAATTCAATTTCAGCAGCATAGCATTCACTGGAAAAGTAATAGATTATTCAAATTCATTAGGTCGCCAAGACGCAAAGATTATTAAATTTTGTAAAAAACCAACAGCAAGAGGCTGCTCAACCATTCAATTTTATCAGTGTTGTAAAACAGGCAGTAGAAACTCAACTGAAAGATGGTGAAAATTTAATCTTGATTGTTTTTTTAATGAAACAGAATGACTGAAACGAACCTGAGTAAGAAAAACGAAATCATGTGTGCATGAAAACAAAATACAAAAGGAGCTACGAAGCAACCCTAGTTTAAATAAATTAGGGAAACATGCATGAATTTGAATGCGCATCAATGAAACTGAATTTATTTTTGGCCGGGAAAACATATAATAAAAAGTTATTTTAAGGTTAAAAATACTGATCTGAATACATGTATTGTATACATACAAAAATCTTACAATAGAGTCAGCCAATACTAATATACATAAAAAAATAAAGCTCAATGTTATAGATATTGCTTTTCAAGACATTAAACCTCTCTTTTTAATATGAAAAGTTACCTAAATATGAAACTGATGAATACCATCAAACACGCATCTAAAGAGGATGGGAGAGTTTGGGATGCCAAGTAGCACCATACGTGCTACACGTAGCTAGTTTACCATTGCTGGTGTCATTCTGGGCATGCGCACATTTCTCAGAACAATGGATTTACGTGACATGTCTGCTGCCACCTAATGCCCTCGAAAGCCTCCCATCATGCTGGCCTCCAGTAGAATTACAGACGGATACTTAAAAAACACATTGCACATGTTCCATTGAAGAACAAAGGATACGGAAAAGTCGGACAAAGTCTCAATGATCAAAACGCACTTCAAAATGCCAGGTTTTTATTACTGCTAAGCTAGACTTTTCAGTGGTAAGCAACATCTTGTGCTTGACTACAGCTTTATGAAATTAGGCCCTGTTCTAGTATTAACAGGCATGATGTTTGGTCCTTAGAAAACAGTAGGAATATTTCATCGAGTACTACAAGGGCAGAATTACATTTAAACATGATGTAGGCTTTGATAGAGATTTCAGGCTATTTAACCACAATTTTTCTGATTTTTCCCAAGGGCGAAAAAAAAAAATCGAAATCAGGCTACAGTATGAAGAACATCATGCCTGCATTAAGTAAATTAAGTAAATGACTGTGTTTGGTTTTTTGTAAAGTGGGGTGCCAACCAGCTTGAGAAGACTGACCCGTGGTTAACGAACTTTAAACTACCGGGGGGAGGATGGACCGGCTTTTCGACCGAGACAAAGGAGGGAGTCTCCTTGGGCTACCGCTGACGTCCTGAGGCTCCTGATCATGTGACTTCTTCTCGCTGTGTGATGCAACCACCGCTGACGATGAAACAGATCCCTCCGGGATTGGGTTGAACAATGGCGGTAAGGAAGGGATGGACGGGCGCGAGCCGCTACGTACCCCTCGAGGGGTACGCTCCACCTTGGCTCTGGAGGTCTGCAGGAGGGCTTTGGCGTTGGTGTTTGCACGTATGACTTTTCTGAGGGCGCCCTGGAAAATGAATGAGTTGGGATTATTTCCTCTGAACAAACAAAAAGTTCTCCAAAATCAAAAATTGAGAACTTTATTATTATTGTATTATGTGTATATACATATGTATGTATATTGTATTATGTACAATATACATTTGGACTCAACGTAAACACTGGTGTTAAATAACTTCCATCACCCTCCTTCCAATTCCGCTTGCTTATTTCTTTGATGTAAAATAAATACAGTTACTGTAAATAACATGTTCTCTCCACTGGTCCATTTTTACGCTTCTTTCTCTCAAGAAGTTTTTAAAAATCAACCCGTCAATAACCTATTCCCTTTGCAGAGGATTTAATAACCCGCTCTCTCTGCAGGTTCCTCTTGCTTGGTTTTAACTTCTTACACTGATTCTGTTATTCTATAATTACTTTTATCTTGTCTCCTATTGTTAGTTGCATTTTTTTATGCAGCTTGCCCTCTAATCCTACCCTTTCATGCTTCCAGCATTGTAATGCCTACAATGCAGTACCACCTTTATGATCCAGTCATCTACCCTTCACACTGACCATCCTTTGTCCTCACTTCTTTACTCTGATTGGTTCTTAGCCACCCCATTGTTTGTAAATTTACAACTCTGATTGGCTATATTTTTCCGCTTTTTTCTGGATACTCTCCCTTAATCCTTCGCTCCTCTTTTGCTATAAATGGATATGTTTGTGTTTGTTCTTGTTTATGCCTCTGACGAAGGTCCGGTTTGGATCGAAAGCTAAGGCCATCTCCCTTACTAATTTTGTATCTTGTATATATGTATATATATAAAGTAATAAACCATAAGGGAAACTGACTGGGTAATTTTTTTTATTAATTTGGGTTTGAACAAAGAAAAATTGACTGGAGCGGGACTTGAACCAATGACCTCCGGATTAACGTACCGGCGCTCTACCAACTGAGCTATCCAGCCCTATGTTGGCGGTCTCCCTATTAGTCAATATCTTTGTTCGGGGGTGCCAGTCAGAAGCCATGCAACCTGGCACATACAAGCCATACAAGCCATACCTGATATATGTATATATATATATTAACACTTGTTGCCAGAGGCAAAACTGCACTAAATTGCACATAGTTGAAACAGTAAATTTTTAAATGGTGAACTGGCAAATTTAACCAGCAGGACATGATATAAGCAATTAAAAAAGATAACATGTACACAAAACATAGTTTCAAATTATTACAAAGAAAATTAAGCACTGAACAATTATTTTTCAAATTTTGCAGTCAAATGGAAGTAAGCAAAACTGAAGACCTAGAGGAGAAGCATTTTTATTAATTTGTTTCAACACTGGTAAATTGAAAGGCACAGTACACTTTCCCCAAATCATCCAAGGAGGACATATTTGGGTCAACATTGTTTACAAATAATCAACAAAGTTGTTGATTTTAAAGCCTACCTTCCATTTGATGACAGCATCTCTATGTGCCCTCGCTCTGCTTTTGGGGAGAACGGTCTGGATGAGCAACGCTCGGCAGACGTACTCTTTTTCCGTCGCAGTGCTCATGGAGTCGGTGGGTCTCTCTGGTCGTCCCATCTGCACGAGGGGCACATTCATGTTGTCCTTCTTCCACGACTTGTACATGATGCGACGACCCTTTATAGGGATTGTAGCTTCCTCTCTGTATTAAAAGGAAGGAAGAAAGTTTTAGAAAAATCAGACTGGTACCCTTTCTTTAGGTTTACTTCACGAACTCAAAATTATGACAAACACTGAACTGTATGGCAATGAACCAAAACTATCATTAAAATACAACAGCATCCTCTGAGACTAGCACTGCTAGTAGCAGGGCACTCATACAGACACACCATAGACACTGTCTCTCAGCTTATCACCTGGTCACCAAACATGGAAGGAGAACTAGGGAGTATAAGTCAAAAGCTTAGCTATACAGACGCAGTTGCCAGGGACATCGGGTTGCTTCCAATTGATCTCCTAAACTTAATGAGGGATAGACATGAATGGGCAAATCTCTACATGATTCCGCCCTCAGTCGACTAGAGAAAGAGAGAGGTTTGAGCTCTATGGACATCAAAGGGCCCCTTAACCACTTGGCGCCAGGGTTTCAAACATTTTGAGAATATCGTTGTCACAATGAAACCATGACTTGACCAAGTAAAGACTAAAAGACAACAAACGTTACTCTAAAACACACCGGGATATATTTAGTTCTTTGTCCAGAAAGTTTGGAGTGTGTTGACCATGAAGTCGGCTTACCCTTGGCCATAAGATATGGCCAATCATCGGCCATGGTATGCTGGAATCTCTGAATTACCTCCCATTATGCCAAATACAATCATAAACAATGGCGGCAGCCAATCTCTCACAAACCTTGTTTGTACAACAAAAGGACGAAGGGCTGGAATTGGGGTTTTACAGTAACCCCTGAGAAAAAGGGATATTTCAAGCATTATTTCCAGTACCCTTTGTCCCCTCTTTGTACTGGAGAAACATAGCGTAGTACATGTGTGTAGTACAGTGAGTGCATACATGTGCAAGTTACACAATGGTACACAATGTATGTCCATGCAGGTTGAAACATCACCCCCCAAAAAAAATAAAAAATAAATAAAAAATTCCAGGTTTATAGAAAAGCAGGTTTCTCCATCTTCCGTTCGTGTGTCTATAATAGTTGTGCGAGCTAAACGTCTTCTGGCACGGTTTTCAGAAAATCCGGAGAAATCTCATCCCTGCTTTGAGTAGTCACAAATACCCATGCTCTGGACTCACCCGTTCGTTGTGTCCTCAGGGTAAATCACCACTGTCCCTCCAGACTTGCTGGAATCCTCCTCCTGCAGCAAGCCTTTCTTGAGGGCCTCCTTGTACGGGATGCGCATCTCGGTGGAGTAGGCGTTCTTATACTTGGCCAGTTTGCTTTTCGAGATGGATCTCTCGATGTTCAGGAGTAGCATTGCCCACTGGAGGAAAAGAATAAACAAAGCAACAAAGTTTTGTTATTAATCCTCCAAATATTATTCTTTGGTATGTTGCCTGATTGCAGAGGATTGAGGACTGTGAGCCCAAATAGCAATTACAGGACTAGAACTTGGAGGGAAAATCCACAAGACCACTCATTACCCAGCTGCCCTTTGAATTGTTCTAGTACAAATGTACATTTCTCTTATTGAGGTGCCCTTTCTTAAGGAAAAACTGCCTTGCAACTAAAAGAATGAAGCATAGACGCCGATTTCACGACACTTTAAGCAACTGCGTAAGTCCACTTGCGCAACATTTATTGTGTACGTTGTGCACCCTTAATACAAGAAATCTTGCACAAGTGGACTTCGCAGTTGTGTAAAGTTTTGTGAAACCTCCTGCAGGCCCGATATGGTCTTATAAACTAGATGGGCTATTGGGACAACGGCTCACAACTTAAAGGCAGTGCAAACCATACAAAATATGAGCGAGAGAAAAACAAACTCATCAAAGATCAGAGGTTTTTCAAAAATCCAACCTGTGGGAAACTTACCTGTCTCTTCCATTCCATCTTGGACCTCACCTCCACCTGCTGGTAGGTCTTGGCCATCATGGCGATCAGCATGTTGACGAGTAACCATGGCAACAGCAACATGAATATAAAGAAAAGGGTTCTGGACAGCCAACCGATGCGAGAATGGTCAAAAACTTCATACTGCATTAGAAAAGTGAGAAACAGCAAATGGTTTATACTTTTTTTGTGAGGGACTTTATGTGCATGCTTTATTCTACCCTGTTCGTAAGTGTGACATTATTCCAGTGTAAGGCTGGTCTGAAATGGTGACTACAGCTACAGCTATGGCTGGATCGCAACGTCATGACGTCCTTAGCAACAGTCCTAGCCGTAGCTGTAGCCGCCAATTCAGATACTGCCCAGAACTGTGTTTTGAGAGAGTTGCAAAATGGAGGGACCAGTTTTCTTTGGTCACGTGGTTACTGGATGCTATTTTTGGTCCAAATGCACCACAACCCAATGAATGTGCAGTCTAGTCCACCACCCTGTGTGCGCACATGCAGTTTTTTGGGGGGACCAAAATTGGCTTCTAGTTGTCACAACTTCAAAAGTGTAAAAGAACAAGTCTTCCGGACAAACCTCCCCCCCCCCATTCCCCAAAACTTCTTGAGAATCAAATAATGCTACACCAAACCATTAATAACTTACAGGAAAGTCACCGAATGCCATAAGGAAAGCCATCATGAAGGACCCATACCAGGTCTCAAAATCACTTGAAGTCCCAGAAGGTACTCCTTTAAATAGGTAGTAAAAAGCTGCCAAGAACAAAATGTAAAGAGGATATTTCAAAATAGGATGTGAGTAATCACAAAGAAGAATCAACGCTGGATGTCATGAAAGGCAACCTTACAATGTGCCTGAAAAGAGAAAGTGCATAACCAGTGCATCCTTCTTGCGATTTCATACAAAGCTGAAACCTGCACTCTAACATCAAAAAAGGAAAGAAAACTAGCAACAGCTCAACATACACGAAAAGAAGTACCGTAATCTTCGGCATATTAGCCGCAATGCCCAGAAATTGTCAAAACAACATTCAGTTGTCAGTGTATAAGCAGCCCGGCATATAAGCCGCCCGGCATATAAGCCGCTCGGCATCTAAGCCGCCCCGCATCTAAGCCACCCGCTCAAAGAAGCTACATGAACAGTGCTTTGCCCACCCCAAGAAAAATCATCTCTCCTTGTAAGAAAATGTCTGATTTTTGGGACCCAACTCTGTACTGACCTGATATCATCTGATATTCACCTGATATCATCATCACAATACTTTTGTTTGTGCCATTTTGGGAGTCAATGTCTCTCGGTGTGTTGTACAGTGTAGTGCGCATTTTAGGGGATGCTGCCTTTACGCGCTTACCATAATTTATTCATGCAATTTGACTCCCCAAGTGACAAGCACGGCAGAGAGTAGCAACGTGCGAAGTTGATGCAAGGGGTCAACACTTTACCTTCTCCGAAGATGATGATGAATATGATGTAGATGATGGCAAATCGGCTGATGTCACCTTTCATCATCTTCCCAATCATGACGATCAACGGCCCCAGCTTCTCATGGCCTCTGTGCGACAATAGAGGGCAGAAAAGATTACATTGTCGTGTCGGTGCAAATATGATGTTTACTCTAAAAAGTTAACGAGCAAGTTTGAAAGCGCAGAAATGCATCTCTGAATGTTCACCTGAACCCTATGATGCCAAGCAATAACACATTATCATCACAAAAGTGAGATACACCGTTTGGCAACCTAGTCACATTTGTACAAATTATAAACCATAATGTAGCTTTTAACTTAACTTACTCTCTCAAAAACTGTTGTCTTCATGATGTCATCATGCATTAAACACGCCATGTCAGATGATGTGCATATCCGCCAAATTTGTCTGAACTGGCTTACGGCGGACGTTTTTCCTCAGCCCGGAACAACTTCGATGCACCCTTATTTTTTTGCAGCCAGTTGGAAGGCTGGCGTGTACATCCACCAGGATATTCCATTGTGTAGCAGGCAGAGACATTAATGCACCTACTGTGCTACACTTTGTTTCCCCAGTGCAAAGAGGGTACTGGAATTTATGCTTGTAATCTTCCTTTTTTCAAAAATTAGCAAAAAACACAACGGAAAGGGTACATAAACGTCATCACGATAAGATGATGTAAGAATCTATAAAATAGCAAGCTCCATCATGTAGTGGTGAACCCGAGGGAATTATTGTTCACCTACCTGTAGAAGAACAGCATATAGGAGAAGGAGAATGGCATAACGATTATCAGCAGGATGTCTTCCATCTGACGGAGACCAAGGAACCTCAGCGGGATGCAAACATACAACATTAAGATAGCGCACATGAACAGCCCTTTGAACGGTAAAACCCACTGTATGAGAAATAATAATAATATCAAATAATTAACCACATGGGTAACACTGACTGGGTAAATTTTTAAAACAATTTCAAAAAAACAATTTTTGAACATTGATTACTCTGAATGGCCTCTGACCCCCCAATTAAATACTCACCAAGCTTTTGATATAATCCAAAAGAGACCCTCTGGATCGGATTTCAATGAACTCTACACAGCTCTTAGCTACACAGCCGATAATCACACACACTTCGGTAAAGTAACGTATCTGGAAAGACAAAAAAGATACTGAACTCAGTGAATCAACATTTTGTGATCCACTTCTTACCAAAGAAAAAACATAAGTTTGAGCAAATAGCTTTGTACTCCTTTGGAAATAGACCCCCAAAATAGCTTGTTACAAAATTTTGTCAAAAAGTCTGTAAAATAAAAATAATCATATTTATATAGTGCTTTATCTATGGGTATCTCAGAAACTTGTTAATGCAATTTTAGGGCATGATATATGCTGAGTTTTTGAATTATGAGACCTGATATGGCACCTTGTAAGGGCGTTACAAAGGTGATGTAGCCCATTCAGCAGCCACTGCCAGAAACACCGGGGACAACCCCTTCTCTTTACGATAAATGTGCTGGGTTCCTTCCACGTGCATTACACAACACACAGGGCCAACGGCTTAACAACGTCCAATCCGAAGTATGGAAAGTAATGGTTCAGTATCTTGCTCAAGGACACAAGTGTCAACACCAGGACTCGAACCCACACTCTGCTGATCAGAAACACCAGAGCTTGAGTCCTGTGCACTTGACCGCTCAGCCATGACACTTCGTGTTGACACGGCTGACGAGCATCTCCGGGTGTCGCAGACAGACAGTAGGTAGCAAGTTGCAGCTGTCTTCCTGCTATCTTTGTATTCAAAGTTTTGGGCTAATGGGAGTGTGAGGTAATGAAACATAAACAGTATAATAGACTCACTGTTGTATAAACATCATCGCCTGATAGTAAATCTGTCTCTGGTCTCAGGTTGATGGCAATACTCAGGAGGGTCAGGTGTAAACACGCCCAAATAAACTTGAAGGCGAATCGTCCCTGAAATCATAAAACAAAATAAAATTTTTTTACTTATTTTATTTAAGGTTGAACGAAGACAAATTGACTAGCAACATGCGAGGTGGAAGCCGAGGGTGCCATTTAACCCCCCCCTTCGAGGGTGTACAAAACCCATGGACTCCATCACAGAGAATGAGACAATTGGTTTGTTATACCATGGTAATAGATTCCTCCTCTTTGGATGTGATCCGTTGTCATCTCCCCAAAGTTTAGATTAAATTTTTTAATAGCTCTTTTTTTATAGAATCAAGAAAGTTACAAGTAATTAACTTAGGTATTGCACAACAAAATCTACCAATGATAAGTGGAAGTTAATTAAAAATTAGAAATTGGACTTTTGTTGGGATTCCTTTAATAAATCAGCTACGTACAAACAGTTTTGCATGTTACATCTGTTTCGTGCATTTTTGGGAGCATATGTGAAATTTTTGTTTTTGAAATTTGTACCCGAACCGCCTTAGGCATTCCTGCTTCCAAAAATAAGACTTTTAGAAGCACTTTGAGCCATCTTCAAACCTTTTTAACCTGTTTTTAAATGGTATCGTCTGTCAAAATATCGTCAACATTTCTTAAATCAAAAACTCTTTCAGTGAAAATCAGGTCATGCAACTTCAAAACGTGAAGCGGATTTTACCCGGGCATATCTCTTCCATTTTTCTTGCAGCAGGTGGTTGATGACTTGCCCCTCCAGCATCTTAAGATGGCACGGATCGTCCTTTTTGATGATTGCTCGCAGGGCAGAGTGTTCATCTGAAACACAAAACGAAAAACGTATCTCAACCGTTTTAAATGCTGTCTCTTCAAAATCAGCCAACGAGAAAAGAGGTTACGAATATTGTTATTCACTTCTGGTAATGCAACAAAGGATACCTCAAAAGAGCGAACTTAACTTGGATGCCTGAGGAAACCTGTAGACAATGGTAGACAAGGGTACTTGCAATGAACCTAAAGCACTGAGGTAAACCCCTTCTCTTCCAAAATAAGTGTTCTGGGTTCTTTTACGTGCACTACCTATCCTACTACACCGGGCCTATGGCTTTGTGTCCCATTTGAAGGACAAAGCAATTATGGTTATGTGCCACAAACATTGTGACCAGCCCGGGCGGAATTCGAAACTAGACTCTGAGAATGGCAGAATTTGGTCTCAACACTAGGCCGCTTTACTCAAGTCTGGCAGACATTGCAAATAATGTCAAGAATGGCTGTTCAGGACTAGACATCCACAAAGAACAGTCACTCATATCAAATAGCATCAGGCCTTGCAGTGATTGGGTGAAGCTTTTTTGTAAAGTAGCCCACCGGGCTGGTAAACTGTGCTTTTTACTTGCCCCAGGGAAGTTTTTTTTTGCCGTAATGTATTAATGGTAGAAAATGTATTAATGGTAGCAATCACAACCAGTAAAATGGTCAAATGAAGTAACATTCACACACACACAAAACAAATTAACACATTTAACAATTGTATTATTTACATCTGAAAAGGAAGAAATATGAGCATTATAAATAAGCAGATTGCACAGTTTTTAGCCCACAGGGCAAGTTGAGAAGGGGTGTTTACTAGCCCATAGCAGGTTTTACCAGACAATGTATGCCGGGCTAGTGTTAAGGGTGAGCCCTGAGCATATTTTCCAGAGGCCACATTTACAGAATGTAGGGTAATTATTGTATGCTGATTGAAGTTTCCCTACACCCTAAGGATAAAGTAAACCACACTAATCTTAACGGTTGAGTACACTCACTCTGTTGTCCATCTACCCCAATGGTATCCAGCATGCCTAATGGGTAAGCCACGTAGGCAAGGTTCCCGTGTGCCCACTGGGTCTCACTGGCCAGGTCAAGCAGACTGGTGAATAGCTTGTTACGACCCAGCCGGTAGGACAGCTCCAGCGGGGTCAGCCCTGCTTTGTTCGGGATGTGGTAGTTGGCAGGCATCTTGTTCTGACGGATAATGTGCTTGAACATCAACTGTGGTGAAGAAGAAGGATGGACACATCAGGTCAAAGTTTTACATTGCATGTACACCAGTACACTGACTACCAAGGACCAATTAAAAAAAAGAAAGAAAGTGTCTCTTTACACAACTCTTTTTAACTCTTTTTTCCTGGTTTTTGTAAAAAAGTTTTTGTCTCATGTCTCTAGCACTTTTAAAGTTTTTCTTAATGTATTTCAATGTTTTGTTTAACCTTTCGTTTTGTTGTCTCAATAAATACTTGATGTGTTTCAAATGACGATTCACAATACAGTGTGCCCTCTACAGTTTATATCAAAGTGGCCATTTTCCCAAAAAGCAGTCAAGAACAGTCGGTCACAATTGCAAATCAACACCCCACGGGTAGTTTGGGACCATCAAAAACTTTCACCAATCTCACAAAAAGTACCATCTTACAATGTATGCCCCAAAACACAGAAGAATGGAACCTTCCTGCTTTACAAACCACAAAGAAAACAAACTTGTAAACAACAAGGGTCAAGCAGCGGGGGTGCTACGAGACAACTTGAAAGTTGTCGACATTTTCCCATGCAGAAATGGCCTCTCCTGGGCTAACTGTAGAGGGCGCACTGTATTGCGAAATGCCTTTATTGACAAAATAGAAAGAAAAAACAAACAGTACCTTCTGATTGTGAATGATGACCATGTGCACCACGGTGTTTCCAAACGAGTCCTTGGCGTTAGGGTTGACGTGCCCCTGCCCAGCCCTCTTCTTCAGGCTCTCCTCAATCAGGTAGTCGTAGATCTGAGCGTTTCCGACGCTGGCCGCAAATGCCAGCGGGTACTCCCCATAGTACACCTCCCCTTCGTAGTTTGATGGTTTGAGTTTGATTTGCTTTGGATCTTTGAGGTCGTTCGGCCGGAAGAAACGCCCAGTGGCCCGCTGGTCCAGCTGGATGTGGTACTGGCCGACGAGGAATCTGACCGATTCAACGTCTTGATTTACGATGGCCATGTGGAGTGCATTCTCTCCTGTAAGGAATTCAAAATGTTATGGTATTGACCAACGTGGACATTAACCAACACTTTTTTCAAAATGTCCTTAATCTGAGGTACCTGAGTTGTAGCAACTATCTATGATACTAAAGTGTGTTACTTCTACCAATAGGAAGAACCCTACAAAAACTAGGTAAAATTTTTATTGTAACTTTCTTAAAAATTTTGCCTGTAATTCAGCATTACGCAAACAAAAACTAATCTATGACCCCAACTTTAAAGTATTGTATGCAAGGTTCCTTAAAATGTTTGAATAGCGGTCAAGACTTGTACAGGCTATTGCCTAATAGTCAAGTACAACCCTTGACGGAGCACTCACCGAAATAATCTGACCCCTCGTAAATGTCGTAGGCCAGCTGTGGGTAAGCCTCCAGGAGGAAGCGGGCGATGTCTCGGTGCATCTTGGTGTTGTTGAGGTAGCAGAGATGCAGTATGGTCTCGCCGACCTCGCCGCGCTTGGACAGGTCCCAGCAGGCCTTGTGCTCGCTGAAGCGATTGATGGCCTGCTGTTGGTACTCGTGGAACTCTTGCATCAGCTCCTGGTTGGTCATGGAGTTCAGGATGTCCCTCTGGGGAGTGAAAGAGGAGGAGGAGGTGAAGACGTCGTCAAGAAAATTAATTCAGGGTCATTTTTAGTTTTGTGGTGCACTCTTTTTCAAATAGATAGAGGCCTTATGAAAGTGGACAAAATATAAGTCTGCAACCTCACGTTAACCCTTTCCTTACCATAGGAGACTCTAGTCAACTACAGTGATGATTAAAGGTAGTTATCCAAAACAAATGCGAGCGAAAGGAGCGAGAACGAGTTTTAACGAGCGAGAACGAGATACTCGTAATCACCCTCACCCGCCCGGTCTCGCAGGCAATCGCTTGGTATCGCTCGAATTATGAAAGGCCAAATGAACGAACACTTTCGAGGGCTCATTGACCCATGAATGATGGTCGTTTTTCCCCAACTGAAGATCTTACACCCAAGTAAAAATTTGAATTGATTCACAAATGACAGGGGATGACTCATGCTAATAACGATCATAAGAATAAACAATGTGCTGGAGGTTTCATAGATCTGTTGCTTTGCTTACAAAAGCTTTTGGGAAAGACGTAAGACACTTAAGCCTATTGTCCTCATGTTTTTGTTGGCGGTAAAATTATGCTTAAAGATAAATGGTGAATTTTCCCATACTTCACGTTTTGCTCACTTTTTGGTATTATATTCCAGTCACACTGGTGGCCTTTGATTTACATGTATATCCAAGCTAGTTATTGATCAATGGTGTGGTAGACATTATATACATACAAGTGTTAATGTACGTTAATTGAAATATGGACAAGATAGAACAATTAAATATCATCTCTGATCGAAGGCCACAAATGCGCTACCAAGACAACACTGTTGCTCAGAAGCCCAATGGCTTTTTATCATATTATTATGTTTGCTCTGCCTTCATTTCGGATCACTGCCGGAATACCCTTCTGCAGATGGTCAATACATTTTGTGCCTCGCAGGATGAAACAGTCAACCTTGTCTCCAGAAGATCTGAATGCCAGCGATGAGCTCCTCCTTGGTGCTGGGCTTCACTCGACGCCTTAGGAAGTGTTCCATGAGTTCAAATCCTGGCTTTCTGCTGGTTCATCCCATTGATGCCAGCATCCTTCATGAACTTGACGTTGTCATGTGAAGTGTGTTTGCTGGGGTCGTTATCCTTTTGGCAGCGATGCTAATCTGGATAATGTTTACATCATTATGGCAGGAGGGTTTCCTGAAGAATATCTTTCCTGAAAAACTCCTTATCCATGATGTCTTTGAAAACAATAACTGGGTATTTTCCTCTTTTGGAAATTCAGAACTTTGCCTAGTCCAGAAACAAGGTAGAACCTCTTCACTGGACCGTTGCAAAAGATGGGGTAACGATGCCAGGCGGAAAGAAAGAAAGTTTTCCTACCCACGATGTTATCAGTAGGCATTCAGAAGGGGCGGGGCTTTATGGATCAATCTGTTCACCAATCATTTCTTTCTTGACCCTGCTCATTCCACTTTTATCTTACCTTTTTAGCATCAACAGTATCCTTTCGATATTGGATGTAGTCCCATTCATTAATTATCTTCCCGTTGCCGTTGCTGTACAAGTACGGTCCGACCTCCTTGCGGATCAGCGCTTGGAAGTCTGCGTCACTCTTCCTGTTACGGTAGCTGGAATAATCATCAAATACAAAAGAAATAAATGGTTTGATTGTGTGGATATTTGTTGTTTTATATCAATGTTTTGAAAAAATGGTCATGGCTTAGTGGTCTAGTTAACCCAACTCATGTTCTGGTGGTTAAAGGTTCTGTTGTTCTGGTGGGTTTGTATCCAGGTCATGCCACTTGTGTCCTTGAGCCTGATGCACACTTTACTATAATTGCTTCTCTTCACCTGGGAGTACAAATGGGTACCTGTGAGGGTACAGCTTGATATGTGTTTGAATGTTTGCCTTCTGAGCGGCACGGAAGTCCGGGCTGTATACTCCCCAGGGAGCCGAGATAGATTTGAGATATTTGAGATATGGGGGGACATATTACGATGGCACTTTTTGGTTTGAAGAAATCTGTGTGGTGTATATATCCAAACCGAAGTCCACTCCCATAGTGTCCACCATATCTTTTAACAAGGCTAATTGTAGCTCAACACCAAAATGGTTGGGTTAGCGTAGTGTTTTTTCCAATGCCTTCCACCTCTAAGACCCCAGTTGGAATCCTGCAGTGGGCACTATGTGGATTGGGTTTTCAGTCTCTACCTGATAGCTTGGTTTTTCCTTGGAATATTTCTCTGGAGTTTTCCTTCCACATCTAAAACTGAACTTCCTTGTCTTTTCTCCATGGGGTTCTTGGCCAGTGTGGTGATTAAAATTTGTTAGCTAAGAGTCCCTGGCTTCACAGCTAGATTTATATTAATGAAATGAAATACAGTCCCAAACCGTCCAAAATCAGACTACATCCTGTGTAGGATTTTGGAGGATTCAGGTGACATCACAGATCCTACCTCTCCACCAGCTTCCCCTGACCGCTGAAGTAGATGAGGTCGTACATGTCATTCTTATTCTCATTCTGTTTCTTCCATTCTTTGTCTCCGGACTCCATCAGCCCATGGAAGAAACACTGGCACTGTAGGTACCTCCTCACTGCCGACCCCATCTTGATGACCTTTTCACGATCAATATTCAGCCGGTCATCACAAACAGTTTCAGCCTGTACTTCTACTTTTTATCAAAAGACCATCGTTGTTTTGTTTTTTGTCTTCAAGTGTGTGCATCTATCGATGGAGGAATACTGTTCAGAATGCTGTGACAAAGGTTTTCCCAAAGAGGACTGCTACAGGTTCGGATGAGTTCTCAGCATCTTGGATGCTGAAGATCGGTTTATCATTTTCATGCCTGCTTGTGACTTTTCTTGTCCTGTGGAATATCTTCAAGATGGAACACTAAAACAAGAAAGTGGGCAGCAAAATGTTAATAATAGTAACAATAATCAGTTGATGGTGTTTGAAGCTTTGCATGGTGTGGAGGATAAGAGTAACTATAAATATAAATATAAATAGTAAACTTGCGGGTACAACCATGTGTAAAACTCTTTGAGGGAGTGTTGGCTCTGAAAAGAGCCGGTTTGGTCTCGACGTTTCGAACAGTATACTCTGCTCGTCTTCAGGAGAATGCTGGACTACTGGTGGTGGTTGAGCTTATGTATGGCTTGGGGGATGCACATTTGGGCGGGAAGGATCCAAGCTGTTCTTGTCTAGTGAAGCGTGTGAGTTGGTTGCTGGCTGGATGTGTGTGCGTTGGAGTGTGTCAGTGTTGTGGTGAGCTGCTGCTGGAAGTGTGGGCTTGAGAAGTGGTGACCAGATGTCGTTGATGAAGAATCCGATGTCTTGTGGAACGGTGTTGTGAGCCTTGATCTCTATTGCCTCCCTTACTCTGCGTTGGTGCCAGAACTTGACTGGAGCGATGAGCTTGGCTTGTGTCCATTTGATGAGATGATCTTGTTCATGTGAGTGTTTGATGATAGCTGATTTGTCTAGGTGCCCTAGTCTGCCGTGTGCTTGGTGTTCTTTGATTCTGGTTGATATGTTGCGGCCGGTCTCTCCGATGTAGACTTTGCCGCATTCGCAGGGAATGCGGTAGACGCCGGGCTTGGCTTGAGTGTCTTGCTTGTCCTTGTGTGTGTGAAGAGATGCTTGGATCTTGTTGGGTGCTGTGTGGAATGTCTTGACTTGGACTTGGCTGAAGATGCGTTGAAGTTGGTGTGATGCGTGGCCGATGTATGGAATGGTGACGGTTGCCTTGAACTCCGGTCTGTCTTCAGGTGGGAGGCTTGGTTTGGGCTGGCTGAAGTTGAATGTCTTGTACCCGTTGAGTTGTAGTGATGTCCTGATGTGGTGAAGTTCCTGCTTCAAGCTGTCTTGGTCGCAGGTGTTGAATGCACGGCGGACCAATGTGTTGTGGACGGCAGACTTGAAACGAGGATGGTGGAATGAAGAGCTGTGTAGATATCGGTCTGTGTGTGTGGGCTTGCGGTGTACAGTGTGAGAGAGGGTCCCATCCGCTCTTCTGGTGACTTGGACATCAAGGAAGGAGATGGTGTTGTTTTCTTCTTGCTCCATGGTGAATTTGATGAGTGGATGCTGAGAGTTGAGATGCTGCAGGAACTGGTGAAGTGCTGACTTGCCGTGGGGCCAAACCACGAAAGTGTCATCAACGTAGCGGAGCCAGAGGTTGGGGCGAAGATCAGCATTCTCGATGGTGTCAAGTTCAAACTCTTCCATGAACAAATCCGCAAGGACCGGGGATAGAGGAGATCCCATGGCGGCCCCTGAGGTTTGTTCATAGAACTGGTCCCTCCACCGGAAACTGGATGAAGAGACGCAGGTGACGAGCAGTTCTTGTACTTGTTCGGGAGTCAGGCTTGTGCGGTCGGTCATGGAGGGATCTGCTGCTAGTCGATCTTTGGCGATGTGGCAAGCTTCTATGGTTGGTATGTTCGTGAAGAGGGAGACTACGTCAAAGCTGACAAGACAGACAGCAGCCAATCAAACCCGCATCAAGATTCTAGAAACCCTCAAGAACGCCAAGCTACCAAGGCCGAACACCAGCAAACAAGAGAATACCGCTATCCGAGCTCTACACCGGGACAAATCAATCCACATCATGTCAGCAGACAAGGGCAACGCCACTGTGGTCATGTCTACTGCTGATTACGACCAGAAGGTGACCGATATCCTGTCGACCGACACGTACAGACGCCTGTCAAGAAACCCCACCACTGCCATCGAACGCAAGATCAACAACCAGCTCCGCGCTCTCCATCAAGATCAAGTCATCGACACACCCACGTACCGTCACCTCAAGTCCTCTGCACCCACCTGCCCACGCTTCTTTGGTCAACCCAAGATTCACAAGCCTGATGTTCCACTCCGTCCCATCGTGGCGTCCAGAGGTTCACCAACATACAACACAGCCAGATACCTCACCAAGATCCTGCAACCACTAGTCGGCCTCACCCAACACCACATCACCAATTCCAACCAGTTCGTCAACATCATCAAAGACATCCACCTCAGCCAATCTGACATTCTTGTCAGCTTTGACGTAGTCTCCCTCTTCACGAACATACCAACCATAGAAGCTTGCCACATCGCCAAAGATCGACTAGCAGCAGATCCCTCCATGACCGACCGCACAAGCCTGACTCCCGAACAAGTACAAGAACTGCTCGTCACCTGCGTCTCTTCATCCAGTTTCCGGTGGAGGGACCAGTTCTATGAACAAACCTCAGGGGCCGCCATGGGATCTCCTCTATCCCCGGTCCTTGCGGATTTGTTCATGGAAGAGTTTGAACTTGACACCATCGAGAATGCTGATCTTCGCCCCAACCTCTGGCTCCGCTACGTTGATGACACTTTCGTGGTTTGGCCCCACGGCAAGTCAGCACTTCACCAGTTCCTGCAGCATCTCAACTCTCAGCATCCACTCATCAAATTCACCATGGAGCAAGAAGAAAACAACACCATCTCCTTCCTTGATGTCCAAGTCACCAGAAGAGCGGATGGGACCCTCTCTCACACTGTACACCGCAAGCCCACACACACAGACCGATATCTACACAGCTCTTCATTCCACCATCCTCGTTTCAAGTCTGCCGTCCACAACACATTGGTCCGCCGTGCATTCAACACCTGCGACCAAGACAGCTTGAAGCAGGAACTTCACCACATCAGGACATCACTACAACTCAACGGGTACAAGACATTCAACTTCAGCCAGCCCAAACCAAGCCTCCCACCTGAAGACAGACCGGAGTTCAAGGCAACCGTCACCATTCCATACATCGGCCACGCATCACACCAACTTCAACGCATCTTCAGCCAAGTCCAAGTCAAGACATTCCACACAGCACCCAACAAGATCCAAGCATCTCTTCACACACACAAGGACAAGCAAGACACTCAAGCCAAGCCCGGCGTCTACCGCATTCCCTGCGAATGCGGCAAAGTCTACATCGGAGAGACCGGCCGCAACATATCAACCAGAATCAAAGAACACCAAGCACACGGCAGACTAGGGCACCTAGACAAATCAGCTATCATCAAACACTCACATGAACAAGATCATCTCATCAAATGGACACAAGCCAAGCTCATCGCTCCAGTCAAGTTCTGGCACCAACGCAGAGTAAGGGAGGCAATAGAGATCAAGGCTCACAACACCGTTCCACAAGACATCGGATTCTTCATCAACGACATCTGGTCACCACTTCTCAAGCCCACACTTCCAGCAGCAGCTCACCACAACACTGACACACTCCAACGCACACACATCCAGCCAGCAACCAACTCACACGCTTCACTAGACAAGAACAGCTTGGATCCTTCCCGCCCAAATGTGCATCCCCCAAGCCATACATAAGCTCAACCACCACCAGTAGTCCAGCATTCTCCTGAAGACGAGCAGAGTATACTGTTCGAAACGTCGAGACCAAACCGGCTCTTTTCAGAGCCAACACTCCCTCAAAGAGTTTTACACATGGTTGTACCCGCAAGTTTACTATTTATATTTATATTTATAGTTACTCTTAATAATCAGTTGTTATGGTTCTTCACCACTCCCAGGCAACAATTCCACCAAGGTTTTTTGCATGGCAAAATATTTAGACTGACACATGTTTCGTGCACACTGAACGCTAATATTGAGGAGCAAATTATGTCTTTTTGGGTAGCAACTGACACACTTTGTAATGTTTGTGTAGCATTTTGCTATGTTACACAAGGGTAATCATTCACTGACACCCAACTGCCACCTCAAAGCACTCATTATTTTTTTCAACAAGGATACAGAGCTATGTTTGAATTATGAGTCCCATTTATATAGCACCAACTCACACTGGGTTTACAAGGTGATGCAGTGCAATCTGCAGCAAAGCATGCCAGAAACACCAGGGCAAACCCCTTCTCTGGTAAGTGTACTGCAGGTTCTTTTACATGCATCACAACACACAGGCCCTACAATGTACTGCTTAATGTCCCATCCAAAGCAAGTCTACTTTTAAAAGTGTCTTGCTCAAGGACCCAAGTGCCATGACTGCAGGCCTGGAATTTCATCTTTGAGAGGGTAAGACCATTTTCATTGTGCAACGGGCACTTCCATTGGAAAATTGTAAAGTCTATGAGAAACTTTGAAAGGGCAGGAAGGCCAAGACTAGCAATGACCTGAACTGGCAGCAACAGCTACGGCTACGACTGTTGAAAAGGGTGTTGCTAAGGACGTTGTATATACTTCAATGCATGATGATGTGGAAATCTAGCGATAGCCATAGCTGCAGCCACCAATTCAGACCTGACCTTACACACAAAATGGATGCCCTTTTCACAGGAAGAATAGCCTTGCCCTTTTCAAGGATGACATTCCTGTCCTATGTGTTATGTATGTTGTTTTTCTTCATTAGTAGCTGTATGCATGACAGCATTGCATACAAGTGACAACATTTCAACACATTATTTACAACTGTGGAGTGATAATCACCGCTCTTGGTCACGTCCCCTTAGAGCTAAGATCTAATGGACTACAATTTATCTTTGAAAAAGCTTTTAATACTGAGTTACAGGTACATGTACACTGACCTCTATGTAAGTTTGAGGAATTCAAATTTAAGCTGGCACTTTGTAACCAAGCAAGTCAAATAGTACACAATATACCGGACATTCTTCAAATCTAACTTGCAAACTTAAAACAATGACGTTAATGTTAAGTAAAAACATGTATTAATCACACACATATCAGGTGAAAATACTATGTGAACAAAGAGCAATGGTACATGTACAATGTACGTGGCTTGTACATTTTTTTTATTATGGAGGGAAAAATCCACATTTTATGGATCTAGAGGTCAGCATTTCTAGAACACCACCAAAGTTCCCACACAGCCTTCAGTCACTCTGAATAGCCACACAATACAAGCAAGGACTACTAATAAGTGCCCATTGATGCACTGCTGGTTACTAAGCAACACACAACACCCTGGGTACAGCATGCACTATACGCACACCCACACTGGCATGTAATGGATTAGCTTATAATAATGTCTTAATCACGTCATTGATTATTTTGAAGTGCTGACATAGTGCAAAACAAGTACATAATAGGCAGAGTAAAAAAGAAAACATGTTTAGCGTCCGGGTTTCTAAAAAAAAGGAAGGAGGAGGGGCTTTTTATTTTTTATTTTCAAGATGGCCGCCATTCTTTTTTAAATTTCAAATATCCGTTGTTTTTCTACTGTTCAAACACACAATACATAAAAGAAACATGTTGGACAAGACATTGAACGTGTCCGGACTTTTTCAAAAAGAGGAGGAGACAGGGCGCTACTATTTACTATTTTCCAATCTTTTGCAATTTTTTCCAAGATGGCCGCCATGCTAAATATGGCTGGCAAGGTATATTTATTCACAGATTTTGTGCTATTTTATTGCATCAGTACACTAAAAAAGCACAAAACAAATGATTTGTATCATTTTAGTCTTTTTTTCTTTCTTTTTTTCCCCCTTTTTTTATGGTAAAAAAAAAAAAGAGAAAAAAAAAAAGAGGAGGCTGCGGCCAAAAAGGAGGCGGGCGGGGACGCTAAACATGTTTTTAAAAAATATTTTTACTAGGCCTTACATCAAATCAAGACCAAGCACCTCAACAGTGAACGACTTCTTCCCTGCAGATTTTCCAGAAAAGCCTAAAATACAAGTGCAATGTTTTTCTACCCTTAAAATTGTTAAAGTTGCAATCCTGCAACAAGCCTAACAGAGTTAGAGTACCATATATTCTTTAGTGTATAGCCCAAGCGTACAGCAGCCCACACACACTCCGACAACTCATATATTGAATAAACCATTATGACTGTATTATTTCTTGTATCTAAAGAAGGGATGGTGACAATAGGTACACTTGGCTTTCTACATAGATATTATAACAGTCAGACACTCTTTTTCTGAGGTATTCACTCTTATTTAGTCTAGGTCATGTTGGTGTTTTAGATAGTTGTGATGATCACATGTACCAGAGGATTAAATTTGTAGTTTATACTCTGTATTTGATGCATTTTATGCTGCAACAATTTGTTCTTAAAAATTGCAAAATTCCAATTCTAGAAACAATGACTAATGTCAAGGCATACACAAGTTCAAAGCTGAGGTACATGTACAATGTACATGTAGGGTCATAGATCGGTAAATACTCTAAAAATAAATGACCACCATAAAAACTTACTTGGTGAAAAACACTGCAGCTGTTGATGCGTTGATGGTATTTGTTTGAAGTATTTTGAGAAAGAATTCCCTTTCGAAGCACATTTGGTTTGGATAACTACCCCCCCCCAAAAAAAAAAAACCAAAACCCCAAAACAAAACAATTTGAATCTGAGAAACGATTCATGCATGAATCCTGAATTCATGAATACTGCGGCTAGGGATGCCTGCTGTTATCCTCGCTAAATGTGGATAGATTTGACATTTTTGTGAAAATACCTTGACAGTTTTAGATGACTCTGAATTCAGCTAAAACTTTCACATGTGACTTTTATAATTTCGCCTATAAATCAATATTAATACGTTGAAAAAACCCAAACAAATCTATGACCCTACCTGTATAAGTGTTGCCGATACAGGCTTAGTTCTATGGCATCCTCAGACTGCAATGCATAAAACCCTTTTCATACATCAAAGCCAATACCTGGGAAATATAATCCCTGCAGGAAATTCCTGGGGAATTTTAACCACACCGCCACCTTGTGCTAATTTCACACTTGATGCAATTTTCCTGAGAAAAAAAATTACCACTCAGTATGATGCTAACCCTCGTGCCATCTTGCTTAGCTCTACTGCCAAGCAGGGGGATGGCTACGATGTAAGAAACCATGTAAGAAATGTGGTGGTTCTAAGAATTTAACCAGTGACTCTGATCGTCTTCCTCTCCTGAAGATGATAAGAGCACACTGATCGAAATGTCGAGATGTGAAACAACTGGTTCTTCTCAAAACCACCACAACTCATAAGAGATTTATTACAAGGTGTCTCCGCAAATCTCACTTGAATAGTGAGAAACATGTATCTTCACCATACAATTATTTAAAATCTTAAGTTGATAAAGCTCTACATGTACAGTGTGATATCCCAGGAAATGGCTATTTCCTGGGCGTTTGTCAGGGTTAGCAATTCAAGTGGGAAAAAAAGCCCTACCATCTTTTCCTGGGAATGTCCTGGGATATTCCTCTTGAATGAAAGGTACTAAAAGAACAAATTGTGCAGTGCAAGCAAGCATTATTTACCCACTGTTTCCTATCAGCACCTTTTCCACAAAAGCCCAATAAAAAATGATCGGTAAACTCTCGTCAACCCATCTCTGAAAATTTATGAGAGAATGTTTTAGTATTATTTGTTCAATCTTGTCAAAATGCGTGCCTCTTTAAAATGGTTAATATTCCTGTTTATTTTTCAGGGTTTCAAAATGACACTACAGAGTGTGGTCGTCCATGTACATTACAAATGTATCACATACCAAGTGCATTGAACATGATGTTATTAGTCTTGGTCCAAGACGTCACTATCTCATACTCGTAACGTAACGTGATAACCCTACAGAGGGCGCGCTTTTCTTCTTGAATTCATTTCGGTTGACGACTGTCTGTAGTAACGTCTTGGATATCTTGTTTAAGAAGGCGTGGCCAAGTTATTTGCATGAAGCGTCGAGTCATGTTTTATTCATATTAGTGACTAACATGACAAGCTTGCAAGAAAAGCAAGATATGAAAGGTCACGAGGTCGTCGACACGATTGAGCATGATTGTATGCAGTATGCACGCGCACTCACGTTTTGATTGACCATGACTTCTTCATCGCTATCAACGCACTAAGCAAGTGATTCTGAAATTATTCAAGCTAAATTATAATGCTTGCAGTCAGTTATGTTTATCGGTTGGTCATTGTTTAATGGACGTTTGAATCTTGTACATTGTCGATGTCAACCATGTAATTTTAGAAAAGATTATCTACAGTACAGTACTTATCATTCTGCCATTCTTTGTTTACTTTTACCTTTCTTTGCAACTACACGAATGTAATAAGGACTTTTGTAATTTTCTGAAGCGGGATAATTTACTGCATCTTTTATAATATGTAGGCCTAATTCACAAAGAACGGGGGTGAACTCAAGACTGTGTTTGGATCATGTTCGTATGGCCATCACTCCAACATGCTACTTTCAACAGTATTTTATAAGTTGCTGCATTTATTATAATGAGCGTTTCAAATACCGCGCGCCCTGTGCAATAGGCTCGCGCCTATATGCAGTTTCTCTATTGCAAGGTCAAAGTGCATAAATAAATGTAATACAATTTTAGCCAGCCTATTTTTTTACCGTACATGTACATGTGTGTGGAAATCTATGTTCATGCGTTATCGTTTACCATTCCTTCATCCCTTCACTGTTCCTGTAAACCTTCAACAAACAAAGACTAAGTTACAGGCACTAGACACGTTTGGTAATTGTCAAAGACTAGTATTCTCACTTGGCGTATCTCAACATATGCATAAAATAACAAATCTGTGAAGATTTGGGCTCAATGGTGGTCATAAGTTGCTAGAAAATAATGAAAGAAAAAACACCCTTGTTGCACATTACAATGTGTGTGCTTTCAGATGCCTGAAAAAGGCTTCAGGCCTGAAGTCATTCTCAGATTCAAATATTTAGTGAGCAATTACCCCTTTCTCAAAAAACTACGTTACTCCAGAGGGAGTCGTTTCTCACAATGTTTTATACTATCAACAGCTCTCCTTTGCTCGTTACCAAGTAAGTTTTTATGCTAATATATATTTTGAGTAGTGTCCAGTGCCTTTAAATATTATTATAAACAAAAGGTAAGCAATTTCAGAATAATCTAGAGAATAACCCATCGTCAAGCTCTTTTCAGAATGCATTTTATTCACTTTATAATAATTCCTGGCGAGAAGGTACTTTTCGCCACAATACCATTCACAACAACATCCCATAGCGCAAGCTAGCTGTTAGAAACACATGGCGAATCATGAATAATTCACGAAAAGGTGCAAACTCGATCGTTGATTGGCTTCCCCGGAAAGTCGGGGGAAAAACAATGAAACACTTAAGCACCCTCATACAAGATATCCAAGACGTTCGCGCAAGCTGGAAATCGAACCGAGGATAGTGACGCCCTCTGTTGTTTGAATTGATCCATTTCGGTGCGAACTACCAACGATGGATAGTGACTCATTCTGTTGTTGGAATTGATCCATGCGAAGGTCTTGGAACCAAGACTATGATGTTATTGAAAACATAACTTTACACATGCAGCTCACGTCTGCAATGCTTTGTATCAATTGCAGGGTGATGTGGTGAATGATTTCCCTTGCGATTCAAAGCAAAATGCTACACAAAGCTTACGTATCACTTGCTGCTCAGAAATCACCATTTGCTACTCAATACTACATTTACATGTACATGTAGCATGCAAGGTACAGAATAACTGGATGTAATTGTTCCCTGGACAAGTGTGTAAACTTACGCAGCATGTCGCCTCAAATGCTTGTAAAACATAATTTCCACTTGACAACACATGCCAGTGGGCTATCTTTCAGGCCATCTTGACACATCATTCTTGAATGCACACAGCACCAAAACTAGGGTAAAATTTTAGGGGGCACAAGTGGGTGCACCACATTTTTAGGGGGGCACTTCTGGCCGTCACAAACTGTACTTTCCGTTTGCATTTTTCTTGAACAAGGTCCCTTTCAGCACTCTCTTTAATGTCTTTTACTATTTCTTGTTTTATAATCTGACAAAAGTAAAAACAAGCACATTATCTGCAACTGTTGGGCGCATTCTTTGAAATCTGGCCTTTTGTTTTAAAAAGTTGGGCAAGCCAATTAAAAGATTTGCACACGCGCTATTTTTGAAGTAAAGTTTGCCCACACAAATAAAAAATGCGCGACTGATGCGCGAAAATTGACACAGAGGCGGCTTTATTTTTCTAATTTTTGGCATGGCTGTTGTCATCGCCAGTCTAGAATTTTGTTTTTTATAAAAAATAACAAACATGAACAAAACAGGATGCATTCGTCTTGCAAATAACTTTTCAAATTTGTTTTTCTATTTTACCAGAAAGTTTATCAACAAGTTATCCGGCACGGGAATCTGCCAGTGCGATTGTCCCGTGATTTAACTTTACACTTACCACGCTTACAGTTCGTAAGCAGACCTAAATTTCTCAACATTTTTCCCAAGTATTTGAGCGAAAGTATTACTTCAGACAGAAGTTAAAATCCAGCAGATTACTACTTTGAACTTCTACTCAACTTTAACGTATATATTCCCTTCATAACAGCGTAGATTTAACAAGTACTAAGGGCATGGAGCTATAAAAAAAGATAAGGGTGAAAATTATGGTTGAACGACTAAGATTGTACAAAGTTTGCGCCCAGGCTATCCGGCACAAATGTTAAAATCCTGCAAGGAAACAAAGTTTGCGCCGACACAAAATGGCACACTGTGCGACTAAAAAAAAAAGGACAACTTCAAAGGTTGCGCCCAACACGACCATTAAACTGGTTGTGATCACTAACTGTACATCAGAAAGTGAGAAAGATACACTCATGACAATCATGTTTAAAATCTGTGCTGTTATTATTAAAACATGTGTAGCCAAGATCAGTGAAAGTACATGTGGAAAAATGTCCGTATCCTGCCACCACTTTTTCACTCATTTTTACCCAAAGGAATATCTAATTTGAGTAAATTGGATACTATTTTATTTAATAACGAATGAAAAAGTGGTGGCTGGATACGGAAACTTTTCCGTACATGTATTCAGATCTTGGCCACACAAGTGGGGCTAATGACAATGATAAACCCCTTTCATTTACAACTCAAGGAAGACATCTTCCTAATTCTATCACTTGCACGAGCGAATCAAAATCTATACACCTTTATTGAACCATAAATAGACACATCATTTATAAATATCTTATTCCTAGTGGCAGTAATTCTTTGTTACCCTCCATACTCCCAGCCGTTGGGTGGATGGAGGGTAGTTGCGATGATCGTAACCCTCCATCCTCCCGACGGTCTGCGAGGATGGAGGGTTACGATCATCGCAACTAGATGGAGGGTTACAATCTATCATTATCCTGATTATCATAAATGAAACCACAAAACTGAAGAAAGTCATTGACACTGACATGACTGACACTGACAGTCTCGAAAGTAAGTGTTTGACAGAAAGAAACAATTATGAAAAGACATCTACTAAATACTATTCTTTTAAAGTTATTTATTTGTGGATTTTGAAACTTGCTTTCTTCAGGTTCACATGTGGTGAACGCACTCTCAACCATCCTGTTAAGAACCAAATTGATGCATAGCTGGAAAGAAATTGGATATGGGGCGGTCATGCACTAAAGGTTTAACCTAATTCCTATCAACCTCTAATTAATTTATTGGTTCATCAAAGCAGTTTACATTGAATTATCTTTTGATTATTATGGACATAAAATTGCTTTTAAATTTAGGACCATAGTTTATTAATTTATACTTTACTTCTTCTGTACTTAGCACTAAGCCGACAAATTCACATTGAATTATCTTTTGATTATTATGGACATAAAATTGCTTTTAAATTTAGGACCATAGTTTATTAATTTATACTTTACTTCTTCTGTACTTAGCACTAAGCCGACGAATTTACATTGAATTATCTTTTGATTATTATGGACATAAAATTGCTTTTAAATTTAGGACCATAGTTTATTAATTTATACTTTACTTCTTCTGTACTTAGCACTAAGCCGACGAATTCTAATTGACAACACTATTCAGAATATGTCCCAAAACATTTACCTTCAAACAACAAGTGAATCAGACACTGACTGATGATCTGCTGATCAGACAACAACAACCGTTCATTTCATGGCATTCCGTGGTCGATAAAGTGAAGATGTCCTAGGAGTAGTGGTCCGACTCCAATCAACTTGTTTAAAATTAAAGTCTGAATACAATATGCTAGACCAAACCACACTTCGTGTAAAACTTCCGAGGCAGGTTAAAAAGGATCTCGAGCATGCACGACCTTTCCCACCCGGTTGCCAAGAAAATAATGCCGTATCGTCGACCTTTTCCATCCGTCCATTGCCAAAACATTTACTTTACGCCCTCTACTGTCGAGAAAGAAACTTTCGATCCTGCGGCGTTGTAATTGTCTGCTGGCTGGTGCATGCTCTCTGGGGTTGGGGGTGGGGTGGAAAGTTGGCAGGAATTTCCCGTGGCGCAAATATAAAGGGAAGTTACTTTCTCAACTCCTTAAAAAAACAAAAAATTATTGTGCCAGTTAAAATGGGGCACGGGCGAGGCTGTACCCATGTATTAAATAATTAAAATAACAATCAACAGGTGCAAGAAGTGACCACGCCCTTGTAGAGACGAAACAATGGTCAAAACTGTTTCTTGCAGAAGATATTTCTTACATTTCCCCCTTCAGCAAATTCCAGGCATAATTTTCATTTGGATCAGGCAATTCCTATACCCTCTTTGGTTCAATTTTCAGAAGAAACAAAACAAACTACAATACCTCAGCTTGTTTTCTGTTTGGCAAACTATTTTATTGCAACAATTTCCCCCCTCAATTTACAACCACAGATGGTTAACATTATTGAAAGCTCATGATACTAACAACTTAAATTGCTTTCTGCAAAAAAACGTAATATAACCACGAAGGAAACAAAAAGATCATTGCTATATTAAGTTTAAAGGTGATTGCTTTAAAAATTTGGTTTAAAAAATAACATAACATTGAGTTGCATAGAGGGTGAATACAATCAGATATTTTTTACTACATGAACCAAGGGTAGGGTCTTCGTTTGTTTTTCTTCTTCTCCAATGTAATGCTGATGTATAGGCCTAAATATCAAGAAGTATACAATACAAATCACAAATCACACAATACAAATCACACTTATTATAGAAAACGGAAATTTTAAACTCAAAGTGTCGCCCTTTTGGTATTAAAATTTTTCAACGTACTTTTTTGATTTTGCAGGACGCTTACTACCATTACCATCTCTATAACAAGTAGGCTTTCAAATAAAAATGACACAGTTTTATTTGAGGTCATTACGAAGTATGACCCTGCCTTTAACTTAATACCTTGAAAACAAAATGATGTATCTTAACCCAGTGATTGTCTTTGGCACACTGCAGGGAAATTTTTGACTTCAGTAACAAAGTTCTTTTAAAAAGGAAACATACACACTGTATGTAAAAAGGCAATATCTACTTTTGGTAAATTATACGAAACAGAAAAAACTAACAATTCAAGATAAAGACTAAGTACTTAAGAATTTGGTAAAATTAAATTCCAATTTCTTATTGCGCATACCACCACTAAGTATACTAAAACAAAATTTCAACTTTCAACAACTTTAAAAGCAGATATGACCATACTATTGCAGCTACCATATCTGGATTCAAAGTAGGTACACAAGTTACAGTAAGCATGGATTTGTCACAGATAAGAACATTATGTCCTATCTTGAATCAAGCAAGCTAGTACAAGTAGAGAGTTGTTTCAATGTTACCAGCGGTGCACCTGATCTTGATTCATAGACAGTAAGCATACTGTGCAGAGTTTTTTTGCCGTATTGCCAATGTTGTACCTGATCTTGATTCAAAGAGTGAGAATTAAGCCCCGATTATAAATTATCCTGATTATAATATGGCACTAAAAATATACTGTCAAAAATATCTTAGATTGAAAGAACTTAAGTTTAGTATATTGCTTATCATAATCTACTACATTGTACATACAAATTTCAGATTTCTTATCCTATTTTAACCCACAAAATACACTTCATTGAAAAAGTAAACTGAATGATAATAACAAATATTTAGGTTTTCCATCAGTACTAATTATACACAAAAATATCACTCTTTGATTATTTCACATTAAACTTGCATTGAACATAACTTTAACATTCTACTCCCTAATCATAACAATGCTAATAAAATTGTACCATTAAAATCTTTAAGTGAGAGCTAGTAACACCAAGTCATGCCAGGTTTTAATAATTTCACTATTTTCTCACAAGTGCACTGCCATGGGGGAGTCAAAGTCCTTGATATCCTAGGCTGAACCATTCGACATATCTAGAAGGGAATCAGGTTTCAGAATTGTGCAGTTTTTTTATTTCTTTCTTTATTTTTTTGAGGGTCTGAAAACTATTTTCACTCATATTACTTCGAGCAAAAAAAAGTACAGACATACAAACATACTAAGATCTAACCCTCTGATAAAGTGGAGCCATCTGTTCTTTGTAGCAGGCTTCCAGGTGTCTTGCTGACTGCCTGAGCTAGGTTCTGAGGTTTCCAACACCCCTCCCCTGCTAATCAAACTCTTTGGCTTACTGGGGAGCCAGTAACTAGTGGAACCTTCCTGCATTTGTGTAATTCCTACAATTACTCGCGCACTAAAAAAACAATAATAATACAGCACACGATCCAATTTGAATAACCTTTTGGTACAGTGACTTGCCTGTTCTCTTCTAAATGCTCAATTCAATACTTGATAGTTCAGCTGCTAAGTGAATACCTTTTTAAATACAGGATGAGAAAACTGTACCAATACAGGCTGGGGGATCAACCAGTGTTGTAGTTGCCAAGACACGATAGTCCAAGACCGGGACCGAGACCTGAAGGTATGATCTAGAGACCGAGACCAAGACCAGCAAAATCTGTTTCGAGATCGAGACCAGTCTTAAGACCTACACAACATGAGTATCAACCCCATACCCAAAACACGCACCCTTACAGATTGTGGCTTGTGAGGTCCTGCTATTGTTGTTCGATTATTTCCTTTTCTGAAGAAATCCTCTGTTGGAACCAAGTTGAACAAAAAACAACTTTGTGGGGTCCAGATAAATTATTGGGTAAAAGACCCTACAAGTGCACATGATTAAGCCTGCACACCTGTAATACAACTACATTTTATGTTTGCAGTTACACACTTGGTCTATTTGCAACTGATGGGACATCAAAATCTGACCGAGTCCTACATAATGTCTTACATGTAAGTTTCAAAACTGTGTTTAATCAAATTAACTGCGGAGACCCTTTGCACTAAAATCACTCACAGCTTCAGTCTGCCCACGGTCTGCCATTTTGGGAGTCAAATTACATTGAAGATAACTTTATGATTCCACCACCTATGCATAACATTGATATCAAAAATGTACCGTTAAAAAATAAACTATGTCGTGTTGCTCTAACTAGGCCAAAGTTGACTAAAATGCGCACTGCACAATAACACCAGGGAAACTGATTCCTAAAATGGTGCAAGTAAGATTTACCGTGTGATGGCGTCGGGTGAATTGGTTAATGCTACCAAGCAAGCCTGAAGATATTTTTGCTTATTTCAGAAATTGAGATCTCATCATAATCACCCATATATCAATTATAATTGAAAAGGATTGAAATCATTTGAAAACACAATTCATTATCTGAAAGTTTTTAGCTGTGGTTAAAAATCAATGATCATTTCCACTACACCAACATTTTCAGCCTAAAAGTATTGTTCAAAGTTTGTCACAAGATAAAAGCTCTGACAATCATTTTGGTAAAAAGGAAAAAGCTCTGGGTCCAATAGAGCTGCTTAAGCAGCAAGACTTGATTTAAAATTTCCTACCAAGCAAAAATGATCAAGATACTGGTCATAAATCACACATGTGACACAGTATTTTGGTTGGTAACCTTATTCCCGGAAGCATAATTTTGTTGGGCTTAGCTTTCTTTTGAGTTTAAGCAGCTCTATAAAATTGGGTCCAGGGCCCAAATTCATAGAGCTGTTCAAGTAGAAAATATTGCTTAACAATTTTCTGCTAAGCAGAAATGAGCAGGATACCAGTCACAAATTGTACATGTGACATGGTAGTTTGGCTGGTAACCTTATTCTTGCAAACATTAATTTTGTTGTGCTTCGCTACTTTTTGTGCTTAAGCAGCTATATAACATTGAGCCTGTGTTAGAGCAGAGGAACAAAATGCTTCTGTCAGTTAATGCGTGGGAAAAAAAGCCTAAACAAAAAGGAAGATTACTAAAGAACAAAGAATGAGAAAAGCAGTTGGAAGGAAAGTTGGCGCACTGGCGGTGAAACAATCAGCAAGCGTTGTCATGGTCAAGGTCAGATTGTACGGCATGTTTGGCACGTACGCACACGGACCACAAGTTTTAATGTCGGAACAGAAGTTGTCTGGCGTGCACCACCCGTAAACACCGACAAAATGGTGGCCAGGTTTGACGTCCGGGTCGTCATGCCGCAAGGTGATGCTTCGGCGGATGGAAGCGAGCTTCCAGGAGTGATCACTGATCTTGGGCTGGACGATGGACCTAGAGATGAGAAGCTCAGGGTAGCCATAGCTGGTCGGGCAAATGGCCGAGTCCAGGCAGTGATCAAGTGTCAGCTTCACGTCAGTACACCGTGACGGGAGGCAAAATCGATAGTAGCGGTACGCTTCCGCGTCGATACGCTCATTCCATATGTGATGGTCGACAGTAATTTCAGTGTGGGGGTGGGCTGTCTCTACACTCTCTGCCAGGAGGGTGAACTTGGATGCTGCATGAAAACATTAACCAGGACAAAAAGGAGAACATTCTACTCAATAACCATCACTTGGAATTATTTCATGCTTTACCCCTTGGCACTGGAGAATGATTCCACTCTCACCATTAAACTTTCCTTTAAATTTTTTATTTCTCAAAATGCAGTCATGACTATTTCAGATTTAGGGGCCTACTTGTCAAATTGACTAAAAAATACATCTTTTGGTTTCTAACCTCACTATAAGAGTATTTGTACGAATTTTTTAAAGTCAATTTCAGCTGAGTTAACAGATTGTGGGTTTGAATCCTGGTTGTGATTCTTGTGATCTTGGGCAAGACCCCTAAATGTAATTGCCTCTCATCACCCAAAGTTTGTCACAACATAAAAGCTCAGACAATCATTTTGGTTACAAAACAAAAGTATCAGGATCTAAATTCATAGAGCTGCTTAAAACACAAATCATGTCAAAAAGATATTATGAATTTGGCCTTATTAGTGTAAAGTGTAGCATTTCTTGTAGATGTAACATTGTTATTATATCAAGCTCAACAGTTATTGGTGTTTAAATTGTTAATGGCTATATTGAAGCGCAATTTCATCCAAATTGTATGATTGAGAGGGTGGATTTTGTTTTTCTAATTAAAAAGAAAAAACCTTTGTTACACAGATGTTTTTCTCTTCGTTTTTGTACTGACTAAGAAATGTTATCACTTCACTTTGTAAGTGAGCATATATTTGCCTGTAAGACTTGATTTACAATTTCCTACCTGGTCACAAATGGAACATGTGACACAGTATTTTGGTTGGTAACCTTATTCCGGTAAGTATAATTTTGTTGGGCTTAGCTTTCTTTTGAGTTTAAGCAGCTCCATAAAATTGAGTACATGTGATGGTAGTGAAATGTGACTTATTAGCATCCTGTGCTCCTATCTGGGTGCCGGTGCCGCATACTCCAAAGGATTTGAGACGGTTTCAGGAGTGCTCAAGGCTGAACGAGCAGGAGTGGTAACAGTGCAAGGCACTTGATTCAAAAGCACATAATAAATGCCCATTACTATTGAGAACATTATTAATGCTGTTTAACCCCACTACATGCTATGAAGTGTCTGTTACATAGAGTCAGAGCAAATGGAAACAGAAAGTATCCCGTGGTACTTACGTGTGCGACCAGTTGAGACATCAGCTCCGCAGTAGGCATGCACACCGATGTAGAAAGTGCCAACTTCAAACTCTGGGTCCCAGCTAGAGACGGTCAGGTCCTCTGAGCCCCACTGGTAGGATGTCCAAGCTAATGTGGTCTCACTTGGGTACTTGTTGCTCCCTTTAGCAATGTACAGGTCTGGCTCCCCCTGCACATGGTTCACCTGGGGTTTTTATAGGGTTAGGGAGGAAGGGGTAACCATAATTTAGTTTTTGTCAACAAAATGCTGATTTATAGGCAACATTATAAAGAAAGACAGAATAATAAAAGTCACATGTAAAAGTTTCAGCTGAATACTGTGTCTACTTGCTATGAAAACAGCAGGGTGGGGGGCATTTTGCGTTGCTGATGCTGAGAAATAACGGCCATCTCAGACTTGAAATCAAGTCTACCATAGCCATAGCTGAAGTTTCCCGATTCTAGTGCGGCTATATACTTCTGAGGACAATCAATTTTCCAGTTACACATGTATAGTCTGAGCTCACCTAGCGTAACTGAAAATCGCCCAAAGAGTACAAGCCTTACCCTGACTCTGAGGTCACGGCAGGGGTCAGTGACCTCCACCGCATAGTACTTGAACTTATCGCAGGCGACTTCCTGCAGCTCACTGGTCTCCACATTCAGTGTGAGCGGTATGTGCTCCTCCTGGCCCAGAGAGGAGTTCCACAGAGCACAAAGACTCAAACAGATCATCAGGAATTGCGTGATCATCTTCTCAATTAGGTGTCTCTGTTCACAAATAAATCAAATAAAGATACAGTTAGGCCTGGAATAGAATGGAGGCCATGGTCTCTGTTGCCCTAAACCAAACTTATAGAGCTGAGCAAAGCACAAGAAAGAGCTTAAAGCAAAAAAATTGTGCTTAACAGATTAAGGTAAGCAGTCAAAAATACCATGTCACGTGTATTATTATTATTATTATTATTATTCATTCGGCCAAAACATTCAAAGTACAAACATGTACATACAAAATAAGGAATGTCTACATCAAGGACAGTCAAGATGAAAGATAAATTGTATAACAAATAACAATAAAAAAGAATAGATGTATAGAGGTATCATTTGCGACTGGTATCTGCTCATTTATGCTGAAATTGTTAGGAGCCATATTTTCTACTATGACTATGAGTATGAAATTGTGCCTTGGTCTTGGCCCTCTCTGTCTGGACGACTGGAACACTGTGAAGCTTGTTCAAATTCTCTTTGATAATAACTACTTTCCTGTACCTGAACCAATTATGTATTTTCATTCATTTAATCATTAATGGCTACAAATCGTGGCATCAGCCAATTTGCAAGTAAATTAACAAGAAGAAAAAAAATTGAACAAAGCATATGGAAAAAAAAAAAAAAAAGAGTTTGAAAAATAGATACACAAGGTTCCGAAGTACTGATATTGCAAAAGGAAATTAGTTTCAGTAGGCCTTACAGCTTATAAGTCTATGCAAGGTACTGTATAACAAAGAACACAAAGTGAATCTGACATGATCTTAATTGCTTTGAAACTGGTTTGCCACTTATCATGTTACTTTGTGAATAATTAATATACTTGTAATTTTATATTAAACAACAGATTAAGTGGTAGACTTTTAGAGGTCTCCTGAAAAGCAAGCCTGTGGAGCGGAGACCCCCGGTGTCATGCCAAAAGAAGTCAGTGTCCACTGCCAATTAGTGTCCGCTCATTAGCATACTGCAATCTGATTGGTCAGGCATCTACGATATGTTTTAAAACACTGTTTACAGAGTGTTGCCGAATGAAATAGTCACACAAATAATTTTGAGGTGATTATGGCTGAAGTGTTGAAATGCCTGACCTGTCTGTAATGCAACTTCCTGCCAGAATGAATGTTCATTCCTGTCCATTCCGTAGTATTTCTTGGATAAAGTCACTAAGTATATATTCATAAGTATTTTAATATAGGTTCGAGTCGACTGCCGAAATGTGTCCTGCGTCATGTGTGCGTAGCTAACACTATTTAGCAGCACTAGCGTAGCTAGTTAGCAGACACTTTTCGGCATGACACCGGTATTGAAGTTAAAAATAAAGGGAAGGTAGACCAAGGCAAGCACTCCTGACAAAAAAAGGAGTACCGCGCCCCAGTATGGGAGGGTAAATTAAAAGGTCTTACTCCTTGCTCCTTGTAAGTTGTACTGGTTCCTTGCTCTATGGTCCTGATCTATTGCCTACGGAGTACGGTACCGGTTGTGTGGGTAGGCGCCGCCGTTGATTGTGTAGTTTGTTTTTGGGCCGTTGACTCGAGTTGCGATGGTTGTGTTCTCTCACACTCTCAGCAGAGCAGAGGGGTGCGGTGCAGTGGTGGCGATTTCAGAACCAACCATGCGATTACTTATGCTTGAAAAGGTTTCCTTCCACACAATGGTACTTAAAAATTTACTTATAGAACGAGCTATCATTCAATAATTTCTTTACAAAATATGTGCCAATCTTAATACAGTAACCCATCAAACTCATTGTACAACATAACAGTCAACACGTGCGTGATGTAATGTCAGGAAGTGCGCCCTCAGCTGGCAAGTACATGTCGTCTGCTAGTGTGCATTGCGTGTGTACCGCGTTATCGTAAAAAGGATTTACATTACAACGCAAAGATACTTGCAAAGAAATTTGCGACATCGCAAATATTTGCAAAGATATTTGCAAAGATATTTGCGACATCGCAAATATCTGCAATGATATTTGCAAAGATATTTGCGACATCGCAAATATTTGCAAAGATATTTGCGATGTGCGATGTCCCTTCAGGGCCACCATAGTAAGCGAAGCATGCCTAGTAACGTGGACAAGCCCAAATAATTCTCTGTTAACCCGTGAAATACGCTTGACGTAAGCAAATAATTTCCTGCTTCCGTAAGCGCCGATTATTTGCTTACGGTAAGCAGAGCCATGAAATTGGACCCTGATCGTGTCCACCGTTGGTAGTGAACCTCTTGTACAATTAAAAGAAGCCCCGGGTTCGAGGGAACAGTAAAGATTTGGGTCCATGGGGGTCCATTGGTCCCTCGGGTGTACACAGTACGCCATCATCACAGCGTGCAACAATATTGTATTATGTCACATGTGCAATCTGTGACTGGTAACCTGCCCTATTTTGATTGTTTTTTGTTCGTTTGTTGTTTGTTGGGGGGTAATGGGGAGTTTGTTGGGGTGTTTGTTTGTTTGTTTGTTTTTTGCTGAGCAAAACTCATTTTTATTGAGCCATGTACGGGGTAACAACCAACAAAACAAAAACAAGTAAACAAACACGGAAGAAAGAAATTGATCGACACACACATTATTTTTTTTATACAAATATACTTATATTTCAGACTTAATTGTTCCCAGGTGGGTTGGTTTTACATTAGTGTTGTCGTCTCCCCTATTTTGGCAGGGTCCCGACGCACGCGTACTCGCCCATTTTATATAAGCACGGGGGGGGGGGGGGTGTGTCGGTTACTAAAGAGTGAACGTTCAACAAGTGCCCACATACTTCTTCTTCTAGAATGGCACGCTGGGAATTGGATCGTTATGAAAAGATGTGCTTACTTACGCGAAGTAATGAGCTCGACAGTCAAATTGGCAAACAAACTAAATTGCCTGACGGTACGCATGACTGTCAAGGTAAATGTATTTCATAATTGGGTCGGACAGCTCATTTTTACTTCTTTTATTAAAAACCTTTAAATTTGTGGATGGTTTTAATAACAAATAGGGCCTAAGCCAACAAAACACTTGTTGGTGTTTTACTGTTTTGACAATGAGCATCATGTGTCAACAGTATCAAAGAGATTATCCGGAATCGCTTAATATTTTTTATCATAAATGTAGAGTATTTGTAGTAAAGCTGCGATAATTAGGGCCTACGTTGATTGCTTCAAAATCAAACAAAATAGGGTGCATTGGGGAAGAGTAAACAAACCACCACCCCGAAAATCCCCACAAAACAAGCAGGCAAACACCCCAACACCCCAAAATAATAATGACATTAAACTACCTCAAAGCACTGTCAAACAAACTTGAACAAAGAGTATAAATACTCTCCAAGAGCGAAGAAAAAACACCAGTTTTTCTTTAGTTCATTAAATTGGACCACGGGTTGAAATTTTTCTTCATGTTTTTGAGTGTCATCCGCCATATTGAGGAACACACGCGGAAATTGGCAAAAATATTTTGTGGTTAACCGACAAATTTTTCGTTGCGGTAATATGTAGCCATCTATAACAACCAAGGTGCTCTATATAGGGCATAGTGGTTCCCCCTTGTATCTTCATTGTGTGCTTGGAATCTCAGGAATTTTTAAGACGATTCTAAGGGGTGGGGTGTGAGGTACAGGAGGAAAATCATGTGTTTTCATGGGGGGGGGGGTTACCCTCTGCACCCATATCGGGCATGGTGTACCAATGCGAGGCACTGGATTGAAAATAGTATGGCCCCTTTTCACATAGCGTGGACCACCTGTAATTGTTGCAATTGTATTCAGGGAACAAGGTGGGAAAAAGCGGCATGATCGGTGACGGGTAATGAAAGAATGAGTCATGCATTATTTGTGTCAGTGTCTCGCAAGCGGTTCGCTCTCAACAAGGTTTAATTCCCGTATACGAGCCAGCGACGTCTACCATACGCCGCCCACAATATTGTCTGACAACGTGTGTACGGACTATAAAACCACGCGGTGCCTTCTTGTCGGCAAGCCTCACACCAACGTGTTGCATCGGGTATTTAATGTGACACCAGATTGGGTAAGTCAAGTTGATACAACAGCTATACCAAAAGCTTTGCTTAACATTTCATTTTGCTGATTTAATTTTTCCCGGAGGTCGTTGAAACAAACTTTTTTCGCCGTTTTGATCGCACGTTATTTGAAAATAAGTTTCGTTTCTTAAAAAGTAGCAACTTATTGGGTTCTAATTAATAATTTGTATGGGGCGAACTCTCTTTTCGTTGATTTCAAGTTTGATTGAGGGACTTCTGACATCTGTGCGGCCCCTGTACCCTTGGCCCTGAATGTAGCCCGACCTAGTTGTAGCCCCGAAATTGCACCTAAATGTAGCCCGTCCATATAACATTATAGTTCCAAAACTGATAGCCCGTCCTATTATTATAGTCTCGAAATTGTACATACATTTTGCCCTATCAAGAAATGAATTATAGTCCCTATAAATACATATACATTGTGACTGCACCTTTATAATGAGAAGTTTCTCGAACATGTATGGGTAATTCATCTTAGTTTTTCTTTTAAAGGGTAATCATACCAATGGTTTTCGTTAATACCAATACCATAAACCAGCTTCGTGAAATTAGGAGTTAAAAAAACCCCAAACAAACCAAAACCTCCCCCCCCCAAAAAAAAACAAAAAAAACCAAACAAAAAACAAAAAACCCAAACAAACAAAAAACAAAAAACTGAACAGAATCCTTATACTTTGTTATGGATGTTGCTGTTTTATGGTGCGTGTTTTCCTTCACCGATGCTTCAATCGAAGTAAGCTGCGTATACGTTGATTTCAAGCTCATTGCTTATATACTTTTATAGGCAGTGTCTTCGGTATACAATTTCCCTGTAGGATTGCTTCTAAACTTTACAAACAGTGAGCAATCAGGGCTCGGACTAATCAGGTCCCGGATACGATCGTCATTAGATGTTTCTCGTTATGAAACCAAGGGACTCGAAAGCGACTAGTGCACTGTGACCCGTAGGCCTGAAGGTGTTTGTGTAGAGATAAGAGAAGATAAAAGAAAAATGTTCAATATTTTAAATGTGGATAGAAAACCCAATCAAAAAAGGGAAACCCACGCCGGTGTTCGAACCGGGATCCACAAAGGTGAGACCGAGGCAGGGAAGAAACCACTGAGCCTCTGGAAGCCAGGCCGATACCCGTATAGTTAATTCTGCTTTATAATTCTTTTGCCTTGGCTTGAAGACATTTTTTTCAGGGCTAAACAAACCAGGTTTAATCTTAGGATGTTTTAAAACCTGGGCCAATATTTCACGGTGCTGATAATTACCAAGAAATGTATTGTGCGCACCCGGCCCATCACAATGCTCCACTGGGCGTCGTAAGTGCGTAATTCTGCAGTAGTAAGCATGTGCTATATTATGCTTGCCCCAATTTCATAGAGCTGCTTGAGCACAACGAGTAGCTAAGCAAAACAAAATCTTGCTTCCCAGAATAAGATCACCAGCCAAAATACCATGTAACTGGTGTCCTGCTTATTTTTGCTGAGCAGAAAATTGTTAAGCAATATTTTCTGCTTGAGGCAACTGTATGGGCCCAATTTCATGGGGCTGTTTACCAACAAAATGTAGGCCTCCGTATTTCTATGGGTCGCAGCAAGACCTATAAGCTCAGAATTTTATGCTAAGGTGGGTGTGCCATGAAAGTGGGCCATGCAGATCGGCAGGAAACCAAGGTTAACTAAGCAGTTTTTTAAAAACCGAAATTCAAAACTATTACACCATGTTAATAGGCTATCTTTCAACAAGACAGCATTGAAACGTGTGTGTAATGGCTTCTGCCACCCAGTTCGAATCTTTTGTGCTCCTCAGTCATTGTTAAGAGTTGATGATGAATCTTTAATGACGCGTGTTGTCCAAACAATGAACCAGATTCATATTGCCTCACTGGATTCCAGACTATTCAAGTAATAACTGGTCCCACGAGAGTTGTATGCACAAATGGCCGTGTATTTGTCTTTTCAATGCATACCAATGAATTATGCTAATTTAAAAAGATAACCTCAGGCATAACGAGCTGATCTATAGAAAATAAAATGCTTAGGCCTATATATTATTTGTTATGTTCTGTTATACAATTTTCGCGCAACCTCGAAATCAACGTTGCTTAGCATTTTGATTTCTGCAATCGAAGCAAGCCCGATGTAAATGTGTACAAAATCCCCGACAAAACATAAACCATTTTGGTTTTAACATAGATTAATTTTGCGTCGGGGATGAAGACAAGTTTCTTTATTTTGATCCCTTCACCGATGTGTATTAATTACGTTATTCTCAGTATTTTCTCACCAACCGATGTATATACCGTAAGTACTGGGTAATTATTTACTGGGTAGATTCCTTTTTGCATTTGTTGGTCCTTTTTTACCCAGTTATTTGGCACATTTTGCAGTTTGGTAAATAACAAAAAATACCCAGCATTGGATGTACTTGTAGTCATAGGCGTTGGGCAACCAATACCCAACAAATGTGCACAAATGTTGTATTGTTTCAACTACCCTTCCTTTGGGTAGAAAATTTGACAATCCCCCATAAGTTGGGTATTTTATTTTACACAAGTGAGGTGTACAACAAAAATTGTCGTTTTACCCAAAATCGATCAAAAGTTACACAACATTTTTAGCCAGCAGTTTTACACAGCAACATTTTACACTTTTTTGAGCGTGTACGTTCAGAAGACGTATAGGGGAGTCGACAACGATTTGTTGTTACAACGTTGTATTAATAACGTTACTTACACCAAAGTCTGACTTCATTACAACGTTGTAAGAACGTTAAAATGTTATCTGGGTCATCATGTCGGACCTATAATAGAACTTCTTGACAATATTGGGGTCTAGAGGAACTTAAAGACACATTCATCGGTAAGAAATTTTGCCTGTACTAAATACTAATAAAATAAGAACCTATGTAGGGATTGTAGGCCTAGATGTAGACCATAAAGCTGTCTATTATGGAAACCCGTCAAAGCGGTTTTGTAGTTACATTTCTGCTTAGCTATGCTCAAACACAGTCATACGACAACAGTAGTACTCTAGTACAGTGTAGTGTATACTATATCCATGGTGACGATCACAGACAGGAGTTGTATAGCTGCGGCCTTACTGTGGTATTATTATTACCACATACGACAAGTATAGACACTTCTTTTGTATTGAGTGGCTTGAGCAGCCTTTTATTCTAATTGAATACACAGATAATTACATGATCTTAGAACCATGAACATTTTGTCACAAATGCAACCATTTAACCCAACTTAATTCTCAAAACTGAAAGCAACTCTTAGCAAATCGATTTCCGGTAGTAGTCCAATCCGCGAAATTATAACATATTTGCAAGAACAGTACTGATCTCCGGCAGTATAATTTAATCCGCGAGATCTTAAACATTATCAAAATTGATTTCCGGTAGTAATCCAATCCGCGAAATCTCATACAGTTGTTATCAAAATTGATTTCCGGTAGTAATCCAATCCGCAAAATCTCATACAATTGTTATCAAAATTGATTTCCGGTAGTAATCCAATCCGCGAAATCTCATACAATTGTTATCAAAATTGATTTCCGGTAGTAATCCAATCCGCGAAATCTCATACAATTGTTATCAAAATTGATTTCCGGTAGTAATCCAATCCGCGAAATCTCATACAATTGTTATCAAAATTGATTTCCGGTACTCCAATCCGCGAAATCTCATACAACTGTTATCAAAATTGATTTCCGGTAGTAATCCAATCCGCGAAATCTCATACAATATTGTTATCAAAATTGATTTCCGGTAGTAATCCAATCCGCGAAATCTCATACAAATGTTATCAAAATTGATTTCCGGTAGTAATCCAATCCGCGAAATCTAATACAATTATTAACCAAATTGATTTCCGGTAGTAATCCAATCCGCGAAATCTTATCGATAATACTCAAAATTGATTTCCGGTAGTAATCAAATCCGCGAAATCTCATACAATATTGTTATCAAAATTGATTTCCGGTAGTAATCCAATCCGCGAAATCTCATACAAATGTTATCAAAATTGATTTCCGGTAGTAATCCAATCCGCGAAATCTAATACAATTATTAACCAAATTGATTTCCGGTAGTAATCCAATCCGCGAAATCTTATCGATAATACTCAAAATTGATTTCCGGTAGTAATCCAATCCGCGAAAACCTCATTTTAATAAAGGTAAAGGGAACAGTTAAATAACATCTCAAATGGCATACGCCGGGTTGCATGTTAATCAAATCAATCATAATACCATAGTGCTAGCAGGTCAATGGCAGAATAAAATGCAAAGCTAAATTTGGCAACAGGTATAAATAAAAAAAATAAGACCAAATGATTCAGAAAGTAACAATTGAATGAATACACCCGAGGACTATAAAGGTGTACACAATGAAATTCCGCCATTATTGCATAATGACCGCCGCCACAATAGCCTTGTTTGTGAATTCAGTAATTCAGATATAGGCCGTGGGCAACTTTATTTTTCGTTTATAAGTAGTTTGGAATGTATGATTTATTATTTTACCTGTTCCCATTTGATCTGCTTGCACGTTAATGAGAAATTAAGCAAGAAAAATCGCCTGTTTTGCAGCGCCGTTGCTATGCCGGATGGCGCTGTTCTTCAACCTCAACCATTATTACCATTGTGTACTACAGTAAATATTAATGTAACCTGGAATAGAGGTGTCTAATCAAGATGGCTGCGCCCAAGGAAATGTGTGTGTGCCATTTTATTGAGAGTCAAAGGGGACAAATAACCCAATTTACGGCAGTTAGTTGGCAGAAATTTCGTGACCGCAATAACAGATGGAAACGTCTTGATGGGAAACACTATAAGAACTGGCTGAAACAAAATACAAGTTTGGTGGAAAAACATGTGCCCGACGCCAGACTCGGCTAACAGCTACCATCGGCTCTGTCTGTGTCCTGTAGGTGTGACACTGTACCTAACTTTCTAAGTAAGTCTTAAGTTAAGTGTTCTGTGTTTTGTTAAAATTAACAAGGTAGGCACGTATTATATAAAAATAACCGTACAACGTTACACCTGCGACATTTGAAGTTTGATAGACTACAAAAACGGGCAACTTTTATAGTGTAGGCCTCAAATTCATGGCTGTTAACATTCATTACACATTAATGTTGTCAATGTATCTGTGAAACTTTCAAATGTACAATTTTTTTTACTGGTTAAATGAACACAATAGTGTCTAGACTACGAAGTTTAGTAGTGCATAAATAATTGTATCAGAATAAAGAATTTCAAGCAGCCATGCGACAATTCATGGCTGTTAACTTTCATTACACATTTTGTCAATGTATCTGTGAAACTTTCAAATGTAATTTTTTTTTACTGTACTGGTTAAATGTACACAATAATGTCTATTAGGCTACGAAGTTTAGTAGTGCATAAATTGTATCAGAATAAAGAATTTCAAGCAGTCATGCGACAATTCATGACTGTTAACTTTCATTACACATTATTTTTGTCAATGTAAAGTAACTGTAAAACTTTCAAATGTAAATTTTTTTTACTGGTTAAATGTACACAATAGTGTCTAGGCTACGAAGTTTAGTAGTGCATAAATTGTATCAGAATAAAGAATTTCAAGCAGTCATGCGACAATTCATGGCTGTTAACTTTCATTACACATTTTGTCAATGTAACTGTAAAACTTTCAAATGTACAAATTTATGAACTGGTTAAAACTTTGGTGTCTATCACTTTTTAGAGACATGCGTCGTTTTGTCCCCCACTAACAACTTGCTCAGAAACCACAATTTGCTCCCTAATGTTTCAAAGACACCTTCAAAAATTTCAATGACACTTTCAAAGTACTTTCGGGTAGGCCTACTACTATTAAAGGGACACACCGGCTTAGCCTATACTGTTTACCTAATTTAGTGATGTGGAATGACAAACAATAATTTTTAAATGGATGTTGTAAAAAAAAACCATCAACATATCACGTAATTAACGATGTGAAAAAACAAAACGCGGTCAAAGGTCAGCTTATACGCTTTTCCAGCCGTTGCAACTGTCAAGTTTACGTGCAATGTTGCGCAATGTTGTAAGTAGACTGGTGTTTATGTATTAATTATAACAATGGCGAGGCATGAGGATCCAGACTTCATATCCACCAAGCACAAATTCAAGTGTAAATAAAAAACAGACATAAACGGACGCCATAGAGCAAGGTTCCTTGCTCTATGGTCAGTCCTAGTCGAAGTCCGATCGCGGTCGTAACCAATAACTGTTTCGGTTGAACTTGCCATTGAAACATTTATTGGTTACGACCGCGAAAACGCACCCCAACCTGTATTCTGTGTACGACGAACTGGACGAACTTACTTGCAATGGAGAACGTTTCTTCGACATCCAAGGATCGGTACAAAAAACATCGCAAGGAAAAACACCCAGAAGGTGGTCCAACGAAAAGTAAAAAGTAAAAATACACACGATAAATCCAAAGGGAAAGCCAGCAAAAGCAGCAAATGGGGGGGGGGGGTGGACATTATGCAGCTATCATAGAAGTAGACCAGCCATGCCAGCTGAATGGGATAAACATTCCCCGTCGATAATAGCTAGGGGTACAAAACAAAAACACGTGATTGTTGGTCTGGCTCCCTACCCCTCCGACAAGCTCCCAAGCTCACGGCTAGACCGGCAAGCTGGGGAGTTCATGCCCTGGGGTTTGTCTCTCTGGCCCCTATACGAGACACGGCACCGGCTGTACGGGATATGCCCCAAGGTTTACGTTCCGCTAGCTCCCACGCTGGTGCGCCGTAAAACACGCTTCGGTTGCACGGACTCTCTGAATGCGAATCTTACGTTCGATTTTTCATCATTATTTACAAATTGTATCAATAATCTGAATACATAGTCTTTTTTGTCAAATACTCATGAATAATTGTTTAAAAAAAACAGATTTAAATTTGGTTCAGTAATTTACTTTTATACGGCTGGAAGTAAAACTAACTCCGAAGATCACGTGATTTATCCGAACCACTTTTTTGGTTCGGATAAATCACGTGACCTTCGTTTTTTGAAAAATGCTCGAAAACGGCAAAATTTGATGGTTTCTTTTAGGAACCGTTCTTCTCCATTCCTGGAAGACCTTTGGAGTCATATGTTAGCCTATTTTGTAGCCCAAATAGCCCAACGAAGCCGGTGTGCCCCTTTAATGTGTTTTGGCCCTAAAGTTTCCAACTGTTGAGTAAATGTATGGGTCGTGATGCCCAAGTGTTGGTGACATGCAATCAGATTTCCACCATTTGGTCAACATTTTCTGTCCAATGTTTGGGTAAATTTTTCGCCAACTGTTGGTTATTTGTTATGATCCAGTAGATGGGCAATGTAAAGAACCCAACTGCTTTTTTAAGGGTTTTTTATGGTCCAACTGTTGTGTAAAATGTTTGGGGATGGGGATGGGGATTACCCAACGACCGTTGGGTAGAAATTGCCCAATAGATGTACATGTTGACTATCGTACCAACGTTGGGCAAAACGTTGGGAAATTTGTGCCCATTTTTTTTTACAGTGCATGAAAACGAAACATGATCAAAGGTGTTACGTACCGTGATTATAAGCGTTACTAATTGTTATAGCTAAAAAAAAATCGAGGGACTTATTTGATTTTACTTGGTTTGGGCATAAAACTCTCTAATTTCGGCTCAATTTATACACCGTTTGCTCTATAATCTACGGGTCAGAATTGACGCCATTCCGAATCCCGTGGGGCCTGAACCAGAGCCGTATACACACAGCTCTGGCCTGACCCCATTGGTCAGGTTGACCCGAGTCTGGGGCTGGGTTATGTTAACCTGGAAGCTGGTAGAAATAAGTGAAATTTTAACTCAAATCCTGCGTCTGTTTGACCCATTCCCGTGTGATTTTGATACAGGTTTCGGGTCATACTGACCCAGAAATGACCCAGAATCGGATCAATTCTAACCCAGTATTTTTTCGAGTGTAGATAATCTATGGTTTATTAATCTATTTACTCGTGCCTGTGTATTTATGTTAATGCTTCAGTTTTACATTTTGTCCTCTATACTCTCTTTTTAACAAATAATGTTCTGGTGATCAAAACATGATGATAACAGCAATAACTCCAATACTTTCCCAATGATTGGTGTTGAGAATTCCAGAGATTTGTTGTCAAATCCCACCAAAATTATTTCCGACCAATAAAATGAATCATTTATCTTCCCATCAATCGTCATAATGGGATCGTCGATACTGGCTTACATGAGACACGGGTCTACCAGTTCATTTTCTATATGCAAGGTCATTCCATTCATATCCCATGTTATCCCTCTCGTACAAAGCAACCTTAATCAGGAAATGTCGGCCATTCAATTTGCATTTCCCTGAACAAGTTCATTGTAATTACCTACAATTTGCATTTGCGGTATTCCATAAAATTAACTCTTCTCAAATTCAACTCTAAGGGGAAAAAGAATGATGGAAACTTAAATGTCTAAAACGAACACTACTGGTCTTAAACGATCCGTTTAAAGGTAGGGTCATAGATTGGTTTTTGTCAACGTAATGCTGATTTTTAGGCAAAATTATGAAGAATGAAACAATTATTTTAAAGTCACATCTGAAAGTTTCAGCTGAATACAGTTTCTATACTTGCTGGGGAAATATTTCCACACGAACAACGAATCCATCCATGCACGCGGTTTGACCGCCGGTTTTTGGCTTATTCGGCCTTTCAGGTCATTTTTAACAAATTGCATCATTTAATTCCTAAAAAAATAATGTTTCTGCATTCGATTTTGGGGGGTCCGGTGGTACATTGCCCGTATGAAGGTACCGTATTTCGGGGAAAACAAAGCCTTCTTTGTGACGATTGTTTTTTTTTCCAAATGTATACCAATTTGAAGGTCTCTTTACGAATTTAAAAATCACCTAAAACATTTTGAGTGGACCGAAAACCCACGAAACATATGAAACAATATATTGGACTGAGCTCGAGCCAACAAGTTCCCCAGACATCGCGACATTTTCCATTCAGTGAGATTTATGACACGGCCACAGCCAAAGAAACGATGATCGATCATAAATTACAACGAGTAGAGCTTGTCTGGCTACATTGTTTCCACGCGTCAAAATTGTCCGGTTTGATTTAACCGATATTTCTGGCGGGAAGAGAGGAAATGAGAGCCGGCGTTGACACAAATTGAGTTGCATGAACTAGAGCGCAGGGCGCTCTAAGGTGTATTATAAAAATGCACAACTGTCAAATCTAGAACTCCCCCACTTCTACATGCCGCATTATCAATTTGAGGTTATTACTACATGAAGCGGCCAGTTTTAGTCACCACACCATCACGTTGAACCAATTTTTAGACACATGAGGCCGCGAGTGTGTTGATCCGTAATGCCATACGCAATTAGCGGCCGTACCATGGCTGACGACCTCTTGTTTGAACCCAGCCCGATTCAGCCTGAAAGAGGGAACGGTCAATGATAATGGTTTAAAGTGCCATACTATGCTAACATGATTACGTTTTCAATGGAGTGGATGTTTTTCAATGGGAATAACAAACTACACAATTCACCACGGGGTTGGGCCCATTATCGATATTTGCGCACAGAAAAGCACCGTCTCTTTTACTGAACTGGTGATGGTCAAACAGAATGTACGTGAATTAACTCCGACAGAATGAGACACTTTCCTTTTGATATTACCATTTTACTGTCAAATTCCAACGTTGTCGTACCGATATCTCATACTCTACCAGAGCTTTGTAATTGAGAGAATTGCGACACGAGGGACTAGTTTTCTTTAGTGCGAGGTTGCTGGAAGCCATTTTTACCCGGTCCAAGTGTATAGCCCCTGTGCGCAGTCTAGTCAGGCACCCTGTGCACGCACACACGCACACCGATTTTTTGATCGAAAATGGCACCTATTCGCAAGTTGTTACTATCTCAAAACAAAGTTCTGCACTCTACTCACCTTAAACTTGCACACACTTGGCATAGCACATAGCCCTAGTACTTGATTCAAGTTCCATTATTTATAAAGTGAGGGCGAATGTATAGACATTAACTCGTTCGCCCTCTGCTTCTTAACCGCTAATGAGTGATCAAACACACGGAAGTTTGAACTTGAGGGAAATGGGTTGATACCGGGTCAAGCACCTCTTTCCGCGCCCTTTGAGTGCCCCGAGTGCACCGGGTGATGTATGAGGTAAAGGAGGAGGGTACGGCACGGCACGGTATGGGATGCGTAAAGAGGTCCCGCTCAAAAAGGAACGCATGCACTTGGTTCCAGCCGTTCGAAAAGGGGCAGGAGTTCAAGGATGTGTTAGATAATTTACCTTGTCCATAAGCAATGTTAAGTTTGTGATTAATAAATGATGAATCAGTTGAAAATTGTACTTAAACCCTTTTTTTTTCTTCCCTACTATTATTTCATTTCAAATAAAACTCACTGGGAACGCCCAACAAATCAAGCCTTCTCACACTCTATAAACTATAGCTCCCTTTAGCTGAGCACTTGATGACGTATATTTCGACTGCTCCTAGGTCTGAAATAATGTAGGCCTGATTCCTTCCTTTAAAACGTCTTTACTAAATTCACCGCTCTTTGCGCGGATTTAAAACCCATTTGCTTCAATAGCAATGGACAAAACGATTTCAATTTACGGCTTAAAAAACGGAAATGCATCGGGACTGGCATTGAGTTCCAAACGGCCTTTTTGAGTTTTGCAAGTACCGAGGTTTATTGATGCAGGTATTGTGAAATTTTCGTTTTCATATAAGGGGTGGGGAGGGGGAATACATAAAACAATCTAGACTGTGAAAAAGAAATTAAAGGGGTTGTTGGGCACTATAAATCTCTGACACCAGGGCCCATTTCATAGAGCTGCATAAGCAGAACATTGCTTAAACAATTTCTGCTAACAGCAGTAATGAACAGGATACCAGTCACAAATTGTACACGTGACATGGTAGGTTGGCTGGTAACCTTACTCTGGTAAGCACAGTTTTATTGTGCTTAGCAAATTGTTGTGCTTAAGCAGCTCTATAAAGTTGGGCCCTGGTGGTACTACCGCATTGCCATATTTTTGTGTTTTATACCCAGGAGAACCCCCCCCCCTGATATTTACGTCACTATTAGCCTAAACGCTCTTTTGGAGAGCGTGGAATTGTCTTCCTTAACTTGCCATCTCCCACTCATTTTTCTTTCCTTTGGTTTTGTTTGTTGGGGGTTGGCCCTACCCGCGCTGCGCTGCCGAAACTTTCCTTAATTAGACAAGACGAATATGTAACCTTTTTTTGAATAATAATTGTACTTTTTGGCAATGAACAAATAGCCCCACAATGTGAAACAAATTCGGTTTGGTTTGTTGGGGTTGGGTCCCCCGGCCGCGCTACGCTGCTGAAACTTTCCTCAATTAGACAAGATAATTATTTAACCTTTTAATAATTGTACATTTTGGCAATGAACAAGCAACCTCACAGTGTGAAACAAATTCGGTATACACAATGTTCTCTTCTATGCCAACTTGTCTACCGAGTTGTAACGGAAGTTTATGTATATCTTGAACACGCTTGTACTAATTGTTCCTGTATCTAAAAACCTCGCCTTTTATACGGACATAGAAAACTGCAGACTTAAACAGTGAGCTTCGTACCATTCAGGTTGGCTCAGTGCAACAGCATAACCAGGAGGCGGTTTCCCCCACCCAGAACCCTTGCCCCCCTCCCCCAAATGAGAATTAAAACGATGCACACATGAATGATTCTATGAATACCCAATAACTGTTTCGGTTGAATTGGCCATTGGTTACTCACAGGCAAATAACCAAAACAGTTATTGATTCAGCCGCAAAAACGCAGTACCCCCCCCCCCCCCTGTTCGTGAGGGTTTTCCCTGTTTGGGGTTTTCTTCCTTACATTTCGCCCTCTGTGACCCCGGTTCGAATCTTGGACGACAGCCTTGCATTGTCGATCGGCTTTTGAATCTCTATACCTGATTGTGTGTGGGGGGTTTTTCCTCCCATTTCCAAAACAGTCACTTCTTCATCATCTTCACTACAAAGGTATCTTCACCCCATACGGGTCACATTGCTGTAGTCACTTTTGATGGTCCCTTTAGTTTCATAGCAGAAAGATAGTAAAATTAATAAAATATTTATTTTATGCTGCTGTAAAAACATACTATCGATTAAAAGGAAAATTTACACGGGTCTCCTTGAATGAGGGTACGGAAATCTTAACATATTTTCTCTATTTTCTCATGTCACTTAAACATCTCAACTACTATTACGGGTTCAGTATTGCACATTGTGCTTGAAGCAATTCCATTATTTTTAAAGTGAAGTTTTCCGAGTGGAGTCGAGGGACCAGGCAGATGGAGGTTTTAAAGTTGCATGCCCTGATTTCGTCGAAATAAAATATATTTTGACAGATTGACACCTTTGACAGATAATGCTGTTTTAAAACGAAAAACATACAAAATGTATATGCCACGGAAAAGGGACAAAATAACTCCTGTACATGGCTGATGGACGTGAAATGATAGCGGGATCCCGACATCCTTTGTTAGTTTCGAATTAATAAACTACCACATCAGTTGGGGATTTTTGTCGTGCAGTGCCTCAAATGAAAGCCTCTCTTTCTCAGATTCATACGGATATAGCTGTTTGAAATTTAAATCTAAATTTTGGGGTCAAATTGGACAGACACCGACCTATTATTTAACATGGTTATATTGATGGGTGTTTGTGCCATAGTACATCTTCCGGCTCCTCTTGCGTCAAAATACAGAATTGATTTATAAAAACCCACCATACTTCAATCTGATAACCACTAATCCTCCATCAAAGAGAAGTATTTGTTGTGAACACACCCCATAAATAAATTAAATAAATAAATAAATAAATAAACACCCAAAAACAAACGAACGGGGAAAAAATGGAAATAGTTTGTCTCCATTGTTCACTAAAGTTGAATTACCAAATTTTAGGAAATGTTAACAGGCTGATTTCATAACAATGAACAAGAAACAAGTTTCAAACACAATATTCTCAGACAATACAACACTCTATATTTGAATGAAAAATGGAGAATGACAGTTAATCTACTCGTCAAAATAGTCGATGATGCAGCAATACGTTTTAAAATAATTGGACAGAGAACTTTAAGAAGTGATATAGCATATACTACTATTGACTGTTCAGTTGAACTCAAACTCTTTATGATGTGACTGAAGAAAGTTAATAGACTGTGCAAGTCTCGCGCGTATTCGAACTTCCGGGACTAAGTTGGTTCCAACCATATTGGATTTTACGCGTTCGCGATTCTGTTTGTTCAAATACTTTAGTTTTACGTATAGTTTACGGCCATACAAATTATATTGTTGGGAAAAACTAATTTGGCGGTGAAATATGTGAAAGCAAAATAAATTTAGAAAATCTACGAATAAAAAGAAAGAAAGAAAAAACCTAGCGAATAATGGCTTGACCTCCGTTTCCGGTTACTCGTAAACAATTAGGAAATTTGTCCAACTGACAATCATGTTATCATTAAATCTAAACATCTGGAGTTATTTGATAGATCTGCCCATGTGAAAATTAAGCTAATTAGCACAACAATATTTGCTTACTCTATTGTGTTACCCGCCCAAATTCCATGTTAGTATTTACTGCCATAGATTGTTGCCCGCCTATTTTTCCTTTTAGTGGAAATTAAAGCAATCTTTTCCACTAGGCAAATTTCTGAAATTGGGCCCAGGGTGTCAGGTACAAATAGTTAATGGACATTTTCTCAAAATATGCTTTACCTTTGAAAAAATATATATTGTTTTTGAACCCTGCCCCCTATTAAAAAAAAACAAAAAAACAAAACAGGCAATGCTTTATTTTGTTTTGTTTTGTTTTTTTCTTCTAGAGAAAACAATAACTTTTTAAACACAACTACCTGTGGGCTATTTCCCCCTCTTTTTATGTATTTAAAAAACAATCGGATAGGGCCTACTATCCCGAAAAGCCAGTGTTGTAGCATTCCTTACAATTTAAAAGCAGGGGGGGGGAAGTTGCAAGGGATTTTGTTCATTTGCTTAGAAATAATTAAGAAAGTGTTACTTTTCATAATGTATCTTAATTCTCGAAGCATATACAGGTGTTGAAATCATGACTATAATGTTATGCACATTTCCTTCACCGATGGTCGAGGTGATTTTTTGTCTATGATGATTTATGCTAATGAGCAATGATGAGTGATAGATAATGTATCCATATTGACAACAAATATTCAAAATAAAACCTCTTGCCATAGCTCCATGCAATTAAAGTGGTTTCGATTACGCATATTTATTATTAGCCCCGGGTATTTAGCTGTTATCTTGTCGGCCAATGCATTACATGGATACTTTGTCAAGAGATTCCACCACTGGCCCTGTATCGCTGTTAGAAAGGGTTCCGTACTCGAACACAAAAATTGATGAGTCAGAAATCTCTTCTATGTATAAAAGCACCATTGTGGATTTGTACCGAAGTGCAATGCCTACTTATGTATAGGGCCATTTATTGCTTTCTGTCAACGTAATGCTGATTTATAGGCACAACCATTAAGAAATACACAATGAAATACACACATGAAAGTTTCAGATGAATGCATTGTCTACTTACTGAGAAAATAGTTTTAAAATAAATTGTAATTTTGTTTCCCACACGAACATCGAATCCAAGTTTAGCGAGGTGACAGCGGGTACACCAACCGCATCTCTGGCTGCAACAATTGAGAACGGACACCATTGCCCTCAGAAATCTGAAAAATGATTCATGCATGAATCGTAGATTCAAATATTGGAGTGAAAAGTTATCCAAACCATATTACTTCGAGGGGAATCCTTTCTCACAAATAGTTTATACTATCAACAGCTGCTGTGCTTCTGACCAAGTTTTATGGTAATTAGTTGTTTAGTTACCAATCTACGACCCTACCATTAATTATAAAGGCGCCCAATCTTTGTAAAAAATAACCGTGAAGTAATCCACACTAAAAACCCAAAAAGGTCACAACCTTTGCAAACCATCTTGAAGCACATGGTAACGTTAATAGGTAACTCAAAGGCCAGTGTCCGCACTTTATGTGAACCAACATAAACATAATACATGAAATAACAAACCTGTGAAAATTTAAGCCCACTCGGTATCAGAATTACGAAAGGTATAGTGAGAGGAAAGCTATTAAGTTTTCGCTATTTTCACAACAGTGAGATCAGAACTTATTATTTTACTCATTTCTAAAAATCTAATAGCATTTCAGGCAAAAATTAGGGAAGTTTTCCATTATGACCATTCGAAAAATGCCACAATTTGTCAATCAGACCAATGTTGTGAACACCCATAACACACCAATTTCTCATTGAACAAAAATGTCTTTAGCTTAGCAGCATTGTAGCGGGTCAAAACATTGTATGTAAGCAGTTATATCAATCCTCGCCTAACATAATTTTAATACGGTTAGCAAAACAAAGATAGGGAGACGCATAACCAGGGAAAGTGACAGTTTATTTCTCTGTGGTTTTTTTTAGAAGAAGTAACGAGAACATCAAACAATTATATATTTAAAAAATGAAGCGAAAAAGTAGCACACATGGGGGTGGACCATGGCCTATACACTGCAAGAAAGGAACACTTTAATCAGTAAAACTATCTTTTCCAACTGTGTTTTGTTACTATCCACAAGAAATGTTGGGAACATTTATATGATGTCATCGTTTTTCTGTATTCTTTTTGAACAGTGCCTGGAACTGGTTGGCCGTAGAGTTCCTCGTGACAAACCCCTTATACGTTTTGAATAAGTACACAAAATGGAGTACACACACTTGGCGACAGTTAGTTGAATGGACCTGCCCATAAATACTTACTGATCTTGACATTTAAACACAAGCCATAAATAATAAATTCCCCAATCGTACTGTCGTCTTCATGCAGTCGTCTCTCCATCCATCTTGCACTGATGAATCGATGCAATTTCACGGATGTCCTCGTTTTGGTACACAAACAGTATACGCAATTAACTTCACATGAGGTGACCAAAAGGTCATCATGAATGGACATTTCATTGCATAATAATGATATATAAAAAAACACGAGCCATATAATGTAGTCTTCATTCGTTCACTCAAACTCTTTCCGTTCACCATGCATTCAAAATGCATTTTTCACAGATATCAAGGTGTGGGTGAAGTGCGGGTACCCAGACGTATATCATGGGTGGTGCTTTGGACAAGTGCACCGTCTGGTGCCACACCGGTGTGACCAGACCCTTCGATGCTGGCGAGTCGGAGAGAGAATGGAAGAGACAGCATGAGCAGTACGAAAAAAATCCTATGTATAAGGTAAACATACTGACGTCATGACGTCATGCATGAGTCGGTGACGTCATCTAGCAGAGTTAGCCCAATTCCATCAAGCTGTTTAACACAAAACTTTGCTGAGCAATAGCTCCGCAATATTTTACATAATATGTTACATGAACTGTTTTGTATTGTTTGTGGCATGCGCGAAAGTTATTGTATGCTTTTCGTTTTGAAACAGCATCATCTCACAAAATTTATTCAGAGAAAACATTCTTGAAACCCCCCCCCCCAAAACAGCCTTTTCGAAAATAGGGCCATGTAACTTTAATTCGGGGGTCCGGATGGTATCATGCGCTTTTGCGATGGCTCCTTTTCCAAAACCAGCGTCTAAAAGTCATTTTGATTAAAATAAATCAATCCTGACGGGTTTTCGTTATGCATGTCCGTCAACCAATCTATCTGTCTTCCACATATTCTTTTATGTTGTTCATCTTTTCAACTACGCATTTATTATATATTGATAATCTCTCCGTGGAGAGTACCGTTGTGAATAAATTGCTCCATGATTCTTGATGTAGAGAGTGTGAGGTGTACACACGGTGCCCGTGGCACATGGGCGGAGAGAAACGTGCCAGTGCGTAGCATGAGTCAATTTGGATAAGGGGGCTCCCATCACGTTTTATGACACTTTTGTTTCTGAGGGGCCGAGACCGGGGAGGATCTTGACCAAGCCTCTGGGAACCGTGGAAGGTTCTACGGGAGAGTGGCGAGTTCCGGTCGCTTTTAAAAGCAACACCAATATAGTTTCCAATGGCACCAAATAAATTTGTTGTCAAAAGGGCGTATTTTTGAGAGAAATATTTTGTGGAAGATGATACTATACCTTTTTAATGGTGATCCACTGAACATACCAGTTCGAGGTGGAACACGGAGGTGGTCCGGATAAAAAATAAATATTAATTCTCAACATCATAAGCACAATAGCAAAAAAAAAAACCAAAAAACAAAAAAACCCAGTAAGTTTCACTATCTTTAAAACAACAAATCAGTATGATTATGATGTATGTTCTCTTTAGTTACTTCATCTGGCTGGAAGAGGTCGTCTAATAGAGGAGTATGACAGAATCGGCGAGGCTGATTTCAAGGAATTCTTGCGAAGAAGGGTATGTCACAATGTCAACAGAGGGCGGTGTAGGTCGTCCGCCATATTGGGTGGTCAATTTATGTGATATCCTAGAGGGTCTCCTTTTAGTCCCAATCGTGTTTAATATTCAAATTATTTGATGACTGATGAAAACTTCGGTGCCTAAAGCTAATCATACTTTAAACCCGAACTTGATCGTCCTGAGCGACACAGGATATCATTTAAAGCGGATGGTTCGCTGCAAATAAAAACTGGGGTGATAAAATTGACACCATCATGGTAGTTGTCCCATATAGATACCAAAGAGACATTCAAAATTAACATTTTATTGTGCAAAAAAAGCACAAATGTAATTGTTTTGGCAGAAATTAGTGTTAATTTAATACCCTATAGTGTAAATTTTTATTCTTTTCTGAAATCTATAATTGATTTGACAACACCCATAGTGTCAATTTTAAAGCCCCAGTTTTTGCAGTCTTAAGACCCGGCAGCTCCTCCTCTTCATTTATGTTTCCTTCATCCCACGAACGAACCAAAATAAACAGCTCCAACAAACACGGTAAACCGTGCAGCTATAGTGTCGCTGTGGTGACAGACACACGTCATCAGATCATTGTGTATTATGGTCAGACACAAGACTAATTGGTTTTTATTATTAGTTGTAAAGTCAGGAGGCCTCTTCATCAAGTCTAAATTGTTCGTTATTGCGAGAACCGTCATGGTATCATTACCATGGTATCACTGTCAATGATTATTACCAGCTCGATTAATAAAACATACTGTGGAATGAAGTTAAAAAGATGTCAATTTAATCCCACACACAATCATGCAAAGCACTAATGTATTTTTTTACGTGTTTTTCTTCTTATCCATTTGGGATTATTTGCCCATTAAAATGATTTCGTCGTGTCAGTGAAAAATGTAGTTTTCCTAAAATAGCACTTTTTATACGTTACGTGCGAGTTTGACAAAACGTCGTAGCCCGGATGTACGTACAAAACAGGTATAAGCGCCGAGATACGACGTTTTTGCACGAAGCATTTTCGTGCGAGATACAACAAAATCGTAAAAAATTATGATGTTTCTGCACTGACACGACGATTTAAACCGTAGTTTCACAACGGGATGTGTCCAAGCAGGAGGCTGAACAGGAATATAGGTGGGTTTCCAATATTGGGTCCCAACCCAAAGTTTCGACAAAAACACCCAAACCAATCAATCTTCAAGTATTATTCCAACTTTACACACCTCCAAACAAATGACTGACTGAGGTGAAGCACGCCCTGAGCTAAAACATTGGTTTCGAAAATACCTTCATTACACAACATCGGGGTAAAAAAATTCTCAATAATTGTCCTGATTCAAAGAACCAGACCGAGGGGTCAAGAAAAGAACCAGTCTGGTTCCTGGTTTTGTAAAATGAAAATCGGACCCTCTTTAAAACCACTGCCTTGGCTTTGTAGCCTGTTCATTTTCAGTGATATTGTTGAGAAAGACCTTGCGTTCATTACTTCGAGTCTGTAATGCTTTGAAAACCAATGATTGTCTATGCATCAGGTAAGCCCGTTTCTGTATAATGATGGTGAAGGGAAGACCATCACGAAAGTAGACTACGCTACGTACAGGCAGAAGATGAAATCGGAGTCCCAGGTAAGAGTAGCACACCAACAGAACCGGGAACAATACTTTGATAGTCGTGTTTCGGGTCGTATGCCGCACAATCGTGATGCTGATTCCCCAAACAACGTTTCTCTGTATAACAGAATAAACAAGGACCAAAATATCACTTGGTGTTTGGCCTTACACCGATGTGCTATAAACTAACATCTACTAAAATGATGTCGTTTCATGATGTATACACTCACACAGCAACAAACCTAGATACACCAACAAACACCATTTTGTATTAACTTCTATTCAGTTCTACGTAACTGTGCTACAGGGTGGTTCCCATGGAATGGTAAATGATGACCCAATTCACTTAACATCATCATCACCGTAAATTGATAATCGTAGTCGTGTGTTGCCAATGTCCCCATGTGTTGTACATTGTAGTGCGTATTATACACGCTTAATTTAATTTGTACGTACAGTTTGACTCCCATACTTGCGAGCGTGGCGTACCGTTGCGTTGGTGCAAGGGACAATAAGGAACCCAGTTCAAGTTTCAAAATTTATCACAACGAAGAATTTATAATCTTCTTGTTGTTTTTTAATAAGACAAATACGCCGAAATTTGATGTGCTTGCCTACTTTTAAATGAACAAATCTTTAATGATGGGCATGAGGCAAACAATACATGCCTTCCCTGTCATTTTTCGGCAAAAAAAAAATTTAAAAAAAATAATAATAATAATAAAATAAAAATTGCCGCATATTTCACTTTTATGCATTCGTTTTTAAATCGATTTTGTCTCTGCGGTTGAAACCGTCGTTCACTTCCACTTCGACGCATCAGAATTTATATAGCATTTTTCTTTTTAACCATGCGAAATCGGCATACAATTTAGCAGAGTAGGTGCAGCTAGAGATTTCTGCGAAAAGCGGCTGCAAACTTGAATACTGTTCGAGTGGCTTGTTAAATTGGAATCGGTTATCTTTTTTAATCGCACGACGCAAAAGATTATTTTCTTATGCACATTATTAAGTGAAATTGAATAATTATTTTGAGAAGACTTCAATTTCGTGCGAAATAAAAAAAACCTGAAACCTATACTATATGTCTCACAATACTAAACCATTGGTGGTTGTCATTGAACGCTGTAGCCTTCTTTTTGACAGCCAAAAGGTGTTAGAAACATGTCCCGAATAATTGAAATTCACACCCTTCCCGTAATGACATCGTGTTTAGTCATAAATTCGACCAGAGTACAAATGCAGCAGCGGAAGTCGTTTATAGGGATACTACATCCCTGATTTTCGACTGAGGAAAATATTAATCTCATTCGTTCGTGTCCAATAAAAAGTGTAAACAGTGAACATTTTATCAAATTAGGCTATCAAGTCAAATATTTAATATATGCGCCTACTTCGGTAAAATGAATTTATTTATTTATTTTCCATCCCGGAGGGTTGTTATACTGGTTGGAAGCTAATTACTGGCGAGCTTTTAGACTGAAACTAATCATAATTGTATGCCAAGAGAAGGTGAAACACTATAAATTGTATTTGTTTATCTCCAAGTATTAAACAGTACTGTTATAAACTATATTTTATCATGGTTCTCATGGTTTCGGAGGCATATTTATGCAACAATGACACAGTAGACTCGCGTTCTTGCAGCCTGTCCTTTGCAGCACCAATCTTGAACTTAATTGGCTACCACACGCACGAACAAACGAGCGCAATTCACTTCAATGGAATTTGGAAACTATACAAACACGTCATGAAACTTCACTTGAGAGACTTTCAAAAAGAATCTACACAAGTTCTTCTCTTACTGGTTTCTCATAGTGGATGGCTTACACTGATGAAGCTACAAGAGATTAACACGTACGTTGTAACTGCTAAGATGTCAATCAAATAAGTCATTGCCTTGTTTGTAAAATGGTGCCGGGGTAAAAATTGAGACCAGTACACGCAAATAGTTATAGCAAGACGACATGTTGGCGGTGTATTTTTTCTGCCATTTTCCCATTGTTCAAGAACGGACTCTTTGAAACTAGAGGGACTATCATTAAGAGCAAATAATTGCAACAACTTCGGAGCGGCATGCATGGATAATAATATGACAGTCTGGCCTTTGACACAATGATTCAGGTTGTGAATTTCGTGGCCTTATTGTCAGCACAGAAAATGGAAGGTGTGCCGTTTTCCATCGTTTCGTCACCATTTTACCTCTAAGATGGCGGCGCGATGACGTCAATGACTAAGGTCCAGTGATCTCCGTTAATAAATTAAAGAGGATCAATGATATTAAGGCCGTATCCGAATTGCGGCCACGGTAACGGCTACGACTGTTGCTAAGGGTGTTGCCAAGGACGTCCTGCTCTGTACTTCATTGCATGATGACGCAAAAAAAACACAAAAAACCTAGCCGTAGCCGTAGCTATTCGCCCTTTGCACGGTCAGTAATTGTCATGAAGAGCCTCGAATTGGAGACGTGACAGCAGTGAAAAGAAGCATTCTGTATGTGACGGTAATGTAATGATACTTTCATCGAAACAGACACACGCACATGGCAGATCCGTGCATGTAGCGATCAGAATAACCGGCATATCGGACACGGCCTAAGGCCCAAAGACCCCTTGCTAATGACGTCACACTTTCAAACAGACCCCTCCCAGTCAAAAGGAGGTAGATCATTGGAGGCCAGCTAGTGCTTGAAGATGCGTAAAAACGTCTGCGTGCCCTCAGCGTACCAGCAGCGTTGCGCGTTATACGAGGAGTCTAAATGAAAGACAGTGTGCGTCTAAACAGCGCGCGCGTACAGTCTAGATGCGCTCTGCGGGGGGCCGACTCCACAAAAGTACAACCTTCCTATCATCAAGCACCAAGGATGCACATTTTCGACACCATATGGCGTGAAAACGGCCGGTCATACCGTTTGTCTCTTTATGACCTACCATCCGTATAAATCAACTCGCAGGGTCTGTGCAACCGCGGGGCTCCCTTGTCGGGAATAACTAAATAATTCAGCAGCTTAATAACGCCACACGGAGTTGTGTTTCGCTCAAGAAATTACACTTTAACGAATTTCCTTTTTACAAATGAGATTGTAGATTCCCCCTGGGGGCAGAGGCAGAAAGACAACAAAACCCCGAAGAGCAGACCCTATAATAAATCCTGCGGTTTTATGATGATCCAAGGCTGTTAATAATTCACTGGGCATTAAGTCTTCATTCTGTGACGGAGCAGCTTATGGATAATATTGTACGGGCAGTTTCATCGGGTATGCTGAGATAATCAAACTTGACAGATTTTTAAACACCGGTCATCACGTCTTGCGAAAGGTGGATCACTAGGGATGACACTAAAAAAAAGGGTAGTTGATACTGGAAAGATTTTTTAAAAGTCGATTTTTTGTTTAGATGAGAGTTGAAATTAAAAATATTACATAGGGCTAGTTGAGCGATGTAGAAATGACTAATGCATTGGATTTAAACGTGCAATGGTTCACTAAATGTACTTTGGTTGCAGAGAATGTGTAATGTTATAATGTATCATTAATGTATGATTAGCAGATCATTAATGTATCAATAGCACATCATTTATTCAGAATCCTTATGAGTAGACCAACATGTCTCAAACTTTTCAGTCTCCTGACGATGACTAGAGCAGGCTGTAGTCAAAACGTTTTGATACCAATTAAGAACTCATTTCGATCCACTTAAATCGAAAGTAGTATAGTCCCGGCAGATTTCCTACCTTCCACCCAGGTAGTAGTTAATGAGCAGGGCAGTTCTTTTCAGAACTAAGTGGTCTCCCAAATTCCGAAATCTAGGCTACTCCGCGGAAGTAAAATAAAAAGCAAGCCCTAGTTCTCAAAGAACAAATCTACACAGTAAAGTAGATACACACGGTCATAGTGGCACCACAAACCGAATGTACATTGATACCTCATCATGCAACCCCTCAAAATCCACGTACGTAATTTTCGTCTTATATACACCCATCAGGCCAAACTACTGGTCAAGAGAATGTCTGAAAAGGAGCTTGTCCTGCACTTCGACCGGTCCAAGTTGGCGGCGATTAACCGGTTCCGTCAGCGGGACGCCTGCTGGGACCTGACGAAGAGAGGGGAGGTCGGGGAGACGGCCTTGCATCTCTGCTTCTTAAACAACACCGAGACACATCTGAACATTGCACGCATCATGCTGGACATGTACCCCAAGATGGTGCTGGATGTGTTCGAAGGGGTCGAGTACTATGGTAAGGTGCAGAAAGTTTCATTAGGCAACAGAGGCGTATAAGAGGTTGGGGGGGGGGGGGGGTAGGGGTAAGGCGGGAGCTCATCAGATCTCATGACCCTACATTACCCACCATAAGATAACAACGGGGAAAATGCACAAATGAATGTTTCAATACATAGCCCCCGCCCCAATTACACGCCCTAGGTGAAACCACATCCAATTGAAATACTCTGGTACTTCGGAACCAAATTAGCTTTTCAGATTGAAAGTGTTATTACAAGCAGGTTTATTTAGTTGTCAGCCGCACTGGGTTACTCATTATCCACCATTCTGCCTACAATGCGCTCATCATGCCGGACTATACCCTGGATTTTCTCACAGACAAATAAGAAGGCTGTGGAGACCGTTCATACTCATGCACTGCTCCTAAATTCTGGAACTCAAATATCTTGTTCATTCCCAGTTCGAAAAGCATGTTAAAACTCACCTGTTTGTTTAATCTTGTTGACCTCGTTGTTCTTCATTTGTTTTTAATTGCAGGCGAAAGCTGTCTTCACTTTGCCATCATCAACAACAATATCGAGTGGGTGAAGCTCCTCGTCGGTCGCTACAAAGCCTGTCTGGATCAGCAGGCTAGTGGACGGTTCTTCAGGCCGAACGATCTGAAGGAAGGCACCCGGTCGGCGTTCCGTCATTCCACCTACGAGGGACGGGCCTACTACGGGGAGTACCCGCTCGCATTCGCGGCGAGCGTTGGCAACAAGGAGATCTACGACTTCCTGGTCACGGAGGGGCTGAAGAATGAGAAGGGGCGGGGAACAGTCAACCCTGATGCCAAGGACACCTTTGGTAACACCGTAGTACACATGGTCATCATTCATAACCAAAAGGTAGAGATACAAGTCAGAAAATACCTTTCCTTTTAAAACCATGAAACAGGGTTTGTCTTCAAAATTGTGATTAAAGCATAGAAACGAAGACTTACCGTTGCAACCATGCTGCGAACCCGGTGTTCCTTTAGTCATACATATTAGATTACTAATTTTTGCAGTAACACCATGTAAAATGACTCCTCTAAATAGTTATAATGGTTCTGAAATGAAAAGAACCGTCAGTGTAACAAGTCGACGTTTCGATCAGCACACTCTGATCGTCTTCAAGAGAGAGAGAGAGAGAGAAAAGCTGTCCACAAATATCCCTGTTCACCATTTTGTAATTTGTAGCACATGATGAGCCACGTGATCAACCACACTGCTCTACCGGCCCGCCATGACATCTTCAACCACGCCGGCTTGACGCCGCTCGAGCTCTCTTACAGACTGGGACGAGGAGAGCTCTTCGCCCATCTTCTGGACCTGTCCAGTGAGACTCAGTGGACTTACGGTAACGTGGCCAAGGTCGCCTACCCACTCACTGGATTGGACTCCATCGGGCCCGGTGGAAAACTCAGTAAGTTATCGACCCTGTAACCTTTGGTTTACCAAAAAAAAGTGACCTTGTACATTCCAGAGCCTTTCCTGGCAGGCAATATACTACACATAGTCATTATGGGACATTTTATATTTTGTGTCATAATTTCCGCATAAATTCAAGAGTTATAAAAGCTGGACAAGTTCTGAGATGTACCCCTTTCTTCATAGCAAAAGTTGATAAAAAAAATATATGACAGTGGCAATCTCTATCAAATATCAGATTTAATGTTATTTTTCTTCCATTGAGCTGTGTACAAATACTAGTGCCTGCAGGAAGTCCAGGCTCTGTCTTTTTTTGTAAACAGATGTTTAATTAGATTTAAACTTTAAATGTGTGTAGATTCGAGAAAGTTATACTTTCATTTCAGGTGTTGGATGAGACAAATCCGCAAATGATAAATGCTATTTTAAATCTACAAATGATTGGTTGTTGGGATCCTGACATTGCACACGAATGGGAATGAACGGATTCTTAAAAACAAAAACAGTGATGTAAAACCCCTTTAAGTGGTGAACAAATTATTATTCATATCAACTTGTAAATTATAGCAACAACTACATCAACGAACAAAAGAAGTCACGATCATTAATTTTTACAGGGAAATCTCCAGCGTCGCTTTGATATCACGTGGTGGCAATTTCTACCCGTCAGATTCCTAATTGTCACATCCAAACGTGTACTACATCAATCTTTTTTCTTCTTTTTCTACCGACGCGTAAAATCCCCGGCGTTTCTCTACCCGCTAATTGACTCTACGATTTACAGGCTGAATGCCCTGATGAAGATTCAATAAATTCTAATGGACCATCGCAATCAGCGGCATCGCTGGATGATCAGCAGAAAGCACAGGGTGTTGGGACTGCGGGACGGAAAGCTATATAGGGTGGAATTATAACGGTGACCCCAAAGCGCCGTCCCACGCTGTACTTTCAACAACATTTAATACTCATCATGCGCCTCGATGGGAACCGTTTTTTTTTCTCCCTGATTGACGAAGCCGCTTTTAATGACCGGAAATGTTTTGCGTTCCTCGTAATCAACAGGTTAATTTGAGAATGGTAAACTCAGTTCCGACGTTGCCTTGAATAGTGCAAAGAATTGCACTGGGAGGCAAGCCTTGCTGTTGGCTTGGGATGTTCGGTTCGAACGATCCCATCCCCATCCATCCCCGCGTATTTCGCTTTGATGATTAGTTCAATTGTTGCTAAACTTAGAAAGTGCTTTTCTATAGCTCAGGGCCTATCTAAGAAAAAAGAAGAAGTAGTGAACAGCATATCATGAGCGCTAAAAACGGGCTTGCCTTAAAAGAAAAATGCAAACGGAAACTACAGTTGTAATTGGCCAGAAGTGCCTCCTAGACAACAAACAAATAGTGCACCCCTCGTGTTCCCCCATACAAATTTACCCTTTTGTCGCAGCGCGGTGTTGACAGGTCATTTTAAAAATTAAACTCTGCTTGAAATTTTGTTGTGTGTCATATCCATCCTCAGATAACAGATCGGCTCTACGTATGATTGTACAAGGAGACAAGCTGCAACATCTGAAGATGCTGGAGGGTCAGATTATACAGAGACTGCTGGAAGAAAAATGGAATCGCTACGCCAAGGTACAACTCCACAGCTTCGCATTTCAACGGAATTCAATTTGGCCGTGCAAGTTTCGCACGTATTCCAACGTGTTTTGACCAGTTTGGGTTCCACATTCATTGCTTTAACGCGTGAAGGAAATAAACTAGCGCACTCGAAAGGGTCCCGAATGAATACACGCGAGAGTTGCACAGTCTATTCAATTTAATTCAACATAATTTCCACTTCACGAAAATAGTGTAATATCTTACGGAGAATGTTAGAGTTGAGGCAAAATCTAAAAAGCAGGGCTTCTCTGTTGGTTTGTTGGGTGTGTTTGTTTGTTTGTTTGTTTGTATCTTCCCATCAAGATAACTCGGTAAAACTCCCACAAGGGGATATAAACACCAAGGCAGCCAAACTCTCATATTATACAAACAGTGGTTTAACGTCTATGATTATAAATTGCACACTTCAAGAAATTGTGGTTCAGTTACTAGACGACAATATTTATTCTAGTCATTGTGAAATCAGCAGTTCGCTTGGTAGGACTTGAACCCACAACCTTGTGATTGCAAGCCCTGCAGTCTAATCACTTGACCACGCCGGTAATATGTGGTCATTTATACCTTAAAAACAGTACAACAGCAAACTGCAGAATGAAAACAAAATACTTTACCACAACAATACTACAATACACATACAAGAACTACAAGTAAACATGAATTTGTATGGTGAAATCATATTTTGCACACGCAAACTGGAAAACATTGTGATTCATGAGAAAACATAGTTATTGAACGAAAAGATGGTTCAATTTGTTTCCACTCACATAATAGCGGAAAACCTCATTATTATGTTCAATGTTTTCAAACATCGGTTTTAATATGCACTCGTAATATTAAAACTAGTTGTTTAACTCATTTCTCATAAGCATTAAACAAGTATTTCAATCATTATTCAAGGATTGTTTTCCACAATGACCATCTTTATACCATGTACGTTTTAGAGCAAATTAAATTTGTGAACATTTATATTTTCAATTTCATCAAGTGTTGCGCACTACCATAAAGACAACGAATTACAAAACTCATGTGAAGATTGCTTTGGAATAATGAACTGGGTGGTTGCTACAGTAGGAGGGGCAAAAATATTTGGTTTTGGAGCTCAACAAATAAGGGGAACGAACGCAACGTTATGCATTAAAGGACCCCCTTGCCTTCGGATCGAACGTTTTCGTGAACCAGCGCGGTCCGCCATTTTGTAAAGTGATTAATTTGGTTCTACAAAATGGACCGATAGTTCAAAAGTAAAGAAAACCATTTAATTTCGAGGTAGATCATTTTATTCTACATTTGAAACATCTTTCAAACCATATTCATTAAACAAACGCTTTTTATAGCCCAAATCGCCAAAACCGAAAGCAATGTGTCCCTTTCCTACCCGACTCATGATAATAAATGATCGAGAATGGGTCAACAAACTAAATCAGTATGCACGGATTCGAAATTGCTTTTTCTTTTTTGGCTTGCTTGGCGAAATACTACAAATCAAATTTTAGGGCTGCTTTTCCTGTAATATATTTGTGCAAGACAATATCGTTTTGTAAACGAGGCCGTCTTCGCCCTTCGGATCCCCGTAATGGATTTCCTGATGAAGATTTCGTGCATTTGATGGGAGTGCTATCCCCACGTAAATGATAACATACGAGCATTAAGACATTTCTGTAAAATACTGCTTTATTGTCATGGACCAGGGCGATAAATAACAATCAAGACCCGGGCTCAATTTCAGGAAGCTGCTTTAAGCACAAAAAGTAGGGCAGCACAACACATTCTTGCTTACCAGAAGAAGGTTACCAGCCAAACTATCATGTCACCTGTACAATTTATTTGTGACTGGTATCCTGCTAGTAATTTCTGCTTAGCGAAAAAAATGTTAGGAAATATTTTCTGCCTAAAGCAGCTCTATGAGATCAAAAGGCTCATTTTTAAAGAGCTGCTTAAGCACAAAAAGTAGCTAAGCACAACAAAATCTTGCTTAGCAGAGCAAGGTTTAGCCAAACTATTATGTCACATGTACAATTTAATTGTGACTGGTATCCTGCTAGTAATTTCTGCTTAGCGAAAAATTCTTAAGAAATATTTTCTGCTAAAGCAGCTTATGAAATCCCTGGTCTCAATTTTATAGAGCTGCTTCAGCACAAAGGTAGCTAAAGCACAACAAACGCTTGCTTACCAGAACAAGGCTACCCGCCAAACTATCATGTCTCGTGTATAATTTGTGACTGGTATCCTGCTAGTCATTTCTGCTCAGCGAAAAATTGTTAAGCAATTTGTTCTGCTTTTTAAGCAGCATATGAAATCCCTGGGTCCAAATTTATAGAGCTGCTTAAACAGCAAATGTTGCTTAGTCATTTCTACAGCAAAAAATTAATAGGATACCAGCCACAACTGGTACAAGTGTAATGGTATTTTATTTGGTAACCTTATTCTGGAGGGTATATTAGCTGTAATTCCACCAAAGTTTGTTATTAGTAAGGAGTGGTTTTGCCCTATGTTAAAGGAAATGTGCATTAATTTCCAACCATAGTTTAAAGGCAAAAAAAGAGAGACAAAAATGAATGATTATAAAGTTCATACCAGTATCAATCCTCCAGAGAAAATTTTCCGTCTGAAACAGTGTCGAAGATGAAAAAAATAGTATCTGAATTTCCCCCAAATCAACGGTGATTTTTATTATTACAGCAATCGATAGGCACATATGCACGTGCACAAAATCCCTGATTCGAGACAAAGTAAATGCTTCGTCGTTTGCCGCTATAAGGGCATGATCACCTAAGCTTGATGAAGTGTTCACAGATCGGTTGATTGGCGTGTTATTTGTAAAATCCTAAGATGGAAATAAATTTACTCTTTCAAAGAGTAATATATTTAGACAATTATTATATAATAGGTTTTTTAGTAAACTTCGGAAACAATTATTTCAATTTTATGAACACGCATTCAAATTAACACGTGTTGCCCCAATTCATTCAAACTATTTTTTTTTTTTTTTTACTACTGTTACAATCATTTTCGTTCTTCCAATTCACGTTCGTTTCAGCCATTCTATTTCTTGGATCCCTCTACACAGAAAAGGTGGCGTCATAGTGGCCAAAATGACCATCCCACTTCGTATCGAGCCAATGATGACGCACTAGTCTCGCATCTTCTCCATTCACAGTTTCTAATTTCCCTCCCTACAGCTGATTGGAAATTTACACGGTGTAGTGCTTGGTGTCAAGTTGCCAAAGTGAAAATGTGATACCCAACCTTGGGCTGTCATTTCCATTGGTGCCGCTTCTCATTACAAAGCGATTATGGTGGGCTCGTCTTTGATTTCGGCAACCATTCGGCGTCAATTTGGCGAACTAACTTGGTGGATTGATGAGGGATTCAGTCCTAGGTCAAGTAATAGTGGGGATAGTGAAAATGTATGGGGCACGTAAGCACTCCTCGACCGTAAACTGCAAAATAATAACATTTGCCTCGCACCCACCCCCCCCCCCCCCCACACGCCGGTGTTACAGTGGATTTTGTCCTACGGTGATTCTGTCCCTCACATGGCAAATTGGGTAGAAATTTCGTCTGAGACTCCCTCTTTTAACTCAACTTAGCCCAGTTAATGTTTTTGTTTTGGGGAGATTGGGACACACACACGCACACAGCCGTACGGATCCGGTTTGTGGGGTACTGCTATTGTTGTTCTATATTATTCCCTTTTCTAAAGAATTCCCTTGTGGGGCCCAATTGTTCCTATTGAAATTACCTTGTGGGGTCCATTGTTCCATTGTTGTCAGGACCCCACAAATGCCCTTCAGTGTGTCCACTCGACCTCACCGCAAAGATCAAATTTAGAGCTTCCTATTGCCCCCTTTTAGTAGGCCTATACGTACGCGCTGTCCATTTCTACCGACAATTTGTGCATGTCAAAGCATCTAATAGGATCTAATAGCATCTAATCAGTGCACGAGCACTCTTCTGAAAAAAAATATATCGATGCTTTATGCATTAAAAGTGATTAATCTCTTTTTTAATCAATGCGAAAGTTTACACCATTGACAAATTGAAGCTTGCAAAATTGTGACTTTAGGGGTGGCATTCTGATATCACGGTAGTGTTGGCGAGAACACTACCTGTCTGCTTTAATCTGGTGATCGACGTATACAAAACAACCTTTGCAAACAACCTTTCGACGATCGGCACAGACGCACCACCACAACCATTACCTAATACCAGTGTTGTAGGTCTCGAGACCGGTTTTGCCGGTCTCGGGTCTCAGTCTCCCCCTCGGTACCCTGAGGTCTCAGGCTTGGTCTCGGTCTCGGACCCATCTGGTCTCGAATATTTGGCTGGTCTCGCTTCGAGACCAGCCTTTTTTACCATTATGCAATTCATTAGAGAACATCCCAATCTTCCTCCCCTGCCTGCGCAATACGATTTTGCATCCAACCAGTAACATGTACAGAACACACACTGTGTAGCATGCACATAAAATTATCCTGCACTTTGTACCATACATACATGTATCAATTATTGCTATCTATGTGAGGACTTTCCTTTGTCCCTCTAACTTAACACTCTCCATAGACTAAGCGCACGAAAAAATGTGAGGACACAAAAATACAAAGGATTCCAATGTGAGGACAGCATTGTCCCTTTTGTATTCCTTTGTTCTACTGTCCCCACTCTTATGGTATTACCATTACAGTCACCATTGGCATCACGGTGGAGGGGTTGCTAAAAAAAAGGGATAAAAGATAACAGCTTGTGAAACATCTACAGGAGTCAAAATGAATCTGCCCCTAGGTTAAGTGCACTACAGTTCCTGCAACAAATAGCTAAGAAACTACCAACCCTTGCGTACAAAATTCTGTCAGTCTGTTCCAGCAAACTCTGCAGAGTCTTTAGCAGGGGGTGACATTATCATGCACTCCTATCAGGCAAGACTGTCAGTGGAAATGTTGGGCATGCTTATGTTTTAAAAATGCAATGAGAATGTTCTTTAAAATGTGCCACAAATAAACAAACCAATTTTTTTAGATGTACAATTATCGTGTTTCTTTCACCTGACCAATGGTTTGGTAGAAGTGTTAAACTTTGGTTGACACCTGTGTTTTGTCATGATGATGTTTTCCCAATTCTGGGATTTTCTTTTTTCATATATCGTCCCTTTCTAGGATACAATCTTTCCATCAAATATATTACAGATTTATTTCCCCATTTGTGCTGGGTAGGTCTTTTATACAGATGAGTAATACTAAACAAAAAAATCATAGAAGTTCACATGATTGATGTCTAGACCTGGTACATGTAGACAAGATGAGACTGCTTTTATTTCAGCACTTTTCTTTTTGATATGACGAGGAGTCAGGAATACATCCTTTGTTTTTTGTTAGTAGCTTGGTTTTTACCATTCTTTTCACATGTTGTTTACTTGTTTTCAATTCATGAGAATACAATTGTTTGCACAATCACTCATACAATTTCACAAATTTACTTGACTCTTTTATTAATTAATTTATTCATTAAGGTCTCGGTCTCGGTCTCTCCCTCGGACCTTCCCGGTCTCGGTCTTGGTCTTGGTCTCGGACTATCGGGTCTCGACTACAACACTGCCTAATACAAGTATTTATGCATTTAGATTTCATGAAGTAAATATATCGCTTCAAATAAAAGGTTTTGAACCCCTATTTCTCTCCCTTTCATGTCATGTCGATAACTTTGATTAATTTCCCAGCGGATCTTGTGGATACGGTTCGCCTGGACTGTGGTCCATTTAGCGCTTCTCTCCATTGCAGTGGTTCTACGACCACCACCGGACGACCAGCTACTGACCATCAGGGGCTGTGACGATTGGCTCTGCTTGAAGGATTTGGTAAATATTAAGACCAAATTTGAATGGTCATGAGAACTACTTACTGTCAAGCTATTCAAGCTTCCTCTGATTGCAGAGTCGCTTAGTACATAAGTCGCGTCCAAACTGATGGCTGCGGCTGTAGCTAATGCTTTAGGGTGTTACTGAGGGCAGTCTATACTTCATAACGCCTGTTTACGTGGTGGTATGGCCGCAGCCGCATTCATAGTAGATTTAAGCTGCGTAAGATTGATTTTTGATTACCAGTCAAAATATCTTGTAATTTGCCCTTGACCGGTGTCCGGTGTGACGGTTTCACAGGATTTTTTTCCCCGTGTGTGTCTCCTAATTATGGTAAATTAACAAGGGCTGAATGAAGCTTAGACTGGTCCGTGTCGTAACGTCAGATGATCGAGTTAGGTCAAAGGATGGCGCTACCAGACGAAATTTTTACACAATTCACCGTGTGGGGGACAGAACCATCGGGGGATATAGTTCCCTGTGATATCGGCTTGATTTCGCTAAGCGGGCAGGTATGCTAAGTATAATTTCTGCTTAGCAATCTTACGAAATTGAACCAAGAAAATTATTGTTCTTGAAGGAATTTATCCTTTATAATACAGGTAATTTTGTATGCAAACTTTGCCTCACCCCAAGACGAGAAACAAACAATGAACATTAATTTTTAAAAAAGAGAGTTATATACATGGTTTTCCCCGTCCCCGTCCCCGGCCTCTGCAAGCACTTCCAGTGCACACCACACAGCGCAGTGGTAAGGGTACAAATTGAGCACTTATATTATTAACGCCATCTTCACGTGCTTTTGGATGTTTTTGAAACCCGTAAACAATTTGAACTAATGTTCTACTCTAAAGAACAAGGCTGAAAACGCAAAGGTATGAGGACATGATATTCTAAGTTTAAAATACCAACCGCCTTTTCCTCCATTTTATCCTGGAGCTCTTTTACTGTGACAATGTTTTAAAAGCACATTCCATGCCATAATATGTTTCTGTTGAATTGTTTGTTGGACTGCATGTTTTTGTTTTTCAGGTTCGACTGACAGCCGAAGTGATGGTTCTCGTGAGCTGTGCCGTCAAGTTTTTTGTCGGTATCTACGAGATGAGATCACAGGGCTCCATCAGTAAAAGCTTTGTAAGTTCAGTTACAATACCTCTTCTCCCGCAGTTGGGGTAGAATTTGTCTAAGTGTTGATCATTTTAAAAACTGAATAGATATGTTTGGCCCTTTTTCGAAACCACGGCTTGGGCTTGAGTTTGGGCTTCTTCGACTGTTCGAACCCCTGTAAGGAATACGCACGTTTTCTAAATAACTGACGGAGCCCAAGCCCAAGCTTCCATTTCGAAAAGGGCCTATTGACGTCACCACGCCACCGGTCTATTTCACCCCTTGCTCGTGCTTCCCTCCCAGGGGTTAGCAACGACAGGGATCGATGCGGCGCGCTGCCCATGGTTAAACGACGATTGCGAAAATGGGATTCTGAGTCGATTTATCGGTGGATGGTGACGTCAGTTGACTGCATCTTTAGTGCCAAGGCACTATCTGTTTCCCACCCCCTAAATACTTGTTTACCTCATCTTCTTTTATACCCTAATATTTAATCACAGAGTACGACATGATCGGGTTACCGATAGGACCAGCGTACACATGTAACACGGGCCTAAATATCTTGTTTAAAGCCACCTTCTCATAACCAATGTACCACAGGACCAAATTTCAATGAAGCTGATAAGCACATAAAGATGCTTACAACACAAAAATATTGCTTAGCAGAAACAAGCTGCCGGCAAATTATATACTAAGTAATGTACTGTTTGCGACTGGTCCCCCGCTAAGTTTTGCTTAGCTGAAAAAATACGCTAAGTGCAATTTTCTGCGTATAACAGCTATTTGAAATTTATGGGCCATGCCGGCAGATTAAAAAAAAATAGACTGGTTCCGAGTAGTATTCCGAGTAGTAGTATGTCATTATTATGGATTGTACATAGGGAATCTGACTCAAGATAGAAATCTTTTGTCTCATTTTGAATGTTGACCTTACAATTGTTGTTATTTTTATCTCAATTTCCGCCCTCTATAGATTGAGTTGCCAGAGAAGTGTATTTCTCTTGTGGCGATATCTCTCTTGTATGCGTGCGTTCCACTACGACTAACCGGACTGCGAGAACCCGAAGACATCTTACTGGTGGTGGCAGTGCCTCTCTCTTGGTGCTGCATGCTGCTGTTCTACCGGTGAGCAAATCCGGGCCAATCTATTCTGTCCGACTCTCGCTCAAATTAAAAGTGTCCTTGTGAAATACTTCTTACACTGCTAACGAGCGTTACGAATTGATTAGTAAGTTCCAATCTTAAAGCACATGGCTATGAAGTTCACAGAACTAATCATACTGAGAAACGTATTACCGCCTGAAGTACGTACTGTCAACGTAAAATTATAAAATATACAGAGTGTAAAATTGATTTTGACGAAATCACAGAACCGCTGTTCATGATCAGTGTTGCTGCTTTTAAAGTTTGAAGACGTGTGGCGGGGTCCATCATAGGATATCATGGCTAGGTTTAAGACCGTGGAAACATTAAGATGTCGGCCATTGCTGACAACGACCTTCACTGCAGGGCCGAATCACATTGTAAGCAATTTCAAGGTGTTTATATGTTTCTTCTATAAATCAAACTTATATCACAACTGTCGTTGAATTAACAAGCGCTTTGATACACCCGTAAAAGAGCTGTAAAAAAGTAAGTAATCATTTATTCACTTTACATTCAGAGCACACCGGAAGCTCGGCCCTCTGGTGGTCATTATAGGTAAGATGTGCACCGGTGACCTGCTGCGGTTCACCATCATTTATTGCATCTTCGTCTACATGTTTGTTGGAGGTGAGAAACTAAAATGTCCGTTTCTTGAGTTGCCTTCTTTGTAGAAAACTTTAGTTTGAAGAAATTCAGCCTTGTTCTGTCCAAAACAGCTTTATATAGGGTCATCTCATTTTATTTATATATTCTGGTTGTGAATCCAAGAACTCTCGGAAAAGCGAACTTAATCATTGACAAAGAAGGAAGTTTCAGTTTTAGGTGTGGGAGGAAAAATCCTAAGAGAAATATTCCAGGGAAAATCCACTCAATCAGGCAAGGACTGAAAACCCGATCCACATAGTGCCCCTTGCGGGATTTGAACCGAAAAACGAGAGGTGGAGGGCGGATAAAAACTTTTACGCTGACCCGACCGCCCAATCGTCACTAAATAAATCATTAAAAAAAAACTTAACAGTGTTTTAATTAGCAGATAATATTGACAAATATTTAAGAAACTGTTCTCAGTTCTGCAATTGCGAACATTGAAGTTTGCCAGTTGAGGTGAGTAAATAAGAATTATAACAGTTTTAGGCAATGTTTGATATCACTCTTACACAAATTCTTTTTCTTCACAGTTTTCTATTACGGATATCATGGTATATCTAATGTGAACCCAAATAGCAACAACTGCACTGGGATCCATGGTTACACTGACGTCAAGAGTGCGGCCGTCACCATGTTCCATATGACTTTTGCAAAGTTTCGTGTGAGTTGTAGTAGGCTTATGTTGTGCATCAAACTTAGGTCCTCGGTCCTACAGCATCAACCAAGTTCCAATGAGCCACTAAGCCGTAGCCCTAGCCTTAGCCCCGACTGGAAACCCACCTCAGCCCCCATCACAAAAGTACATTCGATCCCCAGCACCAACCTAAATCCACCGTAGACCCAACCTCGTGTAGAATCCAACCCAGCATCCCCAGCCCAAAGGCACCATTACCGCTCGCTCAAAGTCTAACCCGAGTCCCAGCCTAAGCCACAACCCAAGCCCACATACCTTGCCCGAACCCTAACCCCACAGCCCTATCCTTGTTACAAGAAAGAAAAACCGTACATGAGACTATTGTTGGTTATGATTTGTTCAGGTGGAGTCAGTTTTACCTCTTAAAAAGGATGATCAAAGAATATCGAACTTCCAGTCGGTTGCAGGCAATCCTTGGTGAGGCAGTTCGCAACAATTAGGAGACACACTGTCATTTTGATTGCTGTATCAAACGAGAGAAATGCATTGGAAACTGCAATTCTGTTCACGTTTATTTATAATAGGTGAGTGATCTTGACCTGTCCCGGGCACCGTGGCAGATCTACGTCATCTTCGTCGTCTTCGCTCTTTTGATCCCAGTCCTGCTACTCAACATGCTCATCGCCAAAATGGCGCGAACGTTTGAGAAGATCAAAGACCGTTCCCGGATGGAGTGGAAACGCCAGGTATATCTCAATTAACTCCCTGAGAGAGGGTATACTTTTGGTAATTATTCCAAAAATTAATGACCATAAAAACTTACTTGGTAAAGAGGACTAGAGAGCTGTTTATGTTGTAAAATATTGTTAGAACGAAACCCTTTGAAGTAATGTAGTTTTAGAGAAAGTGGTAATTTTCACCACAAAATTTAAACTTGAGATCTGAAAACACACAAATGCAACAAGTGTGGGGTTTTTTCTTTCATTATTTTTTTGCAACTTCGATGACCAATTGAGCCCAAATTTTCACAGGTTTGTTATTATATGTAGGGATACAACAAGTGAGGACACTGGTCTTTGAAAATATTACCAAAAGTGTACCCTGCCTTCAATGGCGGCATTGCTAAATGACACACTTTGTAGTCGTTTTGTGTTTGTCAGGACGACTGGTGGGCAGATACTGAAAATAAATGGAGAATTGTGCCTTTGATGAAAAGCAAGGAATTTGACACACAGACAGAGTATGTAATGAGAAAGATATATGGCTATAGATAATCGCAGAATTTAGTTTTGAAAATAGTGTAGCTATGATAACAAGTAATTATAAAACTTTTCAAATGGCTGCCATTGCTTGCTGTTCTACCTATACATTTTCAAGTAACAAATCTGCAACAGCCTTCTAACCAAATATCTTTCTCATGACATATTCTTACTGTGCGCCATGCTTGAATCATCAAAGGGGGCAATACCATCACCTAACTGCCATACTACACTTGATAACAAGAGTTTTGAAAAGTCTCTGAAACAAGGTGTTTTATAATCGGCAGTGGGCAATGATCATCTTGAACATGGAGCGGTCCCTGAGCAGTGCGAGCCTGGCAAGGTACCAGAAGGCCTATTCCACCGAGGTGACGATGGGAAAGGCCCCGGCCGTGCGAGAGGTTCTCTCCCATCAGCCTCAGAGGACAACCCTATCCTGGAAGGAGCAGATGAGGCAGACGTCCAGGCGACACTTCGGAAGCTTCAGATGGCAGAGAAGTCTTAGGTAAGTGGGAAGACAGGTTAACCTATGATAGGATCCCACCAAAGAGGGAATTTTGGTCGTCAATATGTGCTACAAACAGAAGAACACGGTTGCCGGTATAGTTGACGTTTATTTGCTCTCTACCGATGGCGGCTCTCACTGTTTCTGAGAATCCTTGGCTTCACTTTTCAGACTGAACCGTTTACTATCGAGTAAGAACTTGAAAAAAATTGTCACAGATAATTTGGTTTTACCAGTCTAGATTAAAACAACAAGTTCTCTTTTGCCACACCCACACAGGGAGGAGTACCTAAGCCATGACGACGCAGAGATGGGCGAGAAAACCCCAATGGCTCAGCTGGCTACCCCCGAGGACGTTGATGACGAAGATGACGTCAAGAACCATCGACTCTGTCGAGCCCTTCTGGTCGTCAAAACACTACCGAAGGGAAAAGCCAGGGTCAGGAATGTCTGCACGAGATGGAGGGTAAGAGGTGGCGAGAGAAGTTTTGAAAACGTCCCCACATATATTTGTTTGAATAAATGAATATTGTATTATTTAGGTAAAAATGATCAAAAACACAAATATTTACAATATTAATTCAAAGTTGTGCTGATTTTAAAAATATTTTTGTATTTATTTATTTATTTATTTATTTATTTGGGTGCACATCAATTTCGTTTTCTATTACGGGAGCAAGGCAAAGGTTACACACTGTGACGTCATTACAGCGCCACTGTGACTACTGGACCAATCAGAATAAAATGGGCCATCTGTTCTGGGCTGGTCACCCATTTGTACGAAGTAAACTTTGATTGTGAGCTTCGCAAAATTATGTCTTCATAGATAGTTACAGCAGCCCTATGAAATTTCTCCCTGTTCATTTTCATGGCTTCATGTGTGTACTTACTGGAAACTCAAAACTCAAAGCAATGTGTGTAAAAGGCGCCATACTTTTTATTTGTATTTGTTATATCCGGTACAGGAGGCTGGAGAACGCGCACTCGTCGCCAAGCTGACCTAATCTGATAACCCTTGATGTACAATAGTGTATGGAGGACAGAAAAGCATGAAGCTATAAATGCACGGTGGGACAGTAAGGATGCACTTGTGGGACCTCCAATAACGATTTCTCCTGGGTAGTAGTGACTGTGGGAAGAGCCAATTTGTATTCGACGTTTCGACCAGTATACTCTCGGGTCGTCTTCTGGATAAACATGTAGAACGATTTCAGTGAGTGAGGTCGGCATAAACACAGGCGCGGATCCAGGACTTTTACCATGGAGGGGTAAACAAAAAAACCCACACATACGGGGAAGGTCGCAATGGTTATTGGTATACGACGCACCAGCAGCGGGCAATACACCCTGACAATTCCTGGGTCAGAATGGACCCGGATTCGGGTTACGTGGGACCTGACCCATTTTGGTATCCATGACCCATAAGTTGTGTCAAAATGACCAAGAAATGAGTCCAACTGACGCAAAATCCGTGTCAACATTCCATTTTTGACAAATTTCGGGGTTAACCTGACTAGGAATTGAGTCAAGCCCCACTGGGACACGAAATTCAGGTCAATTCTTTCCGCAAAAATCAACTTTGCTGATAATGTTGTGTACTATTAGCTGATTAATTTTCAAGGAAATTTTCCTGCGGATAAAAGCTTAAGCTTTATATCTTGTTTAAATAATCTCAAAGTGGGCATCCATTGAAAAAAATTGATAAAATCAATTGGAAATTTTGTATACACTAAGTTCTATCCTCGTTTAATTGACATAACTTGTACAGAGATATCTTAGATCCGTTTCTAAAAGAGATATAATGGCTGTTCTTAATGAGGTATCTCTATTTCTAAAACGAGGAAGATAGTGCTACACCTAAAGACTAACGAATTAAATTTAGAAAAAATCTGCATGAGCTTTTGTAGCAACAACTACTTCAACAAATGTACAGTTTCTGTTTTTGAAAGATTTATCTCCGATTCTGAACGAGATATATCTATTTTTAAAAGAGATATCTCTATTTCTAAAAGAGATATCTCTATTTCTAAAAGAGATATCTCTATTTTGAAAAGAGATGTTTCTATTTCAAAAAGATATCTCTATTATGAAAAGAGTATCTCTATTTCTAAAAGGGGATAAAAGAATAACCCTTATTAACAATACAGAAAAATCCTACTGTATGCTCTTAATAGAGATAACGTTTATCACTGGGTTAAAATTATTTACGTTCAGCGTTTGCGGCCCATAATTCCTAACATGATGGGCTATACTTGGGTTGTCTCAAGTATATCTGTTTTTATTGTGATGTTCACATGGGGCGACGTTTGGTAAACTTAGGCGAGTTTGCCTCCTCCGATTGCTCCGTAGTTGTCTTATTTAGTTTATAAATAAAATTTACCAAAACAATTTCTAATAATTAAAAAATCTAACAATTAGTCTTGAATCAACTGATACAATCCTTAATAAAATGAGCAGGCAGTAAATCAATAAAATCTTTTTAACCCACCTCGATTCCAACGTGTGAAAATATAAAGTGACGTCATTATTCCGACTTCCGAAGTCATTTATTCTTGTGTACGCAAGAAAGTGTACACAAGCAGTAAAAACAAACCGTAGTCAGACATTTTAAAGACGCACACTGGGCAACATTAAAGATGCTAGGCCAAAATAATTGTCCAATTTGAATATTATGCTACCGTATCTTTATAAACTCGAAAAAGCTTTTATTATTAGCACGAACAAATCCGACAATGAGAAGTGGTAGTTTAAAAACTAAAACTGCATTATGGTCGGGATCCCATCATCTCAGCCATTTATGGCAGCGATTTTGAAAAACTATGAATCTTTTTTGTTGTTCTACCTACATTTTTTCAAAGGACAAATTTGCGATGGCCCCTTAGCCAAATATCCTTCTCATGGCATAGTCTGTGTGCCAAATTCCATGCTTGTATCATCAAATGCACAATAACACAAAAATACCCCCCCCCCCCCCCCCCATCTGACCCAATGTTGAGCGAGACAGTGCGCCTTCAAGGAAATTTAAGTCTGAGAGAGCTTTGATATAATAAAATATTTCCAGTTAAAACGCAGTCACTATTGGGGAAACGGCGCTGGAATCAATTCACATTTTTTGTTTACTCCATTTCAGTCTGTGTATAATTGAACTTGTTCTAAAAAAATTACAACTCAGACGAAACCTATCACATCATCACTATACAAAGAATGGATTGGTTTATTTATTTATTTATGAATGAAAGCAGGCTTTGTACTTAAACATAGCACCATAAAGCATTTTAATATTCAACACAATACATCCAATGGCATTCTATACATGTACAATTATGTATAATCATATTTAGAGTGTAAAAAGCAATATTTATAGGATATTGATACATAATGCTTTCACGGATCTTTGTGCAAGTGTTTCTAAAAATGTATTGCACAGTGGTAAATAGACAACCCGCTACAGGGTTTTCTGGCCGCTTCCAAGCTGGTATAGTTTGCAGTTGAATATAATTGAAAATGGGTTTTGACCACAAGTTCCAAATAACATTTACGAAACTGGGTTGGCTCTAAACTAAATTCTGGATTAGTTGATTTCGTCTGAAATAAAGTCATTATGCGAGAAATCTGTACCTGAAAGCCTATATAAAAAAATATATTTAAAAAAACGCAACAGCAGATTTCGATTGTTACAACCGAAATTATGGACAATGTGTTTACATGCTGAAAATTGTGCATGATTTTCACTCTTTTCTCCAGACCTACTAAACAGATTAGGCCCAAAATTTCACAGGTTTGCAATTTCATGTATATGGTTGATCACACCAAACATGAACACTGTCAGCGCCTATTTTGTCAGCTCTACCAATCCTGTACAGTACCAAAAAAAGCCCCGTTGTACTTCACACGAATTCGAATCGAAATTTGACGCCACAAATTCGCAATGAATAAATCACTCTTGCAAAACACGGGGCGTCCCAAATCGCTTCGCATTCCAATCCAAAAGAAGCACGAACCGGTTTCGAGTCGCAACCACTCAGACGTAACGAAGGATATTGGTGTTATGGTAATTCTGTACCTTGTCATCTCTACCCATTTTCTTCGAAATTTATCTACCGGCACAACAAAATATACACTCTTGTAAAATTTAAATTGTCTTTGCTTGGCTAGCACCCCATCCCTCCCCCAACCCCGTTCTCCCGGCCACCTACAAATAATCTCTTTGTCAATACGCACACGGTTTTCCAGACTCAATGTACAAATAAAACACGAAGGATAATTAAACTTTTCAGGCTTTGGTCTCGCAGTCATTTTTTCCATACGGTTTTTCGCCCTGTGGGCTTTGCATATACATGTACATGTAGTAGTAAGTAGAGGGCACGTTGCATCCAGTAGTACACATCTAGCCAAAGGACTGGTATCACAAGTCTATCATGGACCCATCACACACTGAAGCAGAATGTAGACACCCACACAAGGAGCAAGCTGACAAAGGATGTGCTTCTTGCACATGTTTCTACTCTCTCTAAAGCTTGGATGAACATTTACCTTGGATCTCATTCAGCTTACACACAACGAATCACTTCTCAATTTTCTTTCTTTTTTGACAATCCTACAACATCAGAGTCTTGTTCAATATTAGCCTCCTCTTATGGATTAGGATGAGATAACTTTAAAAAGAATACTTTATATGGACAAAGGTTGTTGATACTTGTACAGACATCACGTTTTTTTTTTAAGACTTATGGTGATCCTCAATACTTTGAGTAAGTTTCCCTTGTGGTTCATAACTTGATATTTGAAATAAAAAGTCGCATCCCCTTAAGAGGAGCACCTGGCTGCCGCATTCCAGGTTGCATCATCAAACTTGGGTGTAATCCCTGGCTTTATGGCAGTCACAGGCTTCTGACTGGCACCCCGAACAAAGATATTTATGTAATAGGGAGACCGCCAATTAGGGCTAGATAGCTCAGTTGGTAGGATCTGGAGGTTGCAGGTTCAAGTCCCACTCTAGTAAAGTCCCGCTTTTTTTCAACCCAGAATTACCTCAAAATTTTCATAACACTTTATAAATCTTATTTGTAAGCGTGTGTTGTGTTGTCATTTACCCACTTTTTGGCCTTTATACCACCTGGGGTCACTTTGTGGTCTGCAGCAGCTACTTCTTTTTTTGCACTTAATAATTCAGACAGAACAAACAACATTTTCTTGGCAGCTTGCTTTGTTATGCTTTCCCTGTTAACAGTTTCCCACAGTTTCTCCAGCTGCATGGTTGAATAAATAACGGCAATTGTGATAATCATTAAGCAGAATGAGACATGAAAGATATTATTTCGAAGAACAATGCCCTTTGGGTACAAATAATTCACATAACAGTTCACCAATCAAGATACATAATGACAAACATTTTTAGTCATCAACAGTTTTATCAAGTTTTTCTTTAAAAACTGTTTTCAAAATACATGTACACTAAAACATGTATCCATGTTCATTGTTGAAATTGATCGAAGGTCATTAATCTATTCGTGGTACAGTGGGTGCCAAAATATTTAAGTGCTCTACAAAGACCTTTTTTCAAGCAACTAGGAGGCATCTAAACTCAAGTCAAAGAATGGCTTGTTTATTATGAGAACAGCCAGTAGTGCTAATACATAGCAAGAAAGGTACGGCTATGTATACAACAAATTGGCTTTGGCTGTGGCTAGACACTGCATCTGCCTACATTTCAATATAGCCTCAGCCATAGCCGAAGAGACCCAAGTTCATTGGAAACAGGCCTAAGACTGATCTAAAATGCCAAGTATCTTGAAGAATTGCATTGTAGTTTTGGGTCTTTGCTGGCCAAGGTAATGAACATTTATCTTTTGACTGGAAAGCAGCAACAAGGAGTAAACGTGGATGGTGTCGGTGACTAAAATTGAAGCCATGAGTTACTTGCAGGCAGCCTCCATTTCTTCTAGTAGTCTCTTGACTGATTTACTGTTGAAGGGTTGGATTAAGGAACATTCACATTATAGACAGTTCATAGATTCATAATTGGTGATTTTTAGTGACAAGTGGGGAGTGTTTCGATCCCAATCACCAAAAATATGTCCGTCTGAAATCTTAAAGTGATTCATCCTCCAGCTTACAAGTGGATTTAGAGACAACCCTGCTCCCAACCTCCAGACAAACTAATCCCCTTTTGCATAAACACACCGTCTCATATAACGGTTATATGGCTTCTGAATGGCACCTCGAACAAAGGTATTGACTAATAGGGAGACCGCCAACATAGGGCTGGATAGCTCAGTTGGTAGAGCCAGAGGTCAGTGGTTCAAGTCCCGCTCCAGTCAATTTTTCTTTGTTCAAACCCAAATGATTTAAATTTACCAGTCAGTTTCCCTTGTGGTTTATTACTTGAAATTTAATAACAAAAAGTCTTATCCCCTTAAGGTAATCCCCTGGCTGCCGCTTCCCAGGTTGTATCGCAAACCTGGGTGTGATCCCTGGCTACACGACAGGTAACAGTTGTATGCTTCTGACTGGCTCACCTACAATGTAAACAAACATATTAACTAATAGGGAGACCGCCAACAAAGGGCTGGATAGCTCAGTTGGTAGAGTACTGGTATGTTAATCTGGTAGTCATTGGTTCAAGTCCCGCTCCGGTCAATTTTTCTTTGTTCAAACCCATATCATTTAAATTTTACCCAGTCAGTTTCTCTTGTGGTCTCTTGTGATGTCTCATATAAAGGATACATTTGATTGGCAAGTTTGTGGACAGGCTCCATAGTCCTGTTGAGTTCTTCACACTTGGCGATCAGGGCATACATACACTGCAGAAAAGGAGAAATAAACCCAACCCAACAGAATTAGTGTATTTCAATTCTTTTCATTCAATTTAAACAAATGAAAACACAAACTTATCTTCCAGGTTACCATTAAAAAAATTACTATTAAATTATTTCATGTGCATGCATTTTTCTCTTAAAAATGCTCTTGGGAAATGGTTATATGTTGACAAAAATAATAAAAAATACAAAATTTGAAAGTCACAGTATATCTTAAATACAGTTTATGTATAGTAGGCCTAGCAAGACCCCCTCCATTAAACAATCAAAAAGTTATAACACCACAAGTTAAATAAACATTACATAACAAAATCAAACAGTAACTTTGACAATCATAAAAATTGACATGAGAATGTCAATGGTTGAGAGTGCAGTTTCACTATGGTAACAAATGAATAAATCGCAACCATCTTTGAATAATCTGAAAAGAAATACATGTACAACACAATCACAAGTTCCTTGAGACCACTATGGGTGGAACTGCGAAGCCACCTTGGTAGAACTGCAAGCCACCTGGGTGGAACTGCAAGCCACCTGGTGGAGCTGCAAGCCACCTGGGTGGAACTGCAAGCCACCTGGGTGGAACTGCAAGCCACCTTGGTAGAACTGCAAACCACCTGGGTGGAACTGCAAGCCACCTTGGTAGAACTGCAAGCCACCTGGGTAGAACTGCAAGCCACCTGGGTAGAACTGCAAGCCACCTGGGTGGAACTGCAAACCACCTTGGTGGAACTGCAAACCACCTTAGTAGAACTGCAAGCCACCTGGATGGAACTGCAAGCCACATGTCATAGCTCCAGTGTTCTCCCAACACTATACTATCTTGATTGATAGAAAAATATGCCAGCCAGCAATATGATAGCATATGGTGAATGCATGTATGTCAGCCTGCACTAATATATCATGTAAATGCATCTACACAGTACACAGCTGACCCTCCAACTCTCTGACCATTCAAAAAGTCACTGGCAAATGTTACGATAAGTAGGAGGGTTTAGAATGCTTTAATTCAGAAGTAGAGACCTGACTGCTTTCTAGAAAATCAAATTCAGTCAAAGGTATTTCAATACAATGTAGGCCAACTTTTTAAACATATGAACATATATTATGTGGACTTAAGCAGAGTTCATACTTAACACGAAAGCGAAGCTAATTTTCTGGCACCATAATAAAAAAACCCAGTGCATACCGACATTGCGTCACCAAAATTCGCTCAGTATTCACTTTCGCGTGAAGTATGAACCGGGCTTTACCCAAGTCCACACAACGTTTCAACCAATAAGAACATCTCAATTTTCCTTGAAAAATAAGCAATTTTATTCATGTGGTTATTTGTCTCAAAAATGTAGCAGGTTATTCAAAGGGGTTGCCAGAGCAAACAGCTGACCTCAAAATAACGGAAAGGAGAAGGATTTTAAAGGAGCACATTGCCTTCAAATCTCTCAAAATTTTGCTGCTTGGAATTAGTGAATATAAGAACAAAAATTTTCCTCTTATAATACAACCAGCAGAACACACAGTCGGCCGTTTTGTAGCGTCAAAAATTTGGTTCTACAAACAGCAGACCGTGTTCTGCCATAAAAATACACAAAAACCACATAATTTTGTAGGATATATATGAGAACGATTAAATTTGTACTTCTTTCCAACCATATTCATTTCAAAACAAACACTTTTTATAGCCCAAAGCGCCCAATCCAAAGGCATCATAACCTTTAAGAATGTCTTTTCCCCCCTAAGTACATGATGAAAAAGGAATATCCACAGAGCATGTGCAGCACAATCAAGTCAGTCTTTTGGGGGGAATAAAGCATGCTCACCTTTACGCTTTGATCAACAGTGACTCCGGCTTTTTCCACTGCATCTCTGTATGTCTGAGTGTGACCAACAGTAATTGCAGACATCTGTGCATATGAAAGACAATAATAAATATTATAATAGATCTATGAATTTGTTCTCATCTAAACACAAAACTTGGCAAAAGTTTCTCTTTTTTTAATCACAAATGTTTTTCGTGACCTTTAAGTAGCCTGCTACAATACACCAAATACAAATACCACAAAATTGGAAGTTGAAAATCCTGGTGTTTTTTATTTAACATCTCTTAAATAGTAATGCATACATTTAATTAAAAAGTACATGTATAGGCACTTTGTTTTTCAAAAAGCATGTCTTTATGTAAGCATCTAATTTAATAATGTAATTTGAAAATTTCGAACTTGATTTTCCTTGTAGCCCACCAACCTGAGTGGTCTTTTGGCCTTAAGTTGGGCAATCTTTCATTAAAGAGTAACAGTTTTCTAATGTTCACAAAAAACATCATTGAGTCATCCAGCTATGACAGTATGTAAACAATTGACTAAATAATAAATAAGAGGTAACAACAAACTAGTAAACTTGCGGGTACAACCATACAGCACAAACCCGTTTGGAAGGAGTGTTGGCTCTGAATAGAGCTGGTGCGGTCTTGATGTTTCTTACAGTATACTCTGCTCATCTTCAGGAGAAACAAGCAGAGCATACTGTTGGAAACATCAAAGACCACACCTGCTCTTTCCATAACCAACACTCCTTACAAATGCGGTTTACACATGGCTGTATCCACAAGTTCACTCGTTTCCACACGATGCAAAGCTTCAAACAACACTTACAATCAGCATTTATTGGCCACTTAAAAAAGAAAAGCATCACAGTCCTTTCAATTTTACTAATAACCATCAGGCAAATGGCATTCCTAACACCATCTGAACTCTTTAGGAGTATGTAGTCCCGGCATCCAAAGAGGCACACAATCACAATAACAATGTCTGCTCTTAGGCACATAATCACAATAACAATGTCTGCTCTTAGGCACACAATCACAATAACAATGTCTGCTCTTAGGCACATAATCACAATAACAATGTCTGCTCTTAGGCACATAATCACAATAACAATGTCTGCTCTTAGGCACACAATCACAATAACAATGTCTGCTCTTAGGCACATAATCACAATAACAATGTCTGCTCTTAGGCACATAATCACAATAACAATGTCTGCTCTTAGGCACATAATCACAATAACAATGTCTGCTCTTAGGCACACAATCACAATAACAATGTCTGCTCTTAGGCACACAATCACAATAGCAATGTCTGCTCTTAGGCACATAATCACAATAACAATGTCTGCTCTTGCAGGACACCAACATAGTTCAATACTCCATTGGTGTTGAGAATGAGAAGGTAGGGTCATAGCCTAGTTTTTGTAAACGGAATGCCGATTTAAAAGTAAAATTATAACGAAAGACTATACAACAACAATCACATGTGAAAGTTTCAGCTGAATACAGTATCTACTTGCTGAGAAACTAGCAGACAGCAAGTACCAACTGCATCGCTGGCGGCACCATTTGCGAACAGACACCAATCCTCAGAAATCTCAGAAACAACTCATGCATGAAAAATTCTCCGACTCAAATATTTTTTGGGTGAAAAATTATCCACACAATACATGTATTACTTTGAAGGGAATCTTTTCTCAAAATAGGTTAAGCTATCAACAGCTGCAGGGCTTCCGAGTGTTTTTATTGTTAATAATTTTTGGAGTATTTACCAATCTATGACCCTAGCCATGCTAGCCTTTAAATGCCTACACAGCAAGTACCACTACAACTGACAAGGGCGAATGCAAATGAGAGGAAAGAGGAGGAGCTGTCAAACAGTGACTTACATTCTGGAGTGTACTCGATAGGTGTCCCATCATAAGGTCAACGTTATCTGCCACCCTCTTACAGTGTTTCTCTATATCGGCCAGGGCAGCAGGGTCCACCGGGGGGATTGCACTGGAGCTGATCCCCGAGGGGCTCAAGGAAGGGGTGCGGCTACGTGACGAAGACGAAGGGGTGAGGCTCGCCGATGAGCCTGCAGTGCTACTTCCTGGAGATAACACGTGGATAATATCGAGATGCTTTCATTAGTTGGGTCTTAAAGACACACCTCAGGTGGTCTTTTTTGAGGGCCGTTCAGGAACAATTCCGTTAAGGAACAAGCATCACAGCAGGCATCGAATTACATTAATTTATATTGAAGAGAAGTCAAATTTCTTGGCTAAAGTTAAATAATTAAAACATGCCAAGGAGGATATTTTATTTAGTTGTTGGGGCCAAAATGAGGGCAAGGAAAATGATGCCTTTCTATCGAGAAATTCAAATTATTGGGTCAATGTCAGTGTAGTACGGAGGCCTGGAAGTGCCATTCGTCTTTTTGAGTTCATGAGATAATTATCACAGGCTGACAGCATCCTGACAGAGGGATGATAACTTCATGCGATAAAATATATCGGGATTCAGGATGACTACACACATGTAAGCACTATAGGCAAATATTTTGACTTTCCGAGATAATTTATTGCAGGATAATAACACATTCTACTCGGGATCTTGATGGCACTTCCAGAGCTCCGTAGTGTGCACGAAACTATCTGCTACACAAACATGTACTACTGCATTTGGTACCGTTCAATGGGAGACTTTTTGGTACACTAGGTGCCAGACTTACCGGGCAAAGCCACTGTTCTCGAAAATGTCTGTATTCTCAAATCTATGTGAACACCGGAAATTTACCTGGCAAGTCTGCTTCCAACTAGCGATCCAAAGCGCCCCCATTGTCATTGTGGGGAGAGTATAATACATAATACATGTAAATTAGTAACATCATTATTTACCCCTTGCACAACGCGCAGTGCACTTACATACGCGTAATCTGTCCGTCATTTCGAGAGTCAAAATGTACACAAAGGAACTGACTCCCAAAATGGAGGAAATGGTAGACGCGCATTGTGCAGAGGTGCATTCTGCAATGTTCAAGGGGTCAATACTACATGTATCACTGCATATTGAAATCAAACATTATAAATGTAGGACTGTCAAGAAAAACAAGTTAATGATGCACTTCTTGCTGCGCAATCACAACTCAAGCATTAAAGCTAAATAAAGGTAAACAAAAAACAAACAAGGTCAACTGGCCACAAATAACAAAACAACAAAATGTACAAATCAGCATTGGATGACCACTGTACAATGTGATTTTAAAATGCTGGTCCAAAACTTTAGTACATAGGACTGATACTTTGGTCTTGTAAGGGTTACATGTGTAGGTTTTTTTTTCCTTTGGTGAAGGGCGCCTCTATGATCATTGAAGGAAAGGAATTTACAAGTAAATTTCTACTGGGAAAAAGTCGATGGGCATGAAGGAAATCGCTAGGGGCATGCAGGCGATTGCACCAGAGACCTAAAATTTTCCCTGGGCCCTTAAGCCCGGACCCCATGCTGGCTTTGTGCTTGCAATTTCGTCTCTTATTAATGCCTCACCCTATAAGCTTTTCTTGGCTACAAGTAGAACACCTAGAGGTGTTCAGGCGTTTAACTTGAAAACTGATTCACCAACTTGAAAATTGACCCCCCCCCCAAAAAAAGTAATAATTTCATGAAAATTTGGCTTATCTGACCTGAACTTACCTGAAACAAATCAAATTGTTTGTAGTACAATTTCTGCTAAAACATGTAGTTCAATGAAAGTATTGTATTTTTGTTTTAAGAGCAGATGACAGAACATTGCCCACTATACGGAACAATCGTCACGGATACTGCAAAATGAATTGTCCGACAGAATGAAGCGACTGTGTGCACAGCTTTTGAATACAGCGCGTTCCGGTCCAAACTAGCCGGACACAACAGTAGCGCAAACGGTCGCGTGAGTGGAAGGCACCCCAGGTAAAATAACTGAGGGGAAAACCAAAATAAGATGCCAAAGGATAACTGCACATAAAAACCAAAGAACAAATCATGCACCAATGTGAACAGTACCATCCCAGTCCAGTGCCATTGGAACGAAAACTGGGCACTAAGAATTCCCAAACACATCGTCACAAAAAGTCTCTCATAACTAGCCTCATTAGCATGTATCCAACCCCAGAGCCCAATTTCATAGAGCATGCTCAAGCAGAAAATATTGCTTACCAATTTCCTGCTTAGTAATAATGAGCAAGATACCAGTCACAATTAATTGTACTTGCAACGTGGTACTTTGGCTGGTAACCTTAGTCTGGAAAGCATAATTTGTTTGTGCTTAGCTTCTTTTTGTGCTAAAGCCATGTAAGCAGTTCTATGAAATTGGGCCCATGATCTAATTTCATAGAGCAGCTTCAGCAGAAAATATTGCTTGACAATTGTTTGCTTAGCAGAAATGAGTAGGATGCCAGTCACAAATTGTACATGTGACATTGTAGTTTGGCTGGTAACCTTATTCTGATAAGCATAATTTTGTTTTGCTTAGCTTATGAATTTGGGCCCAGGTAAAAGAATTCAAGGGAACACTCGTGGCCGAGTGGATAAGATCACTGGACTCAAGCTCTGGTGTTTCTGATCAGCAGAGTGTGGGTTCGAGCCCCGGTCGTGACACTTGTGTCCTTAAGCAAGACACTTAACCATGATTGCTTCGTCCTTCGGATGGGACGTAAAGCCGTTGGTCCCGTGTGTTGTGTAACGCACGAAAAAGAACCCAGTGCACTTATCGAAAAGAGAAGGGGTCCGCCCCGGTGTTCCTGGTTTGATCGGCTGCATATTGCGCCACAGCACCTTGTAAACCATTACAAGGTGCTATGTAAAGGAGTAGGTCTCATACTTCAAACGTAGCCCCAAATACCTTGCAGGAAATACTGAATGTTAAGCGCTTAGAGGCTGGCCTGCAGTAGGCGCTATACAAGTACAATACAATACAAAACACTAAAAAATGCCATTACAGGATAAATGCACACAAAAACCAAGAACAAGCCATGCATCAATTTGAGCTGTACCATCCCAGGGCTATTGGACTGTAAATGTAAGGTTGCTTCATTCACAATAAACACTGAACATGCTGAACATTACAAAGCATTCCAAGACACATTGTCACAATAATGTCTTTCACAACTAGCCTCATACAGAATCTGCATAGTACATTGTACACATGTAATGTGTTTGCTTGACAAAACACTCTGATCTTTTGTGATGATTACAAAAATAAATAAATACCACTCAACACTAAGCTGTAGTAAATCTAGACCTCACAGTGTAGTCTTTCCTTTGTCAAGTCAGGGTTTCATTGTGGCAAAGATATTTTCAAATGAAAACAATAACTCAAGCTCCCAAATGTAAAAATAATGAAAAATGCTGTAGGTGGGCATTGGCAATTTTTCAGAATACCGCCGTGAAGCGGTTAAGAAAAGAAGTGAGGGTACCCTTTGGAAAACCAAAGATATATTTATCTTTAGGGCAGAATCTCTTTTCGTTCATGAAAATGCTTTGACTCTGGTATGTGGCTAGGTTCAAAAAGACATTTATGGCCGCTAAAAAAACTGCACTTGAGACTTGAACAGTTTGATATGTTCAGAGCGATGTGTGTAAATGTGCGGGGACTGGGTTTGCTGAAACTACAATAGATCTGGAATTAGTATTTTAAGTCAACGAAAAAATTAAATCAGGAGAACTTCAAACTAAATGCAAGCACTGTTAACACAAATGCACTACTGTTTATCAAAATCGCAAAACCATGTTAGAGATTTTGGAACAGAAATGGTTTAGTCCATCAGCAAGATTAAAGTACCAACAATTCCACTATTTATTGCTTTCATTTTTAGTTTTGGTCGTTGGTTGGGATTTCTGCACAGGCCATGATGCGGCTTACCCCTATTCTTAGCTTTCAATGGGTCACCGCTCTGACGGATTTTCTCCATAAGATCATCGGCAACAAAAGAAACCATTTCCCCCTCTCTTGTCACCGTACCGTGCAGCGAAAGGGATCCAGACGCTGAGCCTGCTGGCTCACCCCTCGGCGAATCCACACTAACTGGTGACTGTGCATCTGTGGACGACGATGAACTGGTCCTTCGTTCTTTTGGTCGCACGCTTGTGCTTATTATAGCCTGGGCATGGATTGGGTTAGTACTTGTGTCTGCCTCGGACTTGGAGCGGAATCTCGTCGGGGTAAGCGGCGAGTCCGCCATATAGTGTATCTGTGAGGCACTAGGGGACCAGGCACCGGGAGATTCAGGCGGTAAGCGGTGGTCGATGTCCACCCCAGCTGTGCTACTCGCAGGGCTACTACACCCAGATCCAGCTGTCCGAATGTTCTCCGAATCCTTTCGCTGACTAATCTCTTTACAGTATTCGAATGTTTCTTCTGATTTGCTCTTACGGAACACGTCTTCTTTAAAATCTCTCCTGGCATGTTTATTCTTTAAACTCAGTGACTGGTCACTGTCTTGCAGGGCGCTATTGTTACCTAAATCTTTAGACAAAGTGTCCGGTCTCTTATCAAGTTGTTCAGCTTTTGCGTGATCCTTGGTTTGTCTTCCGTCTCCTCCATCTTGATTGTCATCCTCCATCCTTTAAAGGCAGCTATTGATCAAGGAAAAAACATTTAAAGCTTAAAGTTATTAGTTCACTAGTCACAGCACTGACTGACCCTGAGGCCATTTTTTAAAAACTTTGATTAAAAACTATCCTACAGTCTTAACAATTATCCAATGTGGCTTTGCTTGGGGCGCTAGAATGACTGTCAACATCTCAATAAGAGGAGTCAGCCTGCAACCCAGTAGTAGTAGTACTACAGTCGTTTGACAAGTTCCGGATCACTTTTTGAATTTCTTTGACACCAGAAACAAAAAAGTTGATCAGTATACCTAAACATGCCATAAAACTCACCAAGTATCCACTGACATAATAAGATTATTGAGGAGGTTTTGTGAAAAGTATCGTCACCCGTTTGACCAGTTCAGTTTCAGGATCGGTTGATTTTATTCCGAATCAGTAGTGCGCCCTTTATTGCAAACCCATACATGCCATACTCCCATTCATAAAACTGTCTCCCAAGGTCGAAAACTTCAGAAAAGTGCTTTGGCATGGGCGTGGAAATCCTTTCTCCAGCAAATGTCATGTGTCTTCAACAGCAGTGTAGAAACCCGGCGACAAACGCATTAAACAACAGCACAGGCAATTGAAAAAGCAACACAGACCCAAATATCTATTCTTACAGTCGCAACTACCTCCTCCAAGTTTCATTTTCTCTCCCCCAAAAATGTTACTTCAAGAATGTGTTGAAGAAATGTTAAAATCTTAAAAGCAATAACTAAACTTTCTACAGCAGCTGTACGATGTTACCTTATAACTGAGTGCGCCATCATTTGACGCAGTGAGATGTTGACTGATCCTGAACTGGTCAAGGGCATGATGCTCCCTCCAAAAAATGACAGAGCGATAATTTGTATCTCCTCAAAAAACAAGACAACTGCTCATTATTTAGGTGAAATTGTCTTACACATTCTTACATGTGATGCAGCATTTTACATACATTTATCGTTATTCACCGTGGTATTCAAATTTGAAAGGTGAGAAGTTTTAACAGCATTTTTCAGAACAATTTCCACATCCGGCGAACCACTTTTTAAGGGAATTATTCTTTCTTTTTTTTTAATGGATGTTGGATTCTATTTCCCTTTTAAAAATATTCCTCTTTGAGGAATTGGTAGCTTGAAACGCTAAATTTTGACCTTTAAAAAGGAAAATTCCAGCATTTCATCCCGCGGACGGAAACTCTCGCACACTCATGCCCAAAGGATGGAACTAACAATACACGGAGTGCAGCGAGCAGCGTTGTCAAGACCCCCAAAGACCCGAAAATTTGTGGTTTTTTTCCCATGATTTTGGACACTTTGTAATACATGTAATAGTTCAAAGTGCCTGTGCCTATCTGTCTGTCATGTCTGTATGCATTCTGTCAACCCTTTTGGACAGGTAAAGTTATAATTTGACCTAAATTAAGGGAGATAATGTGGTGGCCGGATGCTGAATGTTAGCCCATCTTTCAACCAAAATTGTTTATTTATATAATGATCATTATCGCAGACAACATCAGAAAAACTTCCACAATTTATTTGTCGATGATGTTTGGCACCTTATTTTGGGATTATTGGATGTTATTCTTGAATAACTTATGATGTATCAACCTGTCAACAGAAATTGGTAAAGATAATAATCATGGTAATGTGAAAAGTATTTTAATTATGTGGTAACATTGCAAACAAAGTTGAAGTGGTCTGAATCTGGTCAATGATCCAGAACTTGTCAAACGACTGTAGCAAGACTGGGTAGACTAGTGTACAATGACTGTAGTTACCAACTAACTTATTACTTAACTATACTATTACTACTACTACTAATTACTACACTGGTGGGTCTATAATAAAAAAATAGGCTACTGTCATCATCATGTAATGTGTAATTTCAACATTCAACAACCACACAACACAAGCGGTCATACTAATTAGCGTCAACAGGCCCATTTCACGACAGCTCAAAGACAACTCAAGACAACTCAAGACAACAAGTTGAAAATAACATCAAATACAATGGTTGTAATCAGAGTGTATCTGGAAACACGTTTAAAACTGACTGGAACCATCGTGCATACATATTTTTCACGGGAAAAATGTTTTTTTCGTAAAAATAGTCAACTTTTTCCGTCCGTAGAATTGGCCGACGTGATGCTATTGCGCTTGCGCAATGATATTGGACCACACCATTACACTACAGGTAAGTGCAATTTTTAAGTCGAGAATGGTGCCCACACACATCCATGTCAATGTAAGTAACTCTTCATATTATTTATAGTTGTATTTACATGTATTTCTTTGTTTCTTTCTTTTTTTCTTTCTTTATTTCTTTTTTTCTTTAACTCTTTTTTCTGTCTCAATTTCTTTTTGTCGTTACCCACCCATATCATAATGGTGCAGTCCAAAGTCATTGCACTAGCGCAATAGCATCACGTAGGCCAATTCTACGGACGGGACGGAGAAAGTTGACTATTTTTTACGAAAAAAAACATTTTTTCCTGTGAAAAATAAGTATGCACGATGGTTCCAGTCAGTTTTAAACGTATTTCCAGATACAATCTGATTACAACCATTGTTATTTTAAACTTGTTGTCTTGAGTTGTCTTGAGTTGTCGTGAAATGGGCCTGTTGGCGCTAATTAGTACTTTTACGACCCAACACAAGCATTGGTCGACAAGTTCGATCAAAAAAGCTAAAATTTCAAGCAATTACATTGCTGTGGATAAGTTTTAATAAATCAATTACATGTTTGCATATATCTTCTTCATTCAAAGTTGTTTCAAATCACCAAAATAATTCTCGAAACGACCCAGCACTCGACAAAAATTAAATAATAAACAGCCTTCTTGACATATCAATTATTGTCCGGTAACTGGGCACCTACCTGAGACCGCCGGCATGCCTGCCTAGCGGGGAATGTGAACTGCGTTCCTCGACTTTTTATGATTTAGAGGATGCCTGAACGTCAGGTACTTATTTTCTCTGTTAACTGCAGTAAATAGTGATATAACTTAGTCGACGAGACGGAGTTTCATGACCAACCTCCTCGGCAGATCAGAAGACTAGAGATAGAGTAGAGAGAGAGATCATCACCCCTTGTAATTGCGCTGGTAGCAAGACAATTGCACATTGAAGCTCGGAGAAAAGCGGATACCAGGCAAATAATGGTTGTTTTGGGCCGGGTGTGTGTGCTTACATCATTTTTATGGGGTCATTGGGGGAGGTGGGTTTATGCAGGCGTGGAGTGGGGGGGGGGGGGTAATGTCTGAATTATCAGGGTGATGGGGTGGGTATTATGACTTTAGAAGAGAAAAAAGAAAGGAAAAAAAGAAATTTGTGTCATTATCCCGAGAAATAACGTGATTAACCGTCGATTACAGCAGCGGCGAGGGGGGGGGGGGGGGGCAGCCCTTGAGCTTCCCCCTTCGCCGCTTGCCAACCCCCCCCCCCCCCATGGGAATGTCTGCACACCACTTTTGGTACTATAGCCCTACATCTTGATAAACAAATCTCCAACAGCCCCCAGGGCTGGCAAAGTAAAGGAAACAAAATCCCATTTGTAGAAATTTGCCATCCAAGTAAATGTAATTTTCTTGTCCATGGCAGTGTGTGTGTCCCCACAACTTTAGTATAAAATGCCCTACGGTCCCATCTTTAGTTTATTCTTTTGTGCTGTTCTCTTGACTGAGACCATCTGGTTAGTCCAGTGCAAAACACTGCACTGCGGCCCAATTCAGTCTTTTCTTCAAGCTCTTCTACAAATCTTTGTTCTCTGAGTAACTAGCCCAGGATTGATAACATATTCACTACAGTAAACTCAAGAACGTTTCCGTTGTCTTCCTTCTACCTTCACCTATCGGCCCCTGTAACACACAACAATTCCGTGTTACAGCAGTATATAATTCTTAAGTTGTTTTTTAGAATAGAAAGAGGCGGTGTATTTTGGGTCATTTTCATTTTATTTATTTTTATTCCGAAACTGGAACAAAGTGTAATTACATCAGTATATAAATAACATGCAACTAAACAGTTGTATGTCAGGAAAGACTGGTGTGTTCGCAAAGAGCAAAAGACAGTATTTAAACCATTACTCATGCATTTTGTTTCCTTTTAAAACAGTAAATAAAAGGTGTATTTGGCAAAGCAATTAATAAAAGCTTCATCGGAATATTATGCAGACGACAAAATTATTGTTAAGGTTAATAGCTCACACTTAAAGTCAATTTTACCAAACAAAAATGCTTGTCCGGGAAGATGTTATTATGTTTTTTTTATGCCTTGATCCATATAAAAAATGAAAAAAAACCCAGAAGAATAAGAATCTCATCTCCAAATTATTATAATCATTTACGGAGCTCTAGAGGTGCCTTCCAGCTTGTTAAGATTCTGAGATGTTTTACTGAACGATGATTACCGGCATCATACTGAAGAAATTAAGATGACGACATCCTGAACGTATAGGATGTCCACTTCCAGATGTATTTTATCTCGGGACGAAGACATCTTAAAATAATGTTGTCATTTTATATTTTAAACGCCATGTGAAGATTTTGCCGTTGTGTTTTAGTGAATGCTTGCCCTTTTTAATTAGAGAGCCAGCCTCCTTCCCGTGCCTCTACATTATTGTTAGGTTTATTTCAGAACTTTTTACAGAAACTTCACAGCCTTAGGGAGGCTGAATTGAGTTTTATTTACACAATATTAAGAAGAGTTTAAAATTAAACAATTATTATTATTATTATCATTATAATTATTAAGCTTAATTATACCAAAATTATACATGTTATATCGCGTTCAATAAAAACACCACTATAACCTTAAAATTGTCATAAAATTTGAAAAAAAGTAATTAAAATATGATTTGTGGTTTGAAATATCCACCAGGAGTATTTGAGTAGTTATAAAGGAGCTACAAGGTCCACGACTTGCCCATCACAAATTCGTTTTGCATCGACCCAAAAGTGTCATAAAAATATATTTCTCTGTGAGATGAATAATAGAAACAGTGAAATTTATGTTAATCTGTTGACAAATTAATATCAGTAGGAGCCGGAAGCACCAAAGCATATTGACATGATTAACTGCCAACAGAATTTCACGTTAAAACATCACATTTTTTTTGCATAATCAAGCTACAATCGGCTTCACTGTTTATACATGGAGAACTACATTATAATCACATTGATGGCTCGATGCTTCTCCACTCTTCCATGTTGTTGATCAACTCAAAATTAAGTTTCTTGTAGTTCATAAAGTCTGCAGTCATGACACGAACCACCTCATTGAACAGTTTTTCAATGACTGGTGGGATATCATCATCTACACCGGCCAACTGGAGTAGTTCCTTGTCGTAGTTCCACTGCAGCGGACCCATCCTGTGTGCATAGCGGTGGGGCATTTTCAACTCGTTCCGGCGATGGTCATAATCCTTTTGGATGTCGGCATCCATTTCAGCTTTACTGGGCAGTTTCATTGTGCCCTCCAGGGCAGCCATAGCGAAACGTACCTGGCAACTGTACTGCACGAAGGGGCAGACTAGCCAAGGTATACCAATGAAGGACAGAGAAGGGAACTGTGTGTGAGTGATGTGTTTATATAGAGGTGTGACCCGCTTTCTGTCGACCACAACTTCGCATTCTGGTTTCAAGAATGGAAAGTTGTACTGATAACCGGTGCACAACATCAGGACATCTGCCTTAACACTCTGGCCATCTGTAAATACAATTGTCTCATCCTCAACACATTTTATACCAGGGACCTGTATAAGATTATCAGGTAGAGAACACTTCAAGGCTGGTTTAAGATGACTGAGATAGATTTTCTTTACATAGGAGTAAAGATCTAAAGCGATATCTCCACCAGAAAATCCAGCACCCAACATCACCAGAGTCTTCCCCTTGAAGTCTTCCGGATGTCGGTAGTCATGGCTATGGAGCAACTTTCCGGTAAAGGAGTCCACACCGGGAATATCCGGGAGCACTGGTACAGTATAGTGCCTGTGGACAAATGAGTTAACAACATCATTATTACATTTGACCTCCAAGATGGTGGCATGATGTCGTCAAACAAATTCTTTGCTACATCGCATCTGAAGTAATGGTTTCAGCTGTGGTCATGACTACACTTTGGATCTGACCTGGGTCCTCCATGCTACCAATGTCTATATTTAAATTGCCTGGAACAGCTTAGTTGAACATACTGGCCATTCTACTTGTCAAAAAGTAAGATCCCCGCCCCCAATTTACAAATGTTCTTTTTATTTAACAGTTTTCATTTATCTTTTAAATGACAATACTTTCGTGGGTTGAACAAAGAAAAATTTACTAGGGTGGCATTTGAACCTGTGAACTCTGGCTTAACGTACCGGCGCTATACCAACTGAGCCCTTATCTAGCCCTTATGCTGGCGGTCTCCCTATTCTATCAATATCTTTGTTCAGGGTGCCAGTCATAATGTCTTCTGACTGGCACCCACTCAGTTTCCCTTGTGGTTTATTACTTTGGTTATATTTTCATTAGGAGAGTTTGGTGAAAGAAATTCTGAATGTCCTCACCCATTACAGACCATCACAGCATCGAACTGGTTGACTTGAGGTGGGGCGTCTGGGTTGTCCACACTCTTCACAATGACTTCCCAAGATGTCTTGCTGCCTCTGATGACTGGCCTCACCGATTCAACTCGCGTTAAAAGCTACAAATAAAGGAGTACGTGAATTGAGGTTTGAGAAACGAGGAAGGAACTTAGCTTTTAGGGGGGCGGGTGGTTTATGAGGAGCTTGTGGTGAGGGGGCAGTCTGGACACAGCGTTGGTGGAACATTTTTAAAAGGGGGAGGGGCAATGTGCATTGTGGCAGATGTGCGATGTCAAGGATCGGACTTTTTTCTCCTGGACGAGCTTGTGGCCAGCGTCCTACTCCGGTCACCTGAATAATGAACTTGACTATGATGTTGTCATTCTCGATAGCGAGCTGACAGCCTACCTATGGTTCTAGTAATGGTAGCCATTAACCTGCAAATTATTTCATCTGAAATGCCCTCATTGATTAAAAAAGTATGTCAAAAAGTATGTCAACAAAATTCGAATTTTCAATTTGTCAGCAGGCACTGTTTCGAAAATTCCAGGATGTACGTTTGAATGCTGTCCTCCATACGGCACTCTGTTGCCACTCTAAACGTGGACAAATTCAACGTTCATGAAAATACTTCGCCAGTTTTTTCTGCTCTCTCAATAAGTAGGCACTTTTTTGACTGAAACTTTCACAGGTGGCTTTTGTTGTGTCTAAAAATCAGCATTATCTTGACAAAAAACAACAATTGAAGAGTTGACAAAATATTCGCAGACATGTGTTCATGTTTTGTGTGATTAACCATACATGAAAAAAACAAACAAACCTGCATAAACTGTGGTCTAATCCATTGTGTGAGTCAGGTGAAATAGTGATAAACCATGCCCAATTTTCAGCATGTAAGTACATTGTACTTAATTTGGGTTGTAACAATCAAAATCAGCTGTTGAGCTTTTTAGGTTTTCAGATTCAGTTCTCTCAAATGAATTAAATTCAGAGAGAAATATTTCACCAAATTGGTCCTAGCTTGAAATTTATAATCAGTAAGCTTTTGAACTAAACAATGATGTTGTTTATCCTTTCAATCCTGTACATGCTGTTCTATAATACCTTTAACTTCCCAAGTTAATGACTGATACCGATGAAAATTATAGCGTGGATATTTTAACGACTAAAACTGATTACTTTATATAAAAAATGGTACTTGACTAACCTTCAAACTTGTGTGTACATTGAAAGTTGTAGCATAACGCTTAAGATACTGGAGGACTTGTGCGTGTTTCAGGAACGAGGTTTTACCGCCCTCAACAAATGGAAGATCCGGAAACATCATTACCTCCTTGGGTAAGTTTGTCCTGCAATGATTAAAACCACAAATCAATATTTAGTTGCCCTTTTCAGGCGATTGGTTATTTAACTTACTATGTGGTATCATAATAATAATAATAATATCGAAGTCTTATATAGCGCACGTATCTACCAAACAAGGTACTCAAGGCGCTGAGTATATACAAACTTTCAGAAAGATAGGTTATTGCAGTGGTGGATTCTGAGACCCATTTATTTAGCACCGTATAAGGGTTCACAACGTGCTACGGCGCATTAAGCAGCCACAACCAGGAACACCGGGGCGAACCCCTTCTCTTTTCGATAAGTGCACTGGGTTCTTTTACATGCGTTACACAACACATGGGACCAACGGCTTTACGTCCCATCCGAAGGACGAAGCAGCGGTAAAGTGTCTTGCTCAAGGACTGAGGGCTGGGGATTCGAACCCACACTCTGCTGATCAGAAACACCAGAGTTTGAATTCGGTGCTCTTAACCACTCGGCCACGACACTTCCACAATCATGGAGGTATTTAATTAATCATGGAGGTATTTAATTAATATAAAATCCCTAGAACCTCCTGACATTCAAAGCATTTCATGGTTCAGCCCCTCCCTACCTGTACACAGAGCATGCTTCAGCACCGGCATGTCAGGCCAGGTTTGAGGTCATCAGGCAGCATGCTGTTTGTTCCCCGGACTCGCCTAGCCACTTATGGTGATAGGGCCTTTTCTAACATTTTCTAAAAGTTTGGCCAGGATTGGGCACAGCTCACAGCCTTCCTGTTTGCTGCCATCAGCACTGCTCCTCAAGGGCTGAGCGACCCTTCCATGCCAAAACAACCCAACTTGAAAATTACTTTTGTTTATTTCTGGGTAGTTGAGTTTGCTTTTTCCATTTCAAAGTTCAAAAGGCATAGTCTATGTACGGTTTTGAATACAACATGTCCTATCTCTTTTTACACTTTCATCCCTTTTTATGGCAAAACACCTTATCTCTACTTCCTTTTCTAAATTTTTTTTCTTTTTCTTTTCGAGTTTGGCTGTTTTGCCATGGAAGGGTCAGCCTGACCCAGAAATAGTTCAAGCCCTCTGGTCTGGGACCCCTGAACCCGCATCAATTGTGACCTGAATGTTTTTAGTGTGTGGCCACTTTTGTGTAAAACTGAAAAACATTATATGAACTCATTTTCATGCACTCACCTGAGCTGACTGTACATGCTGGAGTGGACAGGCTGTCCATATTTATCGGTGCCTACTTCATCGGTGTAAACCCAAGCACCTCCTATGTCATCTGTTTGTTCGTAGAGGACCACCTGGAACACCTCGGGCTTAGCGCCTAGATATCTTGCAGCACACAGACCTGCAGGTCCGCCACCAATAACTGCTACTCTTATCATGATGTTTGGACTAAGCTGACTGATTCTATTTGAAAAACAAAAGTTTAAGAAGAAAAGTAAGATCACTTCTTTATAAAGACAAAATTGTAACTCTTGTGTTTAAGATCAGCTGAGTGTGGGTTCCAGTCCTGGTCACCATGACACTTGTGACCGTTATTGCTGCATCCTTCCGATTGGACTTCAAGTCAAAGGTAGTCTGCATCAACTAATGCCATCAAGACAATGCTGAAGAAATGTTTGTAGTTATAAAACACAGAACCTGACTTGTGTGGAGCTGGAAGTGCAACATGTTTTCCATCAATTGATCCCAGTGTATTAGGAAAGTTCCATTTGTTTTCAAATTGCTGTGCGACTGTTTTCCATTCTTCAGGTGACTGTGGCATCTGAAAGTAACAAAATAAATAAACTTTTAAAAATTACCCTAGATTGAAGTTGCAAACCACAACAACGAAGATAATACCAAAGATGAAGATGAGTCTCTTGATGATGTCACAAAGCAGGGCCAACAGGAGAGCAGTCACCAAAGTACATCGAACAACTCAGATCCTGGGGAACCTAGATCAGCCACTCCGGAACCATCATCAAGCAAACGACCTGGCCCAAATGCAAGAAAGTCACATGCTAAAAAACAAAAGGAATCTGACATGCTTGAAAGAATTGCAAATTCACTAGAGAAACCTATTGACATCCCAGTTAAGGAAAACCAACCTGATGATGAGGAGGCAATTTTTGGAAAGTTAGTTGCCTCAAAGTTACGCAAAATGGAAAATGTCAAAATACGATGTGAGGTAATGAGCAAGATCAACCAGACACTGTTAGATGGTGCGCTTGCCAATTTGGAATGGTCACATGATCCAACTACCTCTTTACTGGCCATGTTGCAGGACTATTCAACTCCAACCAAACAAAAGTGAAGTGTCAATTGAAGAGCTAGCTTGCTTGTCACATTCAAAAGTGTTTCTATGAATGTGCCTTTAAAGATGCATAGTCCGATTTTTGGCCCCAAACATAAATTTAAAAAAAGAATTGGGTGAATAATATTTCAGAAAGTACACCCACTCTAACAAAAAATAGTTAACTTTTTACTTTTAATGGTCAGGAAACATGATTTCTTTTTAACTTTTCTTATCAGACTCATGTCATTGGCGGACTTTTTGTGTGTGTGTTCAATGGCTCAATTGAAAACTTGTTACTTTCTCGACCCCATCAAAGTCCCTATTTGAATTTTAAATAAAACATTTTCGGGTAAAATTTGCCAAAAATTGGACCAAGCACTGAGCTTTAATAAAAGTTGTTTATAAGGTTATGTGCATTTTACTTGGGTTTCATCTGTTAAAAAAAATATATATAAAAAGGACGACATTGCTTCCCCTTTTTACTGCTAAAGTTCCATATTTGAGGGTTTTTAAAGGGTTTGATCTAAATACTAAAAAAGAAAATACAAACATAAAATTATAAATTCAGTTATGCAAAGTACATTTTTCATTTTTTTCTGCAATAAGTTAATGCTCATGAGGTTCTCAGTGAAAAAAATCAAAAACAAAAAAACAAAACATTATTTTGGCAAGATGTAGTTGACTTATAATATCCACTGCATTTTGCCTTTTTCAATAGCTTTTCCCAATAACACAGGTTCTATTTATGTCCAGCAGCCAAATGCTAATTTTTACAGGATTTTTGCATCGATAAATTCTTGTTCAATTAATTGTTTAATATCAAAACACTACCTGATGAAATTCTCTGAAGTTTGGGCATTATGTCTCTAGGCACAATGTTTACTTGAGGGTTTTAAAAATAAGTATTATTCCCAAAGTTTAAAACTTGGTTTGATTCTTCATATAATTGAAGTTTATCTTAAATGTATTCACTGTTGTTCTTATTGTATTAAACTTTTAATAATGTAGGTTACTAAGGGTCCATAAATGAGTAAATAAAGTTCAGAAGTATGGCTGTATTTCAATATTGTTATTGTACATGGTAATTCAAGTTTTAAAAAAAAAAATTGAAAATAAGCAAAATCTGAAAACAGTGAGCTGTTATCAGTTTTTCCTAGTGTTGGTGGTGGTCTTTTTATACCTGGGGCAACATTGCCTGAGAGAGAAAGCTTGTATTGTAAATAAACGCTTTGTGGGATATGGTTTTGCACCTACATGTAGTGCATAAAAATCATGTACCACATCTGTCTGACTAATTAGGATCAAGGATTCATGTGCGCTGGAAGATAATTTGCATTTATATTATTTTGCACTTTTAACCAGCCTACCGGACTATAATTTTGTCTTCATTACTTCTTTATGTACAAATGGGAGCATAAATATAGTGCAGGTGCCTATCTCAAACTTACTTTCATATAGTCATCTTTTAGTGCTTCTGTCGGTGCATCACAGGTGTCCGGCACAATTTCTCCGATGGTAGTTGCTCCAAGTCGGAATGCATATGACAGACTTTGATATGATTCACCTGAAAATTGGCATAGATACAAATGACAAATTTGATTAGTTTTGCAGAAATGTATACGTTACCTACTTCAACCTCCTAAATTTGAATATTAAGAAAGATTTTTATCCAGTTCACTGCAAAATGACAGTATGGTTTGTTACCCAGGAATGCCATGAATTATAAGTAACTATTTGTACAGCAATGCTAGAATAAATGTTCCAGTTATTATTGTTTTGTTAAATAAACTTTGGAAAAAGTTCAACACATCCTCGGCTCTATTTCTTTAATACCTGTGGCCAGAAATCTCAGTGTTACAGCCAATCTCTCCTCTGCACTTATAGCTTTATGGAAGATTGTGTCCTTTTTCTGGATAGCCCCTCGCACTTTACCGACCAGCTGGTAAAAGTTAGGCCTTGTTATACAGGGGGGTTATACGGAAAAAGTTGGAAAATGTGTGTTGATCTGTTTCTGCACTTATTTCCTGGACCAGGTTAAAAAATGCGCCTTGCTCTTCATGTTTCAGCAACCATTGTCTCTTCCAGTATGTTCTTTTGGTGTTATTTTTCTTCTTTCCCAATGAGTGAACAACAAGTGCGGCAGCAGCAGCACGCTTCCGCTGGAATGACTGTATTCGTATGAACTCTGCTGTGCATGTGTGTACCTGGAGGAGATTTTAAAAATAAAGCTCAACACTGGTTGAACTGAGGTAAATGTCATTTGAGGAGTGAGTGTGACAAGGGCGAGGATTGTTACGGGCGGGGGTGGGGGAGGGGTTAACTATGGTCCTTGATCAAACTTGCTCTAGGTAGTACAAGTACAAAGCAGTGCAGCCTAACTACTCCTAGAACTATGACTGAGGTTGTTACACTAACCTCATAGAGGATTGTGTTCAAAAGTCCCATACGTTTTTTTTTCTGTCGCTGAAATCTGGCTCTGTGTGTTCCTTGGACTTTCAGTCTCAGTGCATGTTGCACAGTTCCAAAAAATTAAATCCACAAAAGAATAGTTTCCTAAAAGGATAAATTCCAGCACCACCGTTTTGAAGACTCAGTGAACCTAGTGAATCCATCATATAGCAACTGACCACTAAGGTGTTCTTTGGATCCTCCTCTATTATCTATACATCTGTAGCTAATATAGCGCCCGGCCAAAAGGGTATGGGGGGATGACCACTAGAAACTGACTGTGACATTTTGGACATTGTAACGTGTTTTACTATTAGTATTACCCATAAGACCATGTTTTTTCCCCATAAGACTGTGTATAAAACTGAAAGTCAAACTGGTTCCCCATACTCCCATAGGATAGGGCCGTATGAGGCGCCAAGTGTAAATTTATTATTTAACGCAATTATTTACAAATAAATCATTATATAATATATAGTTCATTATTTAACCATTATTTAAATTTTATTTACAAATAATATTGCGTTAAATAATAAATTTACACTTGGCGCCTCATACACTCTGACTGACACTGACAGTACTACTGAGCATGCTGAGGTAGTGACTGAGAGTGAGACTGAGAGTCTCCAAACGGTGGAGCTGGAATTTATCCTTTTTGGAAACTATTCTTTTGTGGATTTAAATCTTTGGAACTGTGCAACACCCACTGAGAGTCAAAGGAACACACAGAGCCCACAATACATACGGAAAGTGTTACATTTTACAATCCTTTTAAAATAAGAGAAAAAGATCGAACCTACCGTCGTCGTTATGTGCGCCACCATATTGAAAAAGTCACGTGATGAGAACTTGCCACACGTCATGTAGTCTTGGTTCAAGACTCTCCTGTTATTAATATCCTCCCACGATCTATCGCCACAAGGCCATTACCTACCCATTTGTGCCAACTGACTGATCTACTGAAAGTGTTCTATATTTTAGATATAAATAATTCTTTACTTTTTATAGTAAGATAAAAAAGGACCCGGTCGGGATTCGAACCATGGTCTTGATATCTGATCTGATATCTCCCAACCACTGGGCTACCTGCTCTACGTAAAGACGAGCGAAAGTCCTACATCATAAGTGAAATCGAGATTCAAATCTAAAGACTCAGAAAAAAAGAGGATAAATGACCCGGCCGGGATTCGAACCGTGGTCCCGATCTACCAGAGACTACCTCCCAACCACTGGGCTATCTGCTCTACGCAATGACGAGCGAAATTCCTACGTCATAAGTGAAATCGTGACTAAATTTAAAGAAAAAGGAAAAAGAGGGTCAAGGAACCAGCCGGTATTCGAACCATGGTCCTGATCCACCAGAGACTATTTCCAAACCACTTGGCTACCTGCTCCACGGACAACACAATTGATATTCCTTCGTCATAAGTGAAATCATGATTCAGAAATCATGACTCAGAAAAAAAGGGGGTCAAGGACCCGGCCGGGATTCGAACCGTGGTCCCGATCCAACAGAGACTATTTCCAAACCACTGGGCTACCTGCTCTACGCAAAGATGAGCAAAATTACTTTGTCATAAGTGAAATCATTATTCAAATCTAAAGACTGTGAAAACACAAGGAACAAGGACCCAGCCGGAATTTGAACCGTGGTCCCGATCCACCATAAGTGAAATCGTGATTCAAATCTAATGACTCAGAAAAAAAAAACAGGATCAAGGAATCGGCCGGGATTCGAACCGTGGTCCCTATCCACCAGAGGTGATCAGATGAGCGTGTAACCAATCAAATCAGAAATTAGTGTCTTTTGTATTGACAGAACATTGCAGCGCTAATGACGCATTTAATGCCTACTGTACGAAAAGGTAAAGGCACAAAGTGACCCGACACTGATGGGATAGTAATTCAGCTTGGAGTTAGAGGGGAGTTCAATATGGGAGGGTCAGCAACAGGGTCAGTAATGACCCGTTAATTTTTAAAAACACAATTTAAACCTACACAGAGTACGTTCACAAGGAAAGACCAAAAGAAAGTCATTTCAAATAAGTTTTTTTATCAGTACTTTTACATATCAAATCAAGTAATTTTAATTTTGCATGCTATAAAATAAATATATTTGTAAAAACTCTGAAAGTCTTCCAAGTTTTGTACAACACTTTAAAGTAATATGAAATCACTTGGAAAAAAGTTCAACATATTGCTTTTTGGGGGGTAATTGAAGAGCATTTAAATTGTTAAAATATTTTTTATTCTCTGATTTCTTTTAAACTTTAAGTATAACTTGTTATTTATTTTATTGTTAAAATATATTTCTTTTTTTTCCCTATAATCATTTTTAACTTAAGTATGACTTTTTAAAGGGTATCTCGCCAGTGTATTAATGAATGACAACATAAAACTAAACTGGAAGAAAGTAGTACATTTAAAATACGGTACTTGAAATAGGTAAAATATGCAGTAATAGTATCTGAAAAATGTCTGATAATGCAAGGTGCTGCGGCATATTCAGCAGCCACTGCCAGAAACACCGGGGCACACTCTTCCAATAGGCTAAGCGTACTGGGTTCTTTTACGTGCATTACACAGTAACATACTGGACACCATCTGGTAGGAGACCTATCATCTGCTTTACGTCCCATCCCAAGAGCAAAGTAATAATGGTTAAAGGTACAGTGTATATAGGAATGGTACAGCTGACAAAATAGTCACAGACACTGTGTGATCAACCACAAACAATGAAATAACACACTTATGAAAATTTGGGCTGAATTCGTTTTGGAGTCAAGAGAAAACGCTGATAAAAACCATGCACAATTTTTAGCATGTAAATACTTTGTCCTTACTTTTGCTTGCAACAACCGCAATGAGATGTTGCATGGTTTTTTTTAAAGGTTTTCAGATGCAGTTTTTTTGAATATTATGACTTCATTTCAGAGGATAACATTTTATAGAAAAATTGTAACATGAACTTCATAATCAGTTAAACCTAACAAAATTTTTTTTGTCTTTGCCAATCCTGAACAAGGTCTTTAGTGCTTTAGTGTCTTGCTTAAGGACACAAGTGTCAAGACCGGGACTGGAACCCGCACTCCACTAGTCAGAAACACCAAAGCTTGAGTTTGATGCACTTGCCCATTCGGTCACGACACACCATGATGTGGAAGTCAATAGCTGATGAGCCTGTGAGGTTAATAGAGTATTAGTTTTTTTCAAAGAGTTAATAAATTCCAATCATTATCGTTCAATATACATGTACACACCATAAGGGCTACAACCTTTACAATTTGTGTTACAAGTTTTATTACAAGTTTCAATAAAACCATTGGCATACGATTTGGGATTTGCAAACATTATATTTGGCCCATTTGGAAAAAACAGTAGGAACATTTTATCAAGTACAATATATGACCTACTTTTTTTTACATAATTATGGTTTAGGCTTTAAATGAGTTTTCAGGATATTGTATAACACCTGGATTTGTCAGGAATTTCACGCCAATACCTAGACCTATACATGATTAACACCAATGCAGTGAGTAAAGCAAAATGCTACCCAAAAGATCTCGATTGCCACTCGAAAATTATCCATTGCTTCTCAATAATAGCATTCAGTGTGTACAAAACATGTAAAGTCTAAATGTTTTGCTATGCAAAAATGCTGGATGAAATCCCTACTAATATACAAGCCTACTTTGATTGGCGCTGTATAATAACTTGCAAAACTGACATTTGTATAGCGCCCTCTTTTCGTTGATACTGTTTAGCCTTGGTGTTTTGTTACGAAATGGCTGATGTTGAGTCAATGCTGGCTAGAACAGCGGTAATCAGAATCGGCAGTGATGATATTGGGGGCTTTAGATATTACCAACTTTGGCATTATTTCAGATAATTACTCTCAGAGGATCTGTTCAGGTACAAACTTTATAACCCATGATTTCTCACTAATCTATGTTTTCATGATGATTGTCAACTCTGATATTACTTTACTTAAAAGGTTCAGTCAAACTCCAGATTACGAGGGTTGTGAATGTATTAGTGTAAGGACTCATAAAGTCTATTGTTGTGGATGACATCACAGAGCCCTAATGGGCGACGCGATATTTTTTTGAGTAGTACTACTAGTAGTAGTACACTGTAGTACTGTACATGTACATGACACCATGGAGGTAGAAATTTAAATTCTACATGTACGTCCATGATGACACGTACAGAGCATGATTCAGCACAGAAAAAATTTAATATTAACATTCATTAGGTTCACTCTCTAGCATTCTGTTCTTTTAGTAGTAACTACTAGTAGTCTAGTTTTATACGATACATACCTAAACACTAGGCTACCAGTGGCTGAGGTCACTGCAACCAATATGAAAGGGTTTCCAGAGAGAACCACTTTAAGAAGGATGGAGCTTCTCTGCCCTCAACAGGTCCCCATTTACCCCGGGTGAAGAGAAGTAAGTGTCCGGGATTCAAACCCACAACCTGGAGTAACTCAGCCACTAGAGCTTGAGTCAAATGCACTACATAAACTGCTCGGCCACAAAACGCTACATGAAGTTAAACTGGATATAGTACGTCTGTCAAAAAACCTAGAGCCAGTAGACATGTACATGGACTTGACTGTTTGCTCCAGCAGTTAGGAAAAGCCCTTTACAAATGCATCAAGCTGTTTTCATTCTTTCAGAGTTAAAGCAAGAATCTCGACGAGGACACCATCAAGTGGCTTGAAGTCACTAAAATTACCAATCAAATTTCATTCAATGTTCACCTTGGTCAACGGATCAAACGAAAGAAGAAGAACAAGCAAGAAACTATTAAAAAAGTCTCGCAACAACTTAAAAATCTCCAAAAAAATATAAAAATTCTTGTCATTCTTGTCAAATTGTGAAAGGGGGAATTTAGGTTACATTGCTTCATTATCATCAGTTTTTGAGCTGGGAGTAACAAACCACAGAAGGTGTCACTAAAAACCCATGAAATACCTGAAGAATTGGAACTTTTAACAATTTGTGTTCGCATTTATCAATTACACCAGCTACAATGATATGCTTTAATATCAGATTGATGGCTCCATGCTCCTCCAATCTTCCATGTTCTTGGTCAGCTCGAAATTAAGTTTCTTGTAGTTCATGAGGTCTGTTCTTCTGATAAGATGTACCTCTTCATACAGTTTTTCAATGGCTGGTGGGATATCATCATCTACACCGGCCAACTGGAGTAGTTCCTTGTTGTAGTTCCACTGCAGCGGACCCATCCTGTGTGCATAGCGGTGGGGCATTTTCAACTCGTTCCGGCGATGGTCATAATCCTTTTGGATGTCGGCGTCCATTTCAGATTTACTGGGCAGTTTCATTGTGCCTTCCAGAGCAGCCATAGCGAAACGCACCTGACAACTCAACTGCGGGAAAGGGCAGACTAGCCAAGGTATACCAATGAAGGACAGAGAAGGGAACCGTGTGTGAATGATGTGTTTATATAGAGGTGTGACCCGGTTTCTGTCGACCATGACTTCACACTCTGGTTTCAAGAATGGAAGGTTGTAATGATAACCGGTGCACAACATCAGGACATCTGCCTTAACACTCTGGCCATCTGTAAATACAATTGTCTCATCCTCAACACATTTTATACCAGGGACCTGTATAAGATTATCAGGTAGAGAACACTCGATGGCTGGGCTAAGATGGCTGAGATAAATTTTCTTTACATTGGAGCAAAGATTTAAAGCGATATCTCGACCAGAACTTCCCGCACCCAACATCACCAGAGTCTTCCCATCGAAGTCTTCCGGATGCCGGTAGTCATGGCTATGGAGCAGCTTTCCAGTAAAGGAGTCCACACCGGGAATATCCGGGAACATTGGCACGGCAAAGTGACTGCAGAGAAATGAGTTAACAATAACGTTTCTATATTATTCAAACAAACTTCTCTAGAAATACATATGGAATACTTTGAGATGCCTGTCAGGCATAATAAAGTACTTTACTGTATAAGAACTGCATATTGTTTTTATAACTGTCAGACACTTTTGCTATTTTTAAATTTTTAATTGTTTTCAAAAATGAGATATCGCCAAGCATCACAAGGACACTCTAAGGTGAGGGCTACACGTAACTGCTAATTGGCTGTCGAGCCATTTCAACTGTCACCAGGGACATGTTGTCACCTACTCAATGGGGCTATAACAGGGTTACCCCCTTCACAGTCTGTAAGGATGTACATTTAGGCATGGGTATCATCCATGAGAAGCCTGGCTGGTGCCTTCCGTACTTTTTGCAAAGCAATTATAGTTAAGTGCCTTGCTCAAGGGCACAAGTGTCATGACCGGGATTCAAACCCACACTCTGCTGCGGACACCAGAGCTTGGGTCCGGTGAACGAGACCGCCCGGCCACAACATGCCACACGACACCCAGCTATTTCACAGATGTAGTCACATAAACTAAGGGAGTGCCTGAAAAGTTCAAATGGCGGGCATGTTCTAAGTGGATCAGTTTAAAATGGCAGGCATGTTCTAAGTGGATCAGTTTAAAAGCATTCCAGCGGGCAAACAAAAATCTTTCCATTGGACAGCCGGAATGTTCCATTAAAATGTTCGAAATGGTAAAAACAGGCATAATTCTTTGCGCGTGGGATTATTCCCGTAGTTCAGCACAATGTCGCAGTCCAGAAGAGCGCTCTGACTGTCCACTACAGTGAGGCAACTTACTTACGCTTAGAAACTGCCAGACTTTTGAAAGTCACCCTAATCCACTAAACATTATGAGCTATATCACGGCAGTAGACTTTATGCACATGACTTGCACTTCATATGGTGGCTGGACGACATAAATGCATAAGGTTAACTAAAAATGGTTTCAGCTCTGGTCATGCCTACATCACTTAAGATCTTACATCCCATGCTAAAAGAACCTCTTATGCAGGTTGGATGGATCTTGCTTGAATGATTCTACTCAGGCCATTCCACAAAAAGTAGGAGATCTATCCTCTGCACCTGCTACCCCCACCTTTCCCTCCCTCCTCAAGATTTACAAATGTGTCTTTCCTTTTAAACGATTAGATTTCCAAGTAATAAACCATAAGGGAAACTGACCAACTAATTCAATTTTGGGGTGAGCAAAGTAAAATTGATTAGAACGGGATTTGAACCTGTGACCTACAGGTTAACGTGCCAGTGTTCAACCAACTGAGCTATCTAGCCCTATTATTGACGGTCTCCCTATTTTGTCAATATCGATAGATATTCATTAGAAGAGTTTGGTAAAGAGTATTTTGAACACCCTTACCCATTACAGACCATCACAGCATCAAATTGGTTGACTTGAGGTGGGGCGTCTGGGTTGTCCACACTCTTCACAATGACTTCCCAAGATGTCTTGCTGCCACTGATGACCGGTTTCACAGACTCTACTCTCGTCAGAAGCTACAAATAAATGAAATGCGTCAAGTCGGGTTTTTAAGAAGGCTGAAGCACACATGGGAGAAAAGGATTAAACGGGGTAAAGTGATGAAGTGGTAGGGGAGATATTTTGGGGAGAGGAAGAGCTAGTGGGAGAGGCAGAGCTTGTGTAAGGGAACGGCTTGTTAAGAGGGGAGTAGTAATATTATGGGGAAGAGGAGCAATGGCAGAACACTTTAAATTTGGAGGGGGGGGGAGGGGAAAGTCATTAAAAATCACTCCTGTGAGGCCTCAAAATAGCAGCCAAATAGCGCATCTCAAAACCACCTCCAATGTTTCCAATTGGACCACTTTTAACTTGAGAAAGGAATTCTTCGGAGAACTGTGCCCAGTTTCACAGCCCTGCTCTCTGTGGAGTCTTACTCCTAGCATCACAGCACACGTGTGTATGCCAAGAATGCTTGGTAAAGCAGGCATTCGCACACAAGCGCAACTTTCTTGATAACTTGATGTAATATGCTTTGATTGGTAGAACCTAGCACAAGCTGTCAGAGAGACATCTAGAAGCCTGCTACAAAGAACAGATGGCTCCACTTTATCAGAGGGTAAGATCTGGGTACATGTGTGTAGGTTTGTGTGTCAATTTTGTGCACAAAGTATATGTATGCACAACTCTGGGACCTGATACCCCACCAAGACATGTAGAATGGTCCAGCCTAGGTCATCAAGGAATTTGACTCCTCCATGGCATTGCATGTTATGTAGAAAACTGTGAAATAATTTAAAAGTGCCATGACTTTGTGTTACCAGCACTTACTTAAAGGGTTTTAAGGGAAACCAGAGCCATGAAATCGGCCCAGCTTTCACATGGTGTTCCCTACTAGCGTATTTTAAAGGTTTGTTACAAGGTTTAACTCGGACATTCATTGGTGTTTCAAATGATAACATTCCAGTACAAATTATATTGTTTGTGTTGGGTACCTGTGAAAACTGACTCAATCTCATAACTTTTCATTAAAAATGGTCCTTGTCTCACCTTTAACCTTTCGTATACGTTGAAAGTTGTAGCATACCGTTTAAGATACTTGAGGACTTGTGTGTGTGTAATGAACGAGATTTTGCCACCCTCATTGACAGGAAGATCTGGGAACATCATCACCTGCTTTGGTAAGTTTGTCCTGCAGTGATTAAAAATGGAATTTGCACGATATAAATAAAATAAACAGGAGTAATTTATTTGCGTAATGAGACACGCCATTATCCTTTGTGTACACAGTTGAAAGTCCATGGCTGAAATTGAAACTGTGCACATCGAGCCAGACCGTGAAGATCATCGCAGCTAGGTCAAAGACAAAGTACAATACAGGTTTGGTAATTATTCATACATTGTTGTTATATATTTCTGGTAAAGAAACCAAGGATGCCTCACATTAATCACTGTAGCTCACCAAAATGAGAAAACATATAAACAAGGGTGCTTGCTATGTGAACCAGAAACACCGGGGTTAAACCCTACTCTTCCACGATAAGGGTTCTGGGTGCTATTGCGTGCACTACCAACCCTAATACACGAGACCTACGGGTTAATGACCCATTGGAAGGACAAAGCAATTATTGTAAAGTATCTTTGTCGAGGACACAAATGCCACAACCGGGACTCGAACCCATGGCTCTTCTGATCAGAATCACAAAAGCTCGAGTACGATGCTCTAAACAGCTCAGCCACCAACGCCATGATATCCTTTCCGTTTATATCAATTGCCCATGGCTACAATGTACTAACTAACAACTTGTGTTATGAACTCACTCTCACTCACCTGAGGTGACTGTACATGCTGGACTGGACAGGCTGTCCATATTTATCGGTGCCTACTTCATCCGTGTAAACCCAAGCACCTCCTATGTCATCTGTTTGTTCGTAGAGGACCACCTTGAAGACATCAGGCTTAGCGCCTAGATATCTTGCAGCACACAGACCTGCAGGTCCACCACCAATAACTGCTACTCTTATCATGATGTTTGGATTAACTGTTTCTATTTGAAGAGCAAAAATTGAAAGGATTTTATTTTAGGCAGTGTATATTGTGCTGGCACTGAACATGCTCAGTGATTAAGTGCTTTGGTGGACTCGGACCATTGATGAATTTCAAACTTTCTTTCCCTAAAAAAAAAGAAACCATTGGTAGCCACAAATCAGAGAAAGAAAAGGTAATACTATACAATTAAATGGTGGAGTACACCGTTAACAAGAAAAAATAGGAATATTCTAATAAAAATTGTTTAGCCTTCGAGAAAGACTTTGCTAAGGGTCAAAACGTTAGGCCACTTATATATCTATTGCATTTATACCATACATATAGGTCCTTTTGGTTGGTAAGTAGTTTGCAACAGCTAATTCTATTTTCTAAAAACAATTTTAGGATGAAAACAAAAACCCCATCCCAAAGCGGCAGCAGTGGGAAACTGTCAGTTGAGTAAGCGGGAGGCATTCCACTGCCCTATGCAACAGTGGTTGAAAATTCCTTTAATTTAATACTTCTTATAATGTCGGTTTCTTAAGTACGTGTCAAAGAGGATGCTAAAGCTTAGCTAGAACAGTGCTGGCATTACATCCATAAACCTCAACTTTTTCTTTTCATTCTGTTTCATTTTTTATTTCTACTTTATTTTATTTCTTTTTATGCAAGTTCGCCTTGTAAGGGGGCTACAAGAAGAAAATGGTAAAAATTCTGATCTGACTGCCACTTTTTTAGAGTAGTATCTTATTTACTCAAATGAGATATTACTTTTGGTAGCAATGAGTGAATAAGTGTCAGTCGGATTCGGAAATTCTTCCGGAAAAAAAACCCCCCAAAACACAGTGGAGCTGAAAGTGAAGGTATGAATTGATATTCGTTTTAAAAACAGTCTAGACTGTACAGAAGGATGGAGGGAAACTATTCCTTGACTAGAACTGCCTATATAATATGACTATCAGGTGGAGACAATAGGGGAACAAGCCTCGTTCTTAGTCTTGGTCTTAGTCTCATTATAGAAAGTAGAGGGAAACAATGCATCCAACAGGCAAGGAGTTCTAGAGAAAGAGATGTCCATTCAACTTCAAGAGTACTATTTCATCATTCTTAAGTTGCATTTCTGCTACCTACATTAGTAACTGGGGCACTATACTCCTTTTTTTGAAATTTTGTCATCTTCGGTCAAACTAGCGCCACATTGAACCAAATTGTACATGACGATGGGAAACCTCAACTTGCTATGATTTTCCCAACACCAAGCAGCCACAAAAAATGTCCCAAAATGACAATGAGTTACTGGGTCTAATTGAATGGTTGGTTTGACCAGCTGATGCTCTTAACGCTAGCTGTTGACTGCTTTTTGTTTGCTAATTTAAAATTATCCTTTTTTGCGACCTGATGCAGGCCTTGAACTTCCCTCTTGAAGGGGCACAGACATTTTCCTCTGGTAAGGGGTATTCGACAAGGAAAATGTAAATTTGTATTGGAACTTTGCAAAGAGCACCACAATGGAGCTCCATGGTCTGATGAATGCTGATCAGTTTGGTCTCTCCAACACGCAAGCCGTATGCTGGTAATTAATGGTATGCTGTGTGCAACGCTGGTCTCAATAACCAACGGTTAATGTTTTTATACATGAACCGTTGCGTTGGTTACTGTGGACCAGCATTGCGCACAGACTACCACTGATTACCAATGGCGGAGCAGCCACATTATACTGACAGGCGATGATTCTGAAAAAAAAAAATAAAAACATTTTTTGCAAATTTGTTTTGCGGAGTGGATTTTCTGGACCAGCTCAACGAGAGTACAAAGAACAAATAACCTAATTTGGGCAAAATCCGATTTAAAAAAAAGCTGTGTACTGTAGGGACTGTCAGACTGTAAGCATGGAGGAAGAAATACTTCCTCCATGCTGTAACTAAGTGTAACTCGGTGGGTAGGCGTGTAAAAAACGTGAAGGGCAAAAAGTTTCGAATAGGATTTTGTACCTTGTAAGTTGTATGAGGTTCCTGAAAACGACAGCGGAACAAACCTCAAAGTTCCATGAGTAGGTGGCACCCCACCCCCTAGCCCAGACCAGGGCTACCCACCCCCCATCTACAAAAAATGATTGAATAATCCCTGCCAATGCCAGTCGGCAGTACAAACTGCAGAACAGGGACATCGTCATTGGCGATTCGGTTGAGCGCAAACTAGAATCCCGCGCAAGTTCGAAACTTGCATGCGCAAAACTCGGATTTGCGCTCAAAATTTCTACTTTGCGCTCAACGTTGACCAAACATCTGAACATTGGGCAGTTTTCTCAAGATCTCAGTAAACAACATCAAAAGTTGCAAAACTTGTGTACTACTTACTATAGTAATACTATATTTAAATTATAGTATAATAAAGGTACTGGATCTTATCACTAAACTGTACTTACCAAATACTACGTGGGAATTTTCTTCAACTTATTAAACCTAGTACTTTGAGAATGAGGTCAGATACAGCGTCATTGTGGGAAAACAGTAATTCTTGGGAGAACTGGCGTTGCCGTTGCTTTCGTGTGCATGTGAAGAGAGCTTACGCAATAGATTTTATAATGTAGATAGCAGGGGCGCCCTCTGTTGTCAATGTAACGGGCCGTTGTTGCTGTCCAAAGATAATGGGGGGGGGGGGGGGGCCGCAGCAAGCACCACCACAGGGCACAGTGGCCCAAACATTGATGGGCCTGAACATCTGACCATAGAGCAAGGATCTGACGTAACACTTCGAGGCTCGTGAATAACGCCAGATACAACCTGACTAGATGTTGCCAGATGTAAATTTTGACCTAGCATTAATTTCACACGAAGAAATAGTGAATAAAACAGCATACATGGTGTACACAAAATTATGCACACGCCCGCGCATGCAAACAATCGAAAGTGCAATATGGGGATTAAGTCGATAAGTTACTACAAATAGTAAAACTTGCGGGTACAACCATATGTAAAATCTCTTTTGGATGGATGGAGTGTTGGCTCTGAAAAGAGCCGGTGTGGTCTCGACATTTTGAACGGTAAACTCTGCTCGTCTTCAGGAGATTTAGTTCGTCAGCTTGCACTTTCAATTGTTTGCATGCTCGGGCGTGTGCATAATTTTGTGTACACCATGTAGTGCTGTTTTATTCACCATGTCTCGACCAAGCATAACGTAGATATGGAAAGCTTACGTCACAGCACGTTTATCCAATGAAATCATTGTATCCAATTAAATCATTAGGCCTGGTGACCAGTGCATTGCTCGTTATCCTTGCGGATAAAGACGGGGGACCAGTCTAGCTGCACATGGAATTGTGAACGCGCGATTAACCCAGATTTCACCTCGTGATTATTCTGCAATATTATACTCGTATGCAGCAATTGTATGATCATGTTTAGCGACTGTGGTCAAGCTTTCCCGTTGGCAAGACAGCACCGTGGCGAAACACTGGATAGGGCCTGGTGTAAACATTTGCGACAATGCGACGGCACATACGACACTACTATGCGACGTCACGACGCGACATGCGCAGTTGACGACAAAGCGGCTAGAAACCCGAAATGCGACGACCATTCAAACTCTGCAACACAATCATGATGTGTGAACAAACGAACGAAAGTTATGGAATTCCGTGGTCTTTATGATCAACTTCTCTGTTATTTGTTACAAGGGCTTAAGGGCTTAATGCAGCCATCCAGGGAGCGCACGACTGCCAGCAAATCTGTTATCAAACACACAGTGAATGTGTAGTTCCTTCCTGAGTTATCATAAATACGGGCGGTATTCAAACAGCACAGGTTGTGGTGTTGTTTGATTTATTTCAATTTCTAGACATATAAATAAACAAAAATCATGACAAAAACAACAGAATCGGAAAAACAAGAATCAAGAACAACATAACCAATTTAAGCCGGCCAGGATAGACAAAAGTGTACCTAAACACTGTGACCCAAAGGCCTGTCTATCCAAGCTTAAATGGTGACATAAAGACAATAAATTTAAACAAGGAATACTACATATTATATAAAGGCAAAAAAAGTAAAAAGTATAAAATTTCAAGACCAAAATTAGTTAACTATGAAATTTAGTAAAAATATAAAGCACAAATTCATTTTAAATTGAAGACACTCAAGGAAAAAATAAACGAATAAATATGAATAAATAAATAGATAAATATGAATAAATAAATAGGAACAAATCAATAGGAACAAATAAATAAATAAATGAATATGAATAAATAAGTAAATACAAATAAAATTAAATTACACAATTTAAAAAGGAAGTTAATAAAATTAAAATAGAATTTAAAATAAACGCTTTAAACATGTTAAACGAAATGGCAGTGGCTAGAATAGGCGGTCAAAAAATTGAAAATCAGAATAAATGAAAATATAAACCAAACAAATTATAATAAACAAAAACAGTGTAAATAAATGATTTAAATGAAAATAAGAAGAAAACGGGAAAATATTAGTAAACAGCGCGGCTGCGTTAATAATTTGAGCGTGATGCACCTGCCAGCCAGAATTTAATTTTGCCCGTAAAGATGGCGTCTATTGGGAAGTATCTATGATGGACACTATAGGAGTGCACTGCTTGGTTCAGGTGTATGCAGACAAGTTTACCCAAACCTAGGTGCCATAGTTATTGTGTCCACCGTCTCAAAAAGGCTTACGGACTTCTGGTCAAATCGTTGGAGCCAGTGTGTGAAGTGGGCGTAGCTTACCGTAATACGTCACACGTATTTTGGATTGGAATAGTGAAAACTAGGTAATAAATATTGTAATCAGAGCTAGGCTTGGAAGATGCGGGCACCTTTACGCCAATTAAAGCCTTTCTTTATGGGCGATGTAACGAATAACTTTATTGTTTATTGCTTAGAAAACACATACATTGGACATAGTTTGGTCAAGTGTTCGTCGGTGCATTTCAACCTTGGCTGTCTGTGTGGCCGGTGGCACTTTGCTGATTTGTTGAGAGAATAATAGTAATCATTCGTAAGAAAGGTGTTCAAACCTTAAACTATCGTCTTCACGGTGCATTAAGAGACGACACATTTTTTTTCATTCCCGTTATCATGGCTTCCAACGTGTCTCATCCGTACTATCCATTGGGCTTGGAGGTGCCCCACTACAAGGAGAACAGTCTCGGTATCGCGGTCACACCCATTACACTGGGCTCCTTCACCGTCATCTTCGTGTGCCTCTGGAAGTACGTGAAGCAGGACCGGTTTAACCGTCTGCTAGGATCATGGGAGAAGGCGGCGCTGTGCTGGTGGGGGTTGTGTGGTTGCATCCACATGGTCTTGGAGGGGTATGTCAGCCTGAACAGCACAACATTTCCCGGGGAAAACAACATCTTGGCGCAAATCTGTAAGTGTCCGTTATAAATAGAGGAACAAACACGAAATTATTGCAGTTTTAGCGCGTATCGAGTACCAATTGGTACTCGATACACGCTAAAACTGCAATGTACTATAGCACAAACGAAAGTTTTACACGGTCTGGCTGCAAACAATCGCAATACGAAGAGAAAGTGCCAGAGCTTATAAAGATAGTAGGCCTATTCTGTTTGGTGTAAGTGTATCCATTCGTATTTTTTTGACAAAAGGGTAACATTTTTCTTTTAAGAAAACTCACTATGGATTCTCGGTCCGAATCAGATCAGGGCCTAGAGCAAGGAGATTGTATTTGAAACATAGTTGTTGTCACTAATGAAGCGTATGACAGACAGTGCAGGCCTCGCGTGAATTCGAACCTTTCCTGGCTACATTTTGGGTCACGACTTTACATTCTCGTTTGAAAATCAAAGCTACCCATTTTCACGGGTTCTGTGTTTTCAAACACCGTACGTAGGAGAAATTCACAATGTATTGGTTTAACTAGTTAAATTGAAGTTATTTGCAAAACAATAAACTGATGTAATAACGGTAATACTTTCCTTTATCACAGGGAAAGAGTACACCAAGGGAGACAGCAGATACGTGCAGTAAGTATAGACAATGCAAAGTGTGTTGAAAATTACACAATGAACTGGAATGATAAAATTATCATTGTAAACGAAAAAAACAAAACAAAAAACAAACAAACACCAACACACCACCTATTAGGTATAAATCAGACAGATCACTGTTTATAAATTTCACACCAGCATCATTCGTCCAGAAAAACAATCTCATTTTTTGTACCGGCCCCTGTTAATATCGGGAAAAGTGCATGTTTAATGCTCTCAAAATCACCATTGCTTGTTTCGACCGCAGCAATCGAAATAAACTCGATGCAAAAGTGCACAAATTCCACCAGGCCACCAAAATATAAAACTTATTATTATTTTGTTTTGATCACTTGGGTTGGGTGGGTTGTGAGAACCGTTGTAGTTTTTTTTAACCGTGGCCCTTGGCTTGGGCTTGAGCTTTAGGCCTATGCCCCGTCAGGTAATTAGAAAATATTTATCCGTTTTTGTTGATGAGTTTTGTGTATCTGAATAAAGTGAGTAAGAAAACGGTACCAGATAGAATTCGAACTCACTGTGCTCAGTGTGTTGAAAGATAGAGATAGTGATAACAACATTTAGCTCTATTTTTTTTTAAGCAGAACGACTTGGGTTCGTATTACATCCAAATTGCCAGAATCTTCCACCCCTCGAGACTTGGACGTTGCAGTGCTTATCATCGCTGTGTAGCAAAACAATCAACATTAAAAATAACAAGAGATTGTTCGTTTAGGCCCAATTTAAAAGAAAGGTTCCACTGCTTTTATTGTGAATAAGTTATTCTGTAAACTGTAAAAAAAAAAATTAAAAAAAACCTTAAAAGATTACGAAAAATTTGTTGATATTTCAGGTCTGATGCTTGTATTATTATCATGGAGGGACTGACGGCCTGGTTAGAAGGCCCCGGATGTTTCTTCATCATGTGGGCGTTTCTTACCAGGCATCCGATGCGTCACGTGCTCCAATTTGGAGTCTCCATTGGTCAATTCTACGGTGAGTTAATTCTGTCAGTCGTTAATTTCAACCGGTCTTTTATCTTTTTATGGGCAAAGCATGTTCACATCAAAATGTCAAGGTTTGTAATTTAAGATTGATGGGGCCTTTCTCCGAATGCTTTACACACGAGTGCGCGCCGTATAGCTGTACCACGCTAAAGTCACAGCGGGATATCGGAAGTATACACCTTTATTACGCTGCCACCATCTTGGCCACAATCCCTGTCTCAATACTGCCATTCATTGTAAAAAACAAAACAAAAACAAACAAACAAACAACAAACAAAGCAGGCTATTTCTCCTACCCGTTTTTTTTTCGAATACGCGTGAGACTTGCACAGTCTATATCATTGTTTGTATTTGTCAGTATTTAACAAACTGCCATCCACTCTGCTTGCGATGACTATTTGAAACATTGAGACCACCAATGAACTCACTCCGCGGCAGTGAAGTTAATAACGAGGAGTCCCGTCGGTCCATAAAGATAGCAGTCCCGTTCAATTTACTACCTCCCTAGGTAGCACTTAATAAGCAGGACCCTTTTTGGAACTTGTCCCAAAAGACTTACAAACGCTAGGTGGCAGCAGACTTACCAGGTAAATTTCAATTGTTAAGGTAGTTCTGAGCATGCGCACATTAACGAGAACAATGTATTTATCTGGTTAGTTTGCTTCCACCTAAAGTCCCCCATTGCAATTAATGTTTTTGAGCCCGCATGAACAAACAAAGTCATTTCCCTCCAGTAATTAAGAGACAGATATCAACTCTGACAAAACTTCTCTAAACAACTTTAGTTTCAATAAAATTCTTTCATTAATCTACCGGGAAAAGTATCCCCTATAGCTAGGCCTATAAAGTTTTTGAAAATTAATAATAAACACTTGTTATCCTACACTCAGGTACGCTTCTGTACTTTTTCACTGAGATGTTTGACGGTCTCTCCCACGGTCCCCGGTTCCACCCTCTGTACTTCTGGGGTTACGTCTTTGGATTGAACTCACCTTGGCTCGTGGTGCCTCCAATCCTAATCTATCAGTCCTGGAAGCACTTGAACTTAGCCCAGGGGCTTCTGGACAAAGAGACCGGATTCAACCCAGTAAAAGCTGGTACCTTCAAAAAACTTAGATGAGTTGTTTACAATAAAACTGAAGTAATGATTATGTAGACGATAATAATTGCATGTTAAGGAAATGTTGGTCCACAATTTTGTAACAGGATTTGGGGTTGAACAAAGAACATTATCTAGAGAAGATTCGCACACAACTACCTCTGATTTAACATGCCGGTGCTCTACCTATACTCAGCAAACTAGCTCTATATTGACGGTCTCTCAATTTTTGTCAATATCTTTGTTCGGGGGTGCCAGTCAGAACTTGAGCCATACAACCGTTAGCTGCCGTGTAACCAGGAATCACACTCTAGCACCATTTAAAAATTTACCCAGTAAGTTTCCCTTTGTGGTTTATAACTGGGTTTTGTATTGGGAAGTACATGGATATCCTCTAAATACTTAGTATATTTAGTCTGGGTGATGGTGTAACGTTCACACTTGAATATAAATCAGGGTAGCCCGGTTTTTTTTGTCATTGAAGTGCCTTCGGCATCATCCCCACACACACAATCTGATGCTGAAAGACGACGCCCTACATCCAAGGCACCAACACTCTTGGAATACCACACAATAAGGCTAAGGCCCATGTCACACAAGGCAATTTACAGGCAACCAGTTCCAGGCAATCTCCAAGAAGAAAAGACATTCACATTTGAATGTGCACATATTTTTCTTAGGGATCGTGAGACATTGTTTGAAAAATTACTCCTGTGCTACCGAGGTGGTCATGTAGCATGCACTGCAGTTGGTTGCCTCCAAGTTTCCTGTAAAAGTTACCTCGTGTGACAAGGCCCTAATACTCCTATCCCACTGCAATTCATGTTACTCTTTGAGCGAATGGCGAGAAACTTTGACTTGGCACCTCTTTCAAAACCATTTTCTTAAATACTAACTCATTTTTTCTAAAAGCACAACACTTACCAATGATGTCATTTCCCTTTTAGTCATCAGATCATTAGTCTAAGTATTAGTAAACCCATATGCATTAACGCCATCTCACAGATATACCGCAATGCATCATGGGAAACCGAGTACAGCTAAAACAGAAATCAAGTCGCCATGATGAACGCCATGGTGTAGTTTACACGTCGTATAACTATGTCAAGTTTTATGTGATGTGTACATCAAATCAGCGCGTCACGATGGTTGCCGACTCTGCTTGGACTCGGATTATACCCAATCTTTTTTTTCGTGCCGATCATGCACATTACGGGACATGCACATGGCTATTCACCTGACGTCATCACAAGCGAAATCAATCTTGTTAACGCCATTTGGGGATCAGATTATCGTGTCTGTAGGATCTAGATTACCATAGCCACGTATGCTGTCAGTGCAAGAGGTCAAAAGCTCCGAAAGCAGGCAAACCATACGAATGCCGTTTATTATTTTGATTTGTCATAATTTCATTTGAATGGTTTGTTTTGTTTGGTACGATAATTGTCAGCTTTTGCGATGATTGTTCTATAAACCACAATTTCATTTGATTGTGTTTGAACAATAAAGCTGTAATTAGACCCCAGCGATTGATTTCACTAATAGGCCTACTACCTATGACATTATTTCTTTCTTTGATCTCGCTTTAAAGCATCAGCAATACAAATACCAGCAGATTAGCTTGTGTAGAGTTTTTTGTGGTGGTCCTTCTCCCCTTATGTACCGTCACAGTATTTTGTATTGTGCGCGTTTGGGCTATAAAAAAGCGCTTTTAAATTAATATGGTTGAAAGAGATTTTAAAAGTAGAATATAATGATTCACAAAAACTGTATGGTTATTGTGTAATTTCATGACAGAACACGGTCTGCTATTTTGTAGCACCAAATTCTTTACTAAAATAATTGGCAGACCGTTCTTTTAATCACTACTCACTAACTACAAAACACTGGTGTTTTTTGTGTGCATGAACAGCTATAGCTCTTGAAAGGTCAAGGAGCAATTCCAAACAGCAAAGTTTGAAATACTTGAAGCCAATGTGCCCTTTGAACAAGTGGCTGGCTGTGCTGCACCATCACAGTGCTGTGACACAACAATACAATACATATAGCGTCATTTTAGCGTTATAAACCCTTAGTATCAATGCAGGCATACTCATTGTGTAACCCGTTGGGCATTCTACAAAATTGAGAGAATTTACAGAGGCAAGTGTAAGGCAAGAGAAAGTCCACATCGCGTGCACACAAACTGTTAGTGTTTCATTCACATTATACACAGCCGCAGCAGGCCCATGAACACTGAGGGCGCTCTTGGTGTCCCTACAATAGACTTTACCCGATTCACCGATTGCTTAATATCACCTGTAGAGGCTTTAAAAATGTTGCAAAAGCGTATGGCAAGCCTTACAACAAACCCATAAATATTGCAATAAACTACTATAACGTGTCAACCCCAACTGCGGTTTATGGTGGTTTTGATTTTTTCAGGGTCTTATTATGTTGCCATTCAGGGAGGTGACTGCCAGCAAAAGTTTGCCCTTTTCGCCGGAAGACGAAATAACTGAGGGTTTACTCGTTTCCTGTGTGCTGCCAAAACATACGGGTACTTTATCTGGTTTTGGCGAAGATTGTTTTTTACTGCATATTTTCTCAAGCAATTATTACTAATGTGAAAAAAGTACGAAAATGGGTCAAAACGGTATGACCCTAATGATTGTTGAGTGGTACCGAAACTGCCGTGAGAATCAAGTTCAATAAAAAAATAAAATAAAAATAGGCAAGGTCGGTAAAGTAGTGAAAAACAACGCTTAAGTTTTCTATTTAGGATTTCACTTCATCCTTTGTAACATAGGGACAACTATCCTGCCTCCTTACTAACAGATCATAAACTATGATCACGATACTGGGAATTAAATATTAATTTTTCCATTTCAAGTTATCTGTTGCATTTTGCATGAAACTGCTGGGGTGGGATTTGTTTTTCCTCGCCAGGGAGTAACTAGATAAAGGTTAATCTATTGACAAGAGAAGGAACTTGTAAGTGTATAATATCGGTTATCCAGCCCGGTATCACTTGAAAGATATGTGGGAGGAAGGCATAGAATTGATGTTCCAAAAGAAGAACCTGTAATGCCAGGCGAAAAAACAACAACACTTAACCGGTACCCTGCCATACATAACAAAATGCAACAAACTGTAGAAGTTGTTGTATTTTGTTGTGTTTTGTTGCATTTAGCACTCAACTTGAAATCGTATCGCTAATACCGTCTGGTTGTCTTCACACAATGGTCGAAAAGCATTGTGGGAAGGAAAAGGGAGCGCCGTTTGCCCCCTTTTCCTTCCCGCGCAGTGCCTTTCGGCCATTCAGCAAAAACCTGGCGGCAACAGCGATAAGGTCCGACTTAACTGTCTGCTAGGATCATGGGATAAGGAGTGGCGCTGTGCTGGTTGGAGTTGTGTGGTTGCATATACATGGTATTGGATGGCCAAATGTGAGCTGAACAGCGGCACCTTTCCTGGGCAAAACAGCATACTTTTTGCGAAAAACAGTAAATGCTTAGTAAACAACCATCACGAACAATGACGCTAAAAATAAAACTGCAACAATTTTGGTGATGGTTTTAAACTAGAAATGAAATGGTTGTGAAGAACCCTTACCAGAAAGCGAGATCCAGAAGTTGAAAAATATAGCAATTCCATTTGGTGGGTGTACCATACCATGGCAATTCACTCCGTTGCATATACTTTTTCTTCACCATTGTCAAAATAATGAGAATGCCTTCACTATAGGCCGACACCCAACATCATATTACTCATGCTATACAAAATAGCTCTTTCGAGATCGGCATGCACCCATACCCGTATAGGCCTACATTGTTCGACTCCAAGAGCGGAGCTAAAGCGATGTGTATCTGATAAAAAGGATGGCGTTCAAATATTATACAATGAACATGTACAAGTACATGTATTATACTTGTCGTTAAGGCCTACACAGGTAAACATCACAAGGACCAACATTCATGGTTCTGCTTATCGCGGAATTCTGCGCATACAGCCCATGCTAAGAACAATTTGGTTTACAGGGCGCCGGAAGCGCAGAATTCCGCAGTAAGCAGAGTCATGAATTTGCACCAAGTTGTTCTTTGTTCATGCCACCTCGCGAACGAACTCTTGAATACTACGATGTTCAGTAAAGTGGGGACAACAGTACGAGTTGGGTGGAGCCTGTGGTGCAGACCTTCTCATTGGGCAATGGTGAGGCTTTACGGTACCAGCCTACGTTTCTACGCATGTTCAAAACGATCCTGTGCGACGATGCGACTCGCACAGTCGTCTGTGTACGGCTGGGTTGAAGTGGTGCAACTGTTGTAGACAGCAGAACTCCATTGGAACCGTTGTTGTCAGTTGACTGCGAAGTGGTTACCGGACGTCTATCAGGGCATCACAGTCTGGGTTGGCCTCGAGACCGGGTAGAGGCAACCACCTGCATGCACTGTATGCAAAAGGAGCACTTCGACAGCATAAGACATTCTTCTAGCTGTAACTTACTATAGCCCCCAAGAAAATAGTGTGAAAACTGAATTGTGAATGACTTTCCTTCATGGCGAATGCCTGGAACTGGTTTCCTGTATAACATTGCCATGTGTGACATGGCTTTAGGGTACCAGCCTTAAGAGATCTTACGGACGGGATTATTAATATTTTATCAAAAGTGAAGATTATAAACAAAAATTCATGAATAAAAAAACTAAACAAAATCTAAATGTTATAAAATGTTATTGTGGCAGGGTTTATTCACGGAAGGCACGTTTGGAGAAATTTCTAGACTCTGTGGTTTAATCCTGATTAGCCATCTTGGATCGATTATTTTTATGCAAACTGACAATAGTGGGCGTTGTATCAACTCTATACAGTTATATACGAGTTAGTATCCTTTGGTTTGTTTTTATTGATTCATTTATCTTTTTCTTTTGTTTATCAATGTTTTTATATCAACCATGTTCAACAAGGCGGCCTGGCGAAGCTTATATTAAACCCTGTTCGGCGAAGTGCAGTCGTGCAGTGCAACACATTTTCCGGGAAATTGGACGAAACTCAACGAACAATGCAACCCTTTTAATTTGAATGCCGCTTTGAGACAAGGAATGCTTGGTCAGTGAAATGTAATGCTTTTGTATGATTGTTGAAGAACGATTTCAACCTAAATTGAATCAGCCAGGCGTTAAATTAAATAAAAACTTTGTAAAATTGGCGGGAAACATATATATGTTTGTAATGCTTTGCATGAAATCGCCGACATTGTTCCATACATTATTTTTCTATGTTTTTACTTATACAATAAAGCTGTGTAGACCCCTTCAAATGAATTCACATAGCATGATGTCAAACTTGAAAGTTTGTTGACCCTATACCATTTCTAAAATGTTGTTTGAAGCGTAACGCAATCAACAACACAAAAATACCAGCAAACCAAATAAAATCCCACTCAACTAGAAAAGCTTGCGGGTAGTTTTACTTCTCAAAGTCCTTCCGCCCGTACCGTCTCAAAATATGAAGGTGGTATATAATAATTGATATGTTAATTTGTTTCTCAATGCCTATAGTTGGTATTTTGTCGTTTTTCCCTGTTCTTTCTTGTACTGCGCTTTGGTCAAGTTTGGGAAAAGTGCAAAATAAACTAGCCTTATCATCAATATCATACTTTTGTAATAACACGACATTCTTATAATGGCGCTTCGCAACAACGTTTAAAGGTGTCTCAAGCTCTACTCATTATTCTTTCGACTGGTTTGAGGAACCCTACGCGTATGTGCATTTGGGACACAAATCGTGAATTTGTACGCAAGTTGTTACTGAAATATTTGCCAATACTTACGTAAATAATCAAGACACGGGGGAAATAGATTACTTCTTTAGTTCTTTCAAATCAACATTATTATTGATGGCAACAACCACATACACAAATGGCTTGTACGAGTTTATAATTATGTCCTTTGCATTTCTATTGACAAGTGCATTCTCTTTAACGCGCCACCTGTATATCACCAAACGATTTATGTCGAGTAGTTCATGCCAAACCGATATACTGGCATTTTACATTGTCTACTTTTTGTTTGAACTGAAACAACATCATCTTCACTTTTATTGTTCTTGTAGTGAAACTCGAAAAGACAACCAAAGGCGATTAACACTATAACGCGATGGAAGGAAAGCCCCCCAAACGGGAACACAAATACTAAGGAAAACACACGTAAACCCAATCCATGGCAGTATCTGGTCCCGAAGAAGGATTTGAACCGTGCACTAGAGGTAAAAGGCAAGCGGTGAGCTACCTTTATCTATAACAAACTTTAAACCAGACCACGCCAATAAACTTTAGATTTTGCGCCACTGCAGTGGGACAGTCTGCAGTACGGTCATCAAACCTGCCACACCGCCACTGAGTAAACTACTGGCAGCTCGTACATAAAGTTTACGACATGGAAGACGACTGGAGAAATTAAAGCTGACAGTAGAATATTCCCAACGATTTCCCCCAAAGTCAACGACACAATGGTAAAAGAGACCTGACCAGACGGAAGTCAAAATCCCTATCCTTGAATTATTTCCTGAGGGAAGAAATCAAATATAAAATTAATTCAAAACATTGGATTAACCCCAGTGTAATTTTCTCTATTAATGCAACCCACTCTTATTGAGTTCTTCTCAGACTTGAACTATTATGGTACCTAATACTTTAGGTTCACGATATTAAGGGGCGCCACCAATAGTTTCAATATTAAAAAAACCTTAATTGTTTAAAGAAGTTAGTCAAATTCAGGGGAATCACAACGCGCTAGCAACCCTATTTTTTTCATTTAATCAAAACATTTCGGCGCCTCGCTGTCTGAAAAACCACGGTTGGAATCAAGCAGTCTCCTGCACCGAAGGAAGTCCACCAGCTTCTTTGGAACCACAAACCAAAATGAAAAATTTACTCTCCCATTGTGTCACCGCAAAACTTCACTCAAATGTCGAATTGTTTTGCTTTCTTAGTTTTCTTTTCCTTATTTTTGTTCCTTCTTTTTTTCTTCTTTTTTTTTTGCACATGAGGCCAGCTAAAGTCCGATGAACCTCTCAAAGTTCTTTGGTTTGGTTGTTATTGAAACCTCAATGTAATTGCTAATAAAACATTATAACCAAAAATGATCCTAGGGTATGCGGGCAAGGAAATGTTTCAGTCAGTATTGACAGCCTTGAATCACAACTCTTTTTTTTTGCAGGGGCCTATATAAGTACAATGAAACACAGGGTTTGGGCGCAACAACAGTCATTCGAAACAAAAGTTAGGTTGTCGTCCGCTTCACCGTGCATTAAGGAGTGTGGTCCTTAACTACCCGTGATCATGGCTTCCAACGTATCTCATCCGTACTATCCATTGGGCTTGGATGTGCCCCACTACAAGGAGAACAGTTTCGGTAACGCGGTCACACCCATTGCCCTGACCGCTTTCTTCTTCATCTTCATGAGTTTCTGGAAGTACGCAAAGCAGGATCGGTTCGCTCGAGTTCTAGGATCTTGGGAGAAGGCGGCGCTGTGCTGGTGGGGGTTGTGTGGTTGCATCCACATGGCCGTAGAGGGGTATGTCAGCTTGAACAGCACAACCTTTCCGGGGGAAAACAACTTTTTGGCGCAAATCTGTAAGTGTCCGTTAAAATGAAGAAAACAAAATGACACAAGTAATTGGTAATTGGTGATTATTTATGATAAAACACAATAAGAATCAAAAGGCAATTTGTACTATTGATTGATGATATAAACTAATAATACGTATTAAATATCAGCAGAATTATTCTAAAATTGTACCCACGGTTTTCCCAAAGTTGCATACAAAATATTTATGGATATAATAAGAAAACAAGTTCAACATGTTTAAAAGAATCCTTCGAAATGGTATTTTCCCTCGAAACCACTTTGTGCCCTTGACTGCTATTTCGAGGTGTTGATATTGATTATTTCGGGGGAACGAAATATGTTATTATCCGAATTATTTAGGCAATTTTTTTTATATTTTAGTAATCTTTCCGAGATTTTCGCAAAACTATAATACGAACTTTTGCGCGGTTTTTATAATAATTTGATAGATTTTTTTTTTTGCCGTTTTTCCCGTATTTTTCTTCTTTTTTTCTAACGCGAGGTGGAGGGACAAAAGATACACAAATTATGGAATTCCGTAAAAAGTCTTTGTGTTTCGGTGTACAAGTAAAAACTTCGATACAATATAAAGTGACTTAGGCTAGAGATGCAATCTTAGCAATAAAAGGGTTGCCAAAACATTCTGCTGAGCATTTTTAGTTTAGTTCTCTCAACATAGGAGAGCCAGAGAGTGAAACACAACTTCATAATTTAAGCTGTAACAAAATTTGTATGATGTACTCTAAAATAATGGTTTCACAAATGAAAAGGCACACCAAGGGATCCGAACAGTGCGTAAATTATTGCGAGGTAACCCGTTCTTGTGCGGTTCCTTTATTCTGCATTCTTGTGTTTTCTTAATACCTAAATCTGTTGGCGTGCCAGTCAACTGAACATTGTATTTTGGGCTATGGTTGTAGCTCTGCCTGCATTTCGTCACATGTTCTTCAGTTTGTACTGGTAATTGTACCTGCAATTGATGTCGAAGAACATCAAAAAAAGTAATTCTCATAGTGCACCATTTCTAGGTCTTTTAGAAATTAGAGAAAAGGCCACGCTTATAGTCATATCAGCAATCTACAGAAATTCAATTTAACTGCAACATTCCCACAATGAATGAAGAAAACTAAATTGAATGACCGAAAGGAACGCGGCAAAAAGCTGTTGCAAATCTGAATGCTGGTTAATAAATTGAATTGTTATCTTTGTTTTAACCCTTAATCGAACGACGCCGGAGAACATTTTGCTTTGCACATCAAGGGAAATGGAATGACCGTTTTGAGGAGCTATCAATTTCGCGCTAAATAGATTAACGCGACGTTCAAGCTGTCTGCTTGATATTTCCGAAAAATGACAAGAGAAATTTTTGAGGGAAAGAAATCATATTATTTCGAGGGGACACGGAGTACCTTCCCCGCTTTTGGGGAAACGGTTGGTTCTGACACAGAACTGTGCAATATTTGGTCGAACTACAAAAGACATCTTCGAAGACTCGGCAACCTGGAAAGCGGGTAGACCACCAGTAAGATCTGACGGCAAGGATCCACTCTGAATTTATTAGATTGGGTCAAATTCACACACTCTTCTAAAGCACCAGTATAAAAAGTATGAACGGCCCAATATGGTCCTGTAAGTTTCTCGTCCTGCCCATGTCAATGTTTTGTCCACACAAGAATGCCAAACTACAAAAACAACACAAGCTAGGGTAACACGAAGTATGGTTGTGGTGGCAGAACTTGGTACAGATATTCAATTTATGCTCGTCATGCGCGTTGCTCTTCATCGTGTTACTCAATTGCGAGTCACCCGCTCCATCGCATAGTTAATATGATTGGTCGTAATACTTTTCAAAATCCATTGGGTTGTTGTTCCGAAACAGAGCTGGCCACATTGGACATAATCATATGTGGTCTTCTTGCATGTTTAGTTTCACTATCGTCTAACATTGCTATGGACCGTGCAAGTCTTGCACGAATTGGAACATTTATTGGAACCTAGCGTCGCCACTTCACATCCACTTCAATGTAGGGTCATCGTTTGGTTTTTGCCAACGTAATGCTTATTCATAGGCATAGTTATAAAGAAAGATACAATGAAAGTCACTCTTGAAAGTTTCAGCTGAATATAGTGTCTACTTGCTGAAAAAGAAACAAAAAACCTCTCACGGTATTTCCATACAAATATCGAATCCATCCATGTTTAGAGAGGGGACAGCAGTTCACGACCGCATCTCTTGCCGCAGCATTCCCAAACGGACAAGAACCCTCAGCAAATCTGAAAAAGTTGTTAAGATTTAAAATGTGTTCAATAATTTCTAATCAACGGGTGCTATTATCAGACAAACTAATTTCGCCGGTTGCTTTCTGCACCGTTACCATGTTAACATATTACCAACAGCTTTTGGATAAAAGTTACACAATGTTCAGGGTCATTACCAAACGATGACACTACCTTTAGTGTGTGACGGAAACAAAATCGCGCGCTTTCACGGGTTCCAGTGTTCGGAAACCCGCGAGTCTACTAAAACATTAGTGAAACTATAACAAATACATTTCTGTGTGTTACAGGGAAAGAGTATGCAAAGGGAGATAGCAGATACGTGCAGTAAGTATACATTATAAATTGTGATTATTTGAACAGTTTATGTTTTTGATTTGTTCATTCGTATGTTTGTTGGGATGTTTGTTTTTGTATCGGGTCCAGTGCTTTTTCCTTCGGAAGACCGCCGAGTCTCCTCGGACTCCCGCCCTTGGAAGCTCAATAGAACTTGTACAGTGTATTTCAAGGGCTAATAATACATTGGGTCCCGATCGACCGGCTTGTTGGGGCAAGCATGGAATTCGGCACACAGTCAGAATGTGTCATGGGAAAGGAATTTGGCTATAACGGCCATCGTAGGTGTATTATCCTTTGAAAAAATATTAGGTCGAGTATTTTCCAAGTTTTAAAAATATCTGTCCTTTCTTGTAATTCTTTTTTTTTCTTCAGAGGAATCTGCAATGGCACAATAGCCAAATATTTATCTCATGACATACTCTGACTGTGTACCGAGTTTCATGTTAAAAGAATATGAAGCTAATGTGGAAAAATATGTAATGGTTGATATTTCAGGGCAGATGCTTGTATTATTATCATGGAAGGACTGACGGCATGGCTTGAAGGTCCCGGATGTTTTGTCATCGTGTGGGCGTTCCTTAACAGACACCCAATGCGTCACGTGCTCCAGTTCGGAGTCTCCATTGGTCAATACTATGGTGAGTTACTGTCAAATTTTTTCCGGTATTTAATCACCATTGAACAATAAGGCTTAATTTCTAATGATTTAGCAAAGTGCCTAAGGGCCTTTACGCCTTTCGCCGCAAACCGAGTTTCACAAAAAAATGTTCTGTCGTAAAAAGTCCCGCTCCGGCAACTGACATTCGCATTTATTTGTAATAACTGTCTTTACTTTGTTATCCCACACTCAGGTACGCTTCTGTACTTTTTCACTGAGATGTTTGACGGTCTCTCCCACGGCCCCCGGTTCCACCCTCTGTACTTCTGGACTTATGTCTTCGGGATGAACTCACCTTGGCTCGTGGTGCCTCCAATCCTAATCTATCAGTCCTGGAAGCAACTCAACCTAGCCCAGGTGCAGCTGGACAAAGAGACCGGATTCAACCCGGACAAATCTGGCGTCTCAAAAAAAAAGTAGATGAGTTGTTTGGAATGCACATGAAGTAGAAGATGATTGCGTGCAAAAGAGTGTTTCTGGTTACTTGTTTCTTGCACCATTTTGTATTTGGGTGTACATTTATGTCTTTCAAAAGTATCTTGAGATAACGGAGTAAAGATTTTAGAGAGTAAAGATTATTGTATGTGTGGGTTTGTTAACCCCTCTTTATGAAAGTAGCAAAGAGCTTACAGGGTCATCCCATACAACAGCCAAACTTAAATTATAAATGCATGAACAGCTTTGATAAAATTGAAAATAGTTGTAAATGTTCAGATTTGCACATAAGTATGTTAAAGATGGTCTTGGTTGTGATAAACACTTGCAATGTTTTCCTTGAAATGCTAACTACATATTTTGTTTAAGAATTGAGTAAAAAAGTGTTTTGTAGTCGTTGTGCTTGCTTAAAGGCGATATCCTAAGCTCACGGCACCAATACACCTTGAAGTACAATACAACACAGTAAGGCTTCTACTCCTATTTATCCCTTGCATTAAATTTGTGTTGTTGTTTTTTAATTTACTAATTTGCATGGTAATTGCTAAATTTGCATTACCATTGTTCTAAAACATCAAGTTCTTCTTAATCTTTTTGTACAACAAAGCCGTGTTTACTAGTAAATTAATTCACACTAATATCAAACTGAAAAGTTTGTTGACACTTCCAGTAAGACCCTTTGCATATGACGTCACAAACCCAAACAGCGCCCCTTTGAGGTCGAACGAAGCCCTACCTAGGCAGGGACCTTTGTGTGCGACGCGTACACGCGTCTACGTGCGTTTGCATCGTTTGACCTCACCGATGGCGGCCAATGCATGGGGTCTATTCTTTTGGTCTTATTTCAAACATGAAGCTATTCTAACGCCAGCAAATTATCTGATCTTAATGATGAGCAAACTTAAAAGTTGGTTGACACTATGATTTTCTTTGACCTTGATTTCTAAGTATTCTTTAAGCTATTTACATAATAACATACCAGCAAATTTAATCATCAATCTGGAAAGTTTGTTGACACTTCCATACCCCCAAGTTATGTCTTACATCACGCATGGCGCTTTCTAATACCAGCAAAATACATGAACCACTGAAAAAGCTTGTTAGAGTACACAATTTTCTCTGTTATTGCTGTTTTTGTTTTGTTTTCTTCTTGTTTGTTTCTTTTATTTTTGGGTGAAGCATCCTGTTTACTACCAGCAAATAAGTGACCTCGATTCAGAAGGAACGGTTTGCAGAGGTTCTCTTGACCCATGTTCCTTACGGTCTTGCCGTCTTACACTTATGCATGTAGGCGATTTTGTGTGATGGAATGGTTTGTAAAATTTGCCAAAAGATGAATAAAACAACTCTTGAATGATGTGAAGCGAGCCTAGTTTGGTTTTCTATGAGGCGACGCAAGCACAGTAGTTCGACTTCATTTCAAATGTTTTTATAAAATCTGCATTCTCACTATAAAAGAATCTACTTCTGTCACAAAGTTTGCAATTAAAAACGTTGAAACAATGGTATTTTTTACAATTCAATTGAGCAAAAAAAGTGTAGTTTTGCCAACTTTGCAGCGGTGTTAAAGTTTGGCCGGCGTGTGTGAATATACGATTTTACAATTTAGATATAAACCAAATTTTTAGGGGTTAGTCAGTTGTTGAGCAACCGAGGATACTTTTTTTACAGTACCCACATTAAAACCAGATTAAGCCACGCCCATTTGATATCTATATGCACACCAATTACAACACCCGCACCATACGGCACCGCACCTATCATAGTTGCGACATCTGAACGGTATTGGCCAAAAGTTCCTTTCGCAAACGACGCCACCCAAAGTTTGACGACTCTTTCACCGGATGGTTGGTTTGGTATGGGTTATAGAGCCGGGAATATAAAAGTTATATAACCAGAGCTGCGTTTATAAGATGCTGGTACTATTAATTATTATTGTTTTGTTTTTTTGTTTAGTTTTAAACCTTAACCTCACTTATGATTTTGGCACAAAATTTACAAAACTAATTTCAGCACAAGAAAAAGAACGAGGTAGGATATAAGTATCTTTCGCAACGAAGGTTTTTAACCCTCAGGCTATCTTACTGGACAGTAGTACTTCACCTGTACTATCCATTGGGGTTGGAGGTGCCCCACCACAAGGAGAACAGTCTCGGTAACGCGGTCTAACGGCAAGAATCGAACGACAGCATGGTATAAACTAATGATTTCTCGAAGGGACATCGCACGTATAAAATATTAACAGAAATATTCTAAATTATGTCTTCGGGATGAACTCACCTTGGCCCGTGGTGCCTCCAATCCTAATCTATCAGTCCTGGAAGCAACTCAACCTAGCCCAGGTGCAGCTGGACAAAGAGACTGAATTCAACCCGGTAAAAGCTGGTGTCTCCAAAAATCTTAGATTAGTTGTTAGAGTGAACTGATGTCGAGGATAATTTCGTCTTAAAGAAGATTTTTGAATATTCTTTGCTGGCATCATTTCGTATTTAGGTGTAGTACATGTCTCTAATAAAGTGTCGGGGTTTTCAGTCTGACGTTTGGTATCTTTCCTCGCTTTCACCTCTAGAACCCCGGTTCGAATCCCGCCGGTGCTACTGTTTGCATTGAGTTTTCATTTCCTACTTGATTGTGTGGGTTTTCACTGGAATAATTATCTGGGGCTTTTCTCCGACATCTAAAACTGAAATATCCTTACTTGTCTTCTCTTCATTGGGTTATTAGCTTGTTTAGTGATGAATTTTGCTATTTTAAAGAATCCTTTGCTTCACAATCAATTAATTTTAAAAAAAGTGTGAAGGATTTTATTTGAAAGCTTGCAATTAAATATGATTATTTATTATGTGTGCTTTTGTTAACTCCTGTTTTTATGAAAGTGGCGGGGAGTGTGCAGGAAAACGAAATGCATGCAATACAGTAAAGCCAATAAGAAACTCTAGTTTGAATGATTTGCGGCAAAATGCGTGAATGTGAATACTTGTTAATGATTTTTTTAAAATTCTGTTCTGAAATAGGCCGCCAGGAAAACCTGGATTATTCATTTCATATGTAGATTTAAAGAGACGTTCTTGTTACAATTTCGTGTTTTAAAAGTAACTATTTTGCATGATATTGCTAAAGCTTTGCAATGATTGTTCTAAAACAATACATTTATCTTATTATTTTTGAATACTAAAGCCGTATTTACACGCCAGCAAATGAATGACATAAATATCAAACTGAAAAGTTTGTTGACATTTAAAGCACGAAGCTATATATTTTAAAACCAGCAACTTGAAACTGACCTTCATATGAAGTTGCTGGTGTTGTTGGTTGACACTGTTTTCGAAGCACAAAGCTATTTTAAAATACCAGCAAACTCAGTCATTAAACTGGAAAGTTTGTCGACACTTCCATATCTTTACGATATGTTTTACATAAGCAGGACGCTTTCCAATACCAGTAAATAAGTGAACTTGATTCAGAATGAACAATTTGCAGACTGAGGTGTTCCTTCCGGTCGTTCCGTCTACACGTGCAGGTACCAGATTATGTGTGATGGAAAAGTTCGTAAAAACAAATGAAAACAAAACAAACTACTCTTTTAAGACCGTGCAAGTCTCGCGCGTATTCAGACATCGACCTATTGTAGTGGGCGAGTTTGTTTCTTTCACGCTTTAAAGCAATGTAAGTGTGACCAAACCAGACCAAGCCACGCCCACCTGAAAATCATGTGCGCACAATCAGAACACCGATGCCATACGGCATAGCTGTCTGAACCGTAGACGCCAAAAAGTTCCTTTCGCAAACGAGGCCACCAAAAGTTTGATGAACCAATCAGAGCTGCATTTAAAAAAAATGCGTGTACTTGTTTTGTTCAATCAACAATATTAACCATCAGTCACGGTTTCGACGCAAAATTTACAACGTTAATATAAGCACGAAAGAAATACCAGGTTGGAAAGAATAATCAATCGGAACGAAAGTTTTTAAACCGTACTGTGGTACTTCACTCCCTTGATCATGGCTTCCAACGTGTCTCATCCGTACTATCCATTGGACTTAGAGGTGCCCCACTACAAGGAAAACAGTCTCGGTAACGCGGTCACATCCATTGCCCTGACCGCTTTCTTCGTCATCTTCGTGTGTTTCTGGAAGTACGTGAAGCAGGACCGGTTTAACCGTCTGCTAGGATCATGGGAGAAGGCTGCACTGTGCTGGTGGGGGTTGTGTGGTTGCATCCACATGGTCGTAGAGGGGTATGTCAGCCTGAACAGCACAACCTTTCCAGGGGAAAACAACTTCTTGGCGCAGATGTGTAAGTGTCTGTTAAAGATAGTATTATTGATTTAATAATGGTTATTTTAACGCTCACAAAATAAGATAACAATAATGGCTTCTTATATACAACGCCCATATCCGTCACTCAGTGACGCTCAAGGTGCTTCAACATTAAGTATTTTCCTGCAAGGTATGTGGGGCTTCGTTTGAAGTATGAGACCTACTCCTTTACATAGCACCATGTAATGGTTTACAAGGTGCTGTGGCGCAATATGCAGCCAATCAAACCAGGAACACCGGGGCGAACCCCTTCTCTTTTCGATAAGTGCACTGGTTTCGTTTATGTGCGTTACACAACACTTGGGCCCAACGGCTTTACGTCCCATTCGAAGGACGAAGCAATAATGGTTAAGTGTCTTGCTTAAGGACACAAGTGTCACGACCGGGACTCGAACCCACTCTCTACTGAGTCGGAAACACCAGAGCTTCAGTCCGGTGCTCTTATCTGCTACTACTAGTTGACATTAGCTAAGACTTAATCTGCAGCCTTGTACTTTATTATTATATCGCATATATGGGCATCGCACATTTTGCAGAATTTCACGGTTTTGCCCCAAGTTGAAAGTATTTTTGCCCCAACGAGTTGCAACATTTACAGCAATACTTCCGTAGGTATTGAAACTTTTCCCAAAATTAATTAAGCTGCAAATATTTACGGAAATATTGTATTCAAGGTCTTCTTAACCCACAGCAGTTGGAATGAAAACAGTATCTGAAATCAGTACATCAACTGCTCAAACCCGAGGAAAAAAAAGAGAGACAAAAGTCACAGTCAAAAAAATGTTTTGAATATACGGAGCTAAATGAGCAAACTTGATTAGCTGCAAAACCGTGAATATTCACGGAATTTACCGTAACATATTTATAGCTGTGGGGCAAAATCGTGAAGTTTCCGTAAATATGTGTATTCACTTTGGGGCACAACCTCGACTATATACGGAAATATTGCCATAAAACATAATATGCAATGCTCCCTTCAGAACCACTGTTCAAACTGGTTTACCATGAAGAATGAGTGTATGTTTGGTGCGAGTTTACTCTATTGCAAGCAAGTCATTCCATCGCAAAGATTTTGTGACACTCGTTCTTGAGAAATATCTAATAGACTCTCGTTCCAAAACATAGCAGGCCACACATGGACGTTATGTATCTTATGGTATTTAGTTTTTACCATTATCTAACGATACTATAGACACTATGGCAAGTCTTGCAAGAGTTCGAACATTCATGGAACCATTGGTTACCACACTTTACATTTTAGGAAACAAAATCCCGCATTATACTGGTAGAACGATTGATTAGTGTAATTAATTCATATTCCTGTGTTGTCACAGGGAAAGAGTACACCAAGGGAGATAGCAGATATGTGCAGTAAGTATACAATAAATTAAACAAGATTTTTAAAATTTGTTTACCGAGTTTATTTCTTATTACTGAGTCATGAAGCTCACTGATTATCTAGTTCACAACAGTAGGCTACTAGTCACTCAGATAAACAACTCCGTATAATAAAACTACCGTTCCTCACCGTTATCATCATCATTGATCGACGACACCTTGCGAATGCGCGCTGCACACGTTGACGGTTTTGCCACATGTCCCAAGTTCCCGCACCATCATTGTCTTGAGCAAACATTGTCTTCCATCACAGGTACAAGTCTTCCAATGGGTTTTTTCACTCTATACACGGGGAGATGCTGTCCTAGAAATTTTTTTCTGAAAGCGCTCTCTTTTGACTCAACTACCTTTAGCCCACGTTTTGGGGGACCCTCTACTCTGGGATAACCCACCCCCTCCCTTTAACGGGACACTGGCGTCTTCCCTTGGCGGTTTAGCAGAGAAGATATCTAGATGATTTCAAGCGGAAAATCGAGGTTTTCAATGAAGGAATTATTCTGTCCCAAAAAATAGCTGTTTTTAACACCCTTCTAGGCGTGTCAGACCCAGTCTTTAGCCCAACGCTCGAAGGTTCCGATATTCACCTCCACACATCTAAGATAATATTATTAGTAGTAATGTTTTTTGTGCATTTTCCGATGATTATTACAACTAAGTGACTTCTTCTCATCATGCCCAGCTATTGTCTATGATGATACGAGCCTTATTTGTCTTTGTTTAATTAAATATGTTTAAATTAGTGACAAGTGGATCCGCTCATCGGGGGGGGGGGGGTTGATCTCGGTGGTCAGTATTTGACATGAGATATTGCACTAAACCATTTAACAAAACATTTGTCCGCCCTAATAATAATTAAACACAACTCTAGGACCTGACGCTCCCCCTTAGATATGTGGAATGGTCCAGTCTATGATATTAAGGACTTTGGCTCCCCCATGTTATTGCACTTTCTTGTGAAACTGGCGAAATAAATAAAATGTGTCACGATTAAAGGGACCCATTGCCTTGGATTTGGCGCTTTTGGCTACAAAAATTGTTTGAAAGCGTTTGTTAAGAAATCAACATAGTTGACAAGATTTTTAAAAGTAGGCTATAATTATGATCCACATAAATAATATGCCTAGAAATTGTATGGATTTTCTTTTTACTTCATGAACTTACACGGGCCGTCATTTTGTATGAACCAAATTCTTGTTATAGTTCAAGAAGTAAAATGAAAACAACACAAGGTCGAGGCATATTGTGTAAGATCATTATAATTTTACTTTTAAAGCATCTTTTCAAGCATTCCATAACAAACGCCTTTAACCGCTTTTTATAGCACAAAGCGCCACATCCGGAGCAAAGTGTCCATGTTATACGTAAGGGTTATGTTATTCACTTTAGGGTTAGAAGAATATGAAGTGAGTGGGAACATCGATTTATATTTCAGGTCCGACGCTTGTATTATAATAATGGAGGGACTGACGGCATGGCTTGAAGGTCCCGGATGTTTCGTCATCGTGTGGGCGTTCCTTAACAGACACCCAATGCGTCACGTGCTCCAGTTCGGAGTCTCCCTTGGCCAATACTACGGTGAGCTTACTGTCAATTGTTTTCATCCGGTATTTAAGGCTTAATTTCTATGATTTAGCAAAGTGTCCAAGGGTCTTTACGCCCTTCGCCGTAAACCGAGTTCCAACAATAATTTTTCTTTCGTCAAAAAAGTCCCGCTCCGGCAACTTGACATTCGCATTTATTTGTAATATATCTTTACCTTGTTATCCCACACTCAGGTACGCTTCTGTACTTTTTCACTGAGATGTTTGACGGTCTCTCCCACGGTCCGCGGTTCCATCCTCAGTACTTCTGGTTTTACTTCTTTGGGATGAACTCACCTTGGCTCGTGGTTCCTCCAATCCTAATCTATCAGTCCTGGAAGCAACTCAACCTAGCCCAGGGGCTTCTGGACAAAGAGACTGGCTTCAACCCAGTAAAAACTGGCATCACACAAAAAAATAGATGAATTTAATTATCAGCCAGAATGACTTTTAAGCCAAGTCAGCTAAGAGATTCGTTTAATACTTGCGGTCATAATGGTTTTTGTTTTTGTTGTAGTAATTTCTGCCCATCAGCCTTTCTTCTACCCCTCCAATGTTTTTGGTCTAGTCTACGCCTCACATTAATCACACATTAGCAGGGTGCGCATCAGTCCAGCTCAGGTATTGTTCACTTCTGTTGTTCACTTGGAGGGTGGAGGCCTATTCAAAAAGCTTGTGCAGCAGTCTCTGCTAGGGGTGCTGTGTGCTTGAGTAATGTTGTACTGATATTTGGATTTGGTGGAGGGCTGTGTACGTTTTGCCAGGGCGTGGCCGGAGAGAGCCACACTGCTTTGACCAATTAAATTGCCAGCTTTGACTTTTAAAAAGCCCCCTGGGTGCCACACAGACTTATGGCAGTTCTACCATAATCTGTTTCATACCTTTTGACCATCACTGAGCCCTATTTCTTGGTCCTTATTTACAGTTGTTTTGTCTAGTCCAGATCCTCTCAAACGTGCGTTAATGCAGCCTAATAAGCTGCCTTAAAATCATTTATAACTGTAGAGTAAGATTGGGGATTGGTCAAACCCACTAATTCGTAGTCTTGTAAAGTAGTCAGTAGTGCCAAATAAATTATTTAGAAGTAAAAAGAGCATTTTACTCCAGGTCTTGTCCTGTGATTTATTCCAATTAGTCTCGCTGTGACTCAGTCCACGCTATCATTATTAATCAACCCAGGGTAATTTGACATTTTACAAATGTACTGGCATTATATGCCATTTGCAAGAAGAACTGCTTAAAATTAGTAACCTAAACCCACATATTTATCATAATTTTGTGATGTAATAGTTTTTTTTAAAATTAAATTATTATTGTTTACCGAATCTCCCTAGTTTAATTTGAATGTTTCACTACGTAATAATGTATGATTAGCCTACGCTAGGCCTTGGTGCCGTGGGGCAGCATGGCCCTGAGGCAGCAAGGCCGTGGGGCAGTGAGGCCGTGGGGCAGCAAGGCCGTGGGGCAACGAGGCCGTGGGGCTGCAATGCCTTGGTGCAGCGATGCCTTGAATGCCTTGGTGCAGCGATGCATTGATGCAGCGATGCCGCGGGAACGCCGCGCACCTGCGTTTCCTAGTGGTAAAAATAGTGTTTAAGTCTGAAGTTTTGCAATATTTTGATACGTTAAATAATTGAAAAATAGTATTAGCTGTTGCAAACTGCTAACCAACCAAAAGGATATATATATGGTATAAATGCAACAAAAATAGTTAGTGGCCTGACGTTTCGATCCTAGCAGAGACTTTCTCGAAGGCTAAATGACAAGACTACAAACATAAACAGGTATAAGTGTACAACTAATTAAACACAATTTTTCAAAATACATTCCATTTCAGTTTCCTGTAATACAAATATCATTTTTAAAACGTAATTTATTGTACTAATAGTTATTCCAAGCCATTAAAACTAATCAACGTACAATTTATTTCCACGATAATAATTATGTGTAACGTGTAAGAGATTTCCGCACGGCACTGCATTTTGGTAAAAACTTTCTTGTCCCACGTAATGTCAAAGCATTTCGCTCGCCACAACTCCTGTCCTATGGCCTGTGAGGTAAATAAAATTGCCGCGCGGTGCGCTATTTTTGCAGGTTTCAAACTGTATGGAATCTGTTGGAGACTCAAGCTTTCAATTACTAATCTTATTTTTTTGTGTGAGGTCACTGCCTGTTACAGCGCCCTCTTTCAATGTGTGAAATCTACACCAAGAGGTGAACTCTTTGAATTTCCAGGGTTTTGTTCGAAGGCATTATACGGGGACAACTCTTGTCCATAACCTAATGTCGTTTATTTGAAAAAAAAAGTTTGAAAAACACATTTCCGTTATCGTTACTTCATCAGGTGTCAAGTTGCCTTAGTTGAAAATGTATTGTTCTCCTGAACCGCATGTCATACTGCTATAATTCTTGTGCCGTTTTATGGCTTACAACACATGTAACTATTTATTTAGAAGCGTTACCCACTTTGACTTTTACTTCTGTTCATTTCCTGAACCACACGTCAAAAAGTCATAATATTTGTGCCATCTTGTAAGTCTTAACAGAAGTGCATTAAAAAAAAACCCTGAGTCCCACTTCTGCTAATCAGCTCATCGGTAACCACCAGTGTTTTCTAGGTTCCGGGCGCAAGCTCCTCGAGTCCTCTGATTTAACTTACTGCACTCCACTGCTAGCTCAGCTCACAGCTTCTCTTCCCACAGGGTTCTGTTTTTGAGAGAGGCGAACAGAGCAGCAGAACGAACGCACGCACTGCCCTGGCGGGGCCCCTTTTAATACTTGTCCCTTCCCAACTTGACAATTGTCCCAACTATTGTTGGGACCTGTCCCAACTTTAGTGTTAAACTTGGGACGTCCCAACTATAGTTGGGATCGCCCATAGAGCTCAACATGACACCATGATCGATCATCATGGCGTGGATTACTGTGTAAGACCATGGAGGTCCGAATACCTCCATGGTAAGACCATGGAGGAAGGTCCTCCATGGTAAGACCATGGATGTAGAATAGATTCCATAATGGGAAAGACTGTAACACTTACTGCAGACGCCCAAGCTTTCAGTCAATCAGCGTTAATTAATAAGATTCTTTATTTCAAACCCGGGTCTGATGGGCTCTGTATACAAACTCATGTAAAAACTGATGATGGAGCTAGAGTCTGTCGCGAGCCGGTGCCATGCCCAGGACGAGATTTGGAAAGAGAGTATATCACTCATAATGGACCGCTAACTCGGCGTGTTTTTCATAGATGGTTCTGACAGCGGCCTCATTCATGCTCATGCCGGGGGTGACGCTAGTCTCAAAGTATAGGCATACGCATTTAATTCCCTTAAAACCAACATTCTAATTAATATCAAATATTCTCAAGGAAAATTGGTCTTAAAAACTTCATACTATGATACTTTATGTTTTTAGTTTATTCATGGGGGGTGCTTTGTGTTTACTGCGAGCCCAACTATAGTTGGGACGCCCCAACTTTAACACTCAAGTTGGGACCAGTCTCAACTATGGTTGGGACGATTGTCAAGTTGGGACGGAACATCCTCTCCTAGGGCTCACAAACTAGGGCAAAAAAAGCGCTGATTGGCTAAACTACGCGTATAGCACTCCTATGCAAATAATGGTCACTCACTCTCGATCTCATGTACAATCTGCAATATAAAAACTATACACGACAATGTACAATGTGTACAGAAGTAATCACTTTGTATCCAAGTTCACAAATAAAGTGATGCACGTACTATTAAGGCACCCCTTCCATACGTTAAAGTTCGTGTTAGTATTAAATTATTAGCCATAGTCTATTGTCTACAATCGTCAATTCTCAAGGGAAAGATTTTAGATAGCACATTAATTCAACCGGTAAGTTCTAAAGAACGTATTGAGTAAATAAAGAACAAGTTCTGTTCGTTCCTGTTTTAAGATTCTGACAAAAATAATGTTAAATTGACAGATACTTGAGCTCCCATGACGAACTGTTGTTGGTTTACTGCAGCGTCTACATTATTTCATGACGGTTGTAATACATTAATAAAGCTTTGATTTATCAATATCAGGAAGAGACATTTTTGTCACAATACCATGATGCATCATAGGTCCTACTCATGAAAACTTGAGAGGGCAGCGAATTTCGCTCAGCCCCACTTAATGGCCAAACATTCATGCGCCAAGCTGATTATAATAATTTAGTAGGCCCTCAAAATCTTTTGAATAATAACGTTTGGGGTTATGCAATTAATAGATTTAGTAATTATAACAATATATCACAACCTGGGGCTCTGTGCTTCAACTTTTGAGAAGATTTGATAAATACAATTTATCAAGTCGGTACTATTGGCTTGGGAATGGAAGGAATGCCTCATGGAAACTGGCAGCGAGTCAATTGGGAAAAATCACATTTTCGGGATGTTTTTTTTCTTCAAAAACTCCAAACGGCTGACCCACCAAAATTGTAAAAGAGATCTGAAATTTAGGCTAGTTGTCTGAAAAATAACTGATTGATTTTCAAGAGGACGTCCCAACTTTGGACAATTATTGTCAAGTTGGGACGGAACACATCCACCGGTCTCATCCAAGAAGAGGGGATGGCCGGGACCATAGCGTAGCGGCTAACGTGTGGATCAATGTAAAGGTTGGACGGAGGGGGCGTCCTGCTCTGAGCGCAACAGCAAAACAATCTACTCTGAAGCTAGCCGCGAATTCTAATCAGCCGCCGCGACGAATGAATAATCGTCGTACTCTATCTCCACACACACGGACGCACAACTTTCAGTTGCATGACCGTGTAGTAATAGTATTGGTAACTTTCGTGTACAACAATATTCATGCGGCGCATAATGTGGTGTGTTGTTACGTAAGATCGGTGAGTTTGAAACTAAATTCCATCTTATCTAGTAATACTATAGTATTATTTAAACCGATATTTACCTTATCTAGTGTTAACTCAACGTGGACAAGCAATCATTGATCATGATAACCAACATAACATTTTGATTACCATTCTTTTCTTGGCACTATTTAATATGGGGCTAAACACCCCCTAAGTTTGATGATACCTAATAAATAGACCAAATTATTTGAATGATTAGCTTTACCACTTTCACAGCATGGATGGAGGTTTTATCACAGTATGATGAGTATCTGATCACTCAGTCACTAGTCTTCGTACCGATTGGTCAAACCATACAGTAAGCCCTTGCTCATGGTCAAACCGGCAAACTCAGCAGAGAGGAGTATTTAAAACTGTCTGACCATATGGAGGAAGGAAATGTATTTCCTTCCTCCATGGTCTGACCATGGAGGTAGCTACCTCCATGGTCTGACTGTGTTTTACCAGTTTACCGAGTGTTGACTGTTACGTTAGACTTTATACTTTTACTAACCTACTGCTGGCACTGACTGCTGGACTTGTAAAGTTGTAGCTAAAGCTAGCACAAGAATCAAGATATCCTGTTGTGGCACCGGTTTCCGATCAGGATAGCCCCCTAACACTAACAGGAAAGTTGATCATCAGACACAGAAAGTAAATGATTTTGAACAGCGTAGTGACTGTTTTTGTTTTTGTTTGTTTTGCTTTGGGTTTTTGTTTTGTTTTGTTTGTTTGTTTTTGTTTTTGTTTTTTTGCTTTTTTTTTGGGGGGGGGGGGGAGACTTACCAGGTATGAATAATGAAAATATTATTTTTTCTTTATATAATAATCAGGAGGGCCACAAGACAGATAGAGAAAAGATAATAATACGGTTTAGATAGGACACTATATAGTATTATGATGTATATTGAAATGGTGTATAACAAGAATTATAATAAGATAAAACAAATAAATAAATAAATAAAAATGGTAGCAGGGATACAAACGTGGAGCATGTGGGTTGATAAGTGGGTAATAAGCGGGAAACATTCCACTGAACTAAAAAACAATGGTTGAAAATACAGCTGCAATTTGATATGTCATGTAATGTCGGTGACTTTAAGTCACACCAAAGAGGGCGCTACAAGATTCACTGACTTAATAGCAAATAGCAAATAGAATGGTTTTTAATTTATTTTATTTTTTTATGAAATTAAAAACAACAACAAAACAGTGGCAGTGGTGGTATGAACACGGAGCATGTCGGTTGGTAAGTGGAAAGAAATTCCACTGAGCTATTCAACAATTGGTCGAAAAAATATCTGCAATTTAGTAGGTTATATAATGTCAGCGAGTGCACGTCAAAGAGGGCGCCATTTACAGCTGTCAGTACTGTATTTGCTGTGTATGTACTGCCACCCATTCTTAATCAGTTCCTTGAGAAGCAGTTTCTATCAACTTTCTGTCAACTATCAGTGTTGCATTAAAAATGTCTCAAAACTGTAGTTGTCTGCACTGTCATTGATGGATGGTGAGACAAATTAGTTGATAAAAATATAAAGTTCTAAATACGTGTGTTGTAAAAACAAATCTTTATTTTTCCTTTATTTGCATTCAGTCTTTATCTTAAATTGGCAAACATGAATTATTTTTTAAGGCTCATATATTGTATTTATTTTTCAATATTATCCTGTCTTCTTTGTGACTCTTAATTTCTGCTGTTTATAATTTTTCATAATAATAAATAATTAAAAATTACGCATCTGCTTGTCATTTTTATATATTTTTTTTGTGCCTAAACAGATCAGAGAGTTAGGGTTTAAAATTGAATAATATTGGGTTTTACACAGGAAAATTGGCCAGAGCGAGATTTCAACCTGCCAGTCAGATGCCATTCAACCTGTAACTGCTGTGTCACCCGGGATCACACCCAAGTTAACCATATATCTCCTGCTCCTTCCTGCTTAGCAAGGGTATTCCTTTAAGGAGACTTGCTAACTACCAATGTACTCTACACTATTTGAAGGTGAAAAGTGTCTCAAGTGTACTGAAGACTAAAAAAGGTTGTGTGACGCGAACCCTCTTATCTGATTAAGCTCTTAAAACAAAATTAAAAACTGACAAGCAGGCTTTGGTGAAGGGCGGTCAGCTTTGCCTACAGGATCCTCGTCTTCCACCTGCAGGACCTGGTTCGAATCTTGCCGGGGGCACTTTGTGCAAATTGGGTTTTCAGTCCCTGACCGGGTGGCGTGGGTTTTCCCTGGAATAATTCTCTGGGGCTTTCCTCACTCATCTAAAACTGAAACTTCCTTCCTTCACAACCAGTTTTACAAATTAAAGATGCCCAGCAAAGCATGCAACTGTACTGTATACAATAATGCAGCCAGCATGCCGATCGGTGGGCGGAGGGCACCAGCACGGCTCCACAGTTGGAGCCTCCACCGGGGGACCCCTGCTGGAGAATCCAGCAACCAGCTTGCTGAGTAAGCGCATCGTAGTGTCCTTTTTGATGTTGATTGTCAACATGCTGAGTTGAGAAATGAGTGTGCTTTCCCTAGATGCCAGAAACACAGAGACATTTTAAGGAGTGTTCGCTTGAAAGTTTGTTAGGAGCCCTGTCACAATTGGTCGACTCTACAATAATGTCAAGGCTCAAAGAATCTGGACCTGAGAAAGACTGGGGGAGGGGGGGGGTGATGTCACACACCAGTCCAGGGCTCAAACTGTACGCTGGACCGCAGGCCCGAGGTGAGTGATCTTAGCCTCAGGCTAGTTACTCACCATCTGAGGGTTTTGTGTTGGTTTGTTTTTTCAAATGTTGAGTCTGATTCATCTTTAATTGAAGTTGAGTATTGAAGAATATTTTCCCATATAAAACAAAATAAGATCTCTTCTGAGTGCTTGTTCAAATTAAAAGGGTTCAAATATTAAACTGAGGGTATTTTTGTTCTTGTCTTAATTTCATTTCAATTCTTGTCATGTATTGTAAAAACAAATCGTGGGGTCGATTTCACAAAGATAGTCCTAACTCCTTAGGAGTTATTAAAACCTTAAGGCTAGTCCTAACAATAAGTGAGGACGAGTTACTCGTCCTAACTCGAGATAAGACTAGTCTTAACTCTTTGTGAAACCCACCCCTGGTTCAGTAAACTGTTTGAGCTGCAAGACTTACAGTGAGGATTTCCATTCCCGATTCGACCGCAACACACCGGATACAAAACCTGGTCACAATGCCCATGGGAGTTAAGTTCTTTCATAAGTCACAGTGTAAATATTGTTTGGTGCATTTTATGTACACCCATTCTAGAAAGCTGGGTACATGTACTGTATGAACAACTTGGTGTCACAAAAGGCTTTCACAAAGCAAGGCCTAAGGATATGCAGAGACTTGTGAAGCACTACTGCATGTACTGTTAGGAGCTGTTATAGACCACGTGACCTTTGTTTACAAAAGGTTACCTTGCATTCTTTTGCTCCTTACATACTTTTAGCTTTTTGTAAAGCAGCCAACTGGGCTAGTAAACTGTGAATTTTACTTGTCCCTGGAAGTTTGAGGAGCCTAGATCTTAAACATCAATTATCATAACTGTGTCTTTCTGATGTGATTATGGCGCTTGCTACAATGTGTGTGTAGACAAGAAACACCGGGTAAAACTCCTACTCTTCCATGATACATGTAAGTGTGCTGGGTTCTTTTATGTGCACTACCAATCCTAGTACACCGGACCTACGGCTTAATGTACCATCCAAAGAAAAAAACAATGGTAGTTAGTATCTTGCTCTGGGGCACAAGTGCCATGACCAGGACTTGAACCCGCACTCTACTGAACGAAGTAAAAGAAAAAAATAATAATAAAAGTAAAAGCAAAAGCAAAGTAATGTTTTTTAAGCACAACAAACAATCAAGACACATGTCATTTATAAAAACAACCCTAAAGGATCAAAATTATTAATACTTACAAAACACTGTACCATGTCGGTCAAAAGCCTGTTGAACCAGTCACAGTAGGAGACTTGGGCAGTATCCAAATTAATAGCTGAGAACAGCTACCTACATTTACAGCTACAACTGTTGCTAAGCGTGTTATTAAGGACGTACTATACTTTAACATATTATGAAGTGGAAATCCAGCTGTAGTCCTAGCTGTTTTCTCCAATTCGAACACGGCATAACATGTGGAAAACAATTTTTTTTGTTTAAATGTACAAAATAATCGTTATGATAAAACATAAATAATGAATATGAAGATACTCAGAACACAAATGATTTGATCAGCACTGTTTTAACTCTCCCACAATCTGGTTCTTTTGTAAATCTAGGTTGGTATATAGTTGAAGATGGACACGCTGGCGATGGAGAAGTTCAACTGGTACTGCGGGGTGAACAGCACAGTAACCCTTGACAACTTCACTTGGGATCTGAATCACACCCTCTACAATACCTGCTTCACCGATCTCGTCTACACCCTGCCGCATCTTCTCTTCGTCCTCCTCTCCATCTTGGTGCTGTTCATCCTCGGATGCTGCACGAAGCTCCGCCGTAAAAAGCATGATTACCTCATACCTTACCCTGGGCACTACCTCCGCTGGATTGTTTACGTTTTGCTGGTGCTTCAAGGAGGGCTTGAGCTGGGGGAGAGCCTCCTGACCGTCTTGAATGTGTCTCAAGATGTGCCTACCAGACCACACCTCTATGTACCCGCTGTACTTACCCTTGCGGCAGCCATTCTCTCGTTGGTCTACTACCAACACGTGGAGATCTGGAATAAGCCGGCCATGTTGTGGCTCCTACTGCTGTACTGGATGATGGCTCTGGGGTCAGAGATACTCAGGTTCTTGAATTATAATCAGGACATGGGAGTGGATTTTACATTGATGAGGCCCCTGCTGAATGTTTCCGCTATTGCTATCTACGGTGTCCTGTTGTTAGTGGAGATAAATGCCATCAGATGCAAGGTTGGTTTTGCATCTTGAGGATGCATGGGTGGGGGGGGGGGGGGGCAAGATTAACTACGAATGCAGCAGCTGTTCTGTTTTACCCCCATTCAAAGCAAGGTTTGTAATCAAAGCAAGGTTGGTAGGAAAATAGTCTGACTTCTTTCTTGATGCACTGAAAATAGCTATTTACTAATTGCAAGTTGCAATTCGGGGGCGTGGCAAACACAAATGCATGACGGAGCTCTGTATTATTGACAAGTCACAAGCGACAGGAGAGGTGGTTGTGGTTTATTACTTTATATTTGAAATACGAAAATTGCAGCCCCTTAAGGTGATCTCTTTCCTGCCGCTTCCCAGGCCGTATCATAAACTTACGATCCCTGTGAATCAGTTGCCTTTGTACATGCAAACAGTAGCCTGTTATGTGTACATTGTGGCGTGTCGTGGGTGAGCAGTGTCTTTCACCTGATCCAAGCTCTGATGTTGTCAGCAGCAGAGTGTGGGTTCTAATCCCGGTCATCACATTTGTGCCCTCGAACAAGGCACTTGACCAAAATTGATTCGTAAAAAGTGGAGAAGGTAGTGCATTCTGCTCTACAGCCAGGCTCCTACTAGTGGATAATACCCATGCCTACATCCTTACGGACTGTGAAGGGGGTAGCCCTGTTTCAGCCCCAGGAGTAGGTGGCAACGTGCCTTTGGTGGCAGTCGATTTGGGTCGATAGCCCAAATCACTTAAGTGTAGCCCTCACCTTGTAGTGGCCGTCCGTGGCCTTGTGATGTTAGGCGATCTCTTATAGAAACACATTTTTTACAATGCAATCCGCTAGAGTGGCTCACCACCAACACACACACTAACTCAACGACCAGTCTAAAGCCTGCTGCTACATGTTGTATGTGTTGCGTAAGTCTTTTGCATGTTATTACATGTATGTCCTACAAAGTGAACTGGTTAAAAAAGGAGTAACCACCCCTTCCCCAAGATTCATCATCATCATTTGGCATTTGGACTGGGTCTGTGGCCACCTCTTCCGCAGATTGTAGTGGGAAACACTCCTGGGGATTCTGCCATCGCCTGTTCTCTTTCAATCGCCGCTAAATCTCAGCTTTTGCACAATTCTACCACTCCAGTTTGTCACATAGCTATCCAGCGCAACTTAGGGCAGTCTTGTCCCCATAGGCAGACCGTCTATAACTGCGTCAGATTAACTTTTGTTTTTTATCCGTCACTGACTATAGGTTTTGAAGTGCTGTGCACTAGAGGAACCGTTCCCAGAGGATCTGGAGAAACCCAACATGTACTTCATGCAGGGCTACTGTAACTTTGTCTCCATGTTCACCTATACCTGGCTCAGATGGGTCTTCGTCAAGGGATACAAGAAGAGCTTAGAGTTTGATGATCTGGGAACCTTGACGGAGGTTCATACTGCCAAGTATCACAGAGACCGCTTCAACAGAGCTTTTAAGATGGAGCAGGTAACGAGAAGACTCTCTGATTTATGCACTTCTTGATCTCAGTGGATTAGGCAGGACCTTTACCCTGTGTGTTTTTAACTAGCAGAACCTTAACCCTAACTTCAGTTAGCAGCATGTAACTTATCCCTAAATTTAGTTAGCAGAACCTTAACCCTAACTTCAGTTACATTGTAGTAGTACATATACCTTATCCCTAAATTTACTTTTTTTAGCAATACCTTATCCTTAACTTCAGTTAGCAGTACCTTAACCCTAAATTTAAAAAGCAGAATCTTATCCAAACTTTAGCTTGTACATATGTAGGACCCTAATCCTAACTTTGGGTATACAGTATGTAACAGAACCTTAAACCCAATTTCAGTTAGCAGGACCATAACCCTAACTTTAACTAGCAGAACCTCAATCCTAACTTAATGTAGAGACAAGGGAAGGAGGCTAGAATTCTTGTCTCTATTTATGATAGAGCCATGACCGTACACTATACAACAAAACAAGGTTATTTAAAATCATGTATAAAACTCTGAATACTTTACACAGCACTTGGTGTAAAATCATTCTAAAATGCAAAACCATGTCATGAAAACCAAACCACATTTATCTTGGATCTCACTACAGAAAGTTATTTTTAAAAGTACAATATATTCATCTAAAATGACAAATTGGATCTAAACAGACAGGCAAAACAGTTTGGTTCCATTCAAGGCTAAGAAAGATTACAATGGAGAATAAAGTACAACTGGCTGACACTTTAATTGTTTGGAAAGCAAAAAGGCAAATATATTATCAATCACTAAAAAATGTATGCGTCCACAAGGGTAGAAAAGCATGGTAGATTATAAACAGTCTCACCCACACTGTGAGAACAAAGCAAGAGTTGGACAACACAACCAACTTCAAAATCCACACTAAACCATGTCAGTCTAGGTGAAAAAAGTTATTTCAATTCTACCCACAAATAACATCTACACCTGAGGGAGCAAAGACCCATCACTGTTACAACCTAGGGTGACAACAATATGAGTAGGGAATTTAATACAAAACAGCAATTTCCTGAAAGTGGTCCTAGAATTGGCAGTATGCATGGTAAAAGTGTCAGACACAAAATATCACTCCAAAAGGTTATATAAAATATACCACAAATTGGTGAGCACAAACAGTTGGATTACACCAAACTACAAAACTGCTGACAAAAATATTGCACTTAGCACCTACACTAAAATTAGAAACCCACAATCCCGTCGCTACACAAACTTAGGGAACAAACTTAGAAATGCAATCAGACATCATCAAATTCCAATACCACAAAGATTGTGAAAAGATATACAAATATATCATAAGTATCTCCATGAACCAAACTTTGACAAGTCAGTATATAAACCTGAATAAAAGCAACTGCACAATCATGAAATGTTAGAGTCCAAAAGTCAAAAAAGTCCAAAAGTCAGTACACATACTGTACATGCCCTATAATTGTCAATAGCATGTAACTGTACAACAAAATACAACAGGCAATCTCATCCACAAAATTTGAATGACAAGAAGTTTCAATACATGTGTATATATATCCAAAACTTGGAAAAAACACAAAAAGGAAACTTGAATTTTATACAATGAAAAGGAGTACATAACTGATGGTGCGGGAAAACATCCCATCTCTTTCACAAGAGCTGACACCAATATATTTAATGTATGTGGATCAGAGGCAGCTTGAGCTGACACCAATAGTAAGCGGGATTCCTTTGTTATACACACAATTTAAGTTATGGCATTTGGCCACTGACCCCAGATAAAATATATTGTGGGCCTACCCATAGTCACCAGCCGTCGATTTCACCAAACTCTTCCTAACTTAGGATTAATCTTAGGACTTAGGACGAGTCCCAGCCTTGCACTGTAACATGTAAACCTTAAGATTAATTCTAAGTTAGGACTAGTTACTTGTCCTATCTCGAGATAGGATTAATCCTAGCGTTTCGTGAAATCGGCTGCAGGACTGCCAAAACAGACATACACCATACATGTGAGAATAAATTGCAATCCCTAAATACAAGGGAAACTTCTCTACTTTTTTCCTTCGCTTTGCCACCTGGCAAACCAAATAAGTGGCTATTGAAGCTGACATGGTGGCTATCACTCAAAACACTCACAGTAGGAGAAACAAAAACTTCTCCTGCCACCTCTACATTACAAAAACTAGCAGCTTCAAGAACATCTGGCTTTAAATAATAAGTGGCTCAGCCTCCTAAAAAAAAATACATAATTCATATGAGAAATCGTAGGAGAAAAAGTCAAAGGGTCAGGTGACTGCAATTTATCAACCCTGTCTGCATTCAAATTTTCAAAACACTTGAAAATAGTAGAAAATCTAGCAGCTTTGATGCTATCGACCACATTGGTATTATTAGGACATGCTTCATCCTCTGCCAGTTGTCTGCACGTAAAAAATATCTGTGAACACGGGTGAAGGCACTCACAATGGTTTCAGCTAAAACACTGTTTGACTTTGAAATGTACTGTCTGGCACAGACATCAGTGGAATAAACTACTAGCAAAGTACCCACAAAAATATGACTTGTTAAAAAACAATATGAGGCCTACAATCATTGACCTACAAAACAGTCTGAACGCATACAGACAATAAAAGTACATGTGGTACAAGTCCAAAATTTGTCTAACCACACTACAATGCGACTCAAAAATTCCCAACTGATAAACGGTCTTTAACAAAGACTTAAAAGTTACACATATTAAATATGCCAAGACAATTTAACTGCACGAGTTAGCATGAGTTTTAATAACCAGAATCTTTTACCAGAACCTTTTATCTTGACTTTTAGTTGGCTGGACATTAACCTAACTTTAGTTGCAAACCTCAACCCTAGCCTTAAGTTAGCATGAGTTTTAATAACCAGAATCTTTTACCAGAACCTTTTATCTTGACTTTTAGTTGGCTGGACATTAACCTAACTTTAGTTGGCGGACCTCAACCCTAGCCTTAAGTTAGCATGAGTTTTAATAACCAGAATCTTTTACCAGAACCTTTTATCTTGACTTTTAGTTGGCTGGACATTAACCTAACTTTAGTTAGCGGGACCTTAACCCTAACCTTTAGTTAGCAGGACCTTAAGCAGTGTGTTTGATGTCATTTTTTTAATGCAGTATTTCTGACAGCAATATTTCTCAGAAGAAGAAAAATTGACTTACAGTGGAACTATACGTCATACTCACATTCACAAGCAGGATAGGGCCTATATACCAATCAACAAGTGTTGTTTGTGTTCTATTTTTCAAGAAACGAGCAGAGGCTAACAAGACATCCATCAGTCTGCTGCGTGTTTATACACATGCATATGCCAGGGAGATGGTCCCAGGATTCCTGTGTATGCTTTTAGGCAACACTGTCATGTTTGCTCCTCCGTTTATCGTTGCGGCCATTATCAACTACGTCACTAGGCTGAGTGATGGGCAGGTGTTTGTTGTGAGTATAATAATAATAATGTATAGTTTTTATATAGAGATTTATCTCAAAGCATTTATCATTATTTATTTCCAGACAGGTTTTTTTAAAATTTTGAATTTTGAGACCCATTTATGTAACACCTTGTAAAGGTCTGCAAGATGCTGTGGTGCATTCAGCAGCCACTGCCAGAAACATTGTTGCAAACTGCTTTTCTAAGCGATAAGTGTAATTGGTTTTTTTTACGTGCCTTACACAACACACGGGACCAACGGCTTTACGTCCCATCCGAAGGGCAAAGCAATAATGGTTTTGTGTCTTGCTTCAGGACACAAGTGTCAAAACCGGGACTCGAACCCACACTTTGCTGATCAGAAACACCAGAGCTGGAGTCCAGTGTGCTAAACCACTGGGCCACAGCACCCCACTGTGATTGTGTGGTCTAGGAATGGCTGTGCTTGTCAATTCTTTGAGGTATTCTTGGTCTTTAAAAAACTCTTATTTTTTTTAAAGATTCTCTCTCAGAGATGTGATATCTCTGTTTTTCCCAGAAATCCGGTTTCTTTTTACCCCCCTCCAAACCCCCCCCTCCAAAAAAAACATGAAGATAAAACCAAATAGAATGCCCCAGAATGCAGATTATGGGTTTTAAAACCAAAGATATGCAAGTAGGCTTCGTGCATGCAAGCTTTCGCCCTCGCAAGCTTTCGTGCTTTGCGCTCACAGTTCAGGAGTTTTTTTCAACAGCCTGTCACATCCTTGTCACTGGAAATTCCCATAGATGAATGTTTTGGCAACGTTTGTTTAGAAAATTAAATACAGTTTTGTTAATAACTAAAGTGGGAGCATTTTGCAGTGGGAGACTTTTGACATGCTTTGAGACGATAGGCGGCGTCCCACTCGCCAGTCTTTTTCCATTGTTCTCAGGAAGGAGAACATTAGGAAAGGGCTGGTAGGTGGGGTGCCTGACATTGGTGGGAATTGAACCCACATTTCTCTTGCATTAAGCCCTAGCCAATGGGTCTCAGTGCTAGTCGCTTTTGAGGGTCTCTTGATTGAATTACCAGATAAATGGCAATATAGACCTTTATCATGGTGCAGCCGTCTTGATTCTTTCCTATTCAATTTAATGTAACCAAACCGAGGCTGGAAGAAGAAATAGTCTGGTTCCTTTTTGTACAATGAATATTAGCATCTATTACTGCTGTTGGATACAGGGAACATTACCAAGATGGTGACAGAATGATAAAGGTCTATTACATGGTGTCACCACAAACCTCTTTTGTACTGTTGTTCTTAACTGTAACCTTTTTTCTTTTTCTTCATTAGACAAAGTATGTGCCGGCTGCAGACTTCTTCGGCAACGGCTTTGTGCTGGTAGTCCTGCTGTTCCTAGTGTTGGGAACCAGGGGAATAGCTCTTCATGGGAACTACCACCTGGTCATCCAAGCATCTGTGCATGTCCAAAGCGCCTTGCAGGTGAAAAACACAAACCCAGTAATCCTGGGGCCAGTTTCACAAAAAGCTAAGAATTATTACTTGTGTTTCAATCTTATTAGTTGCTAAGCAAAGTGTGATGTCACAATACAAGTAACTCTAGTGATACAGACAACTCATCTTCAGATGAATCTTAGTGCTTTGTGAAATTGAGCCCTGGTTCAACTTCACCTCGGTTATTTTGGGTCGAACAAAGAAAATTGACCAGAGCAGGATTTGGACCTGCAACCTCTGGGCTTTCATCCCAGTGCTCTACCAAATGAGCTATCTAGCCTTAGCCTGGCGATCTCCCTGTCGTGTCAATTTCCTTGTTCAGGGCACCAGTTAGAAATCATACATTTCAATACTGCTGTATAATCAGGGATCACACCCAGTTCAGGGTCCAACCTAGGAAGCATCATTGAATTCGCACACAGCCTGTGCCCCCCACGCCACCCCCCCCCCCCATACTTGTTGTAGCTTTGTATGACGTTGTGAATATTGACAATTTTTGACAACCTCAAAATGGGTCAACATTTTCACAGGTTGATTGTGTGGTGTGGATTAGAAAGAATTTACTCTTCCAAAAACCAATGATGTGTTGTCCTTTAATACTAGCAGTTAGGAATGTATCTATGTCTCTGAAGGATTTGAGCGTTATATATGAGGCCACTATTATTATTATTAAAGCACAGACTTGTTTTCGTTTCAAGAACCACAAATCTTTTTGCTTGAATCACTCTTCTTTTCTATTTGTAGTCAGCGGTGTACGACAAGTCTCTTCGTCTAGCCAGCTACACCATGACTGGGGGCGCCATGACGCAGGGTCAGATCACCAATCACATGTCGGTGGACGCAATAAATGTCCTAGATGCATTCCAGATGATTTGTTACGCATTAACGGTACCCTACCAGGTACGGAAACAACCACTTTTTGTCTGCAGTTACCTAAGGATGGGACGTAATAGCCGTCGGCCCCGTGTGAATTGTGTATTGCACGTATAAGAACCCAGCCGTCGGTTTCACCAAACTCTTCCTAACTTAGGATTAATCTTAGGACTTAGGACGAGTCCCAGCCTTGCACTGTAACATGTAAACCTTGAGATTAATCCTAAGTTAGGACAAGTTACTCGTCCTAACTCCAGATAGGATTAATCCTAGCGTTTCGTGAAATCGGCTGCAGGGCACTTATCGAAAAGAGAAGGGGGTTCGCCCCGGTGTTCCTGGTTTGATTGGCTGCATATTGCGCCACAGCACCTTGTTAACCATTACATGGTTGCTAAGAAAAGGAAAAAGGTCTCAAAGAAGCCACTGGTATACAAATAATGAATGAATGATGAGTGCAATGGTGAGAATAGTTTTATGATTGGGCCTCGTTGAATAGATCATTCCATCTATCAAGGAATGACAATATTCTCTACATTGCACGAATGCATTTACAATCAATATTTGTTTTGAAGTAACGTCCAAGTAGACCGTTGTCATTTGGAGGGAAAACAAGTATCAACAAAATTGTATGAGATTGTGTTCCGGCATCCACTACGAGGTCTTTTTACACTGCTGGGTATAGCAAGTGTACGCATGTGTTGTGGTCTAACGTAAAATAGTGAAAAGGATGGGACAAAAACAATCGGTGAATGATCAATGATACCAAAATGCACAGTTTATGACGTAGGCCATATATTGGTTTGAATAATGCCTTGCCACATGACCATAAATCCTCCAATCAAATGACAAGGATTAAGTGCTTTATATACAGCATACATTGATCCTTTTCATTTGATTAGTGAAATAAGCATCACCTGTCAGCCTTTATTTTGCCATGTACAATACTGCTGCAACACTCCAAAATATTGGAGTCCTATATTGATTTATACAGGAGGCTTGGGGTGCTTCACAGTGACGTATTCCAGCATTGTTTCCAAAATAATTGTTCAAATCGGGGCTCGTTTGTCCAAACAAGGCAAGGTCGTGCTACCATGGTTACAGCCGACAAGGGTTGATGTTTACCTGGGAGTCGTCTACATTGTGTAGAAGAGGCTGTTAGAATCTTCAGAGTGTGGGTTGGACGAGTTTCCACGTCTATTTTGTGTTTATTGATAAAATTGTTCAAATGGCAAGGGTCTATGTGTGAGTTAAATCAAACAAATATTGAATGCATTGTCCATTGTCAAAGAATATAGTCACTCGATGAAATCTGTTATAAAGAAATTAGAAAAATATGAAAAAATCATTCTTGAATCGGAGATTTAAGTTATTTTCATGATTATTGTTGCTATTCTTATATCTTTCTGGTAATAAAACAAAGGGATCCTTAAAATGACTATCACTGTGACCCATATATGTAGGCCTGAAGATACCTGTGTAGAGAAGGTGATGAAGAAATGTCAGTTCTAGATGTGGGAGAAAACCCCCCCAAAAAAGCAAATAAAAAAAAACCCCACACAATCAGATGACGACTGAAAAACCAAATCAACCTCAAACAAAGCTCAGGTACAGGATTCGAAGCGGGGTGCGCACGGCTGAAAGGCAGGAACGAAACCTGGATGCCACTCCAACATCATTGTTTTCTTTCTTTTCTTCTCAGTGTGTGGGTTACTTAATCATCTTGTACTCTCAGCTTGGCATCTCTGCAGTGATTGGATTCTGCATGGTCTTGTTAATAGTTCCAATGCAGTCCGTGATAGCAAAGAAGGCTGGCGTGTTCCAGAAACAAGCTTTGGTAAGTAGCTCTAGAAACACAGCTAACTACATTGTTGCTTATGAGAAAATTTATGTGCAAATACAGAGATTCAACTTTTCTGATATAAAGATTTCTAAAAATTAAATTTTGCCTCCCAAATTCTGATTTTTTTTTGTCCAACTCCCCAAAACTGCTTTTCCTGATTTGCATCCTAAAAAATGTGTTTACCTACTTCACGTCGGATGGCGTGGATATCCGCCAATGTAGTTTGGTTTTACCCGTACACCGATGTGTATTAAGCACTGTATACTCAGTACTTTCTTGAGTTCTGTGAAAAAAAATTCACAGGCAAATCACTCGGGTGGGATTTGAACCCGCGCCCTTTGCGTTGCTAGAGCAGATGTCTTACCACTAGACCACCAAGCTAGCCCAGCAGTCGGAGGCAGTTCGAATCCAATGTTTTAGCAGCGGGTACCGCAACGGTTTAATAGATGTTAACATCTATTATATCAGCCAAATTGCTACCTGGCTGAAACAACTTCAGGAGAAGACAAGCAGAGTACACTGTTTGAAACGTCGAGACCACACCGGTTTTTCTCAGAACCAATGCTCCTCCCAAAAGAGTTTTATACATGGTTGTACCAACAAGTTTACTTTTATAGTTTATCTTATGATCCACAACATGCAAAGCTTCAAACATCACCTAATTTCTAGATTGACCACCCATCGTCATGGAAAGTTTCATACCCCTGGAGCAATTAACGAGAATTATTTTTTGAAACACGACGCACAGGAAAGATCCGATGAGCGACTGAAGAGGACCAATGAGCTTCTACAAGGCATCAAGTTGATCAAGCTGTACGGATGGGAGGACATGTTCTACGATGCCATCAGCAAAGTACGCACTCTGGAGATCATCGCACTGGCCAAGCAGATGGGAACAAATGTGTTTCTTGGTGCGTAGTCACCCCTCCCCTGCTGACAATCAGTATCCTATGCATATTCATGATCTTCATTTTATGCATATTTATGGACTTCGCCTTACTCTGAAAGACACAAGTGTCTCTTTTCACATACTTTCTTGTGTTTTTATTCTTTGTAGACCTACTCTTAGTATAATGTTTCCTTTTTTTAAAGCGTTTTGATGCTCTGCATAAGGCGTTTAATAAGTAAGTTTTATTATTAATATTAAGTGTCCAGATCAGAACTCCAACCTAGCACTCTACTGATCAAAAACAAAGAAGCTTGAGTCCAGTGTGCTAGAATGCTCGGCCTTGACACTGTTTGTCTTTTTTGTCTGTCCCAAAAGCACTTTGCTTCACCCGGGCCTTAAATGCTGTCCTGAATGTGCGATAGATCCGTAGAGACCCGTCCACTGATGTCACACAAGGGTACTGTCTGCCCATGGTCTGCCATTGTCTGCCATTGTAGGAGTGAAACTTGTATATCTGCATGACTTATTCAGTCTATATTGCAGCTTGATTTAGTACAAGGAGTTTATTATTCATTCTTTAAGGACAGCATGAGATAGATGAGTTGACTGTCAACCAAACTTAAGCGGAGGTTCTTCATCTACTTTGTGTTTGTCTAAACCACCACTGTGAGGTAGCTATAATAAGTTCACAATTGATAGATTATGTAATTTGATTTGATGTTGTTCTATCTATTCCTACAGTGACACTTTCCAACGCCTGCCCGATCCTTCTGACTTTAGTGGTAAGTGAAACATTATCTCAATACAAAGCTGTCATTTTAATTTTGACCGATTTATTACAAACGGTCGGCCATGTTTTGTTTGCAATGGTACTTCTGGGCTTCCACGTGAGTACTCGGGTCTCTGACCGGTATTCAACTCGGGTACTCGGTTTTAAAATTACCCGCGGATGCAAAGTGCTACATGACCCATCCCCTCTTTTTAATCATGGTTTGGTATAAATGCAAGACTTCAAGTCCGAATTGGCAGCTACTGCTATGGCTGTGGCTAGATTTCTGCATTATTATACATTAAAGTATAGGATATCCTTAGCAGAACCCTTAGCAACAGCCGTAGCCTTAGCTATATCCGCCAATTCAAAATACGGTTTCACATTATTCTGAGCGGTGGACAGTCCGGGCTCTGTTGCTCTTCTATTAATACTATTTTGTCTTCTTGGCACACGATCTGCTTTACAGTCTTACAGCTTGTACACCAAACTGACCGGTCTCCCTCTGACTCCAGCTGTGGCCTTTTCCTCCCTGGCAGCTTTCAATCAGCTCCTCATGCCGATCTTAATATTGCCCTTCGTGCTGATGACAACCATCAATGGAGTGGTCAGTACCAGGCGACTCAAGGTGTTCCTAGCCGCCCCTGAGATAAAGGACATAACAGTCAATCAGCCTACGATGCAAGATGAGGTATAAATTGGGGTCGGTTCAAGGCCTTTTTTAAAGCGATGTTGTTTTTTTTCCAATTTTCAACACGGTTTCCCTTTTGTAAGTATTTCTGATTTGCTTTCCCAACCTCATTCTCATGGGTGATGCCTCTCTTGCAATGCCATTTTCCCCCAACATGAATAGTTTGCTCAGAACCTCTAGACTTGATTAATTTGTACTTAAAGGATGGTAACCCACATAGGAGGCATCAAGTCATAGAACAACTGGTCCCCCTCATTCTTCTTGGATCTTGTGACATGTTTTACGGTATGCAGCTTAGGTGACACTGTGAGATCGCGTCAAATATATTTTGAAATGGCGTACTAAGTGCCTTACGAGCACTCAATTGAACAAGCCTGCGGGCAAAGCGGTCATTTTCGAGAGCCAATCAGCATTGTTTGTAAGTTCTTCCCTTCATGATTATGTTTGATACCCTTCAAGTGCAATTTTTGTCAAATCCAAAAAAACATTTTGAATAAATGGTCTGTACATTTTTGTACGGAGAATTTCAGTTCACTCCTGAATTCTGATCGGATAATCAATCAAAACGGCATTGAATTCGAGCTTATGACTGGCATTATTGAATTTCCTTCTTGGGAATGTACAGATCCATTTGTTTTTTTCTGTCCGCTAACTTCATGTTTCAAATTTCGCACTGAAAGGGTATCAAATAAAATGATATTTAAAACGCGAGTCTAGAGACTTGTAACTTTTGCCCCCATTTTATGAAAACAAATCACAGGCATATTACTGTGAATTTTTTTCACAGAACTCGGGAAAGTATACAGAGTATACAGCGCTAACACACATCGGTGTAAGGGTAAAAACCAAAATAAGACTATTGAAAAATGAGTGCATCAGAAAACTCAATTTGACCTTTGAGCCCCCTCTTTAATGTATTTATTAAGGTTGAAGTTCGCCAGCCACGACATCAGCTGTATGGCATTGAGAAACCTGAAGACCGACAGAGATTGCTGTCCGACCAAGACCAAGATTCTGACATCACTGCCATGCCACCACCGAGACTACCATCAAATGTGGCTTGCCAGGTCAGTTTTGTTTGTTTACTTATTTGTTTGTTTAGCACTCGGCCAGCATTAGATATCGTCGAAGACCAGTAGCCATACTTACGGTGGCCCAACATGTACATGAAATAAACCTGTGAAAATTTTAAGCTCAGTCGGTCATATAATAATAATAATACACAGATCTTCTATGGCACTTTAGCACATCCGATGGGCATCTCAAAGCAATCATTTTTTTTCCTGCAAGGTATATGGAGCTACATTTTGAAGTATGAGACCTTTTTCCTTTACATTTAGCACCATGTGATGGTTTACAAGGTGCTGTGGTGCAATATGCAGCCAATCAAACCAGGAACACCGGGGCAAACCCTTTCTCTTAGCGATAAGTGCATTGGGTTCTTTTACGTGCATTACGCAACACACGGGACCTACGGCTTCATCTTCAATCAAAAGGACGAAGCAATGATGCTTAAGTGTCTTGCTTAAGGACACAAGTGTTGAGACTGTGACTTGAACCCACACTCTGTTGATCAGAAACACCTGAGCTTGAGTCCGGTGTTCTTATCCACTCGGTCACGACGTGCCATCAAAGCCCAAGAAACAGCGAAATCCCCATTATATGTTTTCACTGTTTTCAACCATTGGATTTTGGACTCTTGAGATCACTATAAATTTGTTTGCTCATTTCTCAAAAAGTAAAGCATTTCAGGCAAAAATATTTTCAAGAGAAGTTGTCCCACTATGACCATCTTTATACCATGTATGTTATGTGCGAGTCTGTGATTTTCAATCTTTCCCATGTTGTGCACACTCTTTCATTTCGTTCATTTGTACCAAATCTGCTCGTCTGGAAACGTTGGCAAAGATCTTGCACAGAGATCCAAACGCCACATTCAGGCCGGTGATTTGGGGCCAAATTTTATTATTTTTGGTCACAAATCTTGTGTTGCCGTTTATTTTTGACGCATATTTTTAGCAGAGATATTGACAAAACATGGAGACTGCCAACATAGGGCTAGATTGCCTAAAGTTGGTTGAGTGCTGGCACATTAATCCAGAGGTCGCAGGTTCAAGTCCCGCTCTAGTCAGTTTTTCTTTGTTCTACCCCAAATTATTAGCAGTGTTACTTATTTCATAACCAATTTTGATAACAATTATTTAGAAACTGACTGGGTAAATTTACCCAGTCAGTTTCCCTTGTTTATAACTTGATATTTGAAATAAAAAGTTGCATTCCCTTTATAAAAGGTGATCCCCTGGGCTGCCACTTACAGGTTGCATCGTAAACTTTGGCGTTTTGCCTGGCTACTCAGCAAACGGTTGTATGGCGTCTGACTGGCACCCTTGAACAAAGATATTGACAAAATAGGGAGACCGCCAACATGGGGCTAGATAGTTAAGTTGATAAAGACTGGCACATTGTTGGTTCAAATCCTGCTGTAGTCAAATTTTCATTTTTTCTTCAACCCCAAATCAATTATTTAGATAAACGGAAGCTTCACATGGAATGAATCTGCTAGTGCACCAACGCTTCCAAACATCCAGCTGGACATTCCCGCTGGTAAGCATGCAGATGTGCTATTACTGTTTAGGTTTTTGAGGAGGCATGATATTCTTTCTTTTATTTATTGTCTGATTTCTAATTTCACTTTTGAACGCGGCCATGTGATCTCCTCTTGAACAATCAGAATGGATGAACTGTTCGGGGTATTTATGAATGATAGCGTGGTGACTGCATCTATTGTGCGCAAATATTACTGTGCAGTTTCATGCACAGTTGTTTTACCATACTTATTTATCAACTTAATGGAAAGTGCCACCAAGAGTAGGAGGGTTAATGTTGTTATTCAGGGCTTCTGCGGATCCTTAAAAAGTATAAACAAGTCTTAAATTGAACTTTCCAAATTTAAGGCTTTAAAAAGCATTAAAAAGTATTAAATTCAGTTATTTGAGGTCTTAAAAAATTCATGAAGCTTGCAATGAATTTCCGTAAAGAACCGAGAGAATTTTCGTAAATTTTCTCAAATAGAACTGAATTACACTGTGCATAAAAAAGTCACATAAAGTGTGTGTAGGTATAGCTGTTTCTCCCCTGCGTTATTCACCTATTTGTGGTCTTTAATTTTGTTAACTGTATCATTAAAATAGTCTTAAAAAGTCTTCAATTTGACTTTTGAAAGTGTTTTTGCTAACGGTGATTTCTTTTACAACAGGGAAGCTGACCATGGTCATTGGTCAGGTTGGGTCTGGGAAGTCGTCCTTGCTGTCGGCCATTCTTGGGGAAATGACCACAGTGTCTGGTGGAGTGCAGTGGAATGAGTAAGTGAATTGACTATCCGGGCGATGGCTAGCGCAGGCTTTTCGAAATATTGATCAAAGTTTCGACTAGCTTAAAATTAGTAGTTGTTACCATAGGTGAAAAAAACAATAATATTCTTTATCCTGATGAAAATGTACTATCTATTAAATCATTGCAGTAGCTGCTGCTAAAAATATAGGATTCAAACTACCTCTAGCTACTGGGCAAGCTCAGTGGTCTAGTGGTAAGACATCTGCTCTAGGATGGCAAAGGTCATGGGTTCTGATCCCACCAGATTAATATGCTCGTGAATTTTTGTCACAGGACTTGGGGGGGGGGGCACGAAGTACCAAGTATGCAGTGCTTAACAATTTTGGTGTAGGGGTAAAACCACGATTAACATTCTTCATCCCCAATAAAAATCTAACATCTTTAAAAAACTGTAACAGTAGACCAACTATAGAGCTTGCTCTATGACAACAGTTTGTCTTTAATTTCAGGAAGTGTAGTACCATTGCTTATGGAGCACAGAAAGCATGGCTTCTGAATACCTCACTCAAAGAGAATATACTCTTTGGAACCGATTATCGAGATAGCAGGTAAGTAACTAAGATGGGTTGTCGACTTCCCAAGATAAATTATTTCAGGATGTCAACATCTTAAAAGTAGGATGTCGTCTTCTCAAGCTAATTTATCTCGCCATGATGACCTTCTTGAAAGTAGGATGTCATCTTTATCAGATAATTTACATCATAGGCCTGCGGAGTGTCACTAGGGATACTAAATTTTACGGATGGCACATCCAGAGCTCCGTATGTATGTACCGAGGAATTCATTTCCCGTCGTAATTGTTTCAAGACGTCCTCCTGCTAAGATAAATGCTCTCAAGAAATCTACATCTTATTTCCAAGATGTCGTCATCACTTCTTATCACGAGATAAATAGCTCAGGATCTCAACAAGACGGATGGAACGTCCAGAGCTCTGTACACATCACAGCTTGTCTGCTTCTGTTGATGCTCCTTAATTACCATAGTGCAGCTCAGGTTGTGTCTGAATCAGCAGCTGCAGCTGTTGCTAAGGGTATCGCCAAGAGGGGCCTACGCTTCAACGCATTATGATGCACAGACCAATTCAGAAATGGCCTTTGTTTTGTTATCAGGTTATAGACCTTTCTATTGCAACGTCACAGCCGGAGTTTTTGCAAAATCAGGTTGGAAAACCATGTGAAGCCATAAATACAAAGCAGAAACACACAGTGTGTAAGAGTGTTACACAAATATTCAAAAATAGTGTTGAATTTGTTGGAAACAACGCAATCAATCATGGGATGTATATTTTTTTTTAATGAAACTCTGCAGAAGTGTTAAATTGGGTTGTATTATCTGTTAACACGGTTGAATGTTTTGGTAACATTCGGCCGTCCATGCCAAACAGGGCAGTTTGTTTATCATCAATGGAAAGGTCTATACCATTCAAACCAGTGTAACCAAATCACGACTGAAAGGGAAATAAGTCAGGTTCCTCCTTTTGAGAACCAGTATGTTTTGGGTATTTAACTACATAGGGAACATGACAAAGGTACTGGCACTGTGACGAGGGTCGTAAAGTGAGCTTTTCTTGGCTCTTACAAACAGATATAAGAAAGTGATAGCTGCGTGCTCCCTGCAGCCAGACATTGACATCCTCCCAGGGGGTGACCAGACCGAGATTGGAGAGAAGGGAATCAACATGAGTGGTGGACAGAAACAACGAGTCAGCGTCGGTAGGGCCATGTACAGCCACAACGACGTGGTCATCCTGGTGAGTTGGTACTGTCTCTTGGTTCAGAAGGTTTTTACTATTTTCTTCTAAGTTTAAAGTTATTATACAGGATTGGTAAGGATAAAAACATCATTGTTTAATTTTTGTCTGAAAGCTTACTGATTGTGAAGTGCATACCAGAACCATTTGTTTCTGTGAAATACTTCCCTCTGAAATGAAGTCATATTGGAGAAAACTGTATCTGAAAACTTGAAAGAAACGCAACAGCTCATTTCAGCTGTTACAACCAAAACTAAGGACAGTGTGTTATATTGCTGAAAATTGTGAGAGGTGTTATTACTATTTTCTCCTGGCTCACACAACCGATTAAGCCCAGATTTTCACAGGTTTATTATTTTGTGTATATGGTTGATCACACAAAAGGGAACCCTTTCTCGTTACCAGAAGTGCACTGGGTTCTTTTACGGGCATTACTCAACACACGGGACCTACGGCTTTACGTCCAATCGGAAGGACGAAGCAATAATGGTTAGGTGTCTTGCTTAAGGGCACAAGTGTCACGACCGGGACTCGAACCCACACTTTGGTGATCAGAAACACCAGAGCTCGAGTCCGATGTTCTTAGCCCCCTCATCCATGACATGCCTGAAGGCATCTTGGGAGAATTTGTTGAACACACCTAGGCTACAAGCTTTGATAATTACTTAGTTCTCCTTACATCATTTCTGCATGGGATGACACCCTCTCAGCCCTTGACACCTTTTTAATGAAGGCATTGAGGGATTCTCGTTGGGAGAATATTCCATGACTCATAACCTGCTAGCTTGGATTATGATTAAATTCTCCTTACCTCCATTTCTCCTCAGGATGATCCCCTCTCAGCCCTTGACATGCACGTTGGCGCTCACCTCTTCAAGGAAGGCATCGAGGGATTCTTGATGAGGAAAAGCAAACGTACCGTCATCCTGGTCACTCATCAGACGCAGTATGCAGAGAAAGCAGACATGGTAATTGTTCATTTAATTGAGAATGAAAATTTTTGCCTGGTTGTGTTTGGTTCAATTGCCAACCCAAGAGTAGAAAGTCCTCCGTGTTCAATTTTACAGTTAGCGACTTCCCATCTGTATTCCACAACATTTCCCGCGCCCGTGCACAGTCATATTTTTCGGAACTTTTTGGAGCTGTCCTTTGAAGCGATCGTTGCAAAGAAATGAAAGAAACCCTGACTTGACAAATGAAAAGACAACAAAGGTTCCCACAATAAGCAATGGGATTTGTTGTTGTCTTGTGAGAAAATATTAGTTTGCACTCACCATGAATCGCAGAACCTTGACTGTAATGTATTCAAATGATTTCACGTACATTGCATTATCGCGTGAAAGACACAGAGTGGCGCACTTTAATGGGTCCCAATGTTCGAATACGCTCGAAACTTGCACAAGTCTGTTAAGAACACTATAAAAGGAGTATGAAAGGCAAGTGATCTTTCAGGATTTTTTCCTGATGCCTGGATTTTCTCAAAATTTTTTCTTGAAAAAAAGAAAAGCATGCAGTCACCAAAGGGTATTTGATCCCTATTGTGTCCAATCCTTAAGATTTTGGTGATGCACCGAGTCTGTAAACCTGAATTCATCTGGAAGGTTCCGGGTCTTGATCAGAACCCATGCCCTCAAGCCATTTAAAGGAATTTTCACACTCATCAAATCTTATCCCTGACATGGCTTTTGATAGAGATTAAATTTATTTATGTTATTCCCCCTCAGATTATATACATGAAAGATGGCCGCATCGAGAACCAGGGCAATTTAGAGGAAATCCGAGAGGTAAACCCGGAACTCGCTGCCTCCTGGACCTCGGCTGTCTCTACCTCTCTTGTCGAATCTGAATCTGAAATGTCGGCTACGGAGGAGAGAGCAGAGCTTCTTCGTCAGATATCTGTCCATGAGAAAGAAGAGATGATGGAAACTGGCGGTGAGCATGATTACGGGACGTGGTTATATTTTATGGACGTGCCTGAATTAGCAGCTGTGACTGCCTCTGTTGCTATATGTGTTGCTAAGGGTAGCCCATGTTACCGTGGTGACCCAGTCACAGCCGTTGATTCCAAAGTTGCCTCGGCGTGATTATACCAAAATTTCTCTCCTTTTTTTTTTTCTCTCTTGAAGATAAATCACAAGAGGGTCGTCTGGTTCAGGATGAAGAGAGGGAGAAGGGGTCAGTGTCTTGGAGGGTCTACCTCTCCTACATCAGCGCCATCGGTTACTTTGCATTCCTCTTACTCTGCGGGTTCGCCTTTATACAGAATGGCCTGCAAATCTGGACAAACTACTGGCTCTCCGAGTGGTCAGAGGCCGGAGCAGATTTTGCTAATAGTACAAAGGTTGGTGGCAGATGCTTCTGAATGAGTTGGTAACCCTTACAGTCCAGAATCCTTCTATATCCAATTTCCAAAGTGAAGGATTCAGGAGGACTAGGCCCAGTAGGCCCAAACAACAAATGCTTATCACTGGGTGAGGCATTCGGGTTGGTAGTGGTATCTTACCTCACCTTCCACCTCTGGGATTCTGGTTCAATTTACGCCAGGGGCATTTTTCCTCCTACATCTAAAAATGAAACTTCCTTCCTTGTCTTCTCTCCATTGGGTTCTTGGCTAGTATTGCAATTAAGTTTGCTTTCTAAGAGTTCTTTTTCAAATCGCAATTGAGTCTACACAATTTTGTTGTGGAGTGACATTGGAGATGAGGATATGGAAGGATTGAGGCCACATGCAAGCAAAAATGTATTTACCAATCTATGACCTTATCTATAAGTGGTATTTTTTCTTCCTCTGTAACTAGAAAGAGCAAGATGAGACTTTACAGTACTATCTGATTGGGTACGCCGGTCTCTCTATCAGCAGTATCTTGACTGGCACCATAAGCACTGGTATCATCTTTATGTTTTCGCTGCTGGCCGGCAGGAGGCTTCATAACTCCATGCTGAAAACTATCATGCATGCACCAATGAGGTGAGTTGGATGTGTCAATTGTGTTTACTTTCCTTCAAAAAAATCCCGTCATTATTACATGTTTGTATTCAGCCAAAAAAACTTCGTTTTTAAGCGGGAGAGAAATAGCTTGGTGTCCAATGTCATGAGGGAATGTGACACTAACCCTCTCCCTAAGGTAACACCTGTTACCCCCCCCAACCCCCCACCCCCCCCCCAAAAGGAATTGAAAGCCAATGCTTGTACAAGGGATTACAGGTAGATGACGAGGTGTGTGTTGGTAAAAATGATAAAGATTTGTGATTCAGGCTTCTTGAATGGTGCATTCCCCGCATAGTTTTTACCATGAATCAGAACTGTGCAATCACCGATTGCAATAAATATTTACCATAATTTTGTTGGCAGTTTTTCCTTTACATTTGTAGACATTTGTTCAAAATCGTAGAAATAAAATCGGTGCTTGGCGCTGTGCTTGCCAAGTTCCCGTAACAGAACCTTTGCACCTTTGCGTTCAAACAATGGAAGCGTGCAAGCACGTACGCGCCATGCACCACTCTCAGCCAATGATAGGTCTTCCTTTGACCTCAGTGAGGGCGCTGTTTGATTTTGTGACATTATATGCAAAGGGTCTGTTGGAACATTAAAAAAAACAACATTTTTATTCATCTCGTGGTTAATTTTGATCTCATTTTCCCGCCAGGTTTTTCGATACCACACCCATCGGGCGCATCCTGAACCGCTTCTCTTCTGACACGAAAGTCATTGACCAGGTTCGAAAAATAAAAATCGAGAGTTTGTGTTAAGAAATGTTTTCACCCCCTAAATTTATTGGGTCTTATTAGTTCATCTTTGGTTTGGGGAAAAATAAATTCATTCTGGGTGGAACAAAGAAAAATTGACAAGAGCTGGATTTTAACCTGCGACCTCCAGATTAACGTACGGGCGCTTAACCAACTGAGCCATCAAGCCATTTACCTAAGTAGCCCCCGAACAAAGATATTGACAAAATAGGGAGACCGCCATTAATAGGGCTGGGTGACCATCAGTTTTACTTTGTTCAACCCCAAATTAATTAGATTTGATCCAATAAGTCTCCCTTTTAGTTTCTACGTGATATCAGAATAAATTCAGATCGATATTCTCGTTTCCAATAAAAACACCATCCGAGAAAACATAGTCTGGCTCCTTATTTCTTGGAAACACTCCCCCCAGGAATATTCCATCACCATGGTTACTCATGTTTTTTTAAACCCTTCCAATTGTACCCAAACTCTGTCAGGTCAAGAGAAAAAACAAAGTCCGGCTCCGCAATGAACTATTGAGATAAATTGAGATAAATTTAATCCCCTTTTCCCCCATGTCATTGCAAAAAAAAAACAGCTTCTTGGGAACACCCTGAAGAGTTTCCTGAACTATTGGCTGGCCTGCATCGGTGCTATCATTGTCAACGCCGTCGTGACGTGGTACTTTGCCTTGACTCTCATCCCATTTGTTTTCATCTACTTCCTGATCATGCATTTCTTCCTGAGAACCTCAAGGTGAGTGCCATCAGGGGGAAGGAGAGAGGGGGGGGGGCATATTTCATGGTACTGCTGACCACAGAAAACAAACACTTTGCAATTGTGGTGTGTCGTGGCCGAGCACAGCCTACTGCATCCAACTCAAGTTCTGATGGTTGAATCATTGGAGTCAGTGGGTTCGAATCCTGGTCATGACACCTCTGGCCTAGAGCAAGGCACTTAAAGTGTTACTAGAGCGATTTGTGCTGCGGTTCCCTTCTATAATAAAACTGTAGAATGATACTTCATTATGTCACATAAAAAAAAACCAAAGAGTTGGCTCTTTTGTTCATGCAAAAAAAAATACTTTTATAGACCCATTTTTTTGCACTCGCCACTCCGAATCGCGAAAAGACCCCCCACGTAGAGTCCCTGTGCACACAGCTTCCGCAAACAACTGCGTGACGTCACAGAGTGGTATAGGTCTTGTGTTGTCATACACAACAGCGTGAAGGAAGCCATTACTTTCCCTTCGCTTAGGCTTGTTTCATGAATTCTCCTGCATATTTCACCATGGCTGAAAGATCACAGTGTAACAGAGGATGTCATCGGTGACAGCAGTAGCGACAGTATTTATTCTGGTAGTGATTCCAGCAATTTCAGTTTGCCTGACCCCGCTGCCGACGAAGTCATAAGGAGTCCGTGGTCAGAGTGGTGCAGAACCGTACAGGTTCGAGCCCATTGCCCCGGTAGGCCAAGGCGGCGAAGATGACGACGAAGAGGAATCCGATTAGGACAACGATCGTCTTTTAAACACAGACTGGTGAGTAGAGGGGATTTCTAATACATTCCTGGTTTTTATTTAGTGAAGGTGGTTGAAATTTTGACTTGATTTCATTTGAAAAGCCACAAAAAAATGCCTCAAAAATGAAAAAAATACCCAACAAAATAGCTTGTAAATAAAAAACAACCGCCTGCTTTTCAGACGGGTGCCCTGCCTCAACCATGTAAACTACGCGGTTGTTGTGGCAGGGCACCCGTCGATACATGCGAGATATGGATCGTGATGGATGGTTTCTCAGCTCATATTGACTAACAAAATCGTCAATTTGGAGTACAAAACATGATCGTGAGTACAATTAAATGACTGATGTTGCATCTTAGACATATCAAGAAGCCAGTACGTTTTTTGTTAAAACTTCTGGGTCTAGTTCTACACTTGGGTTTGTAAAATCCTTCGCCTTGCCCGGTGATTTTTGCCGATTGACTACATGTATCTTCATGCCACTGCCAGTACACACATGGATCACCACACACGTGTGAATTGTACAGGCATAGTTTACGTAGTGAATGATAGTCATAATAATAGTGCTTAGTACTACTACAATGTAGTAGTATGTTTTACACTAGTACATCCTACACTGTTCAGAGAGAACATGTTCATGATGATAAAGTTTAATTGATAGTTATGTATATTTTCACCACTACTACTAAAAAAGTACTAGTTAGTACTAATCATGCTAATTGAATAAATTTAATTAAAAAAGAAAAGAAAATAGATGCAGAAAACTGTTTTGCTTTGAGGTTTTTTTTATTTTGTTTTACTTATGGGTTAATTAACTATCAGGCTCCATTCAAAAATCAAACATTGTTTTGACGGCATTAGTAATGTAAGCTAGGTTGGTATTTCGACCCCTGAATGTGCAAAATAACTTGTTTATCCCGAATTACCCTTCACTTACGCAGTATTCCTATCCAGTGTGGTATTTAATTTTAGTGCACCTTTTTTACCATCAAAGTTTAAAAGTAATTTGGGGTAAATGTTTTGACGCAATGCATGGGTGAAATCCTAAAATAGTTACTTACTACATGTACATGGTCTAATCATTCAAAGATGTGAAATATTGGGATCAAGTCCCCCCCCCCCCCCCCCACACACACACACACATACGCAAACTTGTTGGGTAGTATTGTTCAATGAATCAATTGTTAAACGTAGTGTACCCTTTAAGTTGGCATGTGTTGGGGCACACACCCCACCCTTATGGATCCGTTTTGTGGGGTCCTGCTATTGCTGTTCTATTATTTTCTTTTTCTAAATAATTTCTCTATTGGGTCCAAGTTAAATGAAGAATACCTTGTGGGGTCCATCGTTCCGTTGTTTTCCCACAAGGACCCATGCATAAGCCTACACTTGTATAGGCTTACAAATAACAAAACAAGAAAAAGACAAAAGGAAACCTACCCCCTCCCCCAAAAAAAAAAAAAAAAAAAAAAAAAAAAAAAAACATAATAAAATAAAAAAAAAATATTTATATATAAATATTAAAAGTTAATGAATAAAGTAATCCTAGTTTTAGTAAAATTAAAACTTGTTTTTGCAAGGTTTATTTGTAAATGAACTTCACAAAAAGTATTTGCACACATCACAATGTTAATGTTTTTTTCTCTCCTCTCCTCCCCCTTATTATATCCAGGTGTACTTGTTGACATTGCATCATGCAACCTGATATTTCAAATTGACAGATTTAAGGATCAACCTGGATGCTCAGGACCAGTGTATCAGCCAGCATGAATGGTTGGAAGCCTACTGTTTGCATCCTGCAGTTCTGCAGACTGTACATTTACAGTACCAAGCTCAATATGGAAGAAGGGGTGTACAGGGAACAGTTGACAAGTAAGTAGTGTTTTAAGACAAAAGTGATTGTATGTTTAAAACTCTTAACTGTTTAATAATATTACCAGTATTTTACATTGACAAAGTTCAACAAAAGACATTATGTTTTGTCTCCATATACACCATGTTGTTTGTAAATAAACATGTACACTGTACAACTTTAAATAGAACATAGAATCAGATCATAAAAAATCATTAAAAAATTACATAACTCTACAGAAAGTTACAACTGACTCCTTCCATTTTTGTAGTATTGTTTGTATGGTCAACAAGATTACATGTATAAAGATAGATTGGTTGATTCCGCAAAATAAATGGCTACACTGTATTACAGTATGAACTAGTATTGTAAATTCACAAGTTTACTTACTTGGTACTTATACTTTTCTGTTTATTAAATTCTTATTAATCTCCAGGAAATATCGACATGTGGCTTACCGTCAAGTTCCACTCCCATGTTGTGTGGTGAATAAAATCCATACCCGAACCAGAAACCAGATGGAAAATACAAATGCTTCAGCTATCCCGAACTGGATCAACTTTAATTTTTGTGTATGCACTTTTCATGTACATTGTACTTCTTTCAAAATTATTTTTGCTGTTTAATATTACTTTAGACATGGACATGCAACTTTGATAAAAATAAATAAAAACTGCCGAGGTAATATATTTGCATATAAACAGTGTTTTCTGATTTGTGTGACACTAAGGAAAGACATGCATCCCTGTATTGATGACCAAACTTGTCAGAGTTCACTCTACAGTACAAAAGCTGCCAACTACTTTAATATAGGGATATAACATTACAATGACAATAAAATGACAAAGTAATAGTGTGTAAAGAAAATATGAGAAATTTTGGGGCTATTTTTACTGTCGTGTTAATAATTGTTTCCTGTGTAACATCTCCTAAACTTACATTTTTCATAATAAAACAAACAGTGGTGCATTGTGATCATATCATATCATTAGACCCCTACTTGGTTTGGAATTTAATCAAACAGCATGGTATTTCCAGAGGTTGCAATTAAAGTTTAAACAGAATTTTGTGGTAGCCCCCAAAACAAGTAATTTCAAGATTTTACTAGTAAGTCCTCAATTAAAAGTACATGTGTCCTGCACAAAAACAGTCTTATTTACATATTGAAATGTTGGTTGTGCTGGTAAAACCACAAGCCTATGTATATAAGTAACAGTGTTAGTTTTTTACCCCCTCTTTTTTATTTTGGTAATGAAAATGCCCACTTGGAAGTATTTTACAGCTCTTTATTTATGTTCGTGTACTATCTTTTATTTTTGGAAAAATATTATATTATGTTGACACTCTCATGGTAATTTTTTGCAATGTTTCTATCTCAGAAACCCAATTTAGCTCTGCACATATAGATTTATACAGTACTTTCCTAACAACGTCAAACTTCTTATGCTAATACTGTTTTTGTTTTGTTAAATTTTGTATTTGCACATTTATTACAACTTTGGCAAAATTATTCCACAGAATGTTGCTTGTGAAAGTATTGTAATCAACCTTTAATATATAAACTTTCTATTGCAATATCAACTTGTGATAAATTAAAAGAGTTTGAGTAAATAAACATTTATTTTGGTCCACAAACTGTATCTGTTAAATAATTTACATACTCCTTTAGCTCGTCATTTTTAGCCTCCTGTAAAACAATATCAACTTTCTAGATTCTATATTTAGTTGTAACTCTATTTTTTTCATTATTCTAAATTCCGATTCAGACTACGATAATAACCTTGGTATCTGAGCTGTAGGTCGATGAATCATGGGTTACGGTACTTCTAAACTTTTCAGATGATGACGACGTCAACTCCTAAGAACAAACAAATACATGTACATGTTTAAATTTGACATATGAACAAAATAATTTTTGGCAAATAATATACATTATAAATGTGACATAAAGGACACTTGATTTGAACTGACCTATCACAAAATGATTTCACATGAGCTGAACACAGGAATAGTCTCCTAAGTAAATATGTCATGTGTGTGAATTGTACACTTTCAAGAAATTACGACATGATATTCAGTATCTATGTAATGCTTTTCAATCAAATTTAATTAGTAAAACTGTTGTTTTAGAAGAATAGATGGTTAGGAATATTAAATAATTAACATCTACCTCATCAGATGAATCAATCAGATCACTTGATTTTGTGGACAGTGTAGCAGACGCTGAAGACGTTGATGGTTTAGCTGATGACAGTACAGCTGTTCCTCTAGGTTCAAACATTTCCTTCAGCATCTAGCAAAAATAAAATAGAACAATTTTTTTTATTCACCACACAAATCCATAACTGAATTTTTATTTATAATTGTGTTTTTATGGTTGTTATTTGTTTTTGTTTTGGAAAGACACTCACTAATATATTTCACTCATTATATGACCAAGAAAGATCTTCCATTATAGTTCCATTCATACTGCCTGAGGCTACTGGCTAGTCAGTACCATTGGCAACAGGAGGATACATATGACTATTATGAAAAGTTAGTTGCAACAACATTGAACTTGAAGGAAACATTCCCCATTTATTGTATTTGTAACGATGACAGGATTATTTAATTAAGGAAGGGATGTAATAAGCTACCCACTTCTATTTTACAGAGAGATATACATTACAATGTATACAATGATGTAGTTATTGTTTATTGACCTGATGAACACCATTTGACACCACCGATCAAAACATAATACTAATATTATTATGTACACATTGCCGGTTGGTTTTGCCCAGTATCCGGACACGTCTTTCTTCCCGATCTCAATCTCATCTGATCGATCATTTCATACATAATACAGCATGCAATAAATGCAAGTCCACCATGAAATGTATCACATAAATAGGGCAAACACATATGAAGATTACCATGCACACGTCGAAGCCGCACTTCCTTGAAAACATGGGAAACTTTGGCTGGGGGCCGGTCCGATCATGCCTGCATGCTGCGGCCAGTCCCCACTTTCGTCCCACTTTACTGTTTCACCAACCACACACTCACCCTTGTTCGCTCCAGTTTTTTCCCCTCCGTTCTGCCCTTTCACTCTGTGGCTTTTCATCTTGTTCCCCGACCACGATGTAGAAATATTAGGGGTCTTCAGTGTTGTTGGAACTGCACCAGTTTTCAGGGTAGTTTTAGGGGTGAATCCAAACCGTTGCTTGAGTTCGGTCGATGTATCCAAGCACAGAAGCAGTCGTCGGTGAAGTGCTTCCCGGTGAAGTGCGTGCGATGCACATATCAACAAACACTTCGAAACGTTGAAGTTCGATCGTGTTGAGTTTACTAAACGTATCGATTGTCTCCTAATAACAGAATCTGCTGAAAATTTTAGGAAGCTGAGTTGAGGATTTTTAGTGCTGCTCCTTGTGCAGCCTCCAACAGCACACGTTTTTGGCATTTTAAGTATTATCCAGACTCTTTAGCAATGACATGTATCAGGACGTGTGATTCTCGACGGACCTTTCGCATTGCTCGCACATTGCTGCAGCCGTGATTGCGCAACATCATCAACAACCTAGTCCACTCTGTGACGTCATGATCTTTCTAACCAATCAAACGCCCTCAACGGCGAAATGCTTTCAAGTTTTGCCAAATCCCCAATAATGACCCTTTTTTTGGATGCGATATTACAGACAAACTATGAACCCAAATAACTTAACTTACTCATTAAATAGTAGTCTGATATAATGTCTGCAAGGTTTACAATCTTTTCTGCTTTCCCCAAAATCGCTCTAGTAACACTTTAATCATAACTGCTTCTCTTAGCCCAGGTGTATAAATAGGAACCTGAGAGGGCTGAGACAGTACTGTGTTGGATTAATCCTGTAGTGCTATCTTAAGCCGCTTGGGGTTGTTTGCTCCCCATGGGATTTGAGAAAGTTAGAGGAATGGTCCTAAAGTATGCCCGATAAACAGGTTTTACGCAGGAGAGCCCATTTTACTAAATGAGTATTCGGCTAAAAGTAATCACATTCGCAACATAGCGCTGCGCAGGAAGTTTGGGACCTTGAAAATGTGTGGCAAGAAGGTGAAACACATTCAACAGCCGCACAGAAAGATACATCTTATGCCGTATTAAGCACGTCAAGGAAATACAGCCTGGCTTGTTCATGAAGGAAAACCTCAATGCTGTATTTTGCTGTATGGTCTTGCTGCTGACTGCATGCAAACCATGAACAAACAGAAACAGCTGTATGGTCTTGCTGGTGACTGCATGCAAACCATGAACAAACAGAAACAACTGTATGGTCTTGCTGCTGACTGCATGCAAACCATGAACAAACAGAAACAGCTGTATGGTCTTGCTGCTGACTGCATGCAAACCATGAACAAACAGAAACAGCTGTATGGTCTTGCTGCTGACTGCATGCAAACCATGAACAAACAGAAACAACTGTATGGTCTTGCTGCTGACTGCATGCAAACCATGAACAAACAGAAACAGCTGTATGGTCTTGCTGCTGACTGCATGCAAACCATGAACAAACAGAAACAGCTGTATGGTCTTGCTGCTGACTGCATGCAAACCATGAACAAACAGAAACAACTGTATGGTCTTGCTGCTGACTGCATGCAAACCATGAACAAACAGAAACAACTGTATGGTCTTGCTGCTGACTGCATGCAAACCATGAACAAACAGAAACAACTGTATGGTCTTGCTGCTGACTGCATGCAAACCATGAACAAACAGAAACAACTGTATGGTCTTGCTGCTGACTGCATGCAAACCATGAACAAACAGAAACAACTGTATGGTCTTGCTGCTGACTGCATGCAAACCATGAACAAACAGAAACAACTGTATGGTCTTGCTGCTGACTGCATGCAAACCATGAACAAACAGAAACAACTGTGGTCACGACCAAAAAACTGTCCAGTGAAATGTTCTGGTAAAAAAATACCATGACGTTTGTCGCAGCAAGTAGACACTGCATTCAGCTGAAACTTTCACACGTGACTTTTATGTATCTTTCTTTATATTTTTGCCCATAAATCAGCATTATGCCGACAAAAACGTTTAATATTACAACAGCTTGCTCTAATCTTTGTCATCAGGGACCTTTTTGCAAAATGTTTATTTGTTTTATACTTTTGTAGAGAGTTGCAGCGTCTGACGAACATCAGCAAGTCTCCAGTCTACGCTCATTTCTCAGAGACTCTGGGAGGTCTATCAACCATCAGGGCCTATAAGTAAAAACCATAATCCTTTCATTTCATTTCATTTTGTTTATTAATTTCTCTCTTGAGAAGTATTAATTTGTATTATCTTTGGTTTTATCATCAACCCTGCCTATACATCATTTTCTCCTCCCCTTCTTTTTTTTCTGCAATCACTGTACACCCTACATTTACTTGTATTTATTGCTTAGGCGATATAGGAATAAATGTTAATTGAATTGAATTTAATTTAATTTAATTGAATGTCGATCATATCACCATTTATACTTTTTTCTGCACGTTAGCCAAAGCAATTGAAGTTGTTTATCAAGAGCTTTGCTGCTCAACAATATAAAAGTTATAACTTATGAGGAAAATTGAAGTTGAGAAGAAACTAGTTGAGAAGAAAGTAGCTTTGTTTTGAAAAGCAAAAGCTTAAAAAAAACAGACCAAACATCTACTCATGATGGTTCGACTGCACTTTGTATTTCCAGACAGCAAGAACGTTTCCGGAATGGGCTGATTGAGAAGATAGAGAAGAATAACACCATGTTTATGTACTTAAATACGAGTAACAGATGGCTAGGAGTGAGACTGGTGAGTGCTTTTTCTGTGGGCCTAAAGCCCTTTTCACACGAGAGCAATTTAGCAAGGGTCCCTTGCTAAATTTTAGCATGGAAGTGAAATTTTACCAAATGCACCTCGAGTGAAAGGACAAAACTTTATGCACTGTCCAAGGTCCCTATTGAACCCTTCTCAAACATTGCTATATTTTGTCGGTGGTATGAACCTACTACAAAATCTTTCGGTAGCAGAAGTTTTGACGTGCGTGAAATCATTGTGGGAAGGGAACCTTTGCTTATAGTTGTGCAAAAATAAAGTTGAGGTTTTTTGCACTGAAATTTCAGAATAAAAAGTCTCCAATAGACCCTTTGCTCAAACGGCGCCCCCACTGGTGTCAGGTTGTGGCTGCAAATAATCAAAAACTTACCATAAGCTACCATAGCCTTTCCAAAAATGTAATACCAGTTTTCGAATGTTTTTCATCGTAAAATCAAAAACCTCTTAGCCTCTTTGATAGGACGTCACCAGAGCAGAAATGTACACATGCCAACAGCTGTGTAGATAGTTAAAAAAATTTAAGCCCATGTATTTGCATGGAGAGTGAAAAAAGAGTTGTGCATACTCAAACGAGCCTGCCAACGTTCTCCTTGCCAAAATGCTGATATACTTTTTTTTCAAATAAAGTCATCAAGTTATTTGTTGGTATAGGTTACAGTTGGTTGTAAGATGCCTTTGTGAAATGTCAGCCCCTGGCTCGTGAAGTAGTAAAGGGACCATTGTCTGCAAGCTCAGCTTCTTAATGCAGTGAGCGATTTCCCCTGTTTAGCACAGCACACAAAATGTATGAGTTGCTACTCAAACATCACCATTTGCTACTCAATATTATCATTCGGTCGGCACAAAACTTGTTTTGTCTAAATATTTTGATGTGCCAAGTTGTTGGATGAAATCCCTCCCTGTAAAGGATCCCTTCGCAGTTCCACTTTTTTTTTTAATTTCGTCTCTGTATTTCATTCACATTATGTAGCTTTTTGTGATTTGCTTTTCTTTGGTTTAGTACTGTGGAATAAATCAAGGTCAAATCTATCATTGGCTGAGGGTTGTGCGTGGCTGGGATGTACGCACACATGTCATGTTTCCATTGTTTAACCTCGGCAATGGAGGCCAATTAACTTACATCACCGAGGCCGTGTCAAAATTGGCGGCTACAGCTACGGCTACGGCTGGTTCACTGCGTCATCATGCGTTGAAGTAGAGGACATTCTTAACGACATCCTTAGCAACAGTCGTAGCCATAGCTGTAGCCGCCAATCTGGATATGGCCTGAACTAACATTTCTGTTGCTGTTGTACAGGAGTTAATTGGTGCATTTATCGTGCTGCTGGCCGGTCTTTCTACAATGATAGCAGCAGCCCAAGGTTTACTGATTCCAAGTCTAGTAGGCCTCGCTATTTCGTATGCTTTAAGCGTAAGTATCTCATCTGATGTTAGGGTCCAATTTCATAGAGCTGCTTAAGCACCAGAAGAAGCTAAGCACAACAAAATTATGTTTATCAGAATAAGTTTTAACCAGCCAAACTACCATAACACATGTACAAGTTGTGACTGGTATCTTGATCATTTCTGCTTAGCCGAACATTTTTAAGCAATATTCTCTTTTTAAGCAGCTCTATGAAATTGGGTCCTGGGTCCAACTTTATAGAGCTGCTTAAGCATAAATAGTAGCCACGCGCAACAAAATTATGCTTACCAGAATAGTGTTACCAACAAAAATACCACACCACATTTACCATCCGTGACTGGTATCCTGCTTTCTTTTTTTTGCTCAGCAGAAAAAATGCTTAGCATTATTTCCTGCTACAGCAGTTCTATGAGATAGGGCCCTGTTTGTTTCCAGTTTAACAATAAAAATGCTACAGTTTTGTCGAGATGCAGCATGGGACAATTTCCTGTAAGCAGGAGAAGTTTGCATCATCTTTTGAGATATTATCTTGGGGTGATTTGTAATGATGCTGTATTTTTATGCGGGGTTCTGTGCTTGTTTCAGTTGTGTTTTCTCTGCTTTTTTTGATAGAGAAATCCCAAAAAGCCAACTCTCCCTGATTCTGCAGAAATTTCCCTGAAATTGAACCAATCTTTCCATGTTCTGTGAACAAACTTAAAAATCTCCCTGATTAGGGAAACGTTTTCCCTGTTATGTTAAATGTGATTCTGAAAATCTCCCTGATTGTTGGACAAAATCTCCCTGTTTGCAAGATGCAGCTCTGGTAATCCGGCGTGGACCCCAAGATTTTTACCAGGGAGGGTTCCACAATGCGTAACCCTCAAAACCCTCTAGAAAGTGTACAGCAAGGTCGCAGTGGTTATGGGCGTAACTCAAGCAGGCAAGAGGGATTCAGGTCTGTAGCAACTATTATATGATCTCACCTTTGATGTAATTGTTTCCCCATCCCCACCTTCAGGCATCAGGGCAGTTGAACTGGATGTTACGTGCAACGGCTGACCTTGAGATGCAGCTGAACTCCATTGAGAGAGTGCAGTATTACAGGAATATAGAGACTGAGAAGTATCGAGGTATCCGTCTGACTGGTGTAGCTTTTCACTCTTGGCCCTTGCATGGCTCTGCTTATAACAGGCGAATTCTGCACTTGCGACCACCATTCTTCGCTTACACGGCAAGCGTCGAGTTTCTGTGCTAGCTGTGTAAAGCAAAGAATGCCAAGTAACGGGGAGTATTCACGCACAAGCACACATTTCTTGCTAACCTGTGAAATACGCTTCTCGTAAGCGTGGAATTCCCTGCTTTCACTGGCTACTGGGACATTTCTTTTATTCCTTAAACCATCTTAGCTCCCTTGGGAGTATACAGCCTGTGCTGCCAAATATGTAGCTCACCAAGCTAAATCAATCACAAGAACCATCCTTGCCCTCATGTGTACCTACCTCTTGGTGAAGAGAAGCATAATTTACATTTCGATGTCTTGCTCTGCAAAGAGCCGAGTGTCGTGACTTGAATCCAGTGCATAAGACTGCTCGGCCTAATACACCCCATGAAACTATAAATAGGTCATTCAACATTTCACCAACAACTTAGAACTTTTAAATTATGTTTTTCTCGAAACTATATTATCGACCTCCCAACAAATCATTCTAGCATCCGTTTTAGAAGATTTTTACTCTTTCCTTACATTTGGATGACATTAAAGGTGCTCTGACGCCAAACCCCAGCTGGCCTGAGAGAGGAGAGATTGTTTATGACGGTGTGTCGGCTCGTTACGACACGGAACTTGACCCGGTCCTGCAAAACATCCACGTTCGTATTCGACCAGCTGAAAAGGTAAGTGTCGCATGGGGATCAAACCAAACATTCATAGAGCTGCTTTGAGCAGAGAATATTGCTTAACATTTTATGGTAAGCACCAATCACAAACAATACATGCTAGACATTATTTTTCGGCCTGTTTCTGCTGAGCAAGATTGTTCTATTTTTTTATTTTTGGTTGGTAACCTTATTCTGGTAAGCATAATTTTGTTGAGTCTAGGTACTTTTTGTGCTTTAGCAAATCTATGAGCCCCATTTCATATAGCTGTTAAGCAGAAAATAGTGCTCAGCAAATGTTAATCTGCTAAGCAAAAAATATCAGGGAACCAGTCACAAACAAGATACGTTATACTTTTTATTTTGGCTGGTAACTAGTTTCTCCTACGCAACAGGTCGTGGGTTCGAATCCCACCCGAGTAATATGCCTGTGATTTTTTTCACAGAACTCGGGAAAGTACTGAGTATACAGTGCTAACACACATCGGTGTAGGGTAAAAACCAAAATTAATATTCTTTATCCCCGATGCAAAATTAACATCTATTAAAAATCGTTGCAGAACCCGCTGCTAAAATATAGGATTCGAACTGCCTCTAGCTGCCGGGCAATCTCTGTGGTCTAGTTGGTAAGACACTGCTCTAGAATTGCAAAGGTTGTGGGTTCGAATCCCACTCGAGTAATATGCCTGTGATTTTTTTCACAGAACTCGGGAAAGTACTGAGTATACAGTGCTAACACACATCGGTGTAGGGTAAAAAACCAAAATGAATATTCTTTATCCCCGATGCAAAATTAACATCTACTATATTTAAAGATGATTTCTGCAATTGCAGATCAGTATTTGTGATTGAACTGAGAGTGACACCCTCTATCATGACTTTCTGGAAGGTCGTATAGACTTAGTCAACTATTTCAACATCATTTCTTTATCACAGATCGGTATTTGTGGTCGGACTGGCAGCGGAAAATCCTCTCTAACTCTGACTCTCTTCAGGATTATCCAGACGTACAAAGGTAGAGATGTTTTTTAAAAGTCCCAAGTGAGGTATTTTAGTTACTCATTATAGCTAACCATGGCTTATTGTGGCTGATTGGACAAGCACCGGGTTCAAGTTCAGGGCCCAATTTCATAGCGCTGCTTCTGCTAAGCAAAAATGAGCAGGACACCAGTCACATGTAGTACATGTGTAAATATCATTTTGGCGGGTAACCTTATTCTGGTAAGCATAAGTTTTGTGTGCTTAGCTACTTTTTTGTGCTTAAGCAGCTTTATGAATTTGGGCTCCTGGAGGCAAGGCCATCAGAGTGTGGGTTCAATTCCCGGCCCCGATACTTGTGTGCTTGAACGAGCTACTTTAAAACGATAATTGCTTTCCAGACGTACCTGTGAGGATAGAAAAGGTTCTTGTGATTGATTTAGCTTGAACAGTGGTGGTCTGCTGGCCAAATGCCAGTTAAAAATGCAGTCAAATCCTGTTCTAGTCAATTTTTTTCACCCTTTTATAGTGAAAGAGGTGTGAACTAGTGGACATTTTTTCTATCAGTGTGTTTTGGTTTTTGTTTTGTTTTTCTAAATCTTCTGGATGTTCAAGTTTTTAATGTACATGTACTGTTTGCATTTTTCATGTCTTTTTTACTTAATAAGCATTGATTGTATTGCACATATTTTTTAGATTTTTAATATTTTTGCTCACTGCGGGATGAAAAAAATTCACATTGTTTTATTTCAATGTGACCAATAAAATGAGTGAATGACAAGCTAGTTAGGTTCTCTGGACAGTCACTGCAAAAGTTAAAGGACAAGCCCTGATGATAAATGTAACCATATAGAATTATTATTCAACTGATAATCTGAGAACATTCCTTTATGAAATGTTTCTTTGAAGGTAGTATATCAATAGACGGAATCAACATCGCTAATGTACCCCTCGTTGAGCTAAGGGGACGTCTGGCCATCATTCCTCAAGACCCCGTCCTGTTCGTTGGAACCGTCAGGTAATAAATAATGAGTGCTATTTGGGGAGTGAAAAATGAGAGGTTGAGGTGACTAGTGCACCAGACTCAAGTTCTGGTGTCTTTCAGAGTGTAGGGTGAAACAGCAGGCTTCTCAAATGCATCCTACTTGTAACAGCAACGGGGAAAAATAGATGGGGTAGGCCAAGAGGAAGAGAGGGGAAAATGACATCATTGCTAAGAGCACCTTCTACTTGGAACACCAAAGAGTGCAAGGGAGGCCGCAGTGGAGATTGAACACTTTTGGAGCCAACATCCTTCGGGATATGATGCAAGATTGGTTGATTGAGGGTCGGGTCCCAGTCATGGCACTCTTGTCCTTGAGCAGGACACTTGCCCAAATAATTGCTTCATCCTTTGGATGAGACATAAAGCCAGATTTTTGTGTGATGCCAGCATTCTCCCTTGACAGTGGTCCGCTGGCCAAATGCCAGTTAAAACACCTGAGGACCAGTCAGAATTCTTTCCAAGTGGTCTGGCTGGCTAGTACAATGTTGAAAAGCATCCCTATTTAATGTGAAATATGGACCAGTGAAAAAGCTGACGGACTAGTGAAATGACAAGCTAACTGGCCAGTCACTGGAAAAGTTGAGGGCAAACCCTGGATGCTCAGAAAAGGAGCCCAAGACATACTTGTCACTTAGAGAAGGGGTTTACTGACTGGGTAAATTTTAAATAATTTGGGGCTGAACAAAGAAAAATTGTTTAGAGCGGGACTAGAGTGAGAGGTGCTGTATAAATTCATAAATTCCAACATAGTGCTGCATATCTTTTGTAAAAATATTGAGTGTTTTGGAGATGCCTGTCAGGACGCTGTCATCAGGGATGATGAAGCGCTTTACACAAACTTCATATTACAAATTTCCGAGGTGAAATGTGTATTGTTCCATTTATGATGAGAGGTTAAGTGAAATTGAACAGCTCTTTGTGACTATCAATGGTTTCAGCTTATCTATTCTTCTACCCAAGGTATAATCTTGATGCGAGGGGTGAGCATGATGATGATGCATTATGGGAAGCTCTTGAGATCGCTCAGCTGAAAGGCGTGGTGTCGGAGCTGGATCTCAAACTGGGTAAGAAAAAAAGATCTTCTAAGTCTAATGACAACCGGCATTTGAGCTTTCTGCATTTGTGCTTTCTGTATGGATTTACAAGGGCCATTCTATTAAAGAATTGTTTGCTTTCTGTAACAGATGCCATGGTGACTGAAGGAGGGGAGAATTTCAGCGTTGGTCAGAGGCAGCTCTTCTGCTTGGCTCGTGCCTTCTTGAGGAAGACGCGCATCCTTGTCATGGACGAGGCCACTGCATCCATCGACTTGGAAACGGTAGGTTTTGCTCAGAGATCTATTCATAGGTGGGGGAGGGGCAGAGAGAGTGGAGAATTTCAAATTCAAATATTTGTTTCCTTCTTAAGTAAGATTTGTGTCCTTGTCGGGAATGAGGCTTTTTCATCTCTTGACCTAAAAGGTAGGCTTGGGTCAATTTAGAGGTGGAAAGGAAAGATGGATATGTGAATTTCATTGTGATTAGAGATCTTGGGCCTTAATCTTTTTTTTGTGTTGTATCCCTAATTGTCCAAACTCCCCCAAAATCGTATTCATGATTAGAGTTTATCTCAAGTTGGGGCTAGTTTTTAATACTATGGAAACAAACCATAACTCTGAATTTGTAGAAGCAGATTTGATGTTTGACTATTGATGTTTGCATTGCAGGATAGCATACTGCAGACTGTAGTGGCCACTGCCTTCAAAGATCGAACTGTTCTCACTATAGCAGTAAGTACATGACATTTTGTAGTTTGTGTTCATTTTCATGCAACAAGATCCACTGGAGGAACTCCTTGGATGCGTAAATTGAACATTCTACTCCTTTCTAATTCCAATGACGTCCAACTATTTATGCTATTTGACAACCTGAAACAGCCTGGGACAGCCTTGACAACCTGAGATTGTAGTCACGGTAGTAGGTGCCAGGTTCTGTGCCAAGCATAATCAGTGCCCTATTTCGTGGGTCAGCAAAAAATCCACGTTTAACCACTTCCATCGACGACGTGTTTAATTGCAAATTTCCTTTGGACGAACCTTGTGCATTGACGTCAGCACGCTGCCATCTTAGAGGTAAAATAATGACAAACCTATGGAAAACCCACAGTTATGTACGTGGGGCTCACAGGATGGGTCAATGGGCAATCTTCTTTTGACCTCTTGCCGAGGGCATCCTACTCAAATGTTGTCATGTGCATAAGGTCTATTGAAAGGTTGTACTTTGATTGTATGCAGGGCTCAATTTCACAAAGCACTATAATGTCTTGAGATGGGCTGTCAGTTTTACCATAGTGATTTGTGTTGTGGCATCACACTTTGCTTAGCAATTAAGATTGATTTACATTCAATCTTTATTCATAACTCTTTGTGAAATCGGCCCCTGGACTCCTCCTACTTTAACTTTGGTTTAGTTTCCTGACTGCCTAAGTAAACCTATTGGTTCTTAAAACCGACTTCCCATTCCAGTCCGAATTCTTTACTCTGTCTCGATTGAGAACAGTTTCCAAACTTAATAACTCAGTTTCAGTAAATGTATATATATATAAATGTCGGGTTTTTTTTGCCTGCAGCATCGAGTGCAGACAATCCTTGACTCTGATCGGATCCTAGTACTCAACGAAGGACGGATAGCCGAGTTTGACACACCAGATGCTCTCCTGACCCAAGAGGACAGCATTTTCACCTCACTGGTAAATGCTGGCACATAGGACAGATAGAGGAAGTTGTGCCCCGTGCGGACCAGGACGATGGGCATCCCCGTCTCCAAGAAGTAGACCAAAAGAACTGGGCCCAATTTCATGGCTCTTTGCTTAATGGCAGAATTCTGCACTTGCGGCCAATAGATTTGTGGGTTTTTTTACAGGGCAATGTAGGTGCAGAATTCTGCACTTACGGCCAAACGGTTTGAGTTTTTTTATACAGGTTAGCGTTAGCAATCGACTCCAAGATACTTACTTGCAATTTCATGTTTTTAATATTAATGAAAAGTGCCTTAAGTCTAGCATCCGAAATAGCTAGAAGGAGAAAATCAGGGAAGAATGATCAATTCCATGATTCCAATTAAATACTTTGGGGAAGATATATTGTCACACGCTCCTTTTCTCTGTCTGCCACTCTCAACGTTTTGGAATTCAAACTGTTTGTAAAAAGTATGGTGAGTGTGCGAATATTGCATCGCCTGGGGTATTGATTCACAAAATGGCACAACCAAGAATGTTGAGATGATGATGTTTGATGAATTGAGCCAATAGGCAAAATCAATTAGCGAATGTGAACCGAATTCACATGACGCAAATTAATTGTTTTTTTCCATTGGTGTTATTCTTATTTATTTGGGCCATTATACAAGAAAACAACAGGACCTACAGGCAGTTTAATAAGATAGAGTTGTGATTTTGAGGATGCAAGAAAATTCGCTGTTGAAAGCGCCCTCACGCAGTCAAAAATATGGGCAAATGATCAGGTGCTTTTTAATATGTTAACTAATTCATGCTTTTTGCAATAAGAACTTTGTAGTATTGAATCGACGTAGTGTCACCCTTCCAGTGAATATGTATGTGGACCAAAAGTGTTGCACTTCACCATTGATCCGGGAAGGCTTCGGCAACCTCACTTTTCATATATATATATATATATATATTTATATTTATATTTTGTAGTAATTACTAACATTTCACTTAAGCCTTGTGCACCAGGGCTCAATTTCATACAACTGCTTAAGCAGAAAAATATTGCTTGAAAATATTCTAGTTAGCGCAAATAAGCAGGATACCAGTCACAGCTTGCACATGTGACATGGTATTTTGGCTGGTAACCTTATTCGGGTAAGAATAATTTTGTTGTGCTTAGCTACTTTTTACGCTGAAGCAGCTCTATGAAATAGGACCCTGGTGGTAGTCAGAGTGATGGTGTGGAAGGCCAGGGTCAAATGCAAGACTTTTGGGGACACTAGGTGGCAGCAGACTTACCAGGTAAATCCATTTTTCTTGAAAAATACGCACACGCTTAGAACCAAGTTTACAATTGAATTTGACCCGGTATGTTTGCTGCCACCAAGCCATCCAAGTTCTTCTATAGTATTAGATCACACTGTCTGGTAGAAAATATTGGTGAAAACGTGATGTCATTGGATGTCGGCATCAGGTTTGTGCACTCCACATAAGACAATACAATTGCATTTACACCATTTTAATGAGTGCAGTACAAAAACTGAATTTGACCTTAGACACACTCTGTAACCAAATTATTGGATTTACTTGAATGAAAAATGGGCCTTGGAATAAAGTCTTTCATGGTATAAGTGCCTTGGGTTCTTTTAAAGGTAGGATCATAGATTGGTAAATACTCCAAACATTGGTGACCATAATAGCTTACTTGGTGAGAAGCACTGCAGCTGTTAATAGTATAAACTATTTTGAGAAAGGATTCCTTTCGAGGTAATATGGTTTGGATAATTTTTCACACAAAGACACAAAGTCACTTCGCTAAACATGGATGGATTCAACGTTTGTGTGAAAATACTGTGGCAGTTTTTTGTTTTTTTTCTCAGCAAGTAGACACTGTATTCAGCTGAAACTTTCACATGTGTCATTTATTGTATCTTTCTTTAAAATGTTGCCTTTCAAGCCGTATTACCTAACTGAAATAACTGAACCATTTTATCCATCCAACAAGCAGAAAACAAGTTGCTGTACCAAATTGTCAGTGAAATTCCCGACCTCTTTCTAGTCATCATGTGTAAAGCGGCATTAAGCCTGATTCATGACACACAGACATTTTGAAAAGCAAAGTAGGTTTTCCCGGCCAATTTCAACAAAAATCCATTCATTTTAACACCCAGCTCATTCCATTTCGTTTGAAAATGAACGCTCCGTTGAATCAGCATTCATCGGTCAAAAGGAGCAAATCAATTTCACCAGTTTAGCATTCTATGGTCAAATAAGATCATTCAGTTTCATTAGGCAGCAAGAATTATTCAATTTCGTAAAAACCAGCAGCAGAGCTAGTCAACCATTCAATTTCATCAAATGTTAATAGGTAGTAGAAATCCATGGTCAAAGTGAAGAACGAAATCATGTGTACATGAAAATGAAATTGAATGCATTAATAGCTAAAAAGAAACCTTAGTTTGAGTGGATTGGAGGAAAATGCGTGAAATTGGACGTGTGTAAATGAAATTGAGTGAATTTTTGCTGAAATTGGCAAATCGGGAATTCCATCTGAAGCAAAACAAACTTTTGTAGTTGTTTATTTATTTGTTTAGAAATTCTCCTTGTTTTTTTTTCATTCAAGGTAATATTAATAACAATGTGGTTCAAACATTAACTAAACCCCATTGTTTTTAGCTAGAGATCCTCCTGAAGAAATTGCTCAAAACTGAACTGTAACGATTCTAACTCATGTTCCATCTTCACAGCGCCTCGATCTAGTATCTAGGATTTGTGTGCTATTATTATTATTATTATTACTATTATTATTAACCCTGGAAAATAATTCCACTCTGTGGTAACTCCACACACAGCTGTGGGACTCTATGCATTTATTGGAGAGGTTTCGCAAGCGTACGGATACACGTAGTATACACGTTGGCAAAGGATTTGCAAGCAAAACAAATCTAAAAACATTTTGTACATGTACATGTTCTTGTTACGTTACAGACTTTGATTGGATACTACTTTTGTTTAAATGTTTGTTTTCAGACCTACACGGAATGGGTATAGGCCTAACATTAAAGGCATGTAAAGAAAGTTCCCAACAAGCGTGGCTAAATAGAGACCCTGTTTACACTGCATTTTTATTTTTTTATTTTCTTTTCTAACACATTTCCTGCTTTTCACCATTACCATGCAATACCATGGAAAATGCGTTTAATCTACAACAAAAACAGAACTAAAATCAGCAAATTGGTATCTGTTTTTTACTGTATGTGTATAAACGCCAGTATCCATTATTAACGGTTATGCAAAACATGAACGCTGCGGCTAGGCATCCAGTGAACGCACAGAGTGTTGACCTAATGTATCAATATCCGTATATGTATCCGTAGCGTTGCGAAACCTCTTTATTGCTTGGCGCTGCAATACCACGTCTTACAGTCCACTCAGGTTTGTGGAAACACCACATAAATAATTTCTCTTTTTAAGCTGTGATTGTATTCCCACCGTGCAAAGTTTCAAATCCTACTCATGTCTTACAGAAAAGGGTTTATCTGTGGTTCAAATATCAATTCAAAACATAACTACTCAATCGCCTTGTGGCTTCGATGTCTGATAGAACCCTTGCATTATGACATCACAAGTTTAAATAGATAGTTGTGCATGGCATGTTCACAAGTGCACGCTTCTGTTGTTTAACCTCGGGGACAGCGCCCTATCTGCCTATGCAAGGAATATACTGAATCACATTCAGCAAATGATGTGCAACAACTACTCCTGTATTAGTGGGATACTCATTTGTGCCAAGCACTGCCAACTCTATTGGATTTTTATGTTTTTTCATCAAAGTTGATATGAACAAGTATTCATTATTAACCATAGAACATTGTCCGAGATTTATTTAATAGAAGCAGACATAGTTTTTCCTCTATTTTACTAATGGTGAAGGGTTGAAAGTATTTTTGTATTTATCTTGTGTGGAAAATATTTGAATTAAAAATGAATCATTATGTTTCTAAACTCTTAAGGTTCACTTGCTCTGTAATTATTTTGCCAGTATGACTTTTCCCCTCAATATTAACCCAACCCAAAACTAGCCCTTGTGGTTAAAGATAACTGACCACCAAAACTAAGAAAAGACATATGAAGTATAAATCGGTAAGTGTCGCGCTCAAGGAAACAAGTGTCATAACTGGGACTCCAACCCACACTCCGATGAGTTGGCTAGCAGAAACTGAGTCTGATGACTACACCATCTTGTCTTTGACATCAGCTGGGCCCAATCTCATGGCTCTGCTTACCATAAGCAAAGAATTGACGTTTCAGAAGCAGGGAATTCTGCGCAATACGTCAAAGGGTATTTCACAGGATAGCCGGGAAATTTTGCTTGTGCGCGTGGGCACTCCAAGTTATTAGGCATTCTTCGCTAATACAGCTAGCTCATAAATTCAGCTCTTGCACAGTAAGTAGACAATGGTGATCGCAAGTGCAGAATTCGATGGTAAGCAGAGCCAAGAAACAAGGCCCCGATCTTCATCATCTCGAGTCTGACTCTTCTTCGTCTCTAATCATCTTCTCCAATTCAGGCCAGGAAGGTGGAGTCGTGGCAACCCTGCTCTCGTGAAGCACAAACTCCTTTAGATGGACTCTCGGTATTTTCTCCATAAATTCTGCCAGTTTGTCCTTGAATATGGGATATGAACCAAAAGCGACACATAGAGCCGGACGACTTAAACTGTATCTGCAGAGTATAATAAGAGCAGAGGTGTGAGCACACACAGTTACATAATATACTCTCTGATGGAACAATTCATCGTTCTTGTGTTATTAAACACTTCATGTCGGTATGAACAAATCTTGACCGTGCTTTGCCGTATTATTTTTCGGAACTATTTAAACTTCCAAAAGAATTGTTTTTTCTTTTGAGAACATTGTGGTCACAATAAAACCCTGACTTATTAAAGTGCACCAAGCTTTGTGTTTCAAAAGACATTATGGAAAGTCTTACTGTGAATAGGCCCGAACCTTGGCTGTAAGCCACGGCCGATAATCAGCCATGGTATGCTGGAATCATGGACTTGTCTACAACAAAAGGACTAACGTTTGGAATCGGGATTTAAAAAACATAATCAACTGACTGCATTCAAAAGAGAACACTCCGAAGTTGTTCCAAGTGGTCATAAACGCCCACCTTCAGTTTGGAAAAGTTTGGCTGAAAAAGATGTCATCCGACGTGAAGTGGGTAATCAATATGCAGCCGACTGGTCACATGATATCAACCGTGTTCCTACCTTAGCTCACGTAGCACTTGTTACTGCATTACAACAAACATTAATACTTTCATACAGCTGTTTAGAACAAGAAGTTGCTAAGCATAAAAAGCCCTTGCTAAGCAGAATTGGGTAACCACCACAATACCATGCAATGTATACAACTCGTAGGTGATTCCCCGCTTTATTTTGCTAAGCAAACAAGTATTTGTCAGGAATAGTAACCGACTTACCGAGCCTTGATTTCCTTTGCAAGATCCTTGCAGCCTTTGACTGTCAGTGAGCACATCAGACATAGCAGGATGAGTTTCCGACAATAGTTGAAAATCATCAAAACGTCATGTGGTTCAACTCTGGATAAAACAATTATTAGAACCACAAATATTCCATCATTAATTGCAACATATTTGGCTGGAAATAGATTGTTCAAGTCATGCATATGTTTGAAACTTTGGTCTTGTGAAAGGGCAGATTTTGTTCCTTCAACTGTTAATGCAACAAACACAGGAGCCTTACATTCCCCAAAGTGATTGAATATGAGATTGCCGATTATTGGCCGTGGCTCACAACCAAGGTTTGGCCTATTCACAGTGCAGACATTCCATAATTTTTTGAAAGAGAACCCGACATCCTGGTGCATTTTATGAGAAATGTTGATGTACTTACTTTGTTTCTTCGGGAATACCTTGTGAAACTCACTGACATTCTCATTAAAATAAACTAGTTCGGAAGTACTGAAAAATAATACTGCGCAGAGGTGAATGTAAAAATTTGTTAATACCATCGGGAAGTGGTCAACAGTTGTATGAAACTGTGGCATGTTGTGGCCGAGAGGTTAAGAGCACCGGACTCAAGTGCTGGTGTTTCTAATCAGCAGAGTTTGGGTTTGAGTCGCAGTCTTGACACTTGTGTCCTTAAGCAGGACACTTAACCACTATTGCTCAATTCGACCTTCAGATGGGACGTAAAGCCATAGGTCCCGTGTGTTGTGTAATGCACGTAAAAGAACCCAGTTTCACTTATCGCTAAGGTGCCACAGCACATTGTAAACCCTTAGAGGGTGCTACATGAAGCGGTCTCAAAGTTAAGCAATTTCAAAAACCTGTCTGAAAACGTTTCCGTTAGTTCAAAGCGCCTTGAGTTCCTAATTGGTAGATACATGTGCTATATAAGACTATATTACTATTAAACTGTGCCAAGGCCTTATAAAGACAAGGTTTTGAACTGTACTTCTTTGTGGTGTGGTGTTTCATATCATTAAGACGACTCTTCTGCCCTTTCATTCAACCCTACTCTCAACTTGAGATCTTACTGGCTGTGTTTAGAGATGACACACAGTCTTGTGAGGGAGGGGCAATGATGAACGGCTCGGAATAGAGAGTTTATCTGATCGATATACTGATGCTCCAACCTGAGAAAATGAAAGCAAATGATAATGATGAGCTTTTTGTAAAGCTGAAGTTGTAACTATTTCATAAAGGGATGAAGAACCAACATTGTTTTGGTTTTTAACCCGACACCAATGTTTTCATAAGAACCCTCTACTCAGGGCTTTTTTAATCCTATTACATGTTCTACTAATTGAGGTTTCTTGAGCCAAACTTCATTGCATTTAATGGTTTTTTCCAATGCTCGATATTCAGCTCTGCCATCCAGCCCGATCCTGTGCAGCATGAACAGTCTGATCATATTATTCAATGCTGATGGCATTTAGGTCGTCTTTGATCTCAGAAATATATGTGTGGCGCTGCAGGCCTTCCCCCTGTCAAAAGGGTTCTCTTTGGTTGGTTTTGTGAGTTCAAGAAGACAGCCAGAGAAACCTCAGGTCAGTGGATGGCAAATTAAACGAAGGCATGTACAAGGAAATCCCGAGTTGAATCCTGGGGAAACAAATCCACGGGAAACATGGGTTGGATTCAAACCAAAATAATGTCGTCAGGGTGGAAATGAAAAATCTGGACAATCCCCAGCATTAACTGGTTAAACACAGATAAAAGCATACAAGTAATTCACAACAAAAACTGTTTTCTGTTGTTTTCACTAAAATGATGAAATTTTCTATATATAAAAAAATGTACGGTTGTGCAGTGTGTTTACTGACATGACTGAAACCTAGAGGGTGTACTCCGAAAAACAATTACAGTCGACTCTCGTTAATACGAGATCCGAAGATATGAGACCCTGGTTTGCAAGAGGTTTATCACCGGTCCCGAACTGTCCCATGTGTGTTTCTATGTCTTTAAAGACACGGATAAAACAAGGTATTTTTGCGGCCCCCTGACAACAATATGTATGTTTTTCATACTTTTGTATGGAGGTTCGTGGTAGGCCAGCATAATATGCTGCAAAGCATTACATGTACACACGTGTGTAGTGCATACACTAAGACGACATGTGTATCTATATAAGTGCGCTGTGTTTAAGACGGGGTTCAGAAAAAACAAGAAATGGGCTAGCCCGGCGGCCCAGGTATTAATGAGATTCGACTGTATACCTTCTAGAAATCTCCCCCAAACTGCAGAAGGTAGCGCTCTATTTAGTCTTACCTCAGGTCTTCAAGGCGGTCTGCATGCTTCAATCCCTCCACGAGACCCTTCAGGAACTGACACTGAGCAGATGGTCCCAGATTGGCCAGGGATAAACTGCGGAGCTGTTTACAGTTCTTTAGAATTTCCACAAGGCTGTGGCCATGGAGGATTGTGGGTATACCGGCTAGGACCAAGGAGCGGAGGCAGGTCAAACGCGAGATGCACAGGAGAGCATCCTCAGATACAGATAGGAATGTTGAAGGGTCACTGGAGAAGAGCGATCAAAAGTAAAGCGGTCAACGTTTAATAATAAAAAAGTGGTAACGGTGTCGTCAAAAGCGTGAGCTTAAGACTCTGCCAGAGGCTTTGTATCAAACAAGCTGTAAGATTCCAAGAAGAAGACCAATTCAGACATTAAATTCTTAAAGGTATTATACAGGATTGGTAGAGCTGACAAAATAATCACAGACAGTTTTTCATGTTTTGTGTGACCAACCATAACACGAAATAACCAATCTGTAAACATTTCGACTTAATCCGTTGTGTGAGTCAGGAGAAAAAACAATGCACAATTTCAGCACATACATGTAAAAACATTGTCCTTCATTTGGGTTGTAACAACCAAAATCAGCTATTGCGATATTTTAATGTTGGGGGTTTTCAGATATAGTTTTCTCGAGTAGGACTTCATTTTCAGAGGAAAATATTTCACAGAAAAAATTGTTATAGTATGAAACTCCTAATCGGTAAGCTTTCAGACTAAAATTAAACAATTTTGTAATTTATCCTTACCAATCCTGTATAAAACCGTTAAATCTTGCAAGTATTCAAACGTTTTTGGGAACCTGAGGTTCATTGCTGTAAGACGTGGTGGAACTAAAAGTTCACTCTTTCAAGGAGCCTGAACGTTGGAGTGCTTGTAGGGTCTTTTGAGGTTAACTTTATGACTTGACCTTGGATTTGCCCTTTGACACCTGTTGAACTTTAGGGATCTGCCTTTAAAGAGTAGATTACATGAATATGTTTTGACGGATGGTGACAAATTTGAGTGGAAAGTAGTAACTGAACAAAAGGTAAGAAAACTGCAACCAGTGTACTTGGCGATGCAAACAAGCAAACAAACAAACAAACTGGTTCAATGAAAATCAAACAGAATTTCCCGAGGGGAAAAACAAAAACAGAAAGGAGATTTGAACAGTCTATGCAAGCCTTACACAAATTAGCTAACTTGGACCAAAAAAGTACACAATTTTGTTTCCTTCACACCCCAAAAATCATATTATACGGTTCCCTGGAGTTAGAATCTGTACGAGTCTTGCACAGTCATGCCTGTAACACAATCTCACCACTGACTGAAACTGGCCTGCTTCGATGCCAAACTTGATTTGAATAAACTATCCATCTTCAACACCGATTTGAAGGCCACCCCTACCAGCTCCAGTGACTGTAACTGCCTGGCGCCATTGACCACTCTGGCTAAGTGACTGCCACAGTAAATACATCCCTTAAAGTTGACCTACATTTAAAAGAAAATCAGGAGAAAATGTAGGGTGAGCAGCTACAAGGACGGACCCTATCTGTTTTAATCGTTTTTAACAGCTTTTTTGGGCTACCATCTGATCATTCAATACCATCCACAGTTTTGAGTGACAAATGCACTACATGTATGTCAGCCTGCAATAAGATATCATGTGGTGAATGCATCTACACAGTACACAGTGAACCCTCTTACTGTCTGGGCATTCAATATCATCCACATCGTTTCAAATAATAGATAAACTATGATAACATGCATTAAAAGTAACCTTGGTAGAGTTGCAGTCACTGTTACACTTCTACTACTACCACTGTTGATTTGTTAGCGACCACTGTCATGGTTTTGAACATGAAAGCGTAGCAAGAACGCCCATTTTTATGTCAAAACACCTGGATCCCTTGTGTTAAAAGTCGTCAGTTTGAACGGGGTAGACACTCTCACTGTACAGAGATGGTTGTTCGCACTGTTGTGTCAGCGTACAGAGCCTGTGCAGCTGACTGCTTCTGAATGGTTGATCAACTCACTGCCAAAACTGTGATTTCAGGCAGAGCATGGTAGAGTATGGGTATATCAATTTGCAGTCACACCACAGTACATTATCTACTTTGCTGCATAGAATTGTTCTTACATTTTATCTTAATTTGGGTTTGAACAAAGAAAATTTGACTGGAGCGGGACTTGAACCAACGACCTCCGGATTAACGAACCGGCGCTCTACCAACTGAGCTATCCAGCCCTATGTTGGCGCTCTACCAACTGAGCTATCCAGCCCTATGTTGGCGCTCTACCAACTGAGCTATCCAGCCCTATGTTGGCGCTCTACCAACTGAGCTATCCAGCCCTATGTTGGCGGTCTCCCATTAGTCAATATCTTTGTTCGGGGGTGCCAGTCAGAAGCCATGCAACCGTTAGCTGTCGTGTAGCCAGGGATCACACCCAAGTTTACGATACATTTTTTCTTACAATATTAGAAGTCTCCAATCTACACCGTGGCAGTAGATGAAGAGCAGGAAAGATAAAGTTCTTTTCTGATCTAGGTAGTCTCCTGATTTCCAATCTACTTCAAGGCAGGACAAGTTCTAACTCTTGTAGGAAAAAAACTATAGAGCAAAGTAGATATTATTATATTTATCACTTGCAAATGATATTGAGAGTAGCGATGGATCTAAAAAATAATCATCTTTGTATTGACTTTCAACTATTTATTTTATTTTTTTTGTGGGGAATCGGATTAATACGGGAAGTATATCAAGGTTACAAGATAATAACCTACTTGTTGCAGGAAGAACAAAAAATATGACAATGCTTTCCTTTTCTGCCCGACAAATGCTGTACTCTTTTTATGCACAATTTTCTGTGACCATTGGGCTAGAATTTATGTACCTTTTTTGCATCAACAGGGGAGGTCGTTTCATTCATACAACTTTCACATCTGAAAGCAAACATTTAAAATTTGAGTCATTTTACAAGTTGGTTATACAAAAAGCAATTGTCAGAGATTTTTTCTGGAGATGGAAAGAATACCCTTCAAAATGTTGCACTCTGGGGTTCCAGACATGCAACTGATCAGTTGATTTCCTTATTTTGAATTTCCACACCTGTGCCGTCTCAAATTGAATAACACAGTACAAAGTCTTGCTGCGCCTGGCACTTTCCTCTTTTCTCGGCCGACTGCCGTTGCAAACCTATATTTATGAGCATGTTCGTTTCTGGCTTATTACAATTGTGGCAATTTAAATAAGCATCAGTGATTTGTGGGGAACCTTCGGTGAAGCCATCAGACTCGTGCCAACAGGCCATCTGTAAAAAATGTTGGTTACTTTGCCAAAAAAACTGGTTAAAAAAACCTCAACAGTTGCAAGTTTCCTAGTGAGACCTAGCCAAATGGCATTTTAAAAAAAATGTCAACTTACCCTGGGTTAATTTTTTGACTGACCAACTTCATTAATGACGGCCCCTTTTAAGAATTGTTAACAAATCTCTTAGCCTTGGGCCACTCATGGCCACTCATGGCTGAAATCAATCATGCCTTTGACAGATGGCTTCCAGATGGCTTGATGGGTTGGACTCTGATTTAGTGAGTCTAAAGGCTCTTATCTGATGGTTCAGTTCAGACCATTTGAAAGGGATCGAGTTCGCACATCCCAAAAATACATAATATTACAAACAGACCGTTGGAAACAGTACGATGGTGTAAGCAAGTACGTAGAGTCTGATGGTGACACGGTGGGCTTTTAAATGCCATTTTCTCAACTTTGACAGTGTTTTAGACAGAGATATTCTCTGAAGGATTTTCACTGGTACAAACTTTGAAACAGAGAGGTTTCAGATTGAAACTAATCATTGTTTTCCCCCCAATTACCAGTTCTATTCTTTAAAATGACATCTCTTCCAACAGCCTAAGAATTACACTTTTACCTGCTATGCTCGTTGACTCTGACGCCAAGGCGCTGTCGCTTGCTGGTGCTACCCTGAGTAACTTGTTGGCTCCCGGTGTTGTCTGTTCGGTTTCTACGTGATGATGTCATCCACATTGGCTCTGATTTGGTGTTATCAGCCAGACAACAGAACGGCAAGGAAAGAGTCTTGAGACCTAAGGACACAATTAAAACACGCCCACTTTTATGAAAAAGGAAGTAAAATACAATCGTAGTCCCTTCCATTAAGCTCCACCTCTTTTAGTATTGACCAATCACACTGCCCCACACACTAAGTACAGCTTTCCAAAGGGTGGCAGCTTGTTCATATTTTGTATAGATCCCTAGCATTGTTCAGACAATGGAAACGTGCACAGGTGTACGCGCCGCACACAACTCTCACTGTCTTCATTGACCTCAGTGAGGGCGCTGTTTTGGCTTGTGACGTCATACGCAAGGGATTTATTGAGATCTCATTATGCGGAACATTTAACAGACTTTGGGTGTTCATTTGGGGCTGTGTTTGGTCCATGCTACATATAAGTGGTGCAGCTTGAAGGACTCTCGAGGTCTAGTCTTGAAACATCATCATTATTGTTATACATTTCTGGTAATGAAACCAAGGATGCCTCATAAGTGAACTTAATCACTGTAGCTCATAAGGGTGTACACTACACTATGTGAACCAGAAACACCGGGGTTCACCCCTCTCTTACACGATAAGTGTTCTGGGTTCTTTTACGTGCACTACCAATGCTGGTCCATGGGACCTTGGGCGTTCTGTCCCATCCGATGGACAAAGCAATTATGATCAAGTATCTTGCTCAAGGACACACTGTGCCACAACCGGGACTCGAAACCTCACTCTGCTGATTAGAAACACCAGTGCTTTTAACTGCCTCGCCACGACACCATTTAAGACATTTCTGCTTTCGTTTAAGCTTGGTTTGAATAATTGTCAAAAAAAACGAAAAAGAAAGAAGTGGGAGGACTGACAGAAAAACAAGATAGCTGAGTCATGAGTAAAACCAAAGTACGGATTGGTAATTTTCTATAAAAAAAACATAAATAAATAAAATAAATTACACAAAATTAAATTCAAACTGAAAGCTCACTGACAGTTTATACCAGTACCCGCCCTGTCCTCCAGATAAATATTTCTGTTTGAAATACTGTCAGTGTCAAGGTCTTTGAAAAGGAAATTGAGTATCCCTTAATTGTAATTGCTTATTTCTGTTGCTGCAATCAAAATAAGACATAATGAACATGCACAAAGTCCCTGTTGTAATTCTTACTAGACCATTGCTTCCTCATACCAAAATGTGCACAGCAGCCGCAAATGGCCGCAAGATTTGACCTTCTTACACTTAAACAAGAGCAAGGGCATGTTTCTCATGTTAACAAAGAATCTACAATTCTACTTCAAACCCATATATTTGTGTTTCTTAACAATTTTCCTGAAAATAACAGAGTCAAAGAAATCAACAAAATTAGCAATGTCTAGGCATATGATTATGATTATACAGAAATGAATGGTCTCTAAAGGAGGAAAAACTGTACCACCAAATTCGCCAAATTGTTCACAGGTTGGTTGCATGGTCTGTGTTTATTGAAAATAGAGGGTTGGAATGAGCTTGCTTCTCCAAAAATAAATAATGATGTAATTTCTCTTCGGTCTGTATACCCACCATGAAGCTGGCCAAGAAGTTGGGTAAGACGGTTGTCATCATCTGGATGATGAAGATGAAGCCCACTGATGTTGAGATGTTCCAAGGGCACCTTGGCTTCCACCGAAACCTCTAGGAATGACAGATCCAAATTCTTATCTCCCTCCTGGAAATAATTTTTGAGGCATTGCATGGTGAGGTACTGTATTCGGTTTGCGGTAACACCATGTGTATTATCTACTTTGCTGTGTAGATTTGTTCTTTGGGAACTACATGTAGGTCTTGCAAAAGTTTTTTGATTCTGGTGTTTGTCATCTGTAAACTTACCATCAACAGAATATTCTGGCATCCACTGATGTTAAGACTTCTTAACTGAGAGAAGTTTTCCCCTGCGGAACACAGTTCTCTTTTTGTAAATGATGTCCCCGATACGTTGAGATGACGCACAGAGCTAAATCTTGAAGAAAGGTGAAAATCATCTGAGCTGTCTAACTCGACCGAGAGGATCTTGGATAAACCAAGACCCGTTGAATCACCCACACACCCACTTGGAAACCTAAGCCCTGAGGAACAGTAGCTCGGTAAGGGTTTCTGAGGTACTCTTAGAAAATCGAGGTAGTGTAATCTTGACAAAGGCAGTTCAAGATAAACCAGTTGTATTAATTGATACACGTACGCTGAGTGAGATGCTTCTATTTGTTGGTTTATGTCAAGAGTGAACGCTCTAAGGCTCTTACAATGTCTGAGGAAAGTAAAGTCGCAGCGGTGTGAGATGACCATATTCAGCTCTACGAGTTGGGACAATGTCTTTGTCGCCGCCTTGCCAAATGGAGCCGAGTGACTGTACGAGAGACTTTTGAGAGTCTGGGCACTTGATAAGATCTTATCCAAAGTTTTCATAGGAACGTCTGTGCCTCTGATGTCCAGATATTTCAAGCTGGGCATCTTAGGGTTCAGTAGACTGAACTGGCTTCCTGTCAGCCAGTAGCAGTTGGAAATATTGAAAGATTGGATTGAAGGAACTACGGCGAGGTGTCCTAGCTCCCATAGGGTGTGAGGCGTAACACGGTAACACTGATGCAGGTCTATCTCTCTGTAGTGGAGGATAAATAAAATCGATTATACAATCGGCGTTCAAAATTATAAAATATTGATCTAGAAAGTTTTTGAATTAAAAACAAACACCCAGCTCATTTTTGCAAATCTAATGGCACTGGCAGTGCTGAAGAATGGCATATTGAAATTACAACACCATTCTCTTTCCAAAGGTTTTTTTTTACACAGTGACAGTTGCATCTAGTTAAATGGATTAGGCAGGTGTTTATCATTTATAATCCTTTCTTGTTCTGATTTGTTGCTCCAGAGGATTTTTTTTAAATGGAAATACAAGTCCGAAATTCATAAATGATCACAGACAGAGCTTTTTTAGCGTCGGGCCATTAAACTTACGATCGTACAAGTCCAGCTGTCTTGTGTTTTTTAAGAAAAAAACACCTCACTGATAAATACATTATTATACATAAACTGATAATACATATATCTTTCACGACGTGGAAACGATAGCAGAACGAACGGAACGAACCTAGTCATAACTCATATAGTTCTAGGACTCAGCGACAGGAGGGGGAGGAGTAATGTTTTGTTAAATGTTATACTTATTGTTACCTTAACAAAGTTGAATCATCAATGACTTCAGAAAATATACGATCTACTTCTCTCATTGCCAGCAGATCTAATGTTGAAAGATAACCCATGATGTTCAAGAGCAATTCCGTGGGAAGCAATTCTAATAAACAGGTTTTTATTTCGACTTCTGCAAGTGCAAGGGGAAGGGCGGCAGAGGAGGAAACGTCCTCTGTCAGTGTTGGTATCCTGTGGGCTGCCATCTTTATTATAGCGCCCTCAAGCGACAGCTTCAAAGTTTTTAGCAAGTTTTCGACTGTAACAATCCAAGGGCGGGAAACACAGGAAAATTCTAAATTAAGTATCTTCTGTAACGAAAGGCAACATCCTGTTAACAAGACTGAAAGATAGACAAAGAAACATCCCAAATAAACTGTTGCACCTCATTGCAATTATTTTTATTAACATTGTATAAACTGACTCAATGTAAAAACTGACTCAACGTACTGTGGTACAAAACAAAATTGAAATATTGCTGAAAAGACTTTTAATACTTGCCTTAAAATTTAACACAACTTTTAAAGTGTGAGCACTCTCAATCCATCAAAATCCACCTACATGTATTGCTTGATTCTGTTGGACTGATGACTGCACTCGGATTAAGCTCTACATGGGCTCATACAAGGCTGTACGTCCACAATCAGAGTCAATATAATGACAACATTAATTATAATGCATAATTAGTTTTGACCCTTACACCGATGTGTATTAAGCACTGTATACTCTTTCCTGAGTTTTGTGAAAAAACCCACAGGCAAATCATTCAGGGGTTTTTTTTTCTTTTTTTTCACAAAACTCGGGGAAAGCACTGAGTATACAGTGCTTAATACACATCGGTGTAAGCGTCAAAACAAATTATATTCTTTATACCCGATGCAAAATTAACATCTATTAAATTTATAATGCACTTAATACTGGCAGTTCTAAGCAAATTAACCTTACAAAGAGACGAGTCTTTAATAGAGATTTGAATGAGTCAGCAGAGGTAGCTTGACGGATATTGAGAGGGAGATTGTTCCATAGTGATGGTGCAGCTGAGGGGAAAACTCGCTGACCATAGCGAGTATAGGTTCGTGGACCATTTGCTAGTTGATATTGTGAGTTGTATGATGACCGTAAGGTGAAGGAATGCATTGGAAGTTTTGCAGAAATAAGATTCTGAAGGTATGTAGGAGCATCATGTTGGAGCTGGTGTGGACGGAGAATCGTAGAGATGTGTTCCCAACGTTTGACTCGACATACCAAACGAGCTGCCGAGTTCTGAATTCTTCAAAGTGCAGGCCTGGAGTTTCATCCTTGAGAGGGCAAGGCCATTTTCATTTTGCAAAGGGCACTTCCACTGGGAAATCTTCACGTCTATGGGGAACATTTGAAGGGGCACCAAGGCCAAGACCTGGGGCAACAGAGGCCATGGGCCTCCATGGCCTCAGTGTAATTCCAGGCCTGGAAGTGACGCAATTTGAGAAGACGGCAGTCCATACAGCAACCTGTTGCAGTAGTCAAAATGAAATGTCACCAAGGCATGTACGAGATGTTCAGTGGAGTTTTGATCAAGGTGACTGCAAAGTTTGCCAACTTTAGGAGTGCCGAAAGATGAAGCACTAACAGTTTTAGGACTATATGAATCAAGATAAGGTTTTTATAAACCCAAGATCCCTCACCGACTCAGATATGCAAAATGGTATTGTCCCCAATGTATCAGTGCTGAATTATATAAGGAGTAAGGACAGATATTAGTAAATCACTTAATAAAAGGAATTAATGTTTTAAATGAAAGTGTATGAGAGTATGAGTATTACACCAGAAAACACAAAGTTTTACAACCAAAAATCTTAATTGTGTCGACAGGGTTCCCACGATAATTGAATGCGACATGCCTTTTGTCATTCATCTTAGAAAACTTCCGACGGAATCGCTTCACAATGTAACAAAAGGTGTACGCATCATTTGAAACAACACTTTATCTTCTAGAGGGGCTTAGTTTTCACACACACACAAGCAGCTCAAAAATACATCACAAGTTGTTGCCTGTCGTTTTGAACATTAGAAATAACGACCCGGGCGACTGCGATAATTTTTGAAGTCCCTTCCACCAAAGTTTTTTGTCAAATATTAAACTCTACTACTCTCATTTTCCGGCTTTGACCAGGGAGGCAAAGATGCTGTCCTCTTGAGCTAGAAGGTTCTCTGGGGTGTCGTACTCCGCTATCCGACCCTCGTTCAGTACCAGGATGTGGTCAGAGTCCAGGATCGTCTGCACACGATGCTGTTGTCAAAATTAAATCAAAATTTAAAAAAGTGTTTAATGTTCCTATTAAATGATACTCTGCTTTAGTTTTTAATAAATAAAACCAGAGTTTGTAGCATTTTGTCTATTTTTCTATTTTCTTACCTCCTCAGGGAAATGATTGATATGAAATTATTACTTTTTTTCTCTTTTTTTTTAAGAAATTGCCCAGACAGGGTTGCTTGTATACCTCATAAAACATGGCCCTTAGAACAGGGGGAAAAATAGTAATTTCATAATTTCTTGGGGTTTGGGTAGCGCTGTCACCTACCGCTATGGTGAGGATTGTTCTCTCCTTGAAGGCATGGGCCACAACGTCTTGAAGAATAGCGTCCTGTAAAATGAAGCACAATTAAAGTTAGACCTGCAAGGCTCAATTTTTTTTTTTTTTTTAGGGGGGGGGGAGGGGGAATCCACAAGACTGCAGGGCTTGTAGCTGGTACTTTTAGCTCATATTTTTTACTCCACCAGAATTATTTGTACAAGACCGGAATCAAAATGATATAATAAAAAATAGCTACCCACAACGTTTGAACTGTTTCAATTTGTATAAGCGCTAAAGAGAGGATTGATCTAATGTGTGTTATGTGTCAGTAAGGAGAAGCAATTTATGGCTAAGTACCTTGCTCAAGGACAAAAGTGTCAGGACCTGGCATCGAACCCACACTTGAACCCGATGATCCAGCCATCAGGACTTTGAGACTGTTGGACAAGGGTCCCTCGGCCAAGACACGGCACAATGTCTTGAGCCATTCTCAAGAATGCACAAACCATTCTTGAGAATGGCTCAAGACATGGCACAGTGTCTTGAGCCATTCTCAAGAATGCACAAACCATTCTTGAGAATGGCTCAAGACACGGCACAATGTCTTGAGCCATTCTCAAGAATGCACAGACCATTTGATGATCCAATTCTCTCCGCACCCCTCCCCTACCTCTAAATTGACCTCTGACCTTAACCTACCGTTTCCAAGTCGATGGATGCAGTGGCCTCGTCCATGACAAGGATGCGCGTCTTCCTCAAGAAGGCACGAGCCAAGCAGAAGAGCTGCCTCTGACCGACGCTGAAATTCTCGCCTCCTTCAGTCACCATGGCATCTGTTACAGAAAGCAACCATCTCATTAATAGAAGGACCCTTGTATTTTTGTTGTAAACCTACAAACTGTATACAAAAAAATTTATAAAAAATTGATTGTCATTAGACTTAGAAGATCTTTTTTTTCCTTACCCAGTTTGAGATCCAGCTCCGACACCACGCCTTTCAGCTGAGCGATCTCAAGAGCTTCCCATAACGCATCATCATCATGCTCACCCCTCGCATCAAGATTAAACCTTTGAACGACAACAAGTATCAACTTAAAAAACTAACATTCTGTTGATCTGTTATTATAGGTTTACAGAATTTATAGAATCAAAGTTTTGGCAATTCATCCCACTCCTGAAGGAACAAGCCGTCTTCTCACAGAGTCTTTGCATTTCAAGAATGATCAAACGGTTGATGATGGCGGGCCAGGTAGGGATTCAAACCATCTGCTACAAGAGAAAACTAGAATGATCCACTGGTTAATCATGGCTGGCCAGGAAGGAATCATGGCTGACCAGGAAGGGATTCGAACCTTCATTCTGGCAACACAGCTACCCAAGAAAATAAGCTGTCTTTTCAAAGAAATATTGCAGTTTAAGAAAGATCCAATAGTTGATCATGGCTGACCAGGAAGGGATTCGAAGCTGTCTTTTCAAAGAAATATTGCAGTTTAAGAAAGATCCAATAGTTGATCATGGCTGGCCAGGAAGGGATTCGAACCCTCGTTCTGGCGACTCTGCTACAAGAGAAAACAAGCTGTCTTCTCACAAAAATCTCGCCTTTCAAGAATGATCCAATGATTGATCATGGCAGGACAGGAAGCAATTTGAACCCTCGTTCTGGTGACTCTGCTTCCAGAAGTGGGTCCAGTACTCAAAACTTACCTGATTGTACCAGTGAAGAGCACAGGGTCCTGGGGGATGATAGCAAAGCGACGCCTGACTTCTCCTAAGGGTAGATGAGCGATGTTCATGCCGTCCACCAGGATCCTCCCTACGATGATTAAATACAATTTAATAGATGTAATATTTGCATCGGGATGAAGAATTTTAATTTGGTTTTTCCTTACACCGATGTGTATTAAGCGCTGTATGCTCAGTGCTTTCCCGAGCTCTGTGAAAAAAATCCACAGGCAATCACTCGGGTGGGATTCGAACCCACGTCCTTTGCATTGCTAGAGCAGATGTCTTACTACTAGACCACCGAGCTAGCCCGATGGCTAGAGGCGGGTTCGAATCCTTAGCAGCGAGTACTGCAACGATCTAATAGAGGTAATATTTGCATCGGGATGACAAATTTTAATTTGTATTTTTCCCTTACATCGATGTGTATTATGTGTAAGACATCTGCTCTAGCGATGCAAAGGTCGTGGGTTCGAATCCCACTCGAGTGATTGCCTGTGGATTTTTTTCACAGAGCTCGGGAAAGCACTGAGCATGCAGTGCTTAATACACAATAGTGTAAGGGAAAAACCAAATTAAAGATTAAATACAAATTACAAAAAATTTTACCAATAAACAAACATTCCTGGGGAGACTTTGCACTTCTCGAGTACAGAATTGTTGATTTAAATACCTCTAAATGTCTGGATGATCCTGAAGAGAGTCAAAGTAAGGGAGGATTTGCCGCTGCCAGTCCGACCACAAATACCGATCTGTGAAACACAAATGTGATATAAGGTACAAGGAAGTTTCAAAAAGAAATGTATTGGCCTTGCACAGCACCTTGCCACCTAATCAAGCTTTGAGAAGTGCCAGCCGTTCCTATGAAAAGGTGATAACAAATCAGATGCTGAAATCAGCAAAAAGTGTAGGGTAACAGTATTAGCTATCACACAGCATGAATGGAATAGGGAAAAATAAAGCACTTCTGCAGATGCCTTATACTTTTCCGTATTCTATGAGAACCCATGTGCTAAGGAATTTATCTTTGAGCAAACTTGACGTGGAGCTTAACCCAATACACGATGTAAGAACAGCTGTACATTTTGCGTATAGCTTAAAATAGCACAATAACCAGAGTTAGACCAGCGCAATACGCAGGGTGTGATATGGGCTGTGCAATATTGGTTTATATCGCACCTCTAATTGTTGCTATGGTTTGACCAGTCAGAATCAAGGATTTCAGTTTGCTCGATGAATATAATAATAACGGACAGTAACATACAGCGACAGCATCCCTTAATTCTGACACTCGTGGCTTGTGGACATTATTACCCCCGGTTACTCTGCCATTTGTTTCATGATTCCTTAAACCATGGAAGAAGGAAATATATATGTATTTGCTTCCTCCATGCTTAAACCATCTCAGATCACTGAGTCCAGATTTCACCGAGTGATTACATTCTGCGACAATGCACCTCACATGCATCCAATATCTGGATAATATTCTAACTGGTTTTTCTGCGTGAGCACAAAAAATCAGATTAAAGTTACAAAGATTAGCATGCCCGGAGCCTGGAATTTCTCCAGGCTCTGTGGCTATTTTGCAAGTGTAACTGTGTAATGCCGGCAAGCGCGTTTTAGCTACTAAGATGTGTGCACTATTATAATTATCTTAAATAGTCTACACAATGTTTGAGGGTTAAAATTCAGATCAGTTGTCCAGGTTTTGCCTGGTGAGTCCCTGGATCCTACCTTCTCTCCAGATTCAAAGCGTATATTGACGTCGTGGAGGACTGGGTCCAGCTCCGAGGCGTAGCGTGCCGAGACGCCGCTGTACACAATCTCACCCTTATCCGGCCAATCAGGACCGGGATCCAGGATACCTTCAAATTTGAAATTAGAAAAATTTCAAAAATACTAATATCGTTTTGACCTAAGCAACCACTGGTAACCGAACTGTTTGGCCACTCAAGCGTAACAGCACACAACAGAAAGCTTTCATTCAAAGGCCAATTTTACAAACTCTATTGTCTCTATTGAGGATATTGTTTGACAGCAAAACAAGTAGTAAAACAAAGTATTGTTTTACGAAAAATAACATATGCAAACTACAGTTTCAATTGACCAGAAGTGCCCCCTAAAAAAGCACTGCTCCCCCCATGTGCGCCCAATAAATTTATCCTTTTATAATAATGTAATAATGTATAGACTTATATAGTGCACGTACCTTCCAATCAGTAACTCAAGGCATTTGAACAAACAGAAACATTTTAAGACACTGGTTTTTGAGTCTGTTGAATTATGAGACCAATTTATGTAACACCTTCAGGGTTTACAAGGTGCTGCGGTGCATTCAGCAGCCACCGCCAGAAACACCGGGACAAACCCCCCTTCTCTAGCAATAAGTGTAACTGGGTTCTTTTATGTGCATTACACAACACAAGGGACCTACAGCTTCACGTCCCATCCGAAGGACGAAGCAATATTGGTTAAATGTCTCGCTTAAGGACACAAGTGTCAAGACCAGGACTCGAACCCGCACTCTGCTGATCAGAAACACCAGGACATGCATCCCGTGCTCTTAACCACTCTGCCAAAACACACCATGTGTTGTATTTGTCACTGATGGCCAACTGGAATGCCCCTTCAACGGGCAGGGTATACTGTTGGTAATTATCAAAGACCAGTATCCTCAATTGGTGTATCCTAACTTTTTTTTTTATTGCTTTTTTTTATGAGATATCGCCCAACTCACAAGGCCACTTCAAGTGAGGGCTACACTTAACTGATTTGGGCTGTTAACCCAGATCAACTGTCACCAGGGGCACTTTGCCACCTACTCCTGGGGCTGAAACAGGGTTACCCCCTTCACAGTCCGTAAGGTTGGTAACGAGCAGAATGCACTATCCTTCCCAACTTTTTACGAAGCAATTATGGTCAAGTGCCTTGCTCAAGGGCACAGGTGTCATGAGCGAGGTTCGAACCCACACTCTGCTGCTGACAGCACCAGAGCTTGGATCCAGTGAACGAGACTGCTCAGCCACGACACGCCACAAATGCATATGCATAAAATAACAAACCTGTGAAAATTTGGGCTCAACGGGTGATCGTAGTTGCAAGAAAATAACGAGACCGAAAGACATCCTTGTTGCATGGACATGTGTACTTACAGATGCCAGAGAGTGCCTGAAGCCGTTCTCAGACTCAAATTTTGGGGGGTGAAAAATTACCTCTTTCTCTAAAACCACATTACTTTCAAAGGGGGGTCATTTCTAACAATGTTTTATAACATCAACAGCTCTCCGGTGCTCTTTACCAAGTCGGTTATTATGGTCATTTATTTTTGAAGTAATTACCAAAAGTGTATCCTGCCTTTTAATCGGTCCGTGTTGTAATGTGTTTTACATGTAATTTTGTAATTTCCTAATGAATTTGTGAATAGACCAATTGTAAATGAGTACGCTCGATCACTCACCGTCGTAACTCTCAATCTCAATGGATTTATAATACTCCACTCTCTCCATTGCGTTCATCTGCATCTCTAGATCAGCCGACATACGGATCACCCAGTTCAACTGACTGGATATCTACAGACAAGAGTAAGACAAAGTTTCACTCACATTAAAAGGTAGGGTCATAGGTCAACAAAATACTTATTTATTAGGACAAATTATAAGCTTCAATAAAAGTCACATGTGAAAGTTTCAGCTGAACACAGAGTCTACTTGCAGAGAAAACAGCTACAAATTGGCACGGTATTTTGACAAGAACAATGAATCTATCCATGTTTAGCGAGATGGCAGCGGATACCAAGCGCATATCTCTGGCCTGCAGCGTCCACCAATGGACACCAATCCTCAGACTCAAATGGTTTGGGGTGAAAGATTATCCAAACCATATTACTTCGGAGTGAATCCTTTCTCAAAATAGTTTATACTATCAACAGCTGCAGTGCTTCTCACCAAGTAAGCTATTATGGTCACCAATGTTCGGAGTATTTACCAATCTATGTAACCCTACCTTTAACAAGAACAAATTTCAAAAATTGTTGAGTTTCCAGAGAGATCCCAAGTAAAACCACTTTATTATGTACCGTCCACCAAGTAAACGGATATTGTTTACAATTCAAGTTATATGATTACCATACGGGAAACTGACTATAGGTAATTGAAAATAACTTTTGGGGTGAACAAAGAAAAATTGCCCAAAGTTAGATCTAAATCTGTGACCTCCAGGTTTACGTGCCAATGCTCTACCAACCGACAGTTACTCTGCTAACTAGTTAACTAGTTTTGGTGAAGCAACGGTGTGTAATCCCACAAGGCGTCATAGTTGAGAGGATTTACAGCCTCTCTATATCACCACTTAATGGTCAACCCCAAGAGGTTGGACACAGCAGAGCTATGTGTCTCCCATCCCAAGATTATCAGGGATGTGATAGGCTGTTGAAAAAAAGAAACCTGAACTGTGAGCCCAAGACGCGAAAGCTTGCCAGCGCGGAAGCTTGCGAGTCCGAAGCCTACTTATAATACAATTGTCTTTGGTTTTAAAAGCCCTACTCTGCAATCTGGGCAGCATTCTATTTGGTTTAATCTTCATGTTTTATGAATTTCATCTTAATATTAAAACAAATGAATAAATAAAATAACAATATTTGGGGGGAGGTTGTAACAACAACAAAAAAGGGGAAAAAAAACCCAGAGAAATTACATCCCTGAATGATACATTCAAGGTGCAGGGTGTTCTGTGAGAAAGTGCGGTAATTAAGAAAAAATCCTGAAAACGGCCTGTTGGATACTTGGACTTACATTGAGAGCGTAGGTTATGGCTAGGCCAACAAGACTGGGCTGTAGGTTATGTGTCAAGGCTGAAATCATTGTAGCTAGGCCAGCCAGCAGCACGATGAAAGCTCCGATCATATCCTGGTTATGATAAGCGTTATGGATAGGAAGTTAAAAGTGAAGCAATGTATTCCACTTTTAACAATCATCAAGGAAAATACTACAAAGATTACGTAGAATTTTTTTTTTTATATATATATAAAAATAAAAAGACCTGCCAGTAAATTCAGCAATAAAAAGTACATTGGATTTGAAACTTTGTCGGTAAACGATCTTGAAGACTAAGAGGCCATGCCAAACAGGACAATATTTTTCGCAAACTTGTCAGCAACCAACTGCACTGTTTGCAAAAAGAACAGTTCGGCAGCACGAGAGACGTTCTTTTGCCTGTAAATCACTATCCCCAGGAAAAAATGAGAAAACTGAAACGTGAATGGATGTTCTCATTGGAGATTGCCTGTAAATTGGCTCGTGTGACATGGCCACGAGGCCACAAGGCCACAAGAGAATCAAGCAACTTTGGCTATGGCTATGGCTATGGCTAATGGTGGCCAAGACAGCACTGGGGAGTAGGACTTTTTTCGGCCAAAGCCACTCCTGAAACCATCAATTCGGACACGGCCTATAGGTTTGTGGCTATTGAATTAAATGCTACACCCACCAGTCTGCTCCCCAGCCATCTGTTGCCTGTGTTCAGGTAGAAGAAAGTCAGGTTACTACACTCGATCTTCTTGATTATGGCCTTTTGGAAGCGCAGCTGTTGCCTGACAGGAAAGAAATAAATAAAGCAAAACTGACGAATGTAGATGATACTTTTGCTGAAAATTATACACACGTGGATAAGAAGGGGACAAGTCTGGTGCAGTTGTTGCATAATACTCACAGATTTATACATTACTACTTTTAAAAAAAATGTTTGTGCTTGTTTTTGTGCACTGTTGTTGTTGTTGTTGTTGTTGTTGTTGTTGTTGTTGTGGTGGTTTTTTTGGGGGGGGGTTTCAATGATTTACATCGCCTATATATATGTTATTTTGCGCTTTAAAGTTTTTATAGTCTATGTAATTTTTTTACTTCCTTCTGTGTATTTTTTTACCTATTGTAACCACTGTGCAATTCAGCCTTCGGGCTGCAATATGGTGTGAATAAACCAATAATAATAAATAATTACTACTGGGGACCATACCTATCTAAGACTAACTTACTGATAAGCCCTGATGGTTGACAACCCTCCCAGTGATTCTGAGAAATGAGCGTAGACTGGAGACTTGCTGATGCTGTCCAGACGCTGAAGCTCTCTGCAGAGATGAACACAGACCAGTAACAGATTATCAGACGCAAAACATGGTCAAGTACCGTAAAACCAAGCATATACTGCTGACCACGGACAGCAATGGAAAGAAAAATTGTCAGGAATTACACAAAAAGCTCCACATACCTTGCAGGAAAAAAATATTTTAACAAATACTGAGCGCTTTGATATAGTGCTGGGCACCTCTGAAAAACGGTGTGTTTCACTGACATGACTGTGAGGTCTCCCCAGGGTAAAGAAGAAATAAATAAATAAATAAATATACAGATAGGATACAAAACAAAAATACAGGTTCCCAGTCCAAAGGGCTGCTTAAGCAGAATTATTGGTTTCAAAATTTCTGCTAAGTGAAAAAAACAAAAACAGAATACCTCTGACAGGTAGTGCATGTGACATGGTACTTTGGCTGGTGACCTTAATCTGGTTAGCAAAATTTGATTGTACGAAATGCAAACAGGGAGATTTTGTACAACAATCAGGGAGATATTTAGAACCACATTCAATATAAATGGGAAAAAAACCATTCCATAATCAGGGCCATTTTCAGAATTCTTCATCAGAACATGGAAAGATTGGTGTGTTTTCAGGGAATTCTCTTCAGAATTAGAGTTAGCAGCTCTGTCCAGGATCTAGTTCCTGTTTGAAGGTCGTACGCAGTACGCAACACCACTTTACCTTGACGTAGCGATGAAGACTTTCATGAGCAGAAGGTACAGAAAGAAGACGGGGATCAACGCGATGATGAAATACCAGGTGACGATAGCGTTGACCAGCACGGCAGAGAGGCAGTTGATTGTGAAACGCAAGAAGGCACTCAGGGTCATCCCAAGCCTCTGGATATAGAAGGGGAACAAATCAATAAACTTCCAGCAAAATGCTAACTGAAAAAGAGTTGTTTTAAGTCTCATTGTACCATGTGGTTTAACTTTTGAAAAACTACATCCTATACTTTAGTTCTTCTTCCTTATAGAGGGGCTCCATTGAATTTTAGGATGCACTCATTTTCATACAGATAGAGTCCTCATGACAGTGTGGACAAAAGTACAAGCCTGCAACCTCACGTTAAAATGGTGTTAAATGTCATTTGATTTGTTACTCTTTCAGAGTGAAATTTGAAACGTGACGTCATCGGACGTCAAAAACGAATGGGTCTGCACATTCCAAAGAGGAGTTTGTACACCAGTCGAAAAGTCGAAATTAATGCAGTTCTGATAGATTATCATTAAAATTCAGGAATGAGCTAAAAATTGTCTGCGCAAAAATGTACAGACCATACATTTCAAATTTGACGTCGTTTTAAAACGTTTTTGAAATTTGACTTGAAACTCGCACTTGAAGAGCATTAAACGCAGTGGCATTTTACACCATTTTAACGCAAGGTTAGGAACTTGCATCTTTTTAGACATTTGTGAGGACCACAAAACTGAATTTGACCTTGGAGCCCCTCTTTAGATAGAACAGCCATCATACAAACGAGGATCTTTCACACTGTGTAGCGAATATAGTCAAATGTCTTGCTCAAGGACCAGGATTTGAACCCACTCTCCATGAGCTAGCCACCAGAACTTGTGTTCGATGCGCTAAACCGCTCGGCCAAGACAAGCAGCATTATTCTGGCCATCAAGCATAGATGGTTGTACTTGCATGCTCATGTTTATGTTTTGGTCAATTTTGGTGGAATAAAGAATATAAAGACAAAGAGAAATAGCTCGGTATCAAAACGAACAGTAAACTTAAGTTAAAAACAAGATTGTCAAAGTATTGTAGTTATGGATATCTGTCAAAAGTTGGAAGTTTCTCTGCCTATATAGAACTGGCAACAGTTGCATCCTTGCAATCAGGAGGATTTTGTACAACAGTCAGGGAGGTATTTAGAATTACATTCAAAATAATGGACCGTGCAAGTCTCGCACGTATTCGAACATTTTTGGGACCACTGTGGTCCCACGTCGATGCTTTAACGCGTTAAAGAAACAAACTCATGCGTTTTAACGGATCCCAATGTTCGAATATGCGCGAGACTTGCACAGTCTATAGGGACAAAGTTTCCATACTCAGGGAGATTTTAAAATGTGTGCATCAGAACATGGAAAGATTGGTTTATTTTCAGGGAGAGTTGGGAGCGCTGTCTATACCTGGTCGATGGTGGCAGTGTCTGATGAGAAGCGATTCAAGACTCGTCCGATTGGAGTTATGTCAAAGAACCTGGGGGGGAAACAGAGGACCAAGCATGAGGCAAATTATGAGCTGTCAAGTTGTAAACCACACCACAGCAGTTTCACTGGAGTTTCTGTTCACTTATACGACCAGGGCCCAATTTCAAAGAGCTGCTCAAAGCACAAAAATTATCTCAGCACAAAACAAACTATGCTTACCAGAATAAGGTTACCAGCCAAAACACCATTCCACATGTACCGCTTGTGACTGGTTTCCTGCTAACTTTTGCTTAGCAGAAAAAAAAGTTGAGCACAATTATCTGCTTAATGCTTAAGCAGCTCTATCAAATTGGGCCCTGTTTTATGTCATCCAGATTGTCCCTACAGCTCATCAAAGAACTGCAATTTTGAAAAGAGCTATAGTTTGATGGAAAACATTGCCACTTATACAAGATTTTAGGAACAAATACAGTAAATACTTACAAGATATTGGCTAAATTTCATGGCTCTGCTTAATACCGTAAGCAAAGAATAGGCGCTTAGGGGAGCAGGGATTTCCGTGCTTATGTCAAGCATATTTAAAATATTAACAAGGAAGGAAAGAATGGTGATTGCAAGTGTAGAATTTGGAGGCAAGCAGAGAGCCGTGAAATAATGGCCCAGCTGTATGTTTATCTCTCATAGGAAAACAAGCTCTACTAACTACAGTTACAGTAGGATCTCAAGGTTAACATAGTGGAAACAGAGATTCCAACATACCATGGCAGATCAATGGCCATGGCTTACGGCCGAGGTTTTCGTGATTCACGGTGAGTGCCAACTTACATTTTCTCACAAGAGAACAACAAATCCCAGGGCTTATTATGAGAACCTTTGTTGTCTTTCCTTTGTCAAATAAGGGTGACTCCGGAAGCTCCAACAACAATTTATTATATTTTTATAACGACCATAAATGGTTAAGGTTCAGGGGCCCAACTTCATAAAGCCTGTACATGCTGTAAGCACAAAAACTTGCTAAGCACAGACAAAACTTGCTTAGCAGAAACAGGTTACCAGCCAACACACCATACAGTTTACATTGTTGCCACTGGTACCTCGCTCATTTCAAGCTAAGTAAAGAAATTTGCTTAGCAGAATTTTCTGCTTAACAGCTTTATGAAATTGGGCCCTGCAGTGGGCTGTTACCAATACAAATGGGTGATGACTAGGGTTGATCAATACACAGGTCAATGTAATCGGCCCAGGACACTGACTGAGCCAAGAGGGGTAGATATCATACTGACCTCATCGGCGCCCTCATGACAGAATTGAGCATACTATTATGAAGTTGTTTCGCAGCGAAGAGAGACGCTATATAAATCAACGCCATCCCGGCAGCCCCAGTGACGATGCTAGCAATGGACAGGCCAGCGTAACCTCCGAGGTAGTATTCCAAAGATGCCAGTAGTTCTTCCTGAACAAATGAGACCGAAATAATGTTTATTATAAAAAAAGTTCTCAAGACAAAGTTTATTAGTCTTTCAAAATGTCTCTGGTTTCGAACAAAAAAATTTTTTTTTTAAGCAAACACAAAAACAAGCACGCCTTATATTTGTTGCATCCCTGTGGAGACATCTTGTATTCTTTCCTTTGTCCCTGTACTAAACGTTCTCCAATATACTTTGTACACAAAATTTCTCGTGGAGCAGCCCAGTCTTTAGAATTTTGTTTTTCCTTTTTAAGTTTTGTCCACGATCTACATAAGGTAGCAACTATTAAAACATACGCGTTTATTGACCCTGTAAATCAAGTACTACTCTTTGTTCTCCCTTTGTAAGGACCTCATTTTTGTAAACGAGGTCATAGTGAATGTTACAACATTATATGTCCAGAATTGACATTGTCCAATGATTCCCAAGTTGACATACTATTTACATTTGTAAACAAAAAATGAATTTCTGTATCATACTGTTGTTGTTGGGGGTGTTTTTTTTCAGTACAAAAAACAAAAAGAGCAGCCGTGTCTGGGCAGATTGTGATGATACAGAATGAATACATGGGCTCATAACTAATCACAGAGAACGAGCAGTGAGTGTGACCACAAATCCATGTAGTGTGTAGGGCCTCCATATTATCCATTGTGACTGGCAAGGCTCTATTGCCTGTGATTGGAATGGATGAAGGATCACACATGACATAGACAGACACATAGAATTATTAGTTTAAATTTTCCCCGCTCTGATCTGTGATAAGCACTGTATACTAAGTTTTCCTCTCACACCTGCCACTCCGCCCCCCCCCCCCCCGGGTCCTGCGAGGAAAACAAATCCATACACTACTCCAATGGGGTTCAAACCCAAGACCCCCACATTCGAGAACAGATGTCGTATCTCCGCTAAGCCACCAAGCATGACTGGTGACAAGACACCAGTTCAAATCCTGTCATTTTAGGGAGCGTCTCAATAGTCCGAACGAGTAGTAATCGTTCTAATTGGATCGACTAGGTACGAACATGGACTGGTCCGTTGTTTGGACTGGTCCGTTGGACTGGCCCGTTGGACTGGCCCGTTGGACTGCTGCAATGTTAAAAACGCTAATGCGTGTATTCACACATGTAGGAAGGTTTCCGTGGTTCCACACAATGTCGCACTCGGGCCAACCATAACAGTCTGGTGGCCAACCATAACAGTCTGGTGGCCTGCTGCATTGCAGGCGTATGCCTACAAGAACATTCCATTGTGTCAGTGCAATACATTGTATCTCAGTTTTGCGAAAATGTTGTAGTTCGCATAAAAATGCCCCGTGCAAAACCATCAGATCTTGGCACGTACTTGTTTAGTGTGTACAATCCGGGCTATTTTAAGCGAGATACAGCGTTTTGACAATTACAAACTTGAGTGTAACGTAAGTGCTATTTTAGGAGATATAACGTTTTTGCACTGACACAACGGTTCGTTTGTGCCTGGAGCATGCCCAACTTTTGAGAAATTCCAGCGGACAAGGCAAACAATTTTTAATTATTACATGTAATAGTTGCATCAGGGATGCATGGGCTACAGACGCACTTTCAGCAATACCTGTGTTGCATTGTTCAGCGTCAGATTATTTCCTGTCTCAGACCAAGCCGAGAGCCAGTAGTTTGTGCCGATACCCAGTCCATTCTGGCTGAACACCAGCGCTAGCGAGATGATAAATGTCCAGTAGCCTAAGGCTTTGATGTAAGAGAGATACACTTTCGAGGATACTGACCCCTCAGCACGCTCTTCTTTCTCAACAAGACGGCCGGTTGATGACTGGCCTGTTTGATCGAGAAGAGAAGATATCAATTGTTATTATTATTATTGATTCAAATTAAAGACAAGAAAAGTCATGTCGGTAAACACAAATGCCCAGCAACTCAGTCCGTGTCTTGACATTTGACCTAGGTGGCCTAAAAATAATAGGCTTCTCGGGGATCCCAAGACCAATCCACACATCAAGTTGAAGATAATATGCCAAAGTCCTTCTTGATTTATCATCTGGACATTATTTCTTTTCTTTTAGCCATAATATGCTGGCTACCAGTCAGAGATGGTACATGTGAAATATTATTTTGGCTGGTAACCTTGTTCTTGTAAGCATAATTGTGTTGTGCTTTTAGCTACTGTTTGTGCCTAAGTAGTTTTATGAAATTATGCCCAGGAATAACAATGTTGTACAGCGCTTTTATAAAGAAAATTTATATAAGCACCTTATCTTATTTCTATTATATCATCTTGTGGGCAAAAGTAAAACTACCTTTGATCATATTCTTGTCGTCACCCATCTTGACAGAGATCTGTCGCACCAGTTTAGCCCGCTCCTCTTTGACATCCTCTGCCGCGGACATCTCTGACTCGGACTCTGTCAGCTCCCTCATTGTGGCTCTCCAGTTGGCAACGAGCTCTGGGTTCTCGTCTCGGATATCCTCCAGCGTTCCCTGGTGGAGGATGCAGCCGTCTTTCATGTACACGATCTTCAAAGGGATTTGGAGAGAGAGAGAGAAAAAGCAAATGAGGACACTGAGAGCGACTTCACAAAATCTTTTCCATATACACTAGTTGTCAAAGAAATAATGGCAGAGTTGGTTCAAGGATGTAGGACAAGATCGGGCGTCACCCCTTGAACCTGTTTCTGTTAGGCCCTCTGTTTCCTCATTAAGTCTCGTTTACAAGTATACTTTCATGGGATGTGCGCAGAGAATCTTTCACTTCTGTATGCACCTTCACTCGTAGCATCCGCTTTGCCACGTCTTCTCAGCCCTTCACTGTATCGGGTCCAAAGGCCGATACTGTGAGATATTCAAATAGCTTTTTCCCCCATACTGCTGCACTTTAGAACTCAGTATCTTTATCTCGGGTTTTTTTAAATATTTTTTTTAAATATTTTTTTTTTATGCAAGTCGCCAGACACACAAGGCCTGAAGGCCACTTCAAGGTGTGGGCTACAATCAACTATTTTTTTCCAGGGGCCGTTGCCACCTACTCCTGGGGCTGAAACAGGGTTACCCCCTTTACAGTCCATACGGATGTAGGCTTGGGTATCATCCATCAGAAGCCTGGCTGGTAGAGCAGAAAGCACTACCTCCCCAACTTTACGAAGCAATCATGGTCAAGTGTCTTGCTTAAGGACACAAGCGTCACGACCGGGACTCGAACCCACACTCTGCTGATCAAACACCAGAGCTTGAATCCAGTGCTCTTAACCGCTAGGCCATGACACGCCACACGTTTTCCACCATTTTGCTATCTTTTCCAGTTTAAGAGGAATGGGAACAAATACCTTCTCTCTCTTTTTGTTTTCATCTTAGAGCGGCCCTTTTGCCTTGTGTTTGATGACTTTTCATAAAAAACAAAAAAAACAAAAAAAAATTGTCTTTGATGTTCTTACCTTGTCTGCTTTCTCTGCATACTGTATCTGATGAGTGACCAGGATGACGGTACGTTTGCTTTTCCTCATCAAGAATCCCTCGATGCCTTCCTTGAAGAGGTGAGCGCCAACGTGCATGTCAAGGGCTGAGAGGGGATCATCCTGAGGAGAAATGGAGGTAAGGAGAATTTAATCATAATCCAAGCTAGCAGGTTATGAGTCATGGAATATTCTCCCAACAAGAATCCCTCAATGCCTTCATTCTTAACCAGTTTGCTTCGGAGGACACAATAAGATGCAAAACTCTCTCGCAACATTCGGCAGCAACTTATAAACTGGCACTCAAGTTACTTAGCGTGTTTGGCGGTGAACATGTCAACAGGCAGCGTGTAGTGAGGCAATGTGGCGGGCAGGCCCGCGAGAGCGGGGGTGCTGTGGGTGCTGCAGCACCCCTACCAAAAATGACGGGGGTGCTGGAATATGCTATAGCACCCCTACTTTTCGAACGTTAATGTTCGTTGTAACATAATAACTAATTTTAACTCACCCCTAAAATCCCTGAAAAATGTGTAACACTTTATAACAAATCAATGTTTAATGATAGATAAATAAGGATAGGTAAATGATGGCGCTGTCCCATTCAGTGACGCTCCAACACTGTTGACTTGAGATATACACACAAAACTGTAATTTAATTTTTTTACGAGTTTTATGGGTAGGGTCGACATATGGGTATTATGTTTGTAATTTTGTCAGGTTGACCGGGTTAGTTGACAAATATAAACGGGAACAAAGGAACCGATTGACAGATGTGTCAATAAATGGATTGTTATGAGAGACCGCGAGGATATTTTTTCAGATCCTCTCTTTGTAGCAATAACATGTTTCCATGCCTTCTTGGCAATTATCAGTTGCGTGTTGGTATTATAATCCGTTTGTCTGTAATTCGCTTGGGTTCAGGTAAATGTTAGTTAATCCGAATGCGGATATTTAATCCTGAGTTGAGTTTTCAGTATATGTGACCTGTTCTTCCAGTAATGAGATTAGGATGTTTAGTGTTTCGTCCGGGTCTACAAAACCCGAATCATCAGGGGGTGGGGCAAACTGTTTGGGGGTTTGACCCCGGTTTAGTTTTGCTCTGATCAACTTTTCCCTTATGTTTTGATCTTTTCTGTACGCAATGAAAGGGGGATCTGGAAAGAGGACATCTGTTACAATAGAGGAAATATATTTGGAGGGGGACTTTTTATTTACTCATTGTGACTGCAAATTGGAAGTAACAGGATATCCCAGTTGGGATATGTGGTGACAGGGATATGGTGAATCAAATTTTTAAGAAACGAAAATACTGCTGTATACATGTATACTAATATGAATAAGAAAATAATTTAATTGAAACAAATTTTTTAATAGTTTTTCGCTGTATTTTATTTCCACTTATTTAAATCTGTTCTTAATAACTGCTGAACGATTTGTGAGAATTACCTGTGTCTTGTCCGTTTGTTTATGTTATTTATTTATTTATTATTATTTTTGTAGGGTCTTTAAGAAAGCAGGGTGAAAGAAATGAATCTACTAATGTTTGTCGGAACATAGCTGTCGATGCTGTTTTAAAAAAGAACAACTTATGTAGAATATAGGGGGCCTACAGTGCTGTATTTCCTTTGTGTTTGTATTAAATAAAATGCATTGTGGGGTTATTATTTTTTTTAATTGCCGATAATATCTCACCTCCAAAAGGTACATTTAAGTGCCAAATAATGGCTCAGAATGCACGACAGAGCATCTAGGACGCCAAAACTTCCGGGGCCCTTAAGCGGGCCCCGGACCCCACGCCGTAATGGCTTCGCACTCCGCGCTCGCCGATTCTCTGGAAAATCCAGCACCCCTTGGAAAAAATGTGCTCTCGCGGGCCTGGTGGCGGGTTGCTTGTACACAGTCCCTGTGGTCATGGTTTGGTGGCCCTGGTCTAAAGGCACTGCAAACAGTGAAGTGATTAACTCTTTGGGTGGATTTGTGCCTAATTGCCTTTATCCACAACCTGATCCTTTCAGATACCAGGCAAGATTTTGTATTTTGACTGCATTGTCATGAAGCCTTTCATCTCTCTCCAGCATGCTATCTGTTTGACCGGGCGGTGGTCGATGATTGGTCATCATGCAACGGCTTTCCCAGGGTCTGATTGTGCTTCAGAAACACGACCGTCCACGACATCCAAGCCACTACAATCTGAATGACCCCCGAGGTTAGAGGGACTGCCACAGCAAGTATCTCCCTCCAGGCATTAAAGGTAAATAGGGAGACAATCGCAGAGAAAAAAAACTCAGAAGTAACTATTACTGGTATTCATTGTGAGTGCACCATCTAAAAAATCTCTTTTGGGAAAAGTGTTGGTTCTGAAGAGGGCTGTTGTTGTGGTCTCCACATTTCAAACAGCATACTCTGCTCGTCTTCAGGAGAACCAGGGCTCGAATTTGGGGTAAAATTCCACAAGACTGCAGGGCTTGTTGCTAAAAGTGTTTACTGGACCACAATTTATTTCACAAGACCAGAATCTTCGCGAGAAAGAGCTTTCTACACAGTTTAACATGTAAATTGCACTATTAAGAGAAGATTTACAATGTATCTCATTATTTTGTCTTGATACTGAACAGAATTGTACTAGACTCGAGGTCAACATCTGAACACCATTTCTTTCTGTTAAAGATGTTAAACAGTGGCTATTATTCAATTAAAAAACACAAGACCGCCGGACTTGTCAGGTCATGAGTTTACTGGCCCGAGGCTAAAAATCACTGGCCTCGGGCCGGCGGTCCAGAGTCAAATTCGAGCCCTGAGAACGTCGGACTACTGATGCAGCGGCTTGGGTAGTGCTGGACGGACGCTCCAGAATCAGAAGCAGTCCAGCATTCCCCTGAAGATGACCACAGGAAACTGTTCAAAATGTTGAGACTAATCCAACAGGCATGAGAATATACGATGATAAAAAATCCGGAAAAATTTAACGCTACAAATTGCATGTCCGGATTTTGGGCAAATCCAGAATTTTTGCGTGTCCGGAATTTGGGCAAGTTACCCAGGCATCAGCATCGCACTCAGTGAGCCCCTCTGCATAAGGGTATCCAACAGCTCATTTCAGAACCAACACTCCTCCCAAAAGAGATTGTTGTACCTTCAGATTTACTAGTGATAGTATACATCTTTATCTACACCATGCATAGCTTCAAACATCACTAAGAATTACTAACAAAGTATTTCTAAGGTAAAAGTACAATTCTGGGCTAATTTAGCTCCTTATTGTATAAGAACAAGAAGTACATTTTGATCATAACCTACCAGTACCACCACATCATTGAAGCTGTACATGGCCCTACCGACGCTGACTCGTTGCTTCTGTCCACCACTCAAGTTGATTCCTTTCTCTCCAATCTCGGTCTGGTCACCTCCAGGGAGGATGTCGATGTCTGGCTGCAGGGAGCACGCAGCTACCACCGTCTTGTACCTGTACCAGAACGAGAGGTTTTATCCAATCAAATACGGGCCTGATACTTCACGCAGGCAACGCAGACCCAATTGTGTACATGCTGCCTCCACCAAGTAAGAACTGATTTCTTTTTACGAGGAGAAGGGAATTTTTTTATATACTATCTCGCAACGCCCAGTGCATGACCATGATTGCCTTTGTTCGTTCGTCTGAAAAGCAGAAAGGTTGGGGTTTTTTTTGTGAGACTGGTGAAATTTGTTCACGGTCATGTCAGCCATTTAAAGATCCCAAACTGTCCATGCGATGCTGAGTTGTGAGTTTGAGTTTATTAAAGAAGCCAGCTTTTTAGGAATATGGGCTCTCCTTGGGTAACTGTAGATGTAGCACTATGTTGTGATTCACCTGCACTGGTACTGCTATTAAGTTCATAAAGATTCGTATACCATTATTAACGACATTTCGTTGCGTCAGAGAAAAACGTCGGATTTTGATTCTGCATAAAATGGTGATCCATGCAAAAAGGTTGTATCTCTTGTTTACATCTGGGGTACTTCAAGTGAGGTATAACGTTTTGTCAGTTTCAAACTTCAGGGATGTGATAGGCTGTTGAGAAAAAAACCTGAACTCTGAGCGCAAAGAGCGAAAGCATGCGAGCTCGAAAACTTGCGAGCATTAAGCCCAATATTTTATTTATATTTGGTTTTAAAAGCCCTACTCTGCAATCTGGGCGTTATTATATGGTTTTTATCTTCATTTTTTTATGAATTTGATCTTAAAGAAAAAAAAAAGAAAAAAAAAAAATTTTTTTTGGGGGGCAAAAAAAACCGGAATTTCTTTATTTTTAGGAAAAAAAAACCCGGAATTCCGGTTAAAAACGGAGGGTTAAAAACGGAGAAATCACATCCCTGAAACTTGTGTGTCACGCAATTTTAGCAGACACAATGCTCTCGCACTGACACAACGATTCACGTATTTTTTCATCAAAAGATGATCTTCAAAAAAAGATTTGTTACTATGAATTAAATACCTTGTGTGGTGATATTCATTGTCAAATAAGATATTATCTTTGAGAGAAGCATTCAGCAGCCAGGCTTTCTGGGCTCCATAGGCAATACTTTGGTTGTCCCTGCAACAAAAATACAAGACAGATGATAGAGATTGACTATTTCACTTGACAACCGTATTCAAGAGGGTCTACAAGGAGAAATTAAGTGTTGTGATGCTCTCTTTTTCTAATAGGTAGATTCCTTATGAAAGGACAAATTGCCAGTCTCTAATCTCACGTTTAATAAAAGGGTATAAAAATGCCATTTTATTTTATGCTCTTCCTTAGCGAAACATGACATCATCAGACACAAAAAACAAATGGGTCTGTACATTCCGAGGAGGATTTTTTGTGCCAGTCCAAAAGGGCAAAATCAATGCCATCGTTTTGATTGAGCATCATCAAAATTCAGGAATGAACTGAAAATTCACTGTACAAAAATGTATAGACCATATATATAAAATATAATGTCATCTAACATTTTGGTTTTAGTCAAATTACCCTAGAAGGGTATCAACCACAGTGGCATTTTACACCATTTTAACACGAAGTTAGAGACTTCTTATTTTTTTGCTACTTTCATACCGTCATAAGGACTCTATCTATTGGAAAATGGGTGGCTCACAAAACTAAATTTACAGTGCAGTAATTCCGTAAAAAAAAAAAAAAAAAAAAAAAAAGCCCCAGCCTGCTCTAGTCATCATCAGGAGACTGAAGAGTGTTTAAGATGCTGGTCTCTTTATGGAGACTCAGAGGTTTCAGTGTTAGGGTCAGCACTGCTCTGATTGGTTACTTCTGAAAGGAACACTGTGATTGGTGGGCTCAGAGGTATTGAGTGGGCTGCCCATTGTGTCTAAGGATAACTTGACTTACACATTCCACTGCACTCCACCAGACACTGTGGTCATTTCCCCAAGAATGGCCGACAGCAAGGACGACTTCCCAGACCCAACCTGACCAATGACCATGGTCAGCTTCCCTGTAGTTACAAGACAATAAGCATAAATCCTTGTGTATTAATCTTGGAAAGTCTGGTTTGAAGTTTATTAGCATCAGATTGAGTTTTAGGGCTCTGTACTTGGTGACGTTCATCTTGTTTCTAACCCCATTACAATCAATGTTTCCAAACCGAGGCTGGAAGGGAGAGCAGTCTGGTCCCCTTATTGGACGAATGTTTCTCTGTCTCTGACTGCTAGTGTGTATGGGAAACGCAAGGCTCTGTAGTGGGTACAGTGTGTTCTTCAGGATAAGACAGGATGCAAATCTTTAAATCTTGAAGTTGGTTTATAATCCCAATATTACATACACTGATTTAACTGATTCAACCCTTTAGAGAAGATAGCGGCTACTACCAAAATGACCAAAGTGGCCACAAGATTTCACATGCGTGCAAGTGACACTTAAACGATTGCTTCGTAAAGCGCATGCGCACTGGACTGTTAAACATGCGACAGTTTACTAAACATGCGTATTTACCCTGTGCGCGAATGCTGTCCATGCGGCGCTTGGTAAGCAGCAAAAAACAGCATCTGTCACATGATGGTGAATGGACCAGTGAGAAATTGTCTCTCGATCATGAATATGTATGAGGTATAGCAATAAGTAACAAAAACTGAATTCCAGTTATTCAGAAGGAGTGTGTGACTAACCTGCAGGGATGTCCAGATCAATGTCCCTCAGAGTGGGTGTGTTGGCTGTTTTGTCCCAGGTGAAACTCCCTCTTACCTAACAACAAATTATAATAATAATGGTAATTACAGAGACTGGGAAATTAACAACATTCCCGTAGACCAGTGCGCGTTGAAGTGCTGACCGCGGCCCAAATTTCATGGCTACGCTTACCGCAGAATTCTCTGTCCGTAAGCCGCTCTGTGGTATAAGCCGTAGGTACTGTGCGTTGTGAAATGCACGTAAAAGAATCCTGTACGCTTACCTTTAAGAGAATGGGTCTCCACAGGTGTTTTGCTGGTATGATTGGCTGCAAATTGCGCCACAGCACCTTGTAAACCGTTACATGGTGCTATGTAAATAAATGGGTTTTTATACATGCACCCCTAGATCTAATTAGAGGTGTTAGAACAGTTTACAAGTTGGTCTTGTCTTTGAGTGATCCAAGACAATCATTTAAATTTTCTGCTTTCTGCTTCTGCTGGCTATTCATGGCCAAACTCTGTTCTATCGCTTCCTCTTTTTTTTTCAATAGGAAGTACACTGAAGTAAACCATTTTTATGACAGTGTATGGTTTGTCCAGATTTCTTTGAAAACTCAAATGTGATTTTGTGCAATTGCATAAAGTAGAAATTATCAACACTTTATTTGGCAGGCTATAAGATTTCCAGGGAACCTGTGATTGACAATATGTTTAACATGGTATTCCGGCTGGTAACCCTTTCCTTCTAAGCAAGACCTTTCATGTGCTTAACAAACATTCGCTTATATCATGAAATTGTGGCCCCAGATAGATTAGCAGTGTGTTCTCTTACCCTCAATGCTATATTGTCCGACATCCAAACTGATTCGTGTAATGGAGAGCGAGAAACAGCGTAGTGTGCGTCGTCGCTGTTGCTGGACAATAACCTTTGTCTGTCCTCTCGTTTCTGACGTCTTGGCTCACGAACCTCGACCTGCAGGAACAAAATGAGGGTATACCACAAATTCAACTGATTACTACGGTACTGCAACATGGCAGCATGCAATTATTTAAAAAAGTGTAAATCTTTAATTTTGTGTATAACCATTACCATATGCCAAGACATGGCTTATATTAATGGGGTTTTTTTCTGGGAGTTAGCCATGTAGTGTGAGAAGGGCTGAAGTAATTTTTTTTTGGTAGGGACGCAGAGAAATTTGGCCAAAGTCCTTGGTGGACTGTGTACCCTACAGCTTACCTCCTGATTTACATCTCTCTCTCCACGCAATCCGACAGCAAGTTTCGCACTGTCAGCTTGGGACTGTTCAATCTCTGGAGCTTCGAAGAACGCCCTGAGCCGACCTGTACTGACTACAGCATTGATGTGGTAGATGAAGACGTTGGGCATCAGGTACAATGGGATCGACATCTGGTTGAAGACAGAGAGGGAGGCGAAGGCGATGTCTGGGGTCAAAGGTTTGCCTGTCAGCTTGGTGTACAGACTGTAGGACTGGGACAAATACAACGAGGGGTTTAATACTCATAATAATAACTAGTTTTTATATAGCGCTTTATCTACGGGCGTCTCGTCAAAGCGCTTCATGTCATCATTTATTTTCAGACAGATTTTGAAGTTTTTGAATTGTTACACCCATTTATCCTTACAAGGTGCTGTGGCGCATTCAGCAGCCACTGCAAGAAACATCGGGGCAAATCCCTTCTCTTAGCGGTAAGTGTAACTTGGTTCTTTTACGTGCATTACACAACACACGGGGCCAACGGCTTTACGTCCCATCTGAAGGACGAAGCAATTAATGGTCAAGTGTCTCGCTTAAGGACACAAATATCAACACCTGGGCTTGAACCCCACACTCTGCTGATCACAAACACCAGAGCATGAGTTCGGTGCACTTGAATGCTCTGCCCAGTTTTTCAATTTGGTTTATGATACTTAAAGGGGATGGAATGAAAATAAAAACATAATTTTCAGGAATGGAACTGATTTTAAGACAGTTCACTTTTATTTTTTAACATTAACTTTCTGTCTGCTCTCCGCTCCTTACTTTCCCTCCATAGCAACTTTTCCGCCTGACTGCTTCTCTTCCACTTCTAATACTTGTATATGTGTGTTTTGTTGCCTTTGAAAAAGACTTTACTTTGGCCCAAACGTTAGGCCATTACCACATTTTGTAGTAATTTTGAAGACTAAAAACAATTTTAATGACTGTGGTTTGCGATAATAGAGTGAATAGAGTTTATAAAATTGGCCTTAGAACGACAGCGTTCTGTTGTGTACGAATGCGTGCTTCATGCCTGAGCAGTTAAACAATACGCTCACCAGCGGTTGTTTATGTCAAAACAATGCGATAAAAAGAGGGTTAATGGGGGGCCAAACGATGGAATACGCAGGTGAGACTTGAACAGTCTATACTTGAATTGTTACTTACCACTAGCGTTACCAAAAGTGGACTGGCATTAGTAATGGTCACTGTTAGATAAGGAGAAAAAAAAGGATGTGTAGTTTATTACTCACACATTGACCAGCAGTGTAAGGGGCTTCTATTTACCCCTTGCACTGACCCCAACATGTGGCTGAACTGTCGGTCCACTGTCTGTCGGTCCACTGTCAAATTGAATGTAAAGATAGGTTCAGCCGTTAAACGTTTGAGGGTCACCTAAAATGCACCCTGCACAGTAACACTCGGGGAAACCCACTCCCACAGTGGTACAACCGAAACGTAATGTGTCGACGACATCAGGTGAACTGGGTCAATGCTTGGGTTCAAAAGTACCCAGTAAAGACCTACTATTAGTACCATGGTAATTTACCGGCAGCATGACTTACTGAGCACCACCCTCCATCCCATCTGCTTCATCATGGTCAGAATCTCCAGAGCTCGTACTTTGGTGATGGAGGTATAAAACATATCTTCCCATCCGTACAGCTTGATCAACTTGATGCCTTGTAGAAGCTCATTTGTTCTCTTTAGTCGCTCATCCGATTTGGCCTGGGGGTGGGGGGATAGGGACGGTGTAAACAATTAATAAATCTACCTGTGAGTGAGTTACATTCCATGACTTGTCATTCTACATGTACTTCTACTAGAGTGCGTAAGTTAGGATATAAATGCAGAGGGGCAGGGTTATATCTTACCATGGATATCTTCTGGTATTTTGCCGTCTTTCTGGCGATAACAACTTGAATCGGTATGGTAATGAAGAAGATAAGAGAGCCAATCAAGGCGGCTACTCCCAACTCAAAGTACAGAATGACTAGATACCCTGTAATCTGAAGGGACCAAAAAAAAAGACAGACAAAAGTTACATTCTAGGAAGAGGGCAAGTTGCTTAACTCTTTAAAGACCATAGCAGCCCGAAACCGCTTGTACTAAAATGCCCATAGCGGCCGCAAAAGGCTGCAAGGTCTGACATATTTACACTCACCCATAAAGGCCGAAGTAAAAGGTCATGACCTGATTTGACATTTTCCAATGTTTGCCAAGTTAACCTAGTATCTGTGTTTCTAAAGAAAACAACATTTTTGTTTTATGTTTATTTTTTTCAGACACTTTTTACAAGAAACAATTGTTTCAAAAAATCAACAACAACAATACCATGTCTGTGCGTATGGTGATGATTATACAGAAAGAGGTTATATCAGTAATGTTTGTGGTTGCATACCCAGTGTGCTCTGGGCCCAATTTCATAGAGCTGCAAAGCAGAAAATATTGCTTTTTTTTTTCTGCTAAGCAACTGAGCAGGATACCAGTCACAGATGATAAATGTGACATGCCATTGGCTGGTAACCTTACTCTAGCAAAGCATAAGTTTGTTTTGCTGAGCTACCCTTTCACCACTGTCCTGCAAAAATATTCTGACTTACCACAAAGGGTATTGACCAGACGTAGTGGACCCACTGTGTTGAGTTGAGGATGTTTGTGGTATCTACCGACATGTGATTGGTGATTTGACCCATCGTCATGGAGCCACCGGTCATGGTGTAGCTGGACAGACGCAGTGACTTGTCATAAATAGCCGCCTGTGGACCAGAAGAGAAGTGTCCAACAATTATACATATTGGACTCCAATATTAAATTTTGGAGCGTTGTGGCAGTAAATACATGGCAAAATAATGGACAACAATCATGTTCCACCGATCAAATGACAAGTATCTGTGTGTGCAGTTTATAATACCAGTTACTGAAGGGATCAACAAATGTCTGAAGTCTCGATAAAGCTGACAACAGTAGATTCATACTGGTATCAAAGCCACAGGTAAGCAAGATTAACATCCGCAAGGCTAATTGTGTACAGACAAAATTCCCGAGCAGAAATGGGTTCCAAAATACACTGCTCATGACTGGCTCCCTGCTTGTATTCACTTTACAAATAAAATTGTGCAGCATTATTATCTGCTTAAAGCTTGATTAAATTTCGCCCAGGGTCCGGCGGAGTTGAAATGTTGAGATCTCAGTTTTGTCATCCTCATTTTCTTAGCATTGACATTGTATGGATCGCAACTTGCCACCAGTTGGAACTAATAGATAGATTGTGGCGATGGTACCACGGAAGTGTTTCGCAAAGATGTTTTTTAGTGAAGCACTTTTCGCTCTATAGCTTGTGCTAAAGCATATTTCCATGTTTGTCCATTGACCATCCAAATTTTCAAATCCTACTTATTTAAAAATTGTTTTGGCCGATACCAATTTTAATCCCTGCTGCATACCTGCAGGGCTGCCTTGATGTGAGCGGACTCCGTGATGACAATGTGATAATGGCCCTGCTGGGACAACAGCTTGATGATATTGGACCAGAACATGACTAGTACCAACACGAAACCATTCCTCAGGAAGTCTGATGCTGTGATGTACTTGGTCTGTAATCAAAATATGGGCGAAACAACGCTGAGACTGGGAAGGCTTTTGCAGCTTACTCAGCCTGACCTTAGGTCACTAATGACTGCTTTTGCTGTTCAGTGTGGAATCTATTAAACTTAGGCAGAAAAAAAAAGAAAATGCAAGGTTTGAATCCGGTCATTCTCAACACTATTATCTGAAGCATGGTTAAATGTGTAATGTATTCAACTAAATTCAAAATCAGAGGAAATCTAAAATGAATTCTTGTGCTATGTTTTTCATACAGTACTAATCATCAAGTAACCAACCGCAAGGGAAGCTGACTGTGAAATTGTTAATCATTTTGGGTTGAACAAAGACACATTTACTAGAGCGGGATTTGAACCTGAGACCTCCAGATTAACCAGATCCCAAATGGTTTCTGACTGGCACCCAAACAAAGATACTGACAAAATGGGGAGACCACCAACAAAGGGCTAGATAGCTCAGTTGGTAGAGAGACAACATGCAAATCTGGAAGACTCAGGTTCAAACCCAACTCTAGGAAATGTTTCTTCGTTCAAACTTTTAAAAAGTACTTATTACACAAATCGCTCTTTTGGAGGATGTTTGCCAACTCATTTCTCAGTGGCCTAAATAATAAGAAAGTAGAGCATATAATTGTATATTCACCCCCCAAAATGGTTCAAAGTCAATGGTAACCATACACAATCCAAAAAGGAGACTTTGGGAAAACGCCATTTTGATCCTTTGAACTCCTTTCTGATGATGCTTTTGGCGTAAAAACATACTCCCCAAGTATTATTTGGGGTACATACACTGTAACAACAAAAGTAAACAATTTTGAATCCTGAATACATGTTTTTATTTCTTTTACTTTATATATTATTATTTGTCTTTCTTTCTTGTTTTTATTTTCTTTTCTTTTGTTTATCTCTTCTTCTTCTTTTTTTTTTTTGGGGGGGGGGTTGTCAGATTGCAGGAAATATTTACAAAAACAATAAAAGCCTTATCTGTAACTTAGCCCTTTGCCCAACACTGTAATTCTTATTCAAACAGTGATAACTGATTAGATGAATAAGCAGTGATAGGGAGTGTTAGTTCGCAAGCAGCAAAGTGTTCTGACCGATCATCTCATACCAGCATTTGGCTCGTTCCTATGAGTTTTGTTTTTCAAACTAGAAATGACCTCTTTTTCTTTTTTTCTCCGTTAAAAGTTTGCTAATTTTTGCAGAGTCATTCTCATGAAAATTCATGGAACACAAGAGTTGTTATCACAATGTACTTCAACTTTGCTCATTGACGTTTGTGTTCCTTGTGGTTTGGGTCATGGTCTCTTTAGGTCATTCAGTCACAACTCAGACTTATAAACAAAAAAGTGCACAAGATTGGGGAATGCAAAGAAAATTTGACCTAACAAATCCCATATAAATAAAAAGCAGTTCATTTTTTGCAGAACATTTCGATGAATGCTTAATACTGTTTTTAACGAGTCGCTTGAACGATTTTGTTCCGTATTCCAATTTTAGTAAAGTATTAGAAGGATTTTCAAAATGCTGACAAAACGTTTACAAATAAATTCAGACTATTTGAACTTACGTTCGTATCAACTGGGGTGCTGTCCCCATAGTAGATGCCTGTGACGTACTTAATTGCGCCAGCAAGAGCCAAGGGGGGTACAAAGGTAGAAATGTCCCCTAGGATCTTTACAAGCCCACCTAGTAAGATACGAGCACCGAATGCTCGGGCATACGCTCGATACAGGCTTAGGGGCCTCTTGTGCGACTTGGCAAGTGCCTGAGAAAGAAAAAGAAAGAGTTGGATAAATTTAGAGTGTCGTGGGCCTGCTTGAGACACTTATGTCCTGGAGTTAGACACTTGCAACCATAAACACTTTGTCCTCCGAATAGGACGCCCACAGGACGCCTACCGTTAATGAGAACGGAGCTCACTCCGGTATATCTGTCATGTTCTCATAGCACTTTGCAGAGCAATACCCTTTTTTTTACCCTTTAACCCTCTCGTTACCAAATTCTGTTGACATAAACAACCGCTGGTGCCACATTTGTTTTACTGCTCAAGCTTGAAGCTCACATTCCCACACAACAGAACTACTTTGTGTTCAAAGATCAATTTTAACAAACTATTTTATTACCTTGAAGATTTTACTTTAGCGCATTTAAAGCAATACAACATTTTTATTTACTTACATTTCCTTTTGTATAATACAAAAATCATTTGAGATCGGCCAATATATGTTCAAGTTCTTGGTCTTTACTTCCTCAGTGTGTTCAGTAAACCCAAACACTTTTTTGTACACAACCATATGACGCTCAGTAGGTGTTTGGCATTTCTGATCTTTACACTCTAATAAGAAGTGATTGCATGTTACATTAGTACAGTGCAGCAACCTTTACCATCATTGGAAAGATCTCTTTCCAACGATGGTAAGTTTGGGTATCTAAGATGAACATGGACAAAACTACAGCTTTTTAACAAATGGCCTTTGTGCTCAGCATTGAGTGCTTTTTTGTGTGTACACTAAAGTCACCATTGGGGCTCAAGCAGCGTATAGTGCACAGTTGACCAAAACCCCCATTGGGGCTGATGAAAGCAGCGTATAGTGCACAGTTGACCAAAACCCCCATTGGGGCTGATGAAAGCAGCGTATAGTGCACAGTTGACCAAAACCCCCATTGGGGCTGATGAAAGCAGCGTATAGTGCACAGTTGACCAAAACCCCCATTGGGGCTGATGAAAGCAGCGTATAGTGCACAGTTGACCAAAACCCCCATTGGGGCTGATGAAAGCAGCGTATAGTGCACAGTTGACCAAAACCCCCATTGGGGCTGATGAAAGCAGCGTATAGTGCACAGTTGACCAAAACCCCCATTGAGGCTGATGAAAGCAGCGTATAGTGCACAGTTGACCAAAACCCCCATTGGGGCTGATGAAAGCAGCGTATAGTGCACAGTTGACCAAAACCCCCATTGGGGCTGATGAAAGCAGCGTATAGTGCACAGTTGACCAAAACCCCCATTGGGGCTGATGAAAGCAGCGTATAGTGCACAGTTGACCAAAACCCCCATTGAGGCTGATGAAAGCAGCGTACAGTACACAGTCGACCAAAACCCCCATTGGGGCTGATGAAAGCAGCGTATAGTGCACAGTTGACCAAAACCCCCATTGGGGCTGATGAAAGCAGCGTATAGTGCACAGTTGACCAAAACCCCCATTGGGGCTGATGAAAGCAGCGTATAGTGCACAGTCGACCAAAACCCCCATTGGGGCTGATGAAAGCAGCGTATAGTGCAGTTGACCAAAACCCCCATTGAGGCTGATGAAAGCAGCGTACAGTACACAGTCGACCAAAACCACCATCGAGGCTGATGAAAGGGTTAACCCTAGCAGCGTCCCAGGCCGATTACCATGTACATGTAAATCAGCCCAATTTGCTGTCTGTGTACCGGCAGGCCCCATTTACAATGTCTTTATCTTAGCTACTCTACACCATGTGACCTTAAAATGACCTGTCTGAAAGTACACGGTGTGACCAAAATAAAACTATGGGAAGTTAGGGTATGCATATATGAATTCAGTCATTTTTTCTAGATTATTATTTTGTTTATTGTTACAAAAAGTAATCATTGACACATCTGAGAAAGTGTCTAGTGTATTTAAGTACACAAGGCACTGCTAGGGTTAAAGGTGTTAAATACTGGTTGCTTTGTTTCATAACTAATTTATCAACAAATTTCAAAAACAAATTGGGGGGGGGGCTGGTGGCCTACTTTTACGGAGTGTAATACTTCAGCAGAGATGTGATATCATGCATTTGCACTATAGCAAATAAGGTGTAAGGGCAAAAACAAATTATATTCTTTGTTTCCGATGCAAAATTAACATCTATTAAATCGTTGCGGTACTGGCTGCTAAAACAAAGGATTCGCCCGATTCGCCGCCAGGCTAGCTCGGTGGTAAAGACATCTGCTCTAGCAATGCAAAGGTTTGTCGGTTCAAATCCCAGCCGAGTGATTTGCCTAGTGGATTTTTTCACAGAACTCGGGGGAAAGTACCAGGGTTACAGTGCTTAATACACATCGGTGTAAGGGCAAAAACAAATTATATTCTTTGTTTCCCGAAGCAAAATTAACATCTATTAAATCGCTGCGGTATCTGCTGCTAAAACAAAGGATTCAAACCGCCTCTAGTAGCCAGGCTAGCTGGGTGGTTTAGTAGTAAGACATCTGGCTCTGATAGCAATGCAAAGGTCGTGGGTTCGAATCCAACCCAAGTGATTCGCCTGTGGATTTTTTATTTTTTTTTTCACAGAACTTGAGGAAAGTACTAGGTATACAGTGCTTAATACACATCGGTGTAAGGGCAAAACATTAAGAGAAGGCTCATTGGGTTAAGACCATAGCCAACTTTCCACATACCTGTTCCTTTAGAAGAGCATTGGTGAAAGTGTCCCGCTGGTATTTGGTGGTGTGGACCTCAGACAGACTTCCCAGGTCAGCCATCTCCAGCGTGGTCTTGTATCCTTTCTTGAAAATCCAGTTGAGCCACCAGAAGAATGCTGATGATAAGAGACTTGTGTAGCCCTGCATGTAACGCATGTCCTCCTTCATCAGGTCCTCGGGGAAGCCCTCCTCCTCCATGCAACATGAGAAGATCTTTAAAGAATAACGGAAGACATTTTAAATAACATGAGGGCAATACAATGACGTCACTTTTGCTCATAATACCCGGCTGTCAGACAAACTTTCCACCACTTATACGCGATCACCGCATCATTAACGCGCCAAACTGAAACTGAGCTACAAGTAGTATTATAGTCAGTACACGCGAGTAAACAAACAAACTTGGACATGTACGTGAGCGTGTTAGAGAAATTTGACACGCTTGTCTGAGATCTGGGTAGCTTCTGTTTTTAGCATTAGTACGAAGAGCTCATAATACTTGAAGAACAGTGATCATGTGTTTTAACGTTAGTTTTCGATGATTAATGTCTTTCTTCACTATTGTGAAATAATACAGTAGTCCTTGTAATCAAAATACTGTAATTTGCAAATAATAACACTGATGTGTGGTGAAGCACATTGGGTGGGTTTCAAACCCCTTTAGCCCTTGCTCAACTGGTGATGGTAGGCTTACTACATTAGTAACATTTGTTTGGTTCTTCTTCAGTTGCAAGTTGCTTCCTTTTTGTTGTTGCTTCTCTTTCTTTTTTTTAAAGTTTCCAACATGGTGCTTTACACCACTGCTTAGGGACCACAGTGAGATATAAAGCGACTTCACAAATATGAATGAAAATTCTTCTTGAACCTTACCTTTGTGCGGATGACGTAGAGCTCCAGCAACAAGAATATAAAGTACACCCCCATGGCCACAGCGTTGAGGTCCACTCGCAACAGAGGGTAGTTAAATTCTTGGTTGAAGTCAAAGTAAAAATGTAAAAATCGGGTATATTCACCACCCAGGGCTCCGATCCAGAAGAGTAATAATAGCCAAGACATATGTCTACGACTCCATACCTCCATCTGGGTATAGAAGACTATAGTCAGTATGGACGAAATGAAAAACAGCCCTGCTGGGACATACAGGTGGGGTCTTGTTGGCACCTTATCATAAACAGTCAAGTCAGTCAAGATGCCTTCTCCGACCAAACACAGGGCAAGCGTTATCAACAAAAGGTTTACCACCCATCTGAAATTGTGTCCGGGGTACTGGATGAGGTAGCGGTATTTCTCCTTGCGAATTTTTGTGCAGCACCCGAGGATGAACAGCACCGAGAGGGAGAGGAGGATGAAGAGCAGATGCGGCACGGTGTAGACGAGATCGATGAAACAGGTATCGTAGAGGGTGTGATTCAGATCCCAAGTGAAGTTGTCAAAGTTTGCCGAGTTGTTCACCCCACAGTACCAGTTGAACTTCTCCATCAGCTGTTGTTGAGCCATTGTATGCTACAAGAGATTGCTGGTGAGGGTACAAGTTTCTCAATATTACCTCTACCTTAAAGAGTGTGGTGTGGTGTGGTGTGGTGTGAGGTCACTATAGACAGACCAGAACATGTTGAACTATCAATGACCATTTTGAAAACGCATAGCGTTACGGAGGCTCAAAATCGGGGAGTCTTGTGTTGCACGTAGGACTTGAAACTTTGCATGGTTTGCAGTAACACCATGTGAAAATCTCTTGAGAGATTTTCCTTGAGAGATTTTCACATGGTGTTACCACAAACCCCTCTTAGTTAAGACGGTTTTTTTATTCCAAAAACAAGAAAAACACGTAAAATAAATAATATGAAAATAGTTCTAATTAAATCATTTTAAAAATTAATGTTGGACAATTGAAGAATCTTTGGTTAAAAAATAATATGAACAAAACTTTCAAGTAAATGTACATTTAATAATAAAAAAAATACAAAATCTTAGGGAAAGCATTAATTAGTTCAGATAAATCTACTTAGGCTTTGGAAATTTGGTTATTTGTAGTGCTTGTTTTATCATGGAAGTAGAATTATATTTGTGATACATGCCTCTATAAAATGTATATTCAGTTTGCGTTAACACCATGTATATTACGAGCTATGTAGATTTGTTAGAACTAGGTCTTGCTTTTTATTCTACTGCCGGGGAGTAGATTTTGGAAATCGGGAGACTACTGTACTTAGTTCCAAAAACTGTCCAGCTTGGGCAGAGGGGAGGAAATCGGCCAGGACTACTACTTTAGTGGATCGGATCGAGGGGACTTCTCGTTATTAACTTCACTGCCGCGGAGTGAGTTCTTAATTGGTCTCAATGTTTCGACAGGAAACTGAAGAGTGTGAGACATGTTTGCCTATTTCTAGGGGTTCAGAGGTTTCAGCGTAGGGTCAGTCACTGCTCTGATTGGTTCTTCTGAAAGGAGAACTGTGGTTGGAGGGAACATGGCTATTGTGTGGGTTGCCCATTGTATGTGAGTGCCCTGTGTAGTGGGGCATGTCAGTAGACTGTGGGACGTCAGTGGAGTAGGGTGGTAGGATTGTGTACCAGATACTGCTAATGAAGTAACCGATATCATATCGGTTACTTCATTCATTAGCAGTATCTGGCACACAATCCTACCATGATCTTGTGGCACAGTATTGTGCTTAAGTGTACTTCGATAGCTTCCCTGATGCGCCGTGTATACCAATGTCTCTCAGGAGCTATGATTCAAGCCTGATCCCAATCTATGGCATGGTCTATATCTGTGGAGGGTTTGACAATGGCAGATTTGTCATATTCCCCTCTGCGGCCATGGGCTTTGTGTTCCTTCAGCCTAGTGGTAAGGTCTCTACCAGTCTCGCCAATGTACACTTTACCACAAGAGCAAGGAATTTTGTAAACTCCTGCTTGACTGCTAGCGTCATGCTTGTCTTTGTGGGTGTGCAGCTTCGATCCGATCCAATATTTATTAAGCTAAAGTAGAAGTCCTGGCCGATTTCCTACCCTCCCCCCAGGTAGTAGCATAAGTAATAAGCTGGACAGTTCTTTTCAGAACTAAGTAGTCTCCCGAAGTAGTCTACCGATTTCCAAAATCTACTCCGCGGCAATAGAATAAAAAGCAAGACCTAGTTCTCTAAGAACAAATCTACAGAACTAGTATACTTAGTAAATAGTAGACATACATATGGTGTTACCGCAAATCGAATATACATTGATACCTCACCTAGCCCAGTCCAGGGTATAAAGGTCCTGTACCATTGCGAAAAAATTTGTACCAACATTTTTTCATATTTTTACCTTAAGCTTTACCCACATATTCCTGGTGTCTAACCTGGGCTACCTGGTGTCCTGAACTATCAGCCTGCTCAGCTTCTTAAATCAGGTAAAAATATAAAAAAAACATTAGTCAAAATTTTAAAAATGTGTTCGCATGCTAGAGAAGCTTTATACTAACCCAAATAAATAGTACTATATATAATTAATACCTCACCATGCAAAGCCTCATCATGCCTCTATTATTAAGTATTATTTTGTATTAACTATGTTTTTACATCTGGGGGCCTACTCCGTTCAGACCGAGTTGACAACGGACCGAGATGACTTCGGACCAAGTTGAACTCGGACCGAGTTGACTTCGCACCGAGTTGACTCAGACCGAGTTGACCTCGGACCGAGTTGACCGGTACCCAGTTTGATCACATTATTATTGTCCTAACCTAAGCATAAATACAACAACAAAAATGTCAATGGGACAATGATATCGGTCATACTAATTAGCGTCAACAGTGAAATGGGCCTGTTGACGCTAATTAGTACGACCCAATGATATAGCACGATAAAACTTAGCTGCTTAGGGACAGCTTCACTTACCAATTCACGAACAACATTTGAAGGCCGTCGCCGCGGGCGTTTTGAGAGAGAGAGAGGGGGGGGGGGGAGCTATATGATTTATTACACACCAACGACCGTCACGAGTCTTGCTTTTCTCTATGAAACCATTGATCTCAATATAAATATAAAATAGAGAGATCAATGTGCAAAACATTCTGACGTCACTACGGTGGCTCATATTCGCTAATTATTTCTTAGAGAACCCATGTATTATTTACGGCGTTATATCGCCGTACTATTGCGTTATATCGCCGTACTATTGCGTTAATCCCCGTACTATTGCGTTATATCGCCGTAGTTTTGCGATATAACGCAACAGTACGGCGATATAACGCAATAAAATACGACGATATAACGCAATAAAATACGGCGATATAACGCAATAAAATACGGCGATATAACGCAATAATAGACGGCGATATAACGCAACAATACGGCGATATAACGCAATAAAATACGGCGATATAACGCAATAAAATACGGCGATATAACGCAATAAAATACGGCGATATAACGCAATAACATACGGCGTTATAACGCAATAACATACGGCGTTATAACGCAATATACGGCGATATAACGCAACAGTACGGCGATATAACGCAATAGTACGGCGATATATCGCCGTAAAACATGGGTTCTCTAGGAATTGGCGAATATGAGCCACCGTAGTATTCTCTATATTGGAAAGTATTATCCCGGGTATTGCCAACGGAGTTGGACCTCTCTCGTTGATCTTCATTTTGTACAAATTGAACATGACAAATTAAAAGCAAACGATTAACTTCCACCCATACGTTGTTTGACCAAATAGAAATACTTCATTGTCAGTAGTTATTTTAGTTGTATCCTTAACCCAAGCAGAGTTACTGAAGGTTTGTCTACTAAACAATAAATTAGCACGGCAGCACTCACTCCAACAATTAACAAGTGAATGAAAACTGCCAGCGTTGTATACAAGACCACAAAATTAAATTGACACCCTGCAAACTCCCATTATAGTAAATACACTTCTTATACCCACACTTGAATATTAATCATATACAGAATACCCTCCAGAACATATTGCCCTTATTGATGGGAAAACGTAACTGCTGTGTGAACGTATCATTTTGATTTTTAAAGTTAAAGAACAAAGTATTTAAGTTGGGCCTACAGTTAGGAGGGTTATATGATTAGTTCAAATGAAATCAATTTAGTCAGAAAAACGATTAGTAGTATAGTGTGAGGCACACACCAATTTGGGGGGGGGGGGGGTTGGGGGGGTGCGTCGCGGCAGGGGGTGTGGCGAAGGCGAGCCACGGAGTGGTGAGTCGTTCGCCTCACGGCAGTGTTCGGGAGGGCCGATAAGTGGAACTTGTCGCAACACGATGCTTGGCTTTGTGTCGAGAGCTGGTGTCTGAAACCGAAAAGAATTGTCTCACGATAGTGTTTCCGTTATTGTTTGTCCTCAGTTGAAGTTGCGGGAGTGATTTTTAAAAATCACGGAGCGCCGAGAGAGTTACTCATGCACGCAGTATGCAAACGAGAAGTGTGCGTCTCGTTTGTATTTTCACGAAGTGAAAACAATTTGCTGCAGACTCCACGACGTCTCAAAAGACGTCGTGGAAGAAAGACAAAAAGTGGGTCGAGTATTAGAATATATTTTTATTTATGTGTATGTAGTTTTAAATACATATGTATTTCGCCCGGTGTCCCTAGTGCTACCCTGTATATGTCGGTAATGAACAACCTATTTGCTGAGAGGAGTTCCACAGGATTCTAGGTCCCTTACTGTTCCTTATTTATGTTAAAGATTAACACGTACCGACCTTTTGTCTATTTTGCAGATGATACAAGTTTGGTGTATAACCATAACAATGTGGGCACAGATATTGAGCTTGAAAAAGAAATTTGTATCTGGCTCTAATTGGCAAACAAATTGTGTATTAATCTATACGTAAATCAAGTTAGGGCCTATTTGATGATATTCTGTTCGAGAAAAATATATACACAAACACAATATGTTCCCTATAGTTTTGAATGATGTTAATGTACGAAAAAGGACGAGCTTCCACCAATAGTTCTACTATAAGCGCACAAATTTATGACAACTCAGGATGTAAAATATCATACTCAGAACAATAGCACAGCACGGTAAATTATAATACAATCTTGCACACAAACACTGTATAGGACAAAATAGTTATAAGTTACATAAGTTACACAGTTGACAAATATTAACCATTTGAGTGAATTAATTTAAAACTTAGGGATCCTTTCAGATTTGAAACTTCTGACAAAATACCGCCAAAATATTATAGACTTTTCTTCAGCTATTACAAAGTCGTTAGTTTGTCTAAAACTGCTTTAACAATTCGCTTTGAAACCATTGACTGATTCTTCTTTCGGATAATTGCGAGGTTCAAAATTGAAGTCTAATAAGGAAACATGTTTCATTTTGATGTAGTCATAGAGTTGGAATGCAGTTGTTGTTCTCGCGCAGGTGAGCAGTCATGCTTTTTTAGAAGATGGTTTCACTCGCTAAAAAGTAACTTCAAGTCACTGCAACATATTCAGACAGCAAAATTTTAACAATCGAGAAGGCACCCATACATTTTTAAATACATAAATATTCCTCTGAAGCTGACTTGAAATAAATAGTGCAATTGTAAAATGTCAGAATACTTTTAAAAACATGATTCAAAAAGGGGCAAATTGGAAAAAAAATTAAGACAAAATTTCAAAATATGGAAGGTTTCACAATGGTAAATTATGCACATTGAACGTTAGACAAATATCATATTAATATTAATAACAATTTTTATTATTAATAATATTATTATTATTATTAATTGTTGTATTTTGTTATTAATAATAATAACAAAAAAAACCCATATTATATGTAATGCCGCTAATCAAACCCTAATAAAAAGATTACAACATTTTCAATTTAACTCTTTGGCATAAATCAATTTTTATGAAATGTCGGAGAAATGCTGGAGTGTTTGTCAACTGACAAATTCCATATTTGTTTCTAAAGGAATTTGTACCCTTTTCAAAACCACAGCTTGGGCTTGGATTCCGGCTATGGCTCCGTAAGTTATTTTGAAAAGTGTGTGATTTGGGTATGGGGCTTCAAACAGGCTGACGAAGCCTAAGCCTTTAGCCCAAGCCAAAGCCAACGTTTCGTAAAGGGCCTTATACACAATGTAAGCAAAACATTCAATTCAATTCTTTTTATATTTACGTCGATGAATTCTGGCTGTTTCATTCCAAAGTCAACGATTCTATCAACACCTTTCATTTCCTAAATAAATTATCTTGCCATTGAGAAAAATGTACTTGATGCAATTTAAAGGAAAAATGTCCTTTCCTCTCAAAGGTTTGCACAATACATGTAATTGCACGACCTGAGACATTGTTAAGCAGATTGATTTACGTCTTTTTCTCGATGACGTATACTAAAAAATATATAAAAATAAAAATGTATTTTTAAAAATATAATAAAATATTTAGAAAGTTTTAATATTGCAATCAAAAGGGAAACAAAATTGTAATCATCCATTTCCCTAATACATTGAACTCACGAAATATCATGTACCATAACTTCCTTCAAAATAATACACTAAAAACTGTAAGTTATATTATTTTGATTCTCCCCTATACCAATGTATGATAAACAATGAATTCTTGATAGGTATACTGTACTAGTTCATGGTAGTTTGGAGTAGTGAACACAGAAATCTACTCTGGAATGCAAAGCAGTGGGTTCACATCCCACCCGAGTAGCCTGTAGGCTATTTTTCCCCCCGCAAGACTCCGAGAGCACTGGTTATACAGTGCTTATCACACATCAGTGGAAGGGTAAAACCATGATGCAACTTTAACATGGATTAAATTGTTGCAGTATATCCAACTGCTAAAATATAGGATTGGAACTGACTCTAGCTACCAGGCAATCTCTGTGGTCCAGTGGTAATACATCTGCTCTATAGGAGTGGCAACAAAGGACATGAGTTTTCATCTCACCCAAGTAATTTGCCTGTGAATTTTTTTCACAGTACTCTGGACAGTATTGAGTATACAGTGCTTAACACACATCGGTGTATGGGTAAAACCAAATAATACAAAACAGTATTCTTATCACTGCAATGATTACATAATAAACAAAAACACAACTACAGCTCTAGCCAAATTTCTTTGGAATGCTTGCACCTCCTTTGCTCCAGTACAATGTAGGATGAACAAGTCTTAGATCTTTGCGCTTTCAGTATCAGCATACATGGGGCGCTGATTCATAACAAACAAAGTCGCTCATAAAATTTGTGGCTTGTCGTTGCCGAGGTCATGCGCACCAAACTCAAGCTCTGGTGTTTCTGATCAGGAGGGCGTGGGTCTCACAATTCAAACAACTTAGCACACCTGTCTAAAGCACTTTGAGATGCCTATCGATAAAATGATTTGTAAGACCATATTTTAATATTTATACAATTTATTCCGACTACACCGTAGTTTCCACTTCTTCGGACAGTTTGCTTCAGAAACAATAAACATAAAATTAGTCCATCGTGTTATTGCCACAGTTGGGTACTCAGAGTAGTCCTGTCCTCAAATGTCAAGGAAGTTCTATAAGAGGCTGTAAATGGATGTCCTCCCCTATTACAGGAAAGAGAGAGAGCCTTAGATTGTGCAACTGCCAAAGGTGTAAAAAGATAAAAAAGTTTTTGATGCTCCTCCTTAACTACCAAAGAGAATATTCTCTTGATCCAAAGACCTAACACAGTCTTGAGTGCTTTTCAAAACTACTCAACAAGACAGGGCAAAGTGTCTCAAGTGACTTCTTTTAATGAACCAGCTTTTGACCAAGGAGGCAAGCTGTCCTCTTGATCAAGAAGGCGTAGCATGCCTTGAGAACCTCAACTACCAGCCTTGACCAGGGAGGCAAAGATGCTGTCCTCTTGAGCTAGAAGGTTCTCTGGGGTGTCGTACTCCGCTATCCGACCCTCGTTCAGTACCAGGATGTGGTCAGAGTCCAGGATCGTCTGCACACGATGCTGTTAAGATCAAATCAAATCAGGCACAGTTAGATTTTGAGAATGAAGTCAACTGCCCTCTCAAAATAATATGAGCAAAACATTGGGGAAACTCAGGCTCAGCAAGAAGAAAAAATGGATAGAGAGAGCAAAAAAAAAAAAGATTTAGAAATTGGAGCTTATGTTTTTATCTGTGTAAAATGTTGGGCAAATCAATCCCTCTGCTCCCCTTAACCACAGAGTCCCCATACACCCATGTGCATTTGCTATGAAGTTGTCTTACCGCAATAGTAAGTACTGTCCTTTCTTTGAAGGCATTGGCTACAACATCTTGAAGAATACCATCCTGAAAAAAATAAAATGAGAAAAAACTGTTAATAATAAGAAAAAACCTTCTCAAAGGATTCTTAGGAATGTGATACAAAAAAAATCTTATTCCTCTTTCGAATTCCCTGAATTGACCAACCTACCGTTTCCAAGTCGATGGATGCAGTGGCCTCGTCCATGACAAGGATGCGAGACTTCTTCAAGAAGGCACGAGCCAAGCAGAAGAGCTGCCTCTGACCGACGCTGAAATTCTCCCCTCCTTCAGTCACCATGGCATCTGTCACAGAAATAAAATTTCTAGTGTAAGGGTCATGTGAAAATTGAGATATTTACAAGTAGAAAGTTCAAAGAGCATCTCTCCTGACTGGTATTATTGCCATGATGTCTTTTACTTACCCAGTTTGAGATCCAGCTCCGACACCACGCCTTTCAGCTGAGCGATCTCAAGAGCTTCCCATAATGCATCGTTATCATGCTCACCCCTCGCATCCAGATTAAACCTTGAAGAATGCAAAATGGGAAATGGTTATGATAATCATGTTGTGCAAGCCAGCCCTTGAAACAGAACTGGGTATCATTGCCTTTTTTGTCTCGTAAAAAAAGAAAAAAAGAAGAAGTTGGTTTCAACAATTTCATAGAGCAGTCGTATCGGAGCCCGGCTGTGGCCGACGCGATGATGATGATGATTACCTAACATCCCCGAAAGTCTCCCATTGCACCAATGATCAGGTCAGGGTGAAGGGGACCACACTATTGGTGGAGTTAGACATACCTGATGGTACCAGTGAAGAGAACAGGATCCTGGGGGATGATCGTAAAGCGGCGTCTGACTTCTGCCAGAGGAAGATCTGCAATGTTCACCCCATCCACCGTTATCTTGCCTATTCAATTGAATTAATAAATGGATTAATTATTAGTATTTCTGGTTAATTAAATCAATGCATTTGTAGCCCGGGGCTAAATATAGCTACCATAATTACCAGTTAAAAACAATGAAATAAACACAAACATTAGGCCTACTTTAACAAAAATAATTGACAGACTTGCACATGTACTTATAAAACACAAAAAGATAAACTTTACATTGCATTCATTTTAAAAAGAGATAATTATTTTGGGATAAAAAAACGTTCTTCTTCATTTTTACTTATTGTTTTAATGTAAAGCGCTTTGAGGCTTGGATAAAGTGCTCTATAAATCCATTGTTATAATTTGTTTTATTATTTAAAAAATAAGTACACAGTAAGGTATCAGACTATTTTTGTATGTTTTCCTTTTTGCACCTGAAATTTGTAAAGATTGCTACTATTTCTCAATTCATATTGCACATACAATTTCTCGGCTAGGTGAACCACTGACAGAACATGCCTGAACCTTTCAATTGTGTCGCAAAGTTGACGCAAAGATCTTTGGTGATCATTTTTGCATACAGGAATATTACAACAGATATGTAATGTATACATTTGTTTGTTCAACCCAAAATAAACTTTTTTTAAACAAAATTCTTTTTAGAACACAGTATAATAATGGCATGATTAATAAGATCATGGCTTAATTATATTTATACTTCTTTTGTACAAGACTCGCTGCATTTGATTGAGAGTCAATTTCTCTACTCAGAGAGAATTGAAATGATTTTAATGGTACATTTGGAGGAATCTTTAAAAAGTTATTTGATTTCCTCTTCCAATAAAAAAAACAAAACAAACCAAAAACCCACTTAAGAATCCTAGCAGTTTCCAAAAAGTCACCTCTGTCTAAACACTGTACAAACAGTAAAAGGACAATTCCCCCCATTTGTTTACCTTTGATCGTCTGGATAATCCTGAAGAGAGTCAGAGTGAGGGAGGATTTACCACTACCAGTCCGACCACAAATACCGATCTGTAAATAAGAAATTACATTATTTGATTACATTGAGTTGTACTCAAATGTACATTCCAGAAAAAGACTGTCTCTTTGTGTCGCTCTAGAAATGATACATTTCCATCCATTTATATGGGCCCATCGACTTTGCCTGAAGTTGAGATTTTAGCCATCTTGGACTTGACATCTCCACTAATTCTACTTGGGAGAGGTATATCTCAGGTATTTAAAAAAGATAAACCATTTAACATGTTTTTATGAATCCATTAAGAATTCTATTGGCTTATTTGGGTTTCTTGCTTTTTTTTTTAAATCCAGAAACCTGATCTAGTTTATCTTATTATTTAATAGTTACCTTTTCTCCGGGTTCAAACCAAATATCAACATCATGGAGGACAGGGTCCAGCTCCGAGGCGTAGCGTGCCGAGACGCCGCTGTACACAACCTCACCCTTATCTGGCCAATTAGGACTTGGTTCCACAATACCTATTTCATTTGATATTAAAAAATATAAAAAATGATAAAAAGAATCACACCAAAATATTTCTCTTTTATGTCCAACTCTGCTTTGGTTTTTTTTCAAGAGCTACACCATTATACAAACTGTATCATTACTATTTGTAAAATACTCTTCCATTTCAAGTCATGTATCAGATCTTGACATGAATTTGAGAATGCAAAAATTGCCATGATACAATTTGCTGTTTTTGTAATTTCTTGTTAATAGCTTGTCTGGTTCAGGTCTTTACAATGCATAATTCACATATACCTCAGCTCTGTGCTGCCAGTTGGTTTTTCAATAAATATGAACTGGATAAATTTAAATTCAATTTTGAATTGGACAAAAAATTTTTTACTAGAGCGGGGACTGAACCTGCGACCTCCGGACTTACACGCAAGCACTCTACCAACTGAGCCATCTAGCCTTAATGTTGGCGAAATGCCTTTTTTGTCAATATCTTTGTTCGTTCGGTGGTGCCATTCAGAAGCCATTCAACCTAAACTGCCGTATAGCCAGGGATCACGCCAAAGTTTTTAATACAAACAAAGAAGCAGCAGCACAGGATCATCTAGCCCTATACAGGACTCTTCCTTTGTGTTGTTGTATAACACGAAAATGAAATGCCACCACGACCAAGGGATCACTTAAAGGGATGCAACTTTTTTATTTCAAATATCAAGAAATAAATCACAGGGAAAATGACTTGGTAAACATAAATTTAACCCCAAACTGAATATGATTTGAAATGAAATGAAATTTACTGTTATTGTTTACTGTTAAAAATTATGGGCCGCCAGGATTAGTGAATAAAGAACTGTAAGCCTACCATCATAATCTTCTGATTCTATGGAAGTATAATGTTGTACTCTCTCCACAGCATTCATGTTTCCTTCCAGATGAGCAGACGATTGAACCATCCAACTCAACTCTGATGAGAACTATAAATAAATGGCGCAAGACAAATCATGAACTTCACAAAGACAAACTGAGTTACAGTCAATCTACTTTGAAGTAGGTTTTGTGGGAGTATGTTTTTTATGTCACCTATATTATCTTTGATTTACCCTTTTACCAGTATGTAATAGGCACTCTATACTCCACAGTGCTTTCCCAAGTCTTATTGGTTTGCATTGTTTGTCTTGTCTCCGTGTTTGGAGGTTGCAGTTTATTGTCTAGGCTGTCTTCTACAAGCCTTGACTTAATCTGACAACCTCATACTCTCTTCTATTTTGGTCTACATAGATTTAATCTTTTTCCTCCATCTTCTGTTCATTTTATTTCGCTTATATGCTTTATATCGAGAAGAGTAGTATGGAATGAATAGTGACATGAGTTGAATTAGAGAAAAAATAGTTTCTAATTGTGGAGTTAGTCCCCCTTTGAATTGTGTTTTTTCAAAATTGACTTTCAACAATTTCTTTTTGGTGTCGTCAACTTCCCCATTTGATTTTCAATTATTTGGAAATGCAGACTTACACTGAGTGCATAGGATATGGCCAGACCAACCAAACTGGGAGCCAGGGTACCAGTGGTCAGAGCAGTGATCATGGTAGACATTCCAGCGAGTAACACAATGGTGGAACTAACCAGGCCCTGAAAGAAAACAATAAATACATAATTGGGTGAATTTTCATAAAAGTCAATAATTTGTAAATGTAGTTTAAGTGTGGATATTAGCCATTGTATCACATACTTCATTTTTTTTACAAGTGAAAATCTTACTTCTAAAATGAAAATGTGTTTTCATATCCGTTATTTGATTGTTTAAAATTCCATATTAGCTGTAAACATGTAGAACACTTCTTTCCAAGCTTAACCCCAGCAGTGCACCGCATATGTGTGTAATGCCATGCATGTTAAGCTGTGAATTGCTATAGATACTTTTTGCAGATAAAAAATGGGTAATTGCTTTTTTTCAAATTTTGACAAAAATATACTGGTCAATTTTCCATGCAGACGAAGCAGGCAGCTCAGTCGATACCACCGATCCTCACTTGAAATCTGCATCTCTGAAGATTTTTCCAAAATACTGATGATTTTTGTCACGATTGTTTCAAGTTTCTATCTTTAAGAAATCAAATAAAATGAACTTACACTATTTTAATGTGAGGTTAAAGATTTTGGGTTTTTTTCCTTCTCATTTTCAAAGGACTCTATTTATTGGAAAATGAGTGGATCACAAAACTGAATTTGACCTCAGATCCACTCTAAAACTCATACAAAAGTTCACAGGAGGTTTCTAGACAAATTTCAAAGTTAAGTTATATTTAAATGTTTAACATTTGTTGTAATTGTTTTTATTTGTAGTTTATTTTCTTGTAGTTTGTTTTTACCCAAAAATACTATATATTTTATCAACTCTATTTATTTTACGACCAGATGTGGGGCAGCAGGTCTACCGATCACAGAAACTTCCTTTGCTTTTGTTACTCTAAGCCCATCTGGAAGTATTGTTGTATTTTTTTGTATTCTTATGATGGCTGACTAAATAGTATATATAATAATAATAGTAAACAAAAAAACAAAAACATGTGACACATGTACACAGGTTGTAACTGTCTTTAATCATTCTGAGGCCATTCAATTCTTTATATGCCATTTACCAGTCTCACTTCCAGCCATCTGTAGCATGTATCAAAATAAACATGCGTCAGATTATTGCGATCGATCTTCTCAATGATGCCTTCTTGGAAATGGTCTTGTTGCCTGCGCAGAAAATAAACAGACAACAAATTCAATGACAATTCATCAATTAATAATAAATTAAATAAAACCCTGTCGTAACTTTGAAGGTGGCCATTCCAAGGCAGTGCATGAAGACATGGAGACACTTTCTATTTATGCAGCCAACTTTACGCCACCTCCATTATGCCAAATTCATTGCTGAGCTAACATCAGCAGAAAATATATATGCTTGATTTAATGTAAAGGTATTTCACAGGTTGGCATGAAATATTTACTTGGATTTCTACCTCTATGCTTGGATGTGTGTGTGTTCTTCACAATACTGACATTCTTTGTTTTAACTGCTAAGGCCAAATAGACAGGGGGAAGTAATGGTGCTTTGATACTGTGTTTAAAAGCGCTTAATAAATGCCTACTATTATTAATAAATACCTCAGAGAGTTTATACACTTTGATTAATCAAAGAGTGTTCATGTTTGGGTGTATTAACATTTGATATAAAGACCGGCTTCGTGAACTAGCCAATAAATGGCTCCTAAACAAGCATATTGCTGAGTAAAAGTTCTGTATGCACTGTGCTTGATGTGCAGGGGGAACTGATCAAATCATCTGGCTTTCTTTGTGCGGCCAGCCACCAACCCAGTCATTACCACACAGCGAAGACAGGCGTCTCACACTTTTACTGCCTAATATTACACAGCTACAGCACAGAAATTAGGACCTTAATTACCCCTTTATACAGAATTCCAAGGCACCCTTTAGTGTCCTGAAATTGCATGGGTACCGTCCTGAAATCCAATGTCAACTTACTGATAAGCCCTGATGGTTGACAACCCTCCCAGTGATTCTGAGAAATGAGCGTAGACTGGAGACTTGCTGATGCTGTCCAGACGCTGAACATCTCTGCATAATAACACATAAAGAAGACAGGCATAAGACATAAACTAACTTCTTTAAACTAATTTTTTGGCTATGCATTGTTTGGAAATTTTCATGAAGTTTGGAAATAAATGCAAATTTTGAATTTAGCTAATTGAATCTATCTGCAAAGTTTGGCTGAATTTGCTCAGTACAATAATAACTGGACTGATGAAATAATCCTATATTTCCACAGTGACAAATTTTGACTGTAAATAATGCCCACGTTTGGCTCTGATGTTTTTGGGGAATGCGATAAAAAGTGTACTCTGCCAGTTTTGCATTTTTTAGGAATGACCAAAAAATGTGACATTCTGGGAAAGTTTTTCATATAACTCTGTCACAACAATTGCCTTGATTGTTAAAAACATAGGACAGTTTTCTTTTCTGGCCAATAACAGAATGGAGAAAAACAAAATGGTTTTCGCCGAACTTAAAATGCCTTCAAGGATTGTAGACTGTATAAAGTCATACATGCAATGAATTTAATCTTTATACCTGAATGTGGAAATGAAGACTTTCATGAGCAGGATGTAGAGAAGAACCATCGGAATCAACGCGATGATGAAATACCAGGTCACCATAGCATTCACCAACACCCCAAACAAACAGTTTATCGAGCAATGTAAAAAGCCATTCATATGTCCAGCAATTCTCTGTTAAATAAAGAAGAATATAGTTAATTATAAATTTCAAGAAATAAACCACAAAAGAAAGGCAAGCCCGATTTAGAGACAGATAATGAAAATTGCATCACAAAATGTGCACTAACATTATCAATGGTTGAAGTATCCGATGAGAAGCGATTGAGGATTCGCCCAACTGGAGTAGTTTCGAAGAACCTGAATGAATTAAAACCATATATATCTGGTGATTATTTTACAACTTTGAATGAATATATATCTATGTCAGCTTTAAAATCAGTATTAAAAAGTATAAAAAAGTGTTAAAAAGGTTGAAGTGCCTGTCTTGTGTACTGGGCCCACAAGCAGAAAATATTGCGGAATAATTTTCTGTCAATTAGCAGGTACCATTCAAAGATGACACATATGGGATGGTAGTTTGGCTGGTAATCTTAATCTGTTAACCAACATTTCCTATTCTTTGTTGTGCTTTTAAAAGTAGCTCTATGAAATTGGGCCCAGTGTCGTGTTTAACTCTTACCTCAATGGCGCATTCAAGACTGTTTTCAGCATAGTGTCGTGGAGAGTTCTGGCTGCCACGAGGGAGGCCATGGTGATGAGTGCTGATGAAACAGTATCTAAGATGATACAAGAGACATAAAAGCCGGCAAATCCTCCCAAGTTATGCTTCAATAAAGCAAACAACTCCTCCTGACAAAAATAAATAAAAAAATCAGATGAACAGTTGATAACAAACTTATCTGCACTAGGTCTTAAACTCCTAAGGGTCCCCCCCCCCCAAAAAGGTTTTATTTGCTCAATGAAAGGAAAACTTTGATCTGTCAAGTTATCAAATAAAAGAATCTGGAACTTTTTGTTTCTTCATCCCTAGGCAACAGGACCCAACAAAATACTATAAACTGTCTTAAAAATGTGTATGATTGAAATAAGGTATTTCTCGTCATCAGCATCATGTTTGACAATTTTAATGGTTAGCAAACTGATAAAAAGTGCTTTCAGGCCGAATATCCATGTATCCGCCATGCATTGTGCGTAACACGAAGTGTACAATCCTTAAGACATGAAAATACCCAAGCAGTGACATTATGTTTACGACTAATGCAATACGGATACATGGATCTGTGTGTGTTTCTAGTGGCGTAGATTTTCATGGTTATGCATTGCACACTACGCATTACACACAGCACATGTCAGACATGGATTTATGGCTTTTAGCAAAAGGAGCACAAATTTTAGTAACTATTCAACAGACAACCATGTATACCTGTGTTGCGTTTGCTATCATCAGATTATTTCCCGCTTCGGACCAGTCCGACAGCCAGTAATTCCTGCCCGCGTCAAGAAGATTCTTGCTGAATTGAAGACAGACCTGAAGCACACATATCCAGAAGCCTAGGGCTTTGATGTAGGTGAGGTAGACCCCTAAGGAGACTGACCCCTCAGCTCGCTCCTCCTCCTCAATGAGTTGGCCTTTGTCAGCTGGCGGGGATAATTTCCAAAGATGACATTGATAGCAAATCACATTTAAAAACTTTTCAATCTTCATAAGGAAACAAAACAAGGAGTTATCAGACGAAGTAAACAAGAAAATAGCTCTATTTTCTTACTTCCCAATTGTAAAAATGTTTTACTAGAGCAGACAATAGGCATTTATGTCGAGACCATTTTTGAAAAAAAAAGAAAAAAAGAAAACAAACTTGAATAAACAATATTGAAAAAAAAATAGCCCTTTACCTAGTATTATTCTAAACATTTTTTTTATTTTCTTCATTTTCCCTTAAATATTGTTCATTTAGAGAGCAGTTATTAGAAAACAAACCTTGGTTATGGGGAGGGTCATACTTTGGTACTGACCCCCAACAAAGAAACTTTGCAATTTTAATAAGAAAGCCTACTTGCTACAAAATGAAAGGGTATGGTAGGGCATAATGGTAGTAAGCATCCTGCAAAATTATTTCAACTGAAGTGCGCTCAAAAGGTAAGGCAAGGTGAAATAGTGTGATTTTTTTTTATGGTGTCACGCAGAGTTAATCAACAAGTAGACACTGATTACAACTGAAACTACAACTGAAAGGTGATTTTTATTGTATCTTTCTTGATAGTCTTGCCTATATCAAATCAGCATTTCATTGACAAAACCAAACAATATGACCCTACCTTTCTTTTTTTCCTCCATCTTGCCTGAGATCTGACGCTCCATTTTGGCCCGCTCTTTTGTCACATCCTCTACTCCGGGCCCCTCTGACTCGCACTCATTTTTCTCATTTTCTGTGGCTCTCCAGTCAGCAACGAGTTCTGGATTCTCATCCCGGATTTCTTGGAGGGTTCCCTGGTGGATGATGCAGCCGTCTTTCATGTACACGATCTGAGGGGAGACAATTGGGGCAGGAAGCAAAGAGTGACTTCAAAGAATCTTGTTGATATCGCAATGGAGGTAGTATAAAACCCCTAAACCTGCAGGTCGACAGCATTGCTGTAGCTGACCCCACAAAGTCAAGAGTTAGTTAATCACTGATTACTGTTTTCATCAAACATTTTCAATCTTTTGTATAGTCAATCCTCCTATCACTGCAAACAAACTGGAAACATTCACTTGTCTGAGAAACTTCGTTCAGCCTGGTCACCTGTGTGAATACTTCACCCCGATGCCTTTGTTTACAAATTCTTGGGGTTAGGCCTATATACTGTAAAAAAAATTCAAGCTGCCCCCTGAGAAGAAATATAATTTTTCCCAAACAATTAAAATAAATAAATTTTGAGTAGTGTTTAATTATTTGATATCTCTCGTGAAGCTCGCAGTGAAAGGCCGTGTCCGAAACAGCGACTTCGGCTACAGCTGCGGCTAGATTGCGCGCGTCTGCCTATTCTTCAACACTGGCAGACGCGCTGATCTAGCTGTAGCTGTAGCCGAAGTCGCCGTTTCGAACACGGCCATAAACTATTTTGATTGGAGGCAATACTCTTGATCAAGTATAACTTTATCCGGGAGTATCTGACTCGCAAACTCACAAAATCACAAACTGACAACATCTGAACATAAGTCCAGTGCACTAGGCTGCTCCGGACACTTGATGTAGAAGTTGAAATAAGTTTAAACAACAGTTAATGGTCTGCATTGTTTGCATTTATACCATAGATCATTTCGGTTGGTAAGCAGTTTGTAACAGCTACTTAATTTTTCTCGTTGATAAAACAGCAGTTTTAAAAACTACTACAAATTCAACAAGGTATTGCAGCTGCGCAACCATAAAACCTCCTTGATTAAGTAAATAATAATTTTGAGCTCATACCTTGTCTGCTTTCTCTGCATACTGCGTCTGATGAGTGACCAGGATGACGGTACGTTTGCTTTTCCTCATCAAGAATCCCTCGATGCCTTCCTTGAAGAGGTGAGCGCCAACGTGCATGTCAAGGGCTGAGAGGGGATCATCCTGAAAGAAGAGTACAATAGAATTTGTCGGAATTTAATTTTGGGGGCAAACAAAGACAAACAGACTGGCTGTAAATCTGCAACTTTTGGATGTACGTGCAGGTGCTCTACCCATACCACAGCAGAGGGGCAGGTTCTCGCCTTCCACCTCTAGGACCCCGGTTCTAATCCCACTGTGGGGCACTATGTGGATTAGGTTTTCAGTCCCTACCTGATTGCTTATATTTTCCCTGGAATAATTCTCTGGGGTTTTCCTCCCACATCTAAAACTGAAACTTCCTTTGTTGTCTTCTCTCCATGGGGTTCTTGGCTAGTGTGATGATTAAGTTCACTTTTCTGAGAATCCTTGACTTCACAACCAGAATAATGAATAAATAAATAAAACAAATAAGCAGAACTATCTAGCCCTGTATGGGCGGTCTCCCTAATTTGTCAATATCTTTGAACAGGGGAGAACAATATCTTCACATTGCAAGTAAATTTTGAAAAATGCTTTTTAAGCAGGGAAGTGCATACATGTAAATGCGCAAGTGTATTTCAACAGTTTAGAAGATTGGGCGGCACAAGTGTTTATTTTTAATGGATTAGCATTGCATATATTTTATTCGCCTGCTTACAAAGACAAAACACAAGTATTAGCATGTCTTTTGATTGAAGTAGGGTTTAGCAGCAGAAGTGAAACAGCAATTCTTACAGAACGCTCTGTAGAAGCAGAAAACATCCGTTTATAGTTTTGCAAAAAAAACCCCATTTTGCATCAAAAATGAAGAGTCAACGGCTAGTTTTACCAATGCATTGGTAAAACTAGCCATTGCAATGGCTATGAGAAAATTTCAAAGCTGAGAAGTTTAGGATGTGGGGTTTCTCACTCCAACTTGTAAGTTGGAAGAAACAGACAAGTTTTGTCGGGGAAAGACCTTTAGAAAAATAACATCAGATGATCTCTTACCAGAACTACCACATCATTGAAGCTGTACATGGCCCTACTGACGCTCACTCGTTGTTTCTGTCCACCACTTAAGTTGATTCCCTTCTCTCCAATCTCGGTCTGGTCACCTCCTGGGAGAATGTCGATATCTGGCTGCAGGGAGCACGCAGCTACCACCGTCTTGTACCTGGAAATGAGCAAGAAATACTGATCTGAAAGATTCATGACAACAATGAATAAGAAACTGGCAGAATTTGGCTCTTCGGGAAAAGGCCTGAAATTAGGGCTCTACGATGTGTAATTTTGCCGCATTCACATTGTTTAAAAACATGAGTCAATTTCGGAGGAGCCAGGCCAGACAATCTATAAAAAAACATATAAAAAAACCTTATAAAAACACATTTTTTACATAATTTAGCATAGGCATAGCAAGACACCACTAGAAAACAAGTATCTTTAATGCAACCTTAGTTTTTTTCATTTTCATTGGAGGAGTGGGGGTGGTGAGTGGGGCAAAATTCTTAGTTGTTTACAAGTAACCAGTTTTCTCTGGGGTTCTTTGTTGATTAGTTAAATTTATTTGACTTTCATCCATTTCATGGCAAAATGTTACTTTTCCCACAGTATGGTATCATTTTTATAGCCATAAGCTCTGTTGAACTGAAGTAAGTGAAGAAACAAAATCACGCAATTGGGACCAACTTGATCATGGAAATTTGAATATGCGCAAGACTTGCACAGTCTATAGCTAGAGTGTGAAGCTCTGAATCTTACCTTGCGTGGTCATACGCATTGTTGAAAATAATATTATCCATGAGTGAATCATTCAGCAACCAGGCTTTCTGGGACCCATAGGAAACAGAGTGGTATTTCCTTTAAAAACAAAATAATAAAGATGATTATATGGAAAGAGCACAATGAACTACATAAAAAATTGATACATACCTATGTTCCGACACTCATGTTCTGACACCCCTAACGAAATATTTTACTAATCCTAATCGTAATCCTAACCCTAACCCTAATCTTAACGCTAGCACAAGAGCGTTGTAAGAACATAGGGGTGTCGGAGCATAAAGCAGTCGCCATGCAATTGGTAGAGCAATAATGTGTTTTCAAGTCCCCAACCAATCAGCACAAACACAGAACAGGAAAAAAAATCACACCGAAAAATTAACTTACGGGTTCCAGTGTACCCCGCCAGACATAGTTGTCATTTCGCCCAGAATGGCTGACAGCAAAGACGACTTCCCAGACCCAACCTGACCAACAACCATGGTCAGCTTCCCTGTAACAGAAAATTTAGACAGAACCTCGGCTCAAAAGATTTATTGACATGCATCAAATCATTACCAGTCACAGTTATGAATGGCCAGGTGAAGGAAAGCTATATTTGATTAAATGTCTTGCCCAAAGACCCACCAACCACCAGAACTCTGGTTTACTACTCTGCACAGTCACAACATCCATTCCATTTTATTTGCCCGCCTAGACATAAAGGATTCAGCATTATAAGTTCCACAAAATGTTGCTTAACAGTTTTCTTTTGTCTGAGAGCTACTTGCGTACAAAGTTCTGACCATTCTGGCCGAAAAAAAAATTGTTTAAGAAGGCATTTTTTGCTGGGCTTAATTCTGATCTTGACCATTCACACCTGTTTCATTATTTGGGAAATTTACAAAGAAAGGTACTGAAATTTAAGGACCAAAACTACATGGGCTTGGAGAATGTCCGGACAAGAATGGTGACCTTGAATCTCGCTTTTGTAGACCCCCACCCTACTTCATAAGCAACTTAAGCACCAACCACATTCAACATATTGGGCTTAGCCTAAAGATGTTTCAACTCAAAAGCAAAACAAATAATCTTAAAAATGGCTACAATTGTGTAGATAGGGAGAGAGGAAATGCCAGAAACTTAAACCAACCTGCCGGGATGTCCAGGTCAATGTCCCTCAGGGTAGGAGTGTTGGCTGTATCGTCCCAAACGAAAGTCCCTCTTACCTATTGAAGGAAACACATTGGAGAAAATAAAAACTAAAAAAGCAAAAAGTATTTCCTATTTCTCAACAACGTCTACAAACGAGAGTAGAGATTTTCTTTACTGACACGAGTGAAACAATTTCATCAAAACCAAAAAGAGATCACAATACTAAAAGAGAAGGAAAAAGAAGAACTATTATGCAATGCTTCCCTTATTTATGAGAATTTATGGCTCTTTCATCCTCACAATACATTTGATTGATAAAGAGCTGTGTAAGATCGACTCATTACAAACACTTTTTTCTTATATCTTCAAAATAATTTGATGTACTTCTATAAAAATCAAAACTGGCATTTTACTTTCTTTTTTTTAATCAAATGGTAAACCATAAAAAGTATAAGATTTGACAAATGTTGTGATACGCTTCTCATTTTGTCTTGTCTTTGCAAATTTAAAAAAGGATAAATACAAGTCAACTCACTCTCAATGCAATATCATCCGGTACCACTGAAGACGAGGGCGGTATAACACGTGGTTTCCCACCACATACGTTGTTTTTGTCGTTATTGCCAGACAGTAACTTATTCTTGTCCACTTTGCCATTTTTCCTTCGCTGTCGCACGCCGACCTTCGATAGAAAAAAAAACTACACTTTGAATGAAAACCTTCAAGGGGTTGCAAACAGAGTGACTTTTCATGGCAACTTTAAGTTTGACTGAACAGAGTTGAACAAGAAATTATCAAGGTGAATTTAGTCCAGCTATAGAGATTCAAAGAAACAAGTTAAAGAGAAACAAAAGAACCACACAGTGAACAAAACTTAACAGTCTGTGATTTTGCATTTAACAATTTTCAGCACATTGATATTCTAAGCTTCTGTGGCTTATAATGAAATTGTGTAACTCTTCTTCCAAAAGAAAGCCTGTGTGAAAATATTTTCTGTAGTTTGTGGCTTTGGGGACTCTAAAGCCTTGTTTTCACTGAACAGTCTTTGATCTTGCATTTAAAATTGTTTAGCAAAATTACTCTTTTCTGACAAAGGAGCTGGGTAAGTATAGTTAATAATCACATGTGAATTAACTCTTCTTCAAAAAGGAAAGCGTGTGGTTTTGAGGACTTTAAGTCTTAATTTGTGACCCTTAAAAATTAAACCTGATTTGTTACTTTGCTTACCTCATGGTTTACACTTCTATTCGACGTCACATCAGCATCGATGAAATGGTTGTGGTTGCTGTCGTTGGAACGCTCGATTTCAGGGGCTTCAAAGAATTTCCTCAAGCGAGCCGTGCTGACGAATCCATTGATGTGGGCATTGACGACATACGGCATAATGAACAATGGATGGGACATTTGACCGAAGGCGGCCAGAGCAGTGAAGGCCACATCGGGAGTCAGGGGAGCACCAGTCAGCTTGGTGTACAGACTGAAAGACTGTAAGTAAAAAAGAATATTATGAAAAAACTATAAACAATTGCTTGCCTTCTATAATTAGCTTTATGCCTTAAAGGTGGAAAATAAGTGCTGGAAAAAAGTCGCAGACAGTGTTCATATTTTGTGTGATCAACCATATACATGAAATAACAAACCTGTGAAAATTTTGGCTTAATCCAATATGTGAGTCAGGAGAAAATAGTGAAAAACCATGCACAATTTCAGCATGTAAACACACCGTCCTTAATATTGGTTGTAGTAACCGGAATCAGTTGATAAGTTTTTTGAAGTTTTCAGATACAGTTTTCTCAAGTATGATTTTATTTCAGAGGAAAATATTTTTCAGAAAAACTGGTTCTATAGTATGAACTTCATAATTAGTGAGCTTTCAGGCTAAAATTACACAATAATGTTTTTATCCTTACTATGGTCTTGTATAATACATTTAAAATACAGCACCTACCCTTTCCATCCATGGGTGGAAAGGGTAAAGGGGGGCCGGCAGAGGGGTTGATTCGCCCAAAATTGCACACATCTAAAAAAAACGTAAGTACCCTGGGTAAACAGTCTTCTTGCTTTCTCTGTCCATGAAAACAAAATCTTCTTGCTGTTTGCAAATTTTCCTCATTTTTGGGTCTGAATTTGGGAAGGCAGCTGCCCCCTTGACCCCCCCCCCTCCTTATGGGCCATTCACCAATGTTTTCGGCCAACACTAATAGGCTCAGTCAAGATCAATTTCTTCAATTTAAGGCCAGCAGTGTCCAAAATGGTGGCTGTGGATTTTCGCCATAGTTATTATATTGAGGTATAGGTACTTTAGCACACACCTTTAGCAACAGAAATTCAAAACCAATTCAATTCAAATGCAGAAATTATCCTTACAAAATCATGTGGCATTGAAATGAATTCTTTGCCCTTCTGTGAACGTAGTCATAAATTTAAAAAATGTCACTTACCACTAATGCTACTAACAGAGGGCCGGCAGAAGAAAAAAATGCTGTATACAACAAAAGAAAAAGGGGGAAAAATAATAGTAATTAACTTTTTGTTTTAAACAAAGGATGATGATAGGAATGTTGTAACCATCATGATTGAGAGCCTGTAACTTTGTGCTATAATAACACACAGCTTAAATGCATGGCATTACGTATAAATTCACACAATGCAAAGTCAGCCTTAGCTATTTTTTGAATGCACAACTATGCATTATCCCAAAGTACTGCGTGGCAGCTTGCAGAAATTCTATGTAATTCCTTGCCTGATTGGTTGGTGAACCACAATGGGCTGAGTAGAAAAATTTTAAAGATTGACGCAGCCCAAAGACAAAACCCAAGCTGCCTGTGAAGATAGCATAGATCTGGTCAATTGCACTGCACCAGGCAGGCTTTTTATTTAGCAATTTTCAGGGAGGAGGAACAAATTGTCTTGAGGAGTTTTTTTTTACTTTTAGGAGTATAGCTTTACAAAATCAAATTTCACTTTCAAGCATTACATTCTTCAGGACTTTGCTTATCACTGGAACAGATTTTTCGCACTGAAATTAGAAACACCATAATATATAAAAGAGGAAGTGACATTCTTCCTTCGCCAATTAGGAGCTGGTTACCTATTCACAGTGGCAACTACTGGATTAGAATGTACATTCAAGTTAAGGGCCTCATTAAATAGAGCTACTTGCTGAAAATATTTCTTAACAATTTTTTAATGAGCAAAAAATTTGCACAAAAACAGTAAGAAATGGTATTTATGCCATGGCATTTTGGCCAGTGTGGTGACCATAATTCGGCTTTTCTTGTATTTTTGGAGCTGGTTGCGACATTACTAAAGGCGGTGTCAGCGAATTGGTTAAGCAGCCTCTATGAAACTGGGCCCAGGATCGGACGACAACTTACAAAGTACCACATGCCATCCCCTCTGCTTCATCATGCTTACTACCTCCAGAGCTCGTACTTTGCTGACGGCGGCGTAGAACATGTCCTCCCATCCGTACAGCTTGATCAACTTGATGCCTTGCAGAAGCTCATTGGTCTTCTTTAGACGCTCGTCAGATTTTTCCTGAAGAAAGATTGAATTTGCAGATTAAATTAGGGCTGGGACATTTAACCATGTCTGTTTAGCCATTTCACTGAAACCCCCTCCCCCAAAACCCCCCCCCAAAAAAAAAAAAAAAATAAATAAATAAATAAATAAATAAATAAATAAATAAAAATAAATAAAACGTTTCTTAACATTTATCTGAGGCTGTCAGTAAAAAGATGAGACCTTCCTTTTCAGCTTGCCTTTAGAGAATTATTTCCCTGCTTGGTTATGTAACAATAAGTAACAATGCTATTCATACTTGTTCACACTTTCACACAAAAGCATAGGTCTAAGTGTTATCTTCTATTTTCTTTACAATTTAAACCCAAGAAAACTATCCAGAGAGAGTGATCGACATCCCTTTTGTTGCTCAGACTGTGTCTTATCTTAATCCCCTAGAATTTGCAATACATGATTTTTAATCCCCTAGTTTGTTATACATTTTCCGCTAAACCAGCACAATGGATGTGCTTTTTGAGGGGTCAAGACAGGGTATTATACAAATAATGAATGTTCATGAGTGCAATGGCAAGAATTTGTTCATGAGTTGAAAGATGGAATAGTCCATTCAACTCTGCTTCACCTCATTAAACGAAAAATATTCTCTCCATTGCACGAATGCAAAACATCCATTATTTGTTTGATATCACACCAAAGTAGACCTTTCTCATTTGGAGGGAGAAGAACAAATATGTAGAAGATTGTATTACACAAGCATGGTGTCGACTAGAGTGCAATAGTAAACAAAGGATGGGAAAATGCATGCTGAATAGTACCGAAATCCAGGTCTAGTGACGTAGGCCAAGTAATGGTTTGATTATAGTGTGCCGCGTGACCTACAATCCTCCAATCAAATGACAAGGATCTACGTTGGTGTAAAATTGTTTTCTTTTTAGTTTTTAATCCTGGAAAGTATGTTGACATCTGTGGGGGAAGGGGTGCACACAGGCTGCCTTGGGCATGGCATGGGCAGAGAAAGGAATGGGCAGAGGGCAAGGGTGTTTGATACGGGGCAAAAATGGGAAAAAATGAGTCTAAAAACATACCATGACTTTCTTCCGGTTTTTAGCCGCCTGCCTCACGATTACAATTTGGAGAGGTATGAAAATGAGGAAGACACATGAGCCAATCAGGGACGCTACTCCAAGCTGTGTGTACAGAACAGCCAGGAAACCCAAAACCTGTCAACAAAAACAAAAGCAAGAAAGCATATGTAAAAATAATCAATCCCCCTAAAATTTGAAAGTGGTTTTTAATTTAGCCTACTTAGGGAAATTATGATTAATTGAAATATATGCAGCACTTATTACTGGATCTTAAATGCTTTTTTTGTGAATTTAAGAGTATTTCCGAGGAACCAATGAGCTTTCAGATGTTAGTTCCATAGTCAAGAAACATTACCAGTTTACTTTTAAGTTTGGTTAAATTGTCAACAATTATAAATGTTTACTGTTAGTTTGGTTCAATTGTGAAGACAGCTGGTGTGGCAGTTTACTGTTATGTTTACTAGAAATTGTCAACCATTAATGGTTTTTGTTAGGTTGGTTCACTTGTCATGATTTATAACTGTTTGTCTGGTTCAACTGTAAAGACAGCAGGTAACCGGTAACAGTTTACTGTTGAGTTTACTTGTATAGTCAACCGTTATAACAGTTTATACTGTTAGATTTGAGCCTTGGTTGTCAAGAGCACCTTTGGGTTTGGTTTCTCTGTCATTATGGTAACAGGTGTGAGCTGTCAGATGAAAAGGATGTTTCATTTGAGCCTCTTTCTTTAAATGGAGCTTTCCCGTAATGAAATACCCCTCAAAAACAACAGATCAATTGCAGCTATAGTTTGTCATACTTTTATGTAAATCTGACTTACCTCAAAAGGTATGGACCATAGATGGTGGAAGCAATGCACTGATCCGTCCACCACTTGTGAGGTATCTACTGACATATGATTGGTGATTTGACCCATCGTCATGGAGCCACCGGTCATGGTGTAGCTGGACAGACGCAGTGACTTATCATAAACAGCAGACTGTGAATCAAAACCCAAGACTTTATTACCACACATATCGAAAGCATTGTAACTTTAAAGATGAGCTTGTGGTCATGGATCAAATCCACACAAAACAGTACAACACAAAACGAACATACATATTTAATTGCAAATTTGGCATGTTAAATGTGAACTAAATGCAAGATATAAGCAAAAGAAAAGGATATATAAGAATGGGGTAAGGGAAGCCAAGAAAAACGCCCAACACTTTAAAACAATATAAAAGCATACTATATCATGTTTACCCTAAACCTTTGAAATTAGGAGATTTTCAATTAGTGCTGACAAAAGTTTACAAGAGGACTTTTTCCAGCATTTTAAGGGGACAAAACACAGGATCTGTTTCTCTTTACTGAAGATTGCATACACAAGGTTTGCTTTTAACTTTTCAGTGACTAGAGTCAGTGGGACCAGTCAGCTTGTCACTTCACTGATCCCCCAGCTTTTTCAATAATCCGATTTCATATAGGGGCGCCTTTTCAAAACTAAAGTAGCCAGCCGGACCACTTTGAGAGTATTTTGACTGATCTTCAGGTGTTTAAACTGGAATTTGGCAAGCGGACCACTGTTAAGGGAGAATTGCTGCATACAGAATCAAAATTGTTGAACGAATTAGGCCATTTAAAAGTTGGAGTTGAACGAATCCGCCACATTACCTGAAGAGCAACTCTCATATGAGCTGCCTCCATACCGTTCTTGTGCCAGCAAGCGTGATTTGCCACCAGAGTGACGACATTGGCCCAAAACATGACAATGATCAGCACAAAGCCATTCTTCAGGAAGTCCGACACCGTGACGTACTTGGTCTGGGATCAAACATAGATGAAACTGTTAGCCCAGTGGGCACGTTCGTCATGATCAAAGCAGGCCGTTGCCTGTACATGGAATTATGAAGTCTCACCCAATTACAGCAGACGAGTGCACTACCTCCATATCAAATCTATGGAGAGTGCACGTGCATGTGCAGGAACTAGGGGGAGTTCATAATTCCCAGCCACTGGCCTGCTTTCATCGTCAACGCCTCAACCTCTTTAAAATCAAAATAATTTTGTTCTCATGCTCATACTACTGTTGGTGACAGATCAAAATGTTATGTCACAGTCTTTGGGCTACTGGCAAAAGCTTATCTCGGCCGAAATATCAGATCCACCCCCCCCCTCCACTCACCCTCCCCTCACAGTCACACCTCCATAAGTATTTACATAACCCAACCATTTAACTCTATTAACTCTATCTGGGAAAGCAAGTGTACTGGAGCTGCAGCACAAAAACTACCGGTACTTATTTTAGGTTGTAACCAAAATGGTTTTTTTCTATGATAGGGGGATACTTCTACCAAATTAAAACTGTAGTTTCCGATTGCATTTTTTCTTAACACAAACCCCTTGTCAAACACTCTTGTTATGCCATTTACTGTTTTTGTAAGATAATCTCACGTGAGTGTAACAAAAAAGACAGTGTCTGGGTGAATGAAAACAAATATATATAGTTTTAAAAAACATTGAAACTATCACATTAAAGTTTATAAAATGTAACATTTTACTCTGGTAATATTTAATCTCAAAAGATAAGATTTCAAATGGGGGCACCCCACTGCTCGGCATTCACACTTGGTAATTCAGAATTCCTCCAATTTGATAAATTACTCTCTTGCATCAAAATTAACAAAATTATCAATAATTTTGAAGATGCACTTGCTTCTATGTTCTGCACATGAAGACTTCCATTGAATTCTGTTTGCGCCGTGCCCCGGACGATTTTAAAACTATTAAATTTTTCTTCAACTTACATGTTCATACTCCATGGTTCCTTCGTCATAGTAGACTGCTGTAACATACTTTATGGCACCAGCAAGTGCTAGTGGAGGGATGAATGATGACACGATCGCAACAAACCTAAATAAACTAGAGAGCAAGATGCCAGCACCAAACGCCCTTGCGTACGCTCGGTACAAGCTCAAAGGTTTCTTGTTCTTCTTTGCTCGAGCCTGTAGAGGAAAATGTAAAGAAGAAAAAAATGTCCAAGTGTTATGAAGGGGAGGCTTAGTTTGTTTTGTTTGTTAATTGGCTAATGTAGCATAGTTGGGGACTTGAGTCTCACAATTCAGGGCTCAATTTAAAAAAAAATAAAAAATTTCCACAGGGCTTGTAGCTCAAAATGTTTACTGCACCAAAATTATTTTTAAAAGACCAGACTTGAAATGAGGGTGTATGGAGGCAATCGCCCATGTCAAATCCACGAAGTATCATGCTTGGATCACAGCTGTATACTTACTGCCTATTATTATACGTATGGGGCATTTTGCAGTGTTCAATTAAACATTTATTTCCACACTCATAATAACAAAGATCACAATGAGTTATTAACCAGATACTTGATAGTAAAAATACAATTGACCACAATAATGGTACTGACAATAACAAAATAAATTAAGAATGTAGGCCTTCTGGAGGCTGCTCAGATAAGCCCAGGCTTGTAGGGAACAGCCCTAGACAAAAAAACAAAAAAACAAAAAACAAACAAAAAACGAAGACAGACGGACAGTACAGTTGATGCCAAACAATAACATTTTAAAAAAAATATAAAAAAATTAAAAAGTGTCCTCGTGTAGCTGCAATGCAATACTTTATTTTTTACTATCCTGACACTGGTACATGTGTTTTGAATTTATGTCTTGTTTTTAAAATCCTACAGGCCTATCAGGCTATCATATCCCCCAAAAAACAACAACAACAAAACCATCATTTTCAAAATGTTGCTGTAATGTACAGTATACCTCTTCCTTTCTGAGAGCTTTCAGGAACTTGTCCCTCTGGTATTTGGTGGTGTGGACCTCCGACAGACTTCCCAGGTCAGCCATCTCCAGCGTGGTCTTGTATCCTTTCTTGAAGATCCAGTTCATCCACAAGAAGAATGCTGATGATAAGAGACTTGTGTAGCCCTGCATGTAACGCATGTCCTCCTTCATCAGGTCCTCGGGGAAGTCCTCCTCCTCCTCCGAGCAACTTGAGAAGATCTTTGAGAGCCAGGAAAGGAGCGAAACACAAAAGTTAAAAACTTACATCAACTTTAAACGTGTCATCAAAAAAGAGCTTCCATAAAACAAGGAATCAAATTTAATGTCAATTTGATTGAAAACCATCACAACTCTGGAATGAATTGAAAATCCTCTGTACAAAAATGTAAAGACCATGAATATGACATCATCAAACGCTTTGGGATTTTGACAAAAATTACACTTGAAGGGTATCAAACACAGTGGCATTTTACACCATTTTAACGTCAGGTTTGAGATTTGTAATTTTGTCCCCATTCTCATAAGGACTCCATCTATTGGAAACTGAGTGCATCACAAAACTGAATTTGACCTTGAAGCTCCTCTTTAAATCCTACCATATTCCTTCCTGTGAAGGTAAAATAATAGATTTATTTGTATATCATAGTTCACTAACAAGATGATTATGTAAAATACATTCATCAGTAGACCAAACTTAAAGTTTTACTGCCCTAACCATGAGTGACCATCTTAAAACGGGATCATTTCTTATTTCAAAAACAAGGAACACAAATATAACACAAAAGCACCAAAGTGTACTCAGCTCGTTGAAGTGGTGTACTTTAATGGAAATATGGGTTGAGGCTCGAGCCCCACCCAACCATTGTTTTTTAAAGAAGCAAAATTTAATGAGAAAAACAAATTCCTTACAATACAGATAACATTGAGGGAAGTTGGCATGACCAACAAATCTGCTGTTCTGAATACATGTATTCCGTACTGCTACTGGTTGATTTGACCACTGATTCCCTTTGGAGGTCAGTGTTTTTTTTTCTTCTAATTACATATTTTGAATGTAGTCCTGGAATTATACAGAGGCCATGGAGGCTTCTGTTTCCTTGTCTTTACCTTAGTGCCCCTCTCAAAGGTGAACTTCCAGACCTGAGAATGTATAGCTATTGATCAACTGTTTCAAGATTTAAACTTACCTTTATTCTGATGACGTTTAATTCTAGCACTAGAAGCAGTGAGTAGAGCCCAATAGCCACCAAGCTGAGGTCAACTCTCAAAATGGAGTAGTCAACTCCATCGAACTCGTAGCACAGGCTAAGAAAGCGAGTAACTTCGCTGGCTAGAGCTCCTAACCAGTAGGCCAGCAGCAGCCAAGACATGTGTGCACGACGCCAACCCTCCATCTGAGTATAGTAGACCATGCTGAGAATAGCTGCAACCAAGACAACCACTGCAGGGGTGTAAAGGTGGGGTCTGAAGGAGTCATTACCGTGGAGGCCAACATCCGTCAAGATGCTCTCTCCGATCTGGCAGAGAAGAAACAAGAAAAAGACGAAGTTGACGACCCATCGGAGGTTGTGCCCGGGGTACTGGATGAGGTACTGGTGCTTCTCCTTGCAAATTCTTGTGCAGCATCCGAGGATGAACAGCACCAAGATGGAGAGGAGGATGAAGAGAAGATGCGGCACGGTGTAGACGAGATCGGTGAAGCAGGTATTGTAGAGGGTGTGATTCAGATCCCAAGTGAAGTTGTCCAGGTTTACTGTGCTGTTCACCCCGCAGTACCAGTTGAACTTCTTGAGTAGCTGCTGCTGCTGCCCCATGAGGCAGTTGTCCACATCCCAGGTGAGTTTGTCCAGGGTTACTGTGTGGTTGACTCCACAGTACAAGCTGAACTCCTCGAGTAGCTGTTGCCCCATTACTACCTGGTAGCCTGGCCAAGGAACTGTTACTATAGAGAAAGGGGATAAGTTACCATATAAATTAGCCACACCAGAAAAAAGGGACATAAGCTTGATTTGATAATGCACTGACAAAATATCCATTTATGATCATTTTATGTAGCTGCAAGAAATACAGCTGATCTATTTTTTATTTTGGCAGCTGTCACCAAATTGAAAACAACTAAAATAGGCCGAAGTCTTTTTAGTGGAATAGCACTGTGGCACGTAGTAGTTATAGTAGCACTAGCACTTCGCAGAACTCTCACCTAGTTTGTGTCTTCAACCATGGAGGAAGAAACATTTAACGGCCCCAGTCCCAGGTCCCTGCATTTTTATAGAGGTTCAGTGCGATGATCTCATCGCTCAAATTACATTTTCAAATGTATGACCTCATTTTGCAGGGGGAATTAGTTTGAACAAATAATTTGCTTCCGCGCGTTGCAAGTTTTCGTTCATCAGGTGTTTTGATTACGTAATCATAACATGTGCGTTACTAGGACTTGACGGCCACCCCTTGAGGGCGGCAGACAGCTGCATTCCATTCTCTTTAAATCGGACGGCGCGGTGTTGGCATTCAAGTACGTACGCACACAGCCCCACCGAATTGAAAAACATACCCTAGTGCTAAAACAAATTGAGTGAATTCCTGCCAACACAATCTAAAATGAGAAAGTTTAGGGACAATGCAGCTCTGTTTCCCCCTCATAACTTTGCAGTGACAATAATATTTATGTGGTTAATTTAGTTTGAAATGTTGAGCTAAGGCGGCCCCGTCCGTTGACGTCTGACATAATGCCCGCTATGGCAGCGGGACCTGGCATGGCGGGACCTACACAATCGCCGGATCATCAATTTTTAGGAAGATGATAGTTTGTTGTTCCTCTATGCACGCCCGGCAAACCCTGTAAACCCAAGAGCCTATTCCCACCTCCTTGAAAACATAACTTGTTGCTCCTATATCTGTTCACAATAAAAACAAGTGCCCATTTTAGGCATAATTAATGAGCCGAAAGGCGTGCGCCCGGACATGAGATCGGTGCAAAAAATGTGACAAAATAAATTGAAAAGATAAAGGTAAAAATGATACCTCGGTGATCTGTCAGAAAACAGTTAAATAAGTGTATTACCACAAAAGACTTGATGACAAACAAGTAGCGTTTGTAGTTTATTTCATATAATTATGTGACCATGGTAAACGTAAACTGTTTTGGGGCTGGCCTCAGTTAAGTTGCTTTAGAGTCCAGTGTACTGCGACCGTCCTCAGTGGGGCGATCCAAAGTTTAGGGCTACAATTGCAAGAAGGGCCAGGAAACCGACATTAAAGGCTCAACACAACGAGAAACTGAGAGGCCCAAGGAAAAAACCCCACAAACATGTACCCTCATGTAGGGAAGGCATTCTTGGCACTGACTTTGTCATGACAGGCCCTGGTCCGAAGTCAAATAATTATTATTATTAAATTATGACAACTATAAATCGTAGTTAAGTGTAGGCCTATTCAGGAAAGAACATTCTCGAAACGACATAAAGGGACTTTAATAGGTGAATTCGCAATTTATCTAGAATGGATGATGTAAAGGCTAAGAATAGATGATGATGTCACGCCATTCAGAGACTGAGCCGAAACTTCTGTTTTTCAAGGGTCCTCGAACGATCGTCCCCTCGATCTAGGGGGGCTTGCTGCAGCCAGGCTGCCACAGTGTGCACGTGATGGACACGTGCGTTCCCCACGTGTAACCAATAGCGCGCAGCAAGGATCCAGCGGGGGCGGAGCTTGTACTCTCACCATTCTTCCAGCATGAGTTGTGAAGATCCGTGGAAGACCTTAGAAAACCCCCAAAACAAAACAACCTATCACTTGATGAAATTACAAACATGGTGTGTCATACGTCCAGGCAAATTCTTCTTGGTTGTTTACCTTTTCTTTTCTTGTAATTTAGTTTGGTTGAGTTGACTGATCCCTCATTGAGTTTGTAAACAATGGAATGGGAAGATCATGGAGCCATATAAAAAACAAAACCAAGTGCCCTGGTAGCAAAACAACAATAACACAACACACTGCAGTAACAAAAATGACAGTTGGGGTTTAAGATAATTTTATTCAAATTAACTCATAAACTTACCAATTAGCTACATGTGATTGTACAACAATACAAAATGTCTGCACCTTTTGAAAGAGATTGTGTGAGAGTGGTGAATAAAATATACATGAACCTGACAAAAATAAACAGTAGGCCTATAAAAAGAAGAAATCTCCCTTCATGTGATTATCCTTACAATGGTTTGTGTTAATAGAAATATAAATGTACACTACGACCTATGGCTGAGGTAAAGACAATTCACCTTGTAATACAAACAGACCCTATGAGCTTATTCCAGGGCATTTCTAGATGGACAAGAAACTAGAGGTCATATGAGAAATGTTACAAGTAGTACCAATTACTGCTCCATATTTGCTTCAAAACCCCGATATTCAGGTAACCCCTCGTGATGTACATGCCAGGGTTAGGGTTAAGGAATATTACGGCTAGAGTTAGGGCAACAGGAACATACATTATCACTTCGTGAACTAACATGGTCCGCCATTTTGTGGAGTGCAAGGTTCTACAAAAATGGCGGGCCGTGTTAGTTCGCACAATTTTGAGGTATATTTTGAGGTATATTTGAGGTTCATTATATTCTAGTTTTAAAACATCTTTCCATCCATATTAATTTCATAACAAACACTTCTTTTAGCCCAAAGCGCCCAATCCGAAAGCAAATGTGTCCCTTTAATAAACTTTAGCCTTATAACCACTACCCAAATACCATTTGGTGTTAAATCATGCGGCCAGTTAAACATTGGTAATTGTCGCTAGACCAGCATCCACACTTTGCGTTACCCAACACATAAATGAAATAACAAAGAGAAAGTTTATGAGAAAGTTTATGCGGTCAGTCGGTCATCGCAGTAAGACAATTGTGAAAAACCTCATTATATGTTCTCACTATTGTTTCATTTAAAAGAAAACTGCAATTTTGAATCATTTTAAAGACAGTCGGCAGACCATCGTTTGAGCGTGAGACAACAAGGTGTGTCTGACAGCTTAAATTTTCCACCATTTTAACCATGCTCTCATTTTTGACGAATGTAAACGGGTCAGTGGAACGATATTTGATATTAAATCCTATCCCCACAAATCGACACTTTCTTCAAAAATGCAGCAATTACCAATGATGCAACTTTTCTTTCAACATCAATGAAAAAACAAAGCAAAACCAGAAACCTAAAATAACACTCCTCTTTTAAACTTAATGTTTGCTAATGGTTCGTTGGCTTAAATGTTAATTAATTTAATTATTGATTGATGTACTTATTGAAAGGGGGGGTTAAGATTGAAAAAATAGTACAAGCCGAAAAGCTTGTGAAACAAGAAATAATACAATTGCGTAAAGATTTATGTGACAATGTCTTATTCTATTATATAGGCTATGTGGAAAAATAGAAGAGTAAGTATTATATTATTATCTGCAAGCACAAAATACTAACTAACTATAATCTATTTTCAATACATGTAAACTATCTCCTTACGCTATCTAGTTGTTGACGAAGGTTGTCTGCAACGTTTATATTTTTACTTTTAAAATTTTACATCTTAGTATGATGACAACAAAATATACACACTGTGATATGATAGAAAAATAACACAATAAAACTTCGGAGAACATATGGTTTACTTTGCACACAAAGATTGTGATCGTAAGGTTTACAAAAAATAATCAATTTCACACAAAAAACCTGAAATATACAGAGGGTGTTATCATCCAGCAAAATTATGTGGCAAAATATTACGACTGTACACATGTACATGTTTTGTGTACATCGACTGCTGTAAATATCCAGTAGCTAAATGATTATTTTTCTAAGTAGCAACTGATACATTTTGTGTAGCATTTTGCTTCGCTGTACAAGAGAAATCATTCACTGGTGCACATGTGTAGCAATATTGCAACAGTAATTAGAAAAGTAAAAGGAATTCTCAGTGGCCATAATTTTTGTATCAGGTCACTTTGTACCTTGACCACTTCATACCCTGGACACTTCGCACCTTTTACAAGAAACTTCATACCTTCTTACAAGTCAACTCGTACCTTTTTGACTCCAGAATTCTGAGGGAATTAAGCCTCGTTTCAAGACGGGCATGCCCCAAAAGTCACACCGACATTTAACAGCAATAGTAGAGGGCACAACAGCATTGCAGTACAGAAGTACGGAAGGTACCAACCGACTCAGCTGATGGTACGAAATGACTCAGCTAAGGTGCAAAATGGCAAAGGTACGAAGTGACTGACATCCATCATTTTACTTCCATTGGCAGTGAACAGCATTGAGAATACAACTTCAATTGCACTAAGTTGTGCATGGAGCTTTGCTCGGTGTATAAAACTCTTTTGGCAAAAGTGTTCTCCCTGAGAAGAACCAATGTGGTCTTGACATTTTGAGCAGTATAAGAACCGATGTGGTCTTGACATTTTGAGCAGTATAAGAACCGATGTGGTCTCGACATTTTGAGCAGTATAAGAACCGATGTGGTCTTGACATTTTGAGCAGTATAAGAACCGATGTGGTCTTGACATTTTGAGCAGTATAAGAACCGATGTGGTCTCGACATTTTGAGCAGTATAAGAACCGATGTGGTCTTGACATTTTGAGCAGTATAAGAACCGATGTGGTCTTGACATTTTGAGCAGTATAAGAACCGATGTGGTCTTGACATTTTGAGCAGTATAAGAACCGATGTGGTCTCGACATTTTGAGCAGTATAAGAACCGATGTGGTCTCGACATTTTGAGCAGTATGAGAACCGGTGTGGTCTCGACATTTTGAGCAGTATAAGAACCGATGTGGTCTTGACATTTTGAGCAGTATAAGAACCGATGTGGTCTTGACATTTTGAGCAGTATAAGAACCGATGTGGTCTCAACATTTTGAACAGTATACTCTGCTCGTCTGCAGTACTGAAGCTGAGCAGAGTGTACTATTTTCAAATTGCACTTATATTTATTTTGTAAGGCACATTCAAATAGTGTAAATGAGCACTATTCATTCATTGTACTGTTTGAAAGTTATAATTCACAGTTCAGATATTTATTTTAAAATACATCAAGACCAATCTAGGAAAGACTTAAATGGGGACGACCCACATAAGTGGGTTGGGATTGAAAACCCAATCCACCTGCAAGGATCTAGTCTAAAATGGGATTCGAACCGGAGTCGACAGAAGTGAAAGGCAGAACCTCAATCATGCATAGAGGCTCAACAAAGAAATGTTTTTTTTACTTTTGTATAATTTGGTTTTACCCTTACATTTGGTTTTACCCTTACATTTGGTTTTACCCTTACATTTGGTTTTACCCTTACATTTGGTTTTACCCTTACATTTGGTTTTACCCTTACATTTGGTTTTACCCTTACATTTGGTTTTACCCTTACATTTGGTTTTACCCCTACATTTGGTTTTACCCTTACATTTGGTTTTACCCTTACATTTGGTTTTACCCTTACATTTGGTTTTACCCTTACATTTGGTTTTACCCTTACATTTGGTTTTACCCTTACATTTGGTTTTACCCTTACATTTGGTTTTACCCTTACATTTGGTTTTACCCTTACATTTGGTTTTACCCTTACATTTGGTTTTACCCTTACATTTGGTTTTACCCTTACATTTGGTTTTACCTTGTATTAAGCACTGTATACTCAGTACTTTCCGAGTTCTGTGAAGAAAAAAAAATCCACAGGCAAATCACTTGAGTGGGATTCAAACCCACGACCTTTGCATTGATAGAGCAAATGTCTTACCACTAAACCACCGAGCTAGCCCGGTGGCTAGAGGCAGGTCCGAATCCTTAGCAGCAGGTACCGCATCGATTTAATAGACGTTGATTTTTGCATCGGGATAAATACTATAATTTGGTTTTACCCTTCCACTGATGTGTATTAAGTACTGTATACTCAGTACTTTCCCCGAGCTCTGTAGACAAAATAGCTAAATATTGTTATTGAACAAAAATTAAAGTTGCAAAAAATAACTAGTGACCTGACATTTCGACTCTAGAAGAGTCTTTCTTGAAAAAAAAAAAAGCTCTACGAATAATTGTGTAAATGATTCGGCCCAAAGTTAAGATGTCTTCATTTTCTTTGCACAAATGTTAGCTTAAGGCACAAACCAGCCTTAAGCCGTGTCCAAATTGGTGGCCATGGCTATGGCTACCTTGAGCAAAGGCTGCAGCCGCAGCCGCCATTTGGACATGACCTGAGCCTTCTTATTCATGCATACCCAAAACACAACAGAGAATAAGCTACAGTCAGGGCATGATTTCATCAAGCTGGTAAGAATGTAAAATTTGCTCAGCACAAAATTACTGTTTGTTATATTTAGTTATTTATTCATTTGTTAAAAATAAAATGTTCTCACTTTTTCTTACATGTAATTATTATCTAGGGCCTCTTTATTCAAAAATTGTACAATTGTTAACCTTTTTGATTTTTTGTTTGGCAGTGTTTGGATTACCTTTTTTCTTTCATCTTCGTGTACTTGTTTCTTTGTAATTTTTGTAAGGTTTGTCTTGGTGATATAAATAATCATAATAATTAAAAAAATATCTTGCTTAGCAGAAGCGGGTCACCAGTCGAAATGTCATGTACTTCTCATTGATGCAACTGGTGCCCTGCAATTGTTTAAGCTAAGCAACTGAATTTGCAGAGCAACATTTTCTTCCTAACAAGCTTTTTGAAATCTGGCCTGGAGGTAATGATCTGTGAAGGTCTGATATGTAACACATTTTATTTGTGCTCCTGTTTTTAAGTTCCAGCCTTGACCAGGGAGGCAAAGATGCTGTCCTCTTGAGCTAGAAGGTTCTCTGGGGTGTCGTACTCCGCTATCCGACCCTCGTTCAATACCAGGATGTGGTCAGAGTCCAGGATCGTCTGCACACGATGCTGTTAAGATCAAACCAAATCACATCAATCAAAGTTCTGGACAGGATTCGAACCCACAACCACCTGTCTTCTAGGGCAACCACTTTCAACAGGTAGTTCCATCAGTATTGAGAGGGAACTTGGACAGGACTCGACCCACAACCACCTGTCTTCTAGAGCAACCACTTTCAACAGTTAGTTCCATCAGTATCGAGAGGGAACTTGGACAGGACTCGAACCCACAACTACGGGCCTGTCTTCTAGATCAACCACATTCAACAGTTAGTTCCATTAGTATCGAGAGGGAACTTGGACAGGATTCGAACCCACAACCACCTGTCTTCTAGAGCAACCACTTTCTACAGATAGTTCCATCAGTATCGAGAGGGAACCTGGACAGGATTCAAACCCACAACCACCTGTCTTCTAGAGCAACCACTTTCAACAGTTAGTTCCATCAGTATCAAGAGGAAACTTGGGAGTCCTCATGCTGCACAAGCGGAAATTTTAAACAAGGAATTTCGCCTGAGAGGTATTGAATAAAACTTGTTATAATAAATTATTTGCTTTTTAGTGAATTGCTTTCCTTGAGATTTCTTACCGCTATGGTGAGGATGGTCCTCTCCTTGAAAGCACAAGCCACAACATCTTGAAGAATAGCGTCCTGGAGAGTGAAGAGAAAAGAGTTTGTATAGTTTAAGAAGACTTTTAAAATGCAAATAGTTTTGAGACATTGCATGGTGGGGTGTCGATGTATAATTTTGCTGTAAACACCATATGTATATATTTACTTTGCTGCTTAGATTTGTTCTTTAAGAACTGGTCTTGCTTTTTATTCTACTTAAAATAAAGAACAGAGACTGCTTAGTTCTGAAAAGAACTGTTATTAATTACTACCTTGGGGGAGGTAGAAAGTCAGCAAGGTCTACTACTTTCGCTTTATGAACCGACTTCTCCTACTTAACTTCACTGCCAAGGAGTGAGTTCTTAATTGGTCTCAACGTTTTTGTTTACAAGCCTGCTCTAGTCATCGTCAAGAGACTGAAGAGTGTTTGAGATGCTGGGGCCGATTTCACAAAGCATTAAGATTGATGTTGACTGTGTATCAATCTCAATTGATAAAGCAAAGTGTGAAGTCACAATAACAATGGTAATGTTGGCAACTCATCTTAAGATGAATCTTAGTGCTTTGTAAAATCCACCCCGGGGCTCTTTACAGGGATTCAGAGGTTTCAGCGTAGAGTCAGCCCTGCTCTGATTGGTTCTTCTGAAAGAAGGACTGTGGTTGGAAGTCTAGGAGGTATTGTGTGGGCTGTCCATTGTGTAAAATGTACTTCTGATAAACTCCACGACCAATGTCCTCCTCTCTGCCCACCTCCACCCAACCCTCTCACAGCATTCAGATTTCTCCCAATTCCCCAATCCCCTGAACTGAATGTTTAGCTAAGCCTACCGTTTCCAAGTCGATGGATGCAGTGGCCTCGTCCATGACAAGGATGCGCGTCTTCCTCAAGAAGGCACGAGCCAAGCAGAAGAGCTGCCTCTGACCAACGCTGAAATTCTCCCCTCCTTCAGTCACCATGGCATCTGTTACAGAAAGCAAACATCTCATTAATAGAAGGGCCCTTGTAAATCCATACAGAAAACATTAATGCAGAAAGCTCAAATGTCGGTTGTCGTTTTGTGTATAAGATTGTTTTCTTACCCAGTTTGAGATCCAGCTCCGACACCACGCCTTTCAGCTGAGCGATCTCAAGAGCTTCCCATAATGCATCATCATCATGCTCACCCCTCGCATCCAGATTAAACCTTCAGAAAATAATTGTGTCACTTATAATTATAAATGGTGGTATGGGAAGGTAAGGAAGCATGGCTGGCAAGGTTTATGGGTTAAGGCTAGAACTAAATGGTCCTTCAGAAATATGCACTTCACAGGGCGCAGGTGGGACGTTAGTGTCTTACAGGTGACGAGGTGTTAGGGAGGAAGGCTACATGGTGCGCTCATGTGATGAGGCAGGGAGGTCTACCTGACGCAGTTATAGACAGTCTGCCTATGGGTACAAGTTGTGGGACAGAGGTCGCCCTAAGCTGATCTGGATAGACAATGTGACAAAGTGAGGAGGCAGAAATGTGCAAGAGCTGAGAATAGCGGCGATTGAAAGAGAACAGGCGAATGGCGACGACCCCAGGAAAGCGCCCCCACAACATTCTGAGGACAAGGCGACCATCATGGACACAGTCTATGCTGAATGATGATGAGGGCACACTGTAAACGCAGAATTCGCTGTGATGCAGAGCCACCAAATTGAGCCCATGACTGTTTAAGGGGAGGCATAGTTTCCTGGAGGATGATCGTGAAGCCAGGAAGAACTGTTGGAATTCAAAGGCTTTAAGGTTGAGTTAGACTTACCTGATTGTACCATTAAAGAGTACAGGGTCCTGGGGGATGATAGCAAAGCGACGCCTGACTTCTCCTAAGGGTAGATGAGCAATGTTCATGCCGTCCACCAGGATTCTTCCTGCAAGTGATAAAAGCCATATTGAGAATTCAAACAAAGAGAAAGACTTACAAGTTTTGTTAGTCATTTTCAAAATTTGGGTTCAATGAATCGACCAATCAAACAAGGGCCCAATTCCAAAGAGCTGCTCAAAGCCAAAAAACAACTGTACAGAGAAAAAAAATCATTTGTTTTTACCTCGGAATGTCTGGATGATCCTGAAGAGAGTCAGAGTTAGAGAGGATTTACCGCTGCCAGTCCGACCACAAATACCTATCTGCAATATTAAAGAAATTATGTTAAAATCCTTGACTAAGTCTGTATGACCTTCCAGAAAGTCATGATAGAGGGTGTCGCTCTCAGTTCAATCACAAATACCGATCTGCAATTACAGAAATGATGTTGAAATAGTTGACTAAGTCTGTATGACCTTCCAGAAAGTCATTATAGAGGGTGTCACTCTCAGTTCAATCACAAATACCGATCTGTAATATTAAAAAAATGATGTTGAAATAGTTGACTAAGTCTGTGAGACTTTCAAGAAACACCCCCCCCTACTCTTCCACTGTAAGTGCTTGTGGTTCTTTGACATGCACTGCCCATCCTAGTACAAGGGTCCTACGGCTTAACGTCCCTATTCGAAGGACAAAGCAATTATGATAAAGTAACTTGCTCAAGGACACAAGGGCCTGACCTGGATTCAAACCCACACTCTGCTGATCAGAAACACCAGAGCTTGAGTCCGGTGCTCTTAACCTCTCATCAGCAATGACACGCCATATATCTCTGATATGTTAGTTTACAGTGACTGATCATTGAGTCCAGGGAACTGTGCGAGAGTCCGTCGTCATGATGAATAACATTGCTATTACCTTTTCTGCAGACTTGAAGTGAATGTCGATATTATGGAGGACAGGGTCCAGCTCCGAGGCGTAGCGTGCCGAGACGCCGCTGTACACAATCTCACCCTTATCCGGCCAATCAGGACTGGGATCAAGGATACCTTTTCGATGAAACAAGAGCAACAAAGTAATAACAAAACTTTGTTATTTTTACCCGAATATCCAGCCCTGTTTTGTTTTTTTAATTAAAAGGAATAAAAGAGTGACGAAGAGGTCTTACACAGGCGTTTAAAACCAGCAAGTTCGTGACCATGTGAGAAAGGACCGAGCACAAGGTGAGTTCTTTCACCACTTGGCCATGACCCTGCAAGGTTTATTAAAAACGGCTGTTTAAGACTGAGTCGCTACTCTTTTATTCCGATTTATAATTACCTTTTTTGTTAAAAAGTGTAATAAGGAAAAACAGTAAATGAACTTGTCTTCTTGTTAAAGTTTTCAATTTCCGTCCTCACCCTGTTACGCCAAAGGTCAAATTGCACCCGGTTATGCGTAAAAGCACATAGTAATATATTTTACCTTGAGTAACGCATGTATTGACTGCATTTCGCATTATTAGCGCCTGCGTAAGCTTGCGCGCCAGCATGTGTATGGCTATGAACGCCGCTCCTGCTATGTCTTTATCAGCTGGTTAATACCAGATAGACATGGTCACGTGACCACCTTTCAAGCAATAGCACTGCCTAAACTGTCTGGGGGTATTTATGAATAGATGTTAAATTTGCATCGGAGATAAAGACTACCAATTGTGTTCTACCCGTACACCGACTCCAGGGTCAGTTAAAGTGTCAAGAGGTCAACCAAAATTTCCTAGTGCAGTTCCGTGGTGCCATTGAATTTTGTGTGTTCTAGGATATACTTTTGTTATTACTTGAACCGATGTGTATAAAGCACTGTATACTCGTCACTCTCCCCACCCCCCCCCCCACAGTCCTGTGATAAAAAAATCCACAGGCATATTACTCAGGTGGGATTTGAACCCATGACCTTAGACATTCTAGAGCAGATGTCTTACCACTCTACCGCCGGGTTTGCCCGGTAAATAGACGTATTTCAAATCCTTTACTTTGTGAATTAATTTGTTTTTTCAAAAACATTTTAAAATCGTTGCAGTACCCTCTAGTAAAAAAAACCAAGTAACACTCTTTACCCCTGATGGAAAAAGAAACACTTATTCGTTAACTTATGAAAAATTCATCAGCTTGAAGTTACAGGTTTGAAATGGATACTCACCGTCGTAACTCTCAATCTCAATGGATTTATAATACTCCACTCTCTCCATTGCGTTCATCTGCATCTCTAGATCAGCCGACATACGGATCACCCAGTTCAACATTCCAGATATCTGAAACAAATGAAAATAGAACCAAATTAAAGGGGATCAGCGACGAAGTAAAGGCCAGAAGATGGAAGTGTATTGGTCATGTTCTAAGAACGGAAGAAAAATGTCACTACAGGACAGCAATGACATTGGTTCCTGAAGGCATGAGGTAAAGTACTGAGAACAACATGGAGGGGTACTGTTGAGTAAGAAAGGAAACAGCAGTCGGTTCTCCCCTTAAGATGCTTAAGATGAGACATTAACTCACACTGAGGGCATAGGTTATGGCCAGACCAACCAGACTCGGCTGCAGGGTACCAGTGGTCAAAGCAGTGATCATGGTAGACATTCCAGCAAGTAGCACGATGGAGGCTCCAATCAAGTCCTGTCAGCGACAAACAAAAGATTTGGGTGAAAACGAACCTAGTTTAACAACTTCTGTATTCCGTACAATGGGAAAATTTGGTGGACACTAGGTGGAGCAGACTTTACCGGGTAAATCCGTTGTTCTTGAAAATGGATGTCTGCTGCCATCTAGTGTCCCAAATAATCCTATTCTATGAAATCAAGGATTATGCTGTCATAAAATTGCATGAGTTTGGACAAGTCTTTGGCAACTTCAATTTTCAATATTCTAAATAGCGACATACACTATTGGCCAACGTTTGATTGAGTTGAATTGAGTTGAATTGAGTTGAATTGATTTGAATAGGTTTATTAGGAACCATTCCATTGCAGCCAAGGGCCGAATTGCGAAATCTTGAACAATATGAAAAACAGTAAATAATTGATAAAACTTGAATCCTTGCTGTTGAATAATATGCCCAGACTGAACTCATAAATTCTTAACTTGCTTCCTACTTTGAAGGTATAAAGGAAAGGATAAGAAAATATCATCGTTTAATTTTAGTCTCAAAGCTTACTGAGTATGAAGTTCAATATTAGATCCATTTTTTCACTGTGAAATATGTATCTGAAAACCTCAAAAAGGCAACAGATGATTTTGGTTATTACAACCAAAATTAAGATCAATGTGCTTTCATGCTGAAAATTATGCATGGTTTTCACTATTTTCTCTTGACTCACACAACGGATTAAGCCCAAATTTTCACAGCTTTGTTATTTCATGTATATGGTTGATCACACAACACATGAACACTGTCTGGGACTTTTTTGTCAGCTCTACCTGTATAACACCTTTAAGTGCTATTGGGCACAAAACCCACGCGCGCAAACTTTACTGCAACAACTCCCATGTTGTAAAAATCAAAAACTTGTCAGATAACTCTTAAAAAGTTGATAGTCATTCGTTTGGTTGCTAGGGTTATGCAACTTACCAGTCTGGTCCCAAGCCATCTGTTGCCTGTGTTCAGATACAAGAAGGTCAGATTACTACACTCGATCTTCTTGATAATGCCACTTTGGAAGCGTTTCTGCTGCCTGAAGAAAACACAAATTCAAATCATTGGTAGAACACAAATGAATCAATAAACACCACAAATAAGTACGGAAGAAAGACATTTTTACACCCAAGAAGGAATAGCCCAAAACCATAACAACTTACTTATAGGCCCTGATGGTTGACAACCCTCCCAGTGATTCTGAGAAGTGAGCGTAGACTGGAGACTTGCTGATGCTGTCCAGACGCTGAATATCCCTGTGGAAAATACAAGACATTCTTACCTTAAACAAAATGATTAGGACATAAAGTTACTTTATGGGTGTGTACCCTACATCGATGTGTGACAAGCACGGTTTACTACACCACACAAAAAGTCCCAGGACTAAAAACTATTTGGTTTACATTTACAAAAATTACTCTAAAATTGAATAGCGTTAACAATAACAACAATTGAATAAAAACAATAAATATGTATAAAAGAACATGTAAACATAATTGCAAATACATAACAAAAAAAATCTAGAATAGTGGACGACCTCTAAATAATAAGGCAACTGAGAGTAGATTGAAATATTCTGAAATACGATAAAAAAATATTCAGTATATGTAATTATAAAAAAGGTTTATATATACAGATTAAACACAAGGCCCCCTCCTTACCTGGATGTAGAGATGAAGACCTTCATCAGCAGTACATACAGAAAGAAGATTGGGATCAGTGCAATGATGAAGTACCAGGTGACGATGGCATTCACTAACACGGCAGCAAAGCAGCTGATGGTGAAACTTAAAAATCCACTCATCGTTCCACCCAGTCTCTGTGGGGAAAAAACAAAAAAATATTTTGATATTAACCCGTTAGAGACTATAGCCTCTACAAGTGGCTTGTACTGAAATGCCCAGAGTGGCCGCAAGTGGCTTGCACCAAAATGCCCATAGTGGCTGTGGCCGCAAGTTGCTTGTACCAAAATGCCCATAGCGCTGCAAGTGGCTTGTACCAAAATGCCCATAGCGCTGCAAGTTGCTTGTACCAAAATGCCCATAGCGCTGCAAGTGGCTTGTACCAAAATGCCCATAGCGCTGCAAGTGGCTTGTACCAAAATGCCCATAGCGCTGCAAATCGCTTGTACCAAAATGCCCATAGCCCTGCAAGTGGCTTGTACCAAAATGCCCATAGCGCTGCAAGTGGCTTGCACCAAAATGCCCATAGCGCTGCAAGTTGCTTGTACCAAAATGCCCATAGCGCTGCAAGTGGCTTGTACCAAAATGCCCATAGCGCTGCAAATGGCTTGAACCAAAATGCCCATAGCGGCTGCAAACAGCCAAAAGATTACTTAAACGCAAAGCAGTACTCACATAGAGTTCTATAAAACTATCCCTCCTAGATAAAACCATTAGGAGCATGGCTAGAACCACGCTCCCTACAAAATTACAGAGAATTACCGAGAAACAATAGAAGGTGTTCTTTCTCTGCTGAAAGCTAAACAGAAAAGAGAAAGGTCCAAAGATTGCGGAAAATCGAAAAAAAGTTTTGAACAAAAATATGTGTACAAGAAAGTTGTATTACTATTAGTCCCAATAACACTGAGGGCGCACTTCAAATCCCTACAGACATTGGTAAAGTCCACCAGAAGTCAGATATTTCTCTGCCTTACCTGATCGATGGTGGCAGTGTCTGAGGAGAAGCGATTCAAGACTCGTCCAATTGGTGTAGTATCGAAGAACCTGAGGAGAAAAACCACCCAAACAGAAGCAATGATTGATTTGGAGTGGCATGGCGAGAAGGGCTCAACGGTCAATCACAGTTTTTTCATGAACTCACTTTCCAATAGGTATGAAGAAAAAAATTACAAGTCTCTATTAACCTCAAGTTAAAATCGTGTTAAATGTGTGAAAATGCAAACAGTACAATGACAAAATCGATCCGATTTTCAATCAAAATAACATACTTTCCTTAATTTATTGCTCAATACACACACCTGAATAAAACTACTATAATTTTTGGGATGTCGCAAGTAGTCACGAAAGGAAATCGCAGAAGGATAATATTTTGAAGAAATAAAAATTGTAAAGAAAGGTGCAAAAAGTCTTGGAAGCTAGTCTGCAAAACCTCTCAAAACTATACCAAAAGAGGACCACATTCAACATGCAGTTAGTTGGTGGTGTACTTTTGTTTTAATAGTGCATTTGGTGGTAGCGGCAACTACGCAGCAATCGCACAACCTGGGATAGCCCGAGAGCGGGACATAGTGAGCGATGTGTGAAGGCAGGATATCTTGGGTGCAGGACTGTAAGGGTTGAGGGGATGCAACTTGTGATTTCAAATACAGGGATGTGATAGGCTGTTGAGAAAAAAACCTGAACTCTGAGCGCAAAGAGCGAAAGCATGCGAGCTCGAAAACTTGCGAGCATGAAGCCCAATATTAACATTTATCTTTGGTTTTAAAAGCCCTACTCTGCAATCTGGGCGTTATTATATGGTTTTATCTTCATTTTTTAATGAATTTGATCTTTAAAAAAAAGGAAAAAAAAAAGATTTTTTTTTTTTTAGGGCAAAAAAAACCCCGGAATTCCGGTTAAAAACGGAGAAATCACATCCCTGCAAATATCAAGTAATAAACCCCCGACAAAGATATTGACAAAATAGAAGGACTGTCAACATTAAGGCTAGATGGCTCAGTTGGAGGAGTGCTGGCACGTTGATCTGGAGGTCGCAGGTTCAAATCCCGCTTTCGTAAACTTTTCTCTAATCCAACACGAATTTAACAGTGGGTAACAACAAAACTATGATTTAAAGAAATACATTTCGAACAGGTGAGTCTTGAGAGTGACTTTCAAAGTGTGGACATCACAAATATTACGAATATCTTAAAGAAGTTTGTTCCAGAGAGAAGATCCAGCATATGCAAATGAACGATGGAGAACCGAAGAATTCGAGAGGGATGATATTGAATGAACAGATTGGTATTATATATTCAGGAGCTGAACCTTGCAGGCAATCATGATAAACAAGCAACAGCATCTTCACCTCATTGGAGCACTAATGACCCTCCTCAGCATACTGTTATGAAGGTTCTTGGCTGCAAAGAGGGACGCAATCGAGAGGAGAGTTGATGAAGCGGTGTTGGTAATGATGGTAACGACGGACAGGCCGGCGTATCCACCCAAGTAATGGTCCAGTGATGCCATCAGTTCAGCCTGAGAATGGGCAGATGGGGAGGAAAAAAACCCCAACTGATGTTAATATCAGTTCTAACGTAACAATCAGACCTCAGAATTGCTAAAAAAAGAGAAAATGCCAGGTGCACAAATCTTGTAGTGATTTTTCAGTTTTCAATGGTCATATTCTATTTTTAAAAAGGTGAAACCAGCTGAACAGCTTCAAAGTTGCATGCCTGAATAAAGGTTCAAAACATTGCTGCATCATGTTGCACTCACATTTTGCTTGTTGAAACTGGGAAGCATTCGATAGAGTCAGAACTGTGCAAATGAATGTAAACTCATGTTAAACGCAGCGAATGTTTTGACAAAATGGATACCTGAGATGCGTTGGATAGAGTCAGATTATTCCCTTCTTCAGACCAAGCTGAGAGCCAGTAGTTCGTCGCTATGCCAACACCATTCTTGCCGAACAGCAGGAAGAGCTGAAGGACAAATATCCAGTAGCCTAGGGCTTTAATGTAGGAGAAATACACCCTCCAGGAGACTGACCCCTCAGCTCGCTCTTCTTTCTCGACGAGGCGGCCGCTGTTCGAGTCAGCTGGTGGAAAAAAACAATATGGAAGGATTAAAAATGATATCGAAATCACACTCATTACACGCTGATGTTTGGAGGGGACAGACAGACTGAAGAAAAGACCCGACCTGGAGAGTACGAATCCATGACTCAGAGCTAGAAGCTCTTTACTGGCAACTTCTCATCCGTCATAATCAAAAGGGCGTTAAATGTATATAAAATCCGAAAAGAAACATTACAGTTTCTTTCAGAATCCATGGTTTTTTTTGCCAAACCTTTTAAAGCAGGAGAACACTTTGACCAATTCACTCCATTTATTATTAATCATTTATTCAACCAAGACGACATAAAATATCCCCATTCCTAAATTGACGCCAATACAAAATCAGAATTAATAAATCTTTGTTAAACCTTATCAAAAAAAAAAACCAACCCATAGTTATCACACTGCGACCACATCTGTTCACTTCTGAATCTTTTTCAAACTTTCTAAAGTTTGTTGTTTAAGACACCGGCAGCCGATTTCACGAAACGCTAGGATTAATCCTATCTCCAGTTAGGACGAGTAACTAGTCCTAACTTATGATTAATCTTAAGGTTTACATGTTACAGTGCAAGGCTGGGACTCTCCCTAAGTCCTAAGATTAATCCTAAGTTAGGAAGAGTTTGGTGAAATCGACGGCGGGGCATTTCTGTGTGGATATTTACCTCCACACAAAAATGAATATTCATGAACATTTGACCTTCCACATGGTCGCACATCACCTCCAGCTAGACAGGCCTCCACTGCCATTGGTTGAATAATACATTAGGCTTGGACTGGGATCGGAAATGTGTACACCCTTTATTTCACCTGGGAAGGTTTGCTTCATGTACGTGCTATTACCACATGCATGGAGATTGTGACTTTGTTGATGTGCATAGTGAGACCATAAATCATGTAGGTTCACCCTTTGGTTTGCTCTGCTCTTGGTATATCAGATTATGGGGAACAATCTAGGCACATGATTGGGGGGCAAATTACCCTAATTATCAAGTGTGGAGATTCATCTAATACACATATGTCTTAGTGTGTAATTAAAAAGGTTAGTGCCCCGCAGGACTAAGACATAGGGGAGCAACTTCTTTTTTTGAAGAACATGAAAAAACAACAACCCCAAAACCAACCTTGTTCAAGCTTCTTTTCTTCCTCCATCTTGACGGAGATCTGGCGCACCAGTTTGGCTCGCTCTTGGGTCACATCCTCCGCTGCCGACAACTCCGATTCGGACTCCGCCATCTCGCTCTCCATGGCTCTCCAGTTGGCAACGAGCTCTGGGTTCTCGTCTCGGATATCCTCCAGCGTTCCCTGGTGGAGGATGCGGCCGTCTTTCATGTAGACGATCTTCAGAGGAACACGAGAGCAAGAAAGAGAGAGAATAACTCGGAAGCCTCCGTGTTTGTAAGATAAATAGAGCATTTACCACTTACCCGCTGAGATTTCCAAAACTTGTCTGTTTACTCACAGGCGGGACATATATTTTTGGATACTTTCAGAATAATTTGTCTTTGAGAATATCGTTGTCACAATGAAACCCAGACTAAACAAAGTAAAGACAAAAATCGTTCTCATACAATGCATTGGGATTTTTTGTTCTCTTTTGAGAAAATATGGACTGCATTCACCATGAATCGGCCAAACCTTGGCCGTAAGCCATTGCCAAAAATCTGCCAAGGTATCTCCCAAATGCCAAATACAATGATAAAGAATATCGGCAGCCTAGCAATCTCTCGTACTCCTCCTTTGTAAAACAAAAGGATGAATGTCTGGCATCTGGGATTACATAATAATCCCCTGGCAAAAGGGTGATTTCGAGCACGAATTCCAGAACCCTTTGTCCCTCTTTGTAGGTGCATGCCTGTGCACACTATACATTGGAATGCCCAGGGGCGCATTTATTTTGGAAAGTTTTGCTGAGAACGGCGTCATCTGATGTCAAATGGTTAAGACAGGTATAACTATAAAACCCATTAACAGGGTGAGGCACCACAATCTGCAGCCAAGTCTTGCTGAGAACATCATCATCTGATGTCAAATGGTTAAGACAGGTATGACTATAAAACCCATTAACAGGGTGAGGCAACACAATCTGCAGTCAAATGGTTAAGACAGGTATAACTATAAAACCCATTAACAGGGTGAGGCAACACAATCTGCAGTCAAATGGTTAAGACAGGTATAACTATAAAACCCATTAACAGGGTGAGGCAACACAACTAGGTCAATAAAAAAACCAGGCCAAGCCCCTTCTCTTAAAGCACTGGGTTCTTTTATGTGCAGTACACAACACTTAAGACCTACGGCGTTACGTCCCATCCGAAGGACAAAGCAACAATGGTTAAGTGTCTTGCTTAAGGACACAAGTGTCAAAACCAATACTTCCATTTTGCTGATGTGAAACATCAGGGCTGGAGTCCAGCATGCTTGACCACGACACACCAGTTACAGCAGCTTTCTACTTGGCAAAGCGAAAAAGCGCAAGACGGGCAGAAGAGGAAGAGGATTATCTCCAGGGAGCCAATGTCCTTTGGGACACTGTACTAGATTAGATTAGTTCTTACCTTGTCTGCTTTCTCTGCATACTGTATCTGATGAGTGACCAGGATGACGGTACGTTTGCTTTTCCTCATCAAGAATCCCTCGATGCCTTCCTTGAAGAGGTGAGCGCCAACGTGCATGTCAAGGGCTGAGAGGGGATCATCCTGAGGAGAAGTGGAGGTAAGGAGAATTTAATCATAATCCAAGCTAGCAGGTTATGAGTTGTGAAATATTCTCCCAACGAGAATCCCTCAATGCCTTTGCTAAGGAAGTGGCTGCCAATGACATGTCAAGGGCTTTAGAGGGGCAAACGCAAGGAGAATTTAACTGTAACCAAAGCTCAATTGATCAGGAGATTCGGATTCAACTTCAAATTCTCCTAAAAATAACGGCAAAGGTTCAAAATGAATCCAAGCAATAATCAAGTGCCATCACTGTCATCATATGATGCCCTAGGCATTTTTTTTTTACGAATCACATGAAATCTCTGACCAATGCTGTTGACGCAAAGACACAAACAGCCAGGGTGGCAGTAGACAAAAACAAAAACCTGTCCTCGTTGCATCTCAATACAGAGGAGAAAACTGGTAGAGGACAAATGCAAATGACCAAAAGCAGATTGGTCCGTGGACCCGTTTTTTTGACGACTTTGCAGTGTGGAGTTTCGGTTTGTGTCAGCTAGTCCTGTTGTTGATGGAAACAGTAACCGCACTTTACCACTCCTCACTAATGATGTCACTTTTGCTCAAAATGACCAGCTGTCAGAAAAAACATTCTATCACTTTTGCGATCACCGCAACATGACGCACCAAACTGCACTGGTACTTGTAGTCAGTACATATAAAACTTGGACATGTGGGTATGTCAGTAAATTTTGACACATATGTCTGAGATCCTGGTACTTAGCTTCTACTTTTAGCATTCAATAGTGCAAAGTACTATTGACTTGAGACAGCCTTCTTATTCAAATCATGGGACGTATTCGAATTGGGGGCTACAGCTACGGCTACAACTGCTGCTAAGAATGTTGCTAATGAGTACATTTCAACGCATGGTGACACAGAAATCTAGCCATAGTCGTAGCTGAAGCCGCCAATTCGGACAGGGCCGTAGTAACCATACGGAGACTGTAAGGGAAATAGTCTGGCCCCTTTCAAGGTGGTGTATACCAGCATTCTTTTATGCAGTTGCATACAGGGTACATGACAAAGATGGCTACAGCATATCGATCGCTGGTTGTCTTTTTCCACTCACCAGGATGACCACGTCGTTGTAGCTGTACATGGCCCTACCGACGCTGACTCGTTGCTTCTGTCCACCACTCAAGTTGATTCCTTTCTCTCCAATCTCGGTCTGGTCACCTCCAGGGAGGATGTCGATGTCTGGCTGCAGGGAGCACGCAGCTACCACCGTCTTGTACCTGGAAATGAGCAAGCAATAACGATCAGAAAGATTTATGACAATTTTCAAAATTAAAATTGGTTTTATTCTCATAAAAGACCCCTTGCATATGACGCCACACTCTCAAACAGCGCCCTCACTGAAATCAAAAGAATTAGGCAGGAGAAGAAGAGGATATTGGAGGAATATAGGCCACATACTAGCCAAACTGCCTAGTCTGTAAGGGTTACACCATCTTAGTTCCATGAGGAAAGTATACAGCCTGTGCTGCCAAGTATGTAGCGCACCAAGCTAGATCAACCACAAGAACCATCTCTGCCCTCACAGGTACCCACTTACCCCTGGGTGTTGAGAAGCAATTATAGTCAAGTGTCTTGCTCAAGGGCACAAGTGTTATGATCGGGATTCAAATTCACACCCCACTGACTTGGACACCAGAACTTGAGTCCAGTGAACCAGATCCCTTGGCCATGACACGCCATACTAGCCAAGTGTCTACAGTATGCAACTGGTATAAGCAGTGGTTCTCTATACAGCAAAAAGGTAGCTGTGTGAGCTGCTTGCAAAGAGACCCTTCGTTTGTAACCTTACCTTGCATTGTCATACATATTGTCAAATACGATATTATCCTTGAGGGAAGCATTCAGCAGCCAGGCTTTCTGAGCTCCGAAGGCAACAGTGTGGTACCTCCTGAAATAAAACGGTCAAATAACAAGCTGGTGAATAAATCGGGATCCAATTTCATGGCTCTGCTTACTGCTGAATTAAGGGCTTGCGATCAACATTCTTCGCTTCGAGGGCAAGCGCTCAATTTCTGCGCTAACTTTGTAAGCAGAGCTGCCAATATTTGCATCTTGCAATCAAATTTTGTACAACAATTCACTGTATTGTGAATCGTTCAAAATGAACCAAACCCACTATCAGTAACTCACTCATTCCACTGCACTCCACCTGACATGGTGGTCATTTCCCCAAGAATGGCCGACAGCAAGGACGACTTCCCAGACCCAACCTGACCCACCACCATGGTCAGCTTTCCTGTGACAGAAAAAATCAAGACGAAAATCATGAAACCACTTTATGCGTAAGGAGGTAGAGGGACAGGCTGGCACTAAACCAAAACATAAAGCATTTGTTAACTTAATTTCCTAGAGCTTTCCCATTGTCTTGATGAAAGGAAGCAAATTATGGCTTTTCAGCCTGAATTCAAAACCCACTCTGCTGACCTACAAATCTGCAATACACATTTTAACCAGCTGACAGCCGATGTTATGTAAGCACGACAACTCTTCCCCAGATGCATGCTGGGAGACAAGGCTTTTGCATTTTTGTGTCACATTTGACGACCCGAATAAAGGTCGCCCACTATGAAGCGACATACTGTTAGGCTGTGTCAGAATTGGCAGCTACAGCTCTGGCTACGGCTGGATCGCTGTGTCATCATGCATTGGAGTTAAGGACATCCTTCCCAACTACCCTAGCAACAGTCGTAGCCAAAGCTGTAGCTGTCAATTCAGATATGGAGTTACCCATCAAGATGGCGGCCTTTTTGGACGCCATCTTGATTTTGCAATGGCACAAGAAAAACATATTGTATTATCATAAAATGTGCGTGCTCAATTTCACCAGTTGGCCCTTCAGCTATATGTGAGACTAACCCACAAACTTTTAGTAACACGTGTTAGGTTGAGGCTTTGCATGCAGAGCTGCCAACATTTGCATCTTGCAATCAGGGAGACATGTTAAAATTACATCCAACATTATTGGTAAAGTTTCCATAATCAGGGACATCTTCAAAGTTGTTCATCGGAATCATGGAAAGTTTGGTTCATTTTTCGGGGAACTTTCTGCAGAATCAGGTAGAGTTGGCAGCTCTGTGCATGGCGTTGAAAGTGAAAATTTAAACGGTTTCACGGGAGACAACCAGCGTAATAATTTCTTCTTGAGAGAAATGGTGGTTCTGAGAGAAACCAGTTCTACGTTGTAAGATGAAAAGATAAGAAAAAGACACGGTCAGTAACGTCTTGACTTATGTCACCTCTGGTTCTTCTCAAAACAACAACAACTTCTCTCAAGGCGAGAATATTACACGGATGTCCCCTCTAAACTGCATTAGTCTCAATATGTCAGTCATTTCTATCGGCTCACACAGAATTGCCAGTGCCTACTGAAACAAACAGTTCATAAAAAGCTCTACAATTCTGCATGTAATGAGAGAGCAAAGTACCAGAAATTTTAAACCAACCTGCGGGGATGTCCAGATCAATGTTCCTCAGAGTGGGAGTGTTGGCTGTATCGTCCCAAATGTAATTCCCTCTCATCTAAAACAAGAACAGTTGTGATTGGTAAACACAAATGACAGAGTCTGTTTCTTGACATTTGACCTGGGTGGTGCAAAAATAATAGGCCTCTTGGGGATCCCAAGACCAATCCACATACCAAGTTTGGAGATCGTATGCCTAGTCCTTCTCCAGTTATCGTTCGGACAACATTTTTATTTAAGCGATAATGACCTTGACATTGGGCGGGGTCGAAAAACAACAGGCTTCTGGGGGATCCCAAGACAAATCCACAAACCAAGTTTTGAGTTTATATGCCAAGCCCTTCTGAGGTATGGTGAATGCACGCACACACACATGTGTATAAACACCTGCAATCGTGGACCCTCCTTTGTTCAACCCTTTGTGATAGCAACCTTGGACCACAATGTTTTCCTTTGTAAAAGCAACTGTGGACCTATTGTCCCTTTTGTTATAGGTCCCCGGTTTGAATGTGTACACCTACCCACACACACACAAGTGTTGTAAACACCTCCAGTCGGGGACCTCCTATTGTCCCTCTTTAGTTTGTGCTCTAACTTTTTGGAAACAGCTCCCATCGGTTTTGTACATGCTCTCCAACTGGGGACCTTTCCCCAAACGGGGGACACTTTTGTCCTCTTTTTGTTATAGGTCCCCGGTCTGAATGTGTATGTATACCTACCCACCCACACCCATGAAAGGACGTGTTGGAAACAGTGTGCCCTTTTCGGTGGCTTCGCCAACCGCCAGGCATCCTCCCAAATCCCAATTTTTTTTACGGCACATTAAAACAAGTAACCACAGTAATAGTTTCTTTTGTCACAGGATGCAATTTTTTTTTCTTGGAGGTGTTTAAAAATTATCAGGTCCTTGTCACACGAGGCAATATCTGCAGGCAACTTGGTGGCAATCAACTGCACTGCATGCAAAAGGAACACTTTGGCAGCACAGGAGACATTTTCTAACAGTGACAATTACTTACACCCACCCATTGGGAAATCTCATAGTAAAGCCCATACTTCACGCGAAAACGAATGCGAAGCGAATTATGTGACGCAAACAATCGGGTACACCCCTTTTTCCCAACTGTGTCGCAGGGAAACTCGTTTCGCTTTCGCTATACACTTGAGGTATGATCCAGGTTTTTGTCACATATGGAACCTCCTTTTGGGCTCACTGTAAGCTCACTCACCCTCAAGGCAATATGGTCTGGTATGACAGACACCGAGGGCGACATTGTGTAGGGCACTCCAGCGAATGCATCATCGTGGTCATTGCCGTCGTCCGACAGCAATCTGTATCTGTCCTCACGTCCGTTTCGTCTTGGCTGTCGAATTTCAACCTGGATGACAGAGTGAGTTTAAACAACTTAGAGACCATTTATTTCTGTACTCATTACAGAATTTCGGTGGAAAAACCCACAAGACCGTATGGCTTGCAACTCAAAAGATTTACAATTGTGTGTACAAGAGCAGTGTTGAAATGAAATCAACGAATGCCAACACAGTATAACAATTGAACTGCTTGAATTTGAAAAAGCACTAAGAGAAGATTTGTTCTCATTTGTAGTATGGGTAAGTATTCTTCAAGAGTCAACAGAATTATATTTATCAGACTGAGAGTCAACATTTGAACAACAACGCAAGACCGCTAGACTTGTCCAGTCATAACTTTACTGGCATGGAGTGAAAATCACTGGCCTCGGGCCTGCGGTCCAGTGTCAAATGCAAGCCCTGCATCATCATATTCCCAGACATGGCTAGCACTGTAAAGTTGAATTGTTTGGCACAATTTTCCGGTTAACCAAAAAAGGCCCCAGTAAAGCCATGTCCTGAAGGACTAGCCCAAGCCACAAACCTTACAGGGTTCGAGATGGCTCCCTGCCTACAATTAATAAATAATAGTAATAAGTAGTCTTTTCCTAGCACTTTATCTACAGGCATCTCAAAGCGCTTATCAATATTTTGGTCAAACAATTTGGGGTTGAACCAAGAAAAATTGACTAGAGCGGAATTTGAAGCAACGACTTCCAGGTTAACGTGCCGGTGCTCCACCAACTGAGCTTTCTATCTTAAAATAAGGTGAAATTAGGGTTTCAAAATCCCGCTAAATATTAAAAGTTTAAGAAGCGCTAAAAAGCCTGGATTCACTGGTTACCTCACGATTGATTGTCCCATCATCACAAACGCTGTCTTTACGATTGCTATAGATGGGCTTCTCGATCTCGGGAGCTTCAAAGAAGGCCCTGAGGCGGCCGGTACTGACAATAGCATTGATGTGGAAGATGAAGACATTGGGCATCAGGTACAGCGGGAGGGTCATCTGACTGAAGACGGCCAGGGCGGAGAAGGCGACGTCCGGGGTCAGGGGCTTGCCCGTCAGCTTGGTGTACAGACTGTAGGACTGTGGACAGAAGAAATTTGAAAAAATTACCACCACTGCAAGAAAAACTTAACTATTAACCATGCTCATTGCTGAAGACAATAAAACACATCGTGCTACGGTTAAAACTATGACTCCCTCTGTGATCAGCGATGAGTTTTATTTTGCCAATAGTGCTTGTTGTGCTCATAGCAGTAAGTATTTGTATTCTATCACTGAGTAGAATTCCACTTCTTCCTGCTTAATTCTGAAACTCATCAACAATAACAAGTTCAATCTGCTCAACATTAGCGATAATAATAATAATAATAATAATAATAATATGCAGTTATCAGATACAGTGCTTAACAACATCCAACAAGCGTATCAAAGCGCTCATTATTTAAAGACAGGTATGCAAAGCTATGTTTTGAGTAGCACTCCGCACTAATGACGTCACTTTTGCTCAAAATACCCAACTGTCAGACAGTCAGCATCGACCCGCCAAACTGCACTAGTTGTACAGTCAGTACATGCAAATAAACAACAAACTTGGACCTGTAGGTATGCATATAATTAGCAAAATTTGGCAGGTTTGTCTGACAAGGTATCTGCACACCATAAAAAGTAAAATTTGAGACTTTTTAAGACCCTTTTAATGCCACCCATAAAAAAAAAAAATCCCAAAGTAAGTGAATAAAGCAGAGTAGAAACAGTTATACCCGCTCATACTTTGTTTTGTTTTTTACTTGCAGCGTAGTTCGGTTCTTTACAAGCTGATAGGAAATTTTATTACACAGTTCATCCATTTTTTAAGACCTCAAATAACTGAATTTAATAATTTTAAATGCTTTTTAAGGGCCTTAAATTTTGAAAATTCAGTTTATGACTTTTTAATACTTTTGAAGGAATCGCAGAAACCCTGGTCTGAGATCAAGGTACGTATCTTCTAATCTTATCATTAGTGCGGAGTGCTATTGAATTACTGAAACCCATGTTATCTTGTGCATTAAAATTTCCAGGTACACTCGCAATTTATCATATTTTTCACTGCATGAGAGTGATTTCAAGGGCAAATTTGTTGGCATCAAAATTGCATATTATCATGTCTGCCTGTATGTTGTTTCTTGTAATAATAAATAATATGGAGAAAGAAAACACGACGCCCATCTAACCGCCAACCCGATTGGTAAAGTTATTACAATGATGAGTTTCCTTTGACCAATTAAGAATTTGCAAACGGGCATCATGAAAGAGTCTTACACCATCCATGGAATGCTTGGCTAATACGCCCTGGCTGTCTTAATATCACCATTAATAATAATAATATGTAATCTAGTTTTTATATAGTGCTTTATCTACAGGCGTCTCAAAGCCCTTATCATTATTTATTTCCAGACAGGTTTTTTGAAAATTTTGAATTATGAGTCCCATTTATGTAACACCCTGTAAAGGTTTACAAGGTGCTGCGGGGCATTCAGCAGCCACTGCCAGAAACACCGGGGCAAACCCCCTCACAGTCTTCTGTGTGACTTATAGACAACTTCATAAATAACGAGAGTGTCACAACTTACCACTAGCGTTACTAACAGTGGACTGGCAGAAGTGATGGTCACTGCAAACAAGAACATAAACAAATCGAAACAATAGATTACTAAAACACAACGTGCTTCCAATGTGGTTGATGGTTCCACTCAATAATCTAAAAAAAAAAGATGGCGGTGGGATATTGCCATTGCAAAAGGTCCACCAGCAGTGTGTACCCCAAAACATTTTAACAGATGTAGTCATTGGAGCTGGGGCATAATAACATAAAGAATATGACTTACTGAGCACCACCCTCCATCCCATCTGCTTCATCATGGTCAGAATCTCCAGAGCTCGTACTTTGCTGATGGCCTTGTAGAAGATGTCCTCCCATCCGTACAGCTTGATCAACTTGATGCCTTGCAGAAGCTCATTGGTCCTCTTCAGTCGCTCGTCCGATTTGGCCTGGAGACGGATTAATGTTTCAGAATGATTCAAAGTGTACCCTGAGGGCAAAGTCAGAGGGTACTGAGTTCGTCTCTAGACTGTCTCACTATGAGAAGACTGGGATCTTAAGGGGACTTCTGTGGCACTGTTGATCAACAGAGCAAGTACTGAGTATTCAGTGCTTAAAGGTAAAGTCACAGGTTGGTTTTTGTCAATACTGATTTAGAGGCAAAATTATATAGAAGGATACAATTAAAGCCATATGTGAAAGTTTCAGCTGAATATAGTGTTTACTTGCTAAGAAAAAAGAAAAAACTGTCAAGTATTTTCTCAAGAATGTCAAATCTACCCGCGCTTAGGAAGGAGAAAGCGAGTACCAACCGCATCTCTGGCCACAGCATTTGCGAGCAGACACCAACCCTCAGAAATCTTAGAAAAGACTCAAGCATCAATAGTTTCTCGGATTCACATTTTCTGGGTGAAAAATTTACCAAACCATCACTTCGAAGAGAATCCTTTCTCAAAAAAGTTGATACCATCAGCAGCTGCCAGCTTGTTTCTCACCAAATAAGTTTCTATGATCATTAATTTTTGGAATTTTACCAACCTGTGACCCTGCCTTTGATACACATCAGTGTAAGGGCAAAAACCAAAAAAATAAACACATATCGTCGCGTCGGTGCAAGAACATTGTTTTTCGCATTTGAAAGTGCACAACCATCGTATCTACTAAACACTATCCCTGATTCACACACAAACACTGCAGCAATTAAATGCAGCAATTTTGAGCATAGCCTCTCACTTGCAACTCGTGACTAATACTACATGTACAAATCACAAGTTTCCAAATGGTGAAAACCCTCTCATGGTGAAATAACCAACTTCTATTTCTATGCTGGTACTCATCAATAGCCTGGTCAGCAACCTAACCCTGGGAACACCGGGATACCAGGGAATAGCGGGATACCAGGGAACACCGGGGTGAACCCCGTCTCTGTACCGATAAGTGTACTGGATTCTTGTACGAGCATTATTCCAAATGAGAGCAATGGCTTAATATCAAATCCAAAGGGTGAAGCAATAATGTCTTGCAGAAGGACACAAGTGTCATGACCGGGACTCGAACCCACACACTGCAGATCAGAACATTGAGAACTTGGGTACGGTGAGCTCAACCGCTCAGCCATGACATGCCAGGGGATGAAAGTGACATTAGGAGAATCAATGGGCAGGGGGCTACTACTGGGTGGTCTTAAGGTTTCCTATGGATAACTCAAAGCACGCTGCAATCTGCCTCATTAAGACAAACTTGAATCCCCCTGGTAATGAGGAATGTAAAGAGAGTCAACCAGAGAAGCTACATCTTGGGGGGGGGGGGGATGGGGGGTCAAGACTTGAGGAGTAATACACTGTCCTACCATGGCAGTCTTCTGGTATTTGGCCGTCTGTCTCGCAATGATGACTTGAAGTGGTATGGTAATGAAGAAGATAAGAGAGCCAATGAGGGACGCTACACCAAGCTCCGTGTACAGAATAACCAGGTACCCTGAAATCTGAACACAGTAAACAGATGAAGAGCATAAGAGGGGTTAAGATTAAACCGTTTTACACTGACTCAAAATGTGAAACTTTCTCACACTCACTTTCACTAATTGCTGGCATAACGTGCATCTTAAGTTCTTTATTTGAAATTGACCTCAAATCAGTTAAGCCTGAAAACAGTCTAAAGTTCAATATAATTTGTAAAAATGGACATTTATATACTGCGTAGTATATGGTATTTGCTGATTTTGATGTTTATCAAGTGACATGGACATTATTAACCCAGTCACTAGGCCATTTATTTCCTTCTCTTAACCATCTCAGCTACCCTGGGAGTATGCGACCTGTGCTGCCAAGTATGCAGCGCACTCAGGAACCATCTATACTCTCATACAGTTACCCACTTACTCCCGGCTCCAAATCCACAGAATAATTAAGCAGTAAAGGTTGACAAACTTCTCAGAAGTTAGCAAGGAACTGGTTTATTTTATTTATTATTATTATTAGTCCAAAAAGGAGAATTGTTTCGTTACATGCAACAAGATAAAAAGATTGATATACAAAATATACAATAAACAATATATACAAACAAGCAGGCATTGTAGGTACAATAAAAATATCTGAAAATCTGATTAAAACAACTACCAAAGACATACAATAGACAAACATTAACTTGTATGCTGATCATTAAGAAGACGAACGGAATGGGGGACAAATGAATTACTCAAAAACGTATAACTAAGACAATATTAGACGAGAAATTCAACATTACGAGACGGACAAAAAACTGCATGCAACCGGTCGCCATGGAACAGCGCCCTCAGCGGTATTAAACAGCACACATCATAGCACATTTTGACTGGCAAGAAAAACACGTTTGTGTCGAGATAAAGTTTGTGCTTTTGCGGCTCTATTTAAAACAAGAGTAAAGGTAGAGTAGACTTACCACAAAGGGTATTGACCAGACGTAGTGGACCCACTGTGTTGAGTTGAGGATGTTGGTGGTATCTACCGACATGTGATTGGTGATTTGACCCATCGTCATGGAGCCACCGGTCATGGTGTAGCTGGACAGACGCAGTGACTTGTCATAAATAGCAGACTGTAGGTGAAACAGCGGAACATTTGATTACAATAAAATAAAAAAAATTGCATGAATTTAGATTTGATGGACAAATTTATGGACTAGCATAACAATTATGTCTGGCATTTATGCATGAGATTACAACTGTTACGATGACACATAACAATATCACTGAGTAGTTATTCCACAAGTTTGAGTGAAAAAAAAAAAAAAAAAAAAAAATATAGCGCCTCAGCGTCCCATATGTATTGAGGCTTAAGGCTGAACTTAAAGGCTGTTTATATGAGCAGGGAAGTGCTATACATGCTATTTTTTCCCCACATTCCACAAGTGTGCTTGGACTGATAGATTTATTCCCCAACAAACTTGCAATCCAATAAGCGACTGACACAACACAAAACTGTTCTGCTTCCTATTTCTTTTAAAGGTTTCAAACACGTTTGGATGTTTCTATATTGCTTCTGATGGCAGGATGAAGGTTTACACAATAGCAAGGATTTAATACAGCATGAATTTCAGTGAGTTGTGTTCTTGAAACGATTGGAACAAACAGTCTCAAGTTCTTGATTTAGGAGAGGGCCTCAGTTTGCCTATGATAAACTCAGGTCAGTACTCTTTATTTATTTATATTTTGTATTCACGTTGGCCTTAATTTGCCTGAATCAACCTGCAATTAGCATACAGGCCTTGAGTTATACACAGAGGCCTTGGAGGCCGTGGCCTTGGTTGCCCCAGGTCTTGGCCTTGGTGCCCCTTCGAAAGTTTCCGATAGTCTTTAAGATTTTCCAATGGAAGTGCCCTTCACAAAGTGAAAATGGCCTTGCCCTCTCAAGGGTGAAATTCCAGGCCTGAGTATATCGGCCCAATTTGCTAATTTTTGCGTGAGAATCCCCGAGGCAAATACCTCCTTAAAGTATCAGTCTTATAAAAATATCAAGTCCTCAAGTTTTAGTTGATCCTTTTGATGTCATCAGTCAAAGAAAGTTTCTAACCAACTTATGACTTGTTTACTAAAGACTGTGAAGGTCTCGCAGGTAATTGTACATTGGGACTTGTTAAAGTAAGCTATTTTGTCTCCTTCACTCGTTAAAAAGCAATGTATTTGAGACCAAAAAGGTCCCAAACAACAATCACATACAACCCCTTGCATGGGCTAACATCACTGAGGTCAAACAATGGATACGTGCACCTGTGTACGCGCCACGCACAGCTCACTGACAGGTCCTACTTTAACCTCAGCGAGGGCGCTGTTCAATTACTCCCATCACTAATCAGTGAGTATTTGTACTTTGACAAGTTTGAGCCTGAAACTTACCTGAAGAGCAACTTTGATGTGAGCGGACTCCGTGATGACAATGTGATAATGGCCCTGCTGGGACAACAGCTTGACGATGTTGGACCAGAACATGATAATGATCAGCACAAAGCCATTCTTCAGGAAGTCCGCTACCGTGATGTACGAGGTCTGGGATGAAAACATAGGTGGAAATTATTGAAACAGGGGCTGATCTCCACAAAGCACCAACGTTGGCTTAAAGATTGATCTTAATTGCTAAGCAAAGTGTGATGGAATTACAGGGAAGCCTGGTCTTGGCCTTAGTGCCCCATCAAAAGTTTCCCATAGACTTTGAGATTTTCCAATGAAAATGAAAATGGCCTTGCCCTCTCAAGGATGAAAGTTGAGGGGTACCGTGGAGACATTTTGCTACTCCCATTCAACACGCCATAGCGAGTTAGACCTACTGACTGACTGACTAATGTCTGGTACAATGACTTGCTTATATAGTCAAAAACTACCACTTACATTTGAACTTCTCAGACTAGAGCGACAGTTACTAATGTCAAATGGTTCGGGGCAAGCTTTTGTAATCTCCAGATGGGCTAACCCAAGAGCCGTTGCTAATACAAAGTCATTCAGAAATCTTTATGGATGTTTGTTGTCTCTGACATAACTACGCAAAAGCTTGACCCTAACCAGGGCCCAATTTCATAAAGCTGCTTAAGCAGAAATGCTGCTAAGCAAATATTAGTGGGATACCAGTCAGAGATGGTATGTGTGAGATTGTGTTTTGGCTGGTCACCTTATTCTGGTAAGCATAATTTTTGTTGTGATTAGCTTTTTTTTGTACTTAAGCAGCTCTATGAAATTGGGCCCAGGTGCCATACATTATAGCAACTGTCTCAAAGGAATTCAAATTTAAGCGGGAACTGGTGACTGAGCAAGTCAACCAGAAATTATTCAAATCTAACTCGCAAATAATTCACAGGACACTTGAGAATTGTACATGGTAAGAAATGTAAACGAGATGCACAACCATGGAGAGGCTCTAGAATGTGGAAATTTGTGGGTTCGAATCCCACCCGAGGACCCCCAAGGGAGCATCTCAAAAAGTCGCTCTAACCATGAAAGAACATTCCCATTAATGGAACAAAAACAAAAACGTTCTGCTGGACCATGACCTTGTGCCAAACTTCAAGAACAATCCTTCACAAGTGAATATCATATGCGCTTTATCGTTTGGAACGTTCCAATGGAAAGTTAAAATGGAACGCTCCGGCAGTCCAATGGAACGGTTCATGTAGATGCGCTGGAATACTTATCCGACCATCCAATAAGAATGTTCCTTCTACTCAGACTTTTGAGACGCTCCCTTACCACGGATTGGTGTCGGGCAAAACCAAATCAAAGTCTCCTTTGCAACTTACATACTCATACATTGTGGATCCGTCAGCGTAGAAGACAGCCGTAACGTACTTTATAGCGCCAGCAAGCGCAAGGGGAGGGACAAACGTAGAGGCGTCCCCGCAAAACTTGACCAGACCGCCCAGCATGATACGAGCACCAAACGCCCTCATGTACACACGGTAGAGGCTCAGGGGCTTCTTGTTCTTCTTTGCTCTTGCCTGTAGAGGTGTGAATAATACTTAAAAGGTAGTGTCATACTTTGGTATTGACCCCGCAAAAAAAAAAAGGTGTTTGGCATTTCGGATATTTCCACTCCAATTTGAATAGAGTGCTTACAAGCAACCGTATTTTATTTTACCATTATTGAAAAGATCTGATCTTTCTCTTCCCAACCAAGGTAAGCTTGGGGACGGAGAGTGAACATGGACAATACTACAGCTTTATGTATGACAAAATGACCTTTGTGACAGGCTTAAATTCAAGTGTGAACTATAAGCCAACCTGTAACACACTTTCCAGGGTCCAACAGGATTAGAAATAGAGCTCTATTCCCTGTCTTGACAGTCCCAAAACCACAAACCCAAGGTGTGGCTGGCAAACAAAGAAAAACGCATAACAAATTGTAGAAGATTGAAAATAATGTATGCATTTTGTAGGGGATTAAGATAAGATGGTTCTGTGACCAACAAAAAGGGATGCCAATCATTCTTCCTGAATAGCATCTGGGGCTGACATTTCAAAGAAAAGGAAGGTCTCATTTGAAATTTGGAAACGGATCTCAACGTTTTGACGCTTAAACAGTTTAACTGGTTAAATGTCCCAACCCTGGTGTGTCTACTCTTACCAACCACCTCAAAGTTTTCTATTGTTATGGGTGCTGCAGGGTAGTTGTAATTCTGATACATACTGTTAAGTACTGTTGGAAGGCAACTTCAGTAACTGGTCTGAGCATACCTGTTCCTTTTCCAGAGCTTTTGAGAACTTGTCCCGCTGGTATTTGGTGGTGTGGACCTCGGACAGACTTCCCAGGTCAGTCATCTCCAGTGTGGTCTTGTATCCTTTCTTGAAGATCCAGTTGAGCCACAAGAAGAATGCTGATGATAAGAGACTTGTGTAGCCCTGCATGTAACGCATGTCCTCCTTCATCAGGTCCTCGGGGAAGTCTTCCTCCTCTGCGCAACATGAGAAGATCTTTGAAGAAAGAAGAGAATTATGAAAATGAAATGACCAAGTTTACGGGTTCACTCGGAACAAAAAGTTGGTCATTTGTAACCATCTTTTGGATGACCCTATAGTTCAATAAAAATATGTGTCAAGTTACCATGGAGCTCGAACTTGGGGTGGAAATCCACAAGACCATAGGTCAACATTTTTACTGGACCAGACAGGGTTTGCCCTTAACTCTTTGCCAGCAGGACCAGGTAGCTTATTTTACTAGTCCAGCAGCTTTTTCACTGGGCCATATTTCATATTAAATAGGTGTTTTTTTTAAACGCCGCAAACCAGCCAGCCGGAACTAGCCATTTTAACTGGTCCTCAGGTGTTTTACCTAGCGCCAGAATCAAAATGAGAAAATACTATTCATAGTCAATGGTGAACATGCATAAACTACTTTGATTTCAACGAGCACTGAGAGAAGATCTCATCTCATCTGTCTTCTTGCTGTGTTTTTGCTCATTCAATTGATTCTCACAATATTTGCAAAGACTGGCTACCCCCTCAAGGAAGTATCCATTTTAAAATCAACATCAACTCAGAAGTACGAATAGTTCATGTGTTTAAGCGTTTCGCTAAAACTGTGCCCTCCCACAAATTGTTAACTTTTTAAATACTTTGTAATTAATTCTGTTATTATGCCCTTCTTACAATTATTGGCTTCACAGTTGAACTTTTTAAAATGCTCTTGTATATTAATGTTTTATTTTTGTCTTTAATCATCCTTTGGTAGTGTTTAAATTTTGAAGATCTAACTTTCTGTACATATATGTGCAACTCAGTTTTTAACTGACAGACATGTTTTCATAAACCATTGTTGAATTGATTTGAAAAAAAAGAAGTAAACTTCAACACTCAACACAACTGAAAGATACTCATCAGACTCAAAGTCAACATTTGAGCATACTTTTTATATTAAAAATGTGTTAGGGGCCTATTATTATTTTGAAAAACACTAGACCAACTGACTTGTCCAGTCATGAGTTTACTGGCCCGATGCTAAAACCACTGGCCTCGGGCCTGCAGGCTAGTGTAAATTTCAAGCCCTGCTGGTACTACATTTGTCACTTTTGGTAAGCAGCCATAACCTTGCCCTTCAAAGATGAATCCCAGACCTGGTGTTAACTTTGCTTTAACAGTCTGAATACAAACGTTTACTGCCTACACTGTACATGTGGGAATTGAACTATGCCTAGAAACTTGCGGTTTGGTTCAATTTCTGAGCGTTGACACTCACCTTTATTCGAATGACGTTTAGTTCCAGCAGAAGGAACAGAAAATAAAGTCCCATGGCCACCATGTTGAGGTCCACTCTCAAGATAGTATAATCAACCCCTCGAAACTCATGGTAAAAATGAAGAAAGCGAGTAACCTCACTGCCCAGAGCCCCTACCCAGTACATCAACAGCAGCCAAGACATGTGTCTGCAACTCCACACCTCCATCTGGGTATAGTACAGCATGTTTAGAATAGCTGTGACAAAAACCAGCAGAGCTGGAATGTAGAGGTGAGGTCTCGTAGCCTCGTTACGGTAGACGTCAACATCCGTCAAGATGCTCTCGCCGATCTGGCAGAGAAGAAACGAAAAGAAGACAAAGTTGATGATCCATCGGACATTGTGCCCAGGGTACTGGATGAGGTAGCGGTATTTCTCCTTGCGAATTCTTGTGCAGCACCCGAGGATGAACAGCACCAAGATGGAGAGGAGGATGAAGAGAAGATGCGGCACGGTGTAGACGAGATCGGTGAAGCAGGTATTGTAGAGGGTGTGATTCAGATCCCAAGTGAAGTTGTCCAGGGTTACTGTGTTGTTCACCCCGCAGTACCAGTTGAACTTCTGGAGTACCTGTTGTTTCTCCATTGTGCTCTATTGTGCATAGGAGCTAGCTTACATGAAGATCGGAACACTGGTGGAAGAAAAAGAACATGAAGGCACAATTTAAAATATTCATAATTTTATAGTTTTGGGGTTTAGCAAAGAAAAATTGACTAGAGGGGGACTCAATTCTGTGACCTCTGGAATAACACATGTGCCATCGCTCGACCAACTGATGAGCTACATGTATCTAGCCCTAATGTTGGCAGTCTCCCTAGTGCCAGTCAGAAGCCATTCAACCATTAGTGTAGACAGGGATCACACCCAAGTTTACGATCAGGAATGCGGCAGCCAAGGGATCACCTGAAGAGGATGCAACTTTTTATTTCAAATATGAAGTAACAAACCACAAGAGAAACTGAGGGGTAAATTGTAAACAATATTTGGGTTGAACTCAGAAATATTGACTAAGAGCAGGACTTGAACTTGCATTTAATTTTATGTGGAACTATTTGTTTAAATCTTGTACCCTGTCTTAATCCTGTGACATCACTGAAATGATATGAAATGAAAATAAGTCAACAGTTTCCTTATAAGGTAAGACAGACAACATTGCTCATCTATTGCTTTTAAAGCATTATCCAAAGCCCCGATTTCTAATATAAAAAAAAGAAAAGAAATAATTTTCGTTCAGTTTAAAGTGTTTAAAATGCTTAGATGCAACATTAACAGGCCACTGATTTAAAACAGAAGTTCCATTTTACTCTGTGGAAAGAAATTCCATCTTTGATTTCATCCCCTCAACTGGGCAAGCACCAAATATAAACCTGCCCAATTTTTGGCCATAATCTCAGAGTTTCATGTGCTTTAACTCGCAGAAAATCATAGCTTGGAAGAAATGGGTTTGGGTTACCAGTCAAAAATAAATGTACCCTTTAATCTACACTGCTTGTGACCGGTTCCCTGCATTTTTTTTGCTCAGCTAACAATCTCAATTTAGTTAGCAACACTATCTGCTTACCGCTTTGTGAAATTGGGCCTGTGTGCAAGCATGGAGGAAGAAGGCTCCATGGTGCAAGCAGGGATCACAACTGACACTAGCCCTGCATTTGAGTCAAAACTGCAATGGGCTAGTAGACACTACTTCTCAACTTGCCCTGTGGGCTACTAGAAACTGTGCAACCTACTTGTTTAAAATGCTCAATATTTCTTCCTTTTCAGATGTGAATAATAAACTTTACAAATGTGTTAATTTATTTGTGAGTGTGTGAATGTCACTTCATTTGCTCATTAAACTTGTTGTGATCACTACCACACATCAGAAAGATACATTTATGACAATACATGTTTAAAATCTGGGCTATATACAGTGTATGTATTAAAACTTCCAAGGGGCAAGTAAAACTACACAATTTACTAGCCCAGTGCGCTACTTGACAAAAAGCTCAGGCACAAGGCCTGGCAAGCATTCTACAGTATGCATTATTCACATACCACAGGGGCTCTGTACGTTAAGTCAACAAATAATTTACAATGTACGTCTATTATTATTATAATAAGTTGTCCTCAATGACATAATTGTCATAAGAATTTATACACACATGAATTACATAATGGATCAGCTTGGGACAGCAAACCATAGCACATCACAAGTAAAGTACATGTACAATCTTTCCTATATATACTTTCTGCACATCATCCATCCTGGGAGATAGAAGTCAGGTTTTCTACAGAATGAAAAAGGTGGCATTTGTTGTACTTTTGTGGCGTGTTGTGGCCACATGCCTAGTTGATGGAGGCAATTGCCTTGGTGCCTCTCGATGCTTCCATTTCCTCATAACCCTTTACCAAGGAGAAAACTCCTTTAATAGCATTTTGTATTGTCATTGTGTAATTGTCTTGTCCTTGTTTCTTCTTTGATGTTTGTTTGTTTGTTTGTTTGTGTATTTGTTTGTTTGTTTACTTGTCTGTATAAAGGCTGTTGTCTACAAGCCTCGGCTTACTCTAACAGCCTCATGCTCTCGCTCCTGTCTTGTACATAGTTAATTCCTAGTTATTAATTTATTATTTGCTTTTAGATTATATTCTTTTTGTTTAATTTAATGCGCTTTAGATTTGTTAAATTTCTATACTGTTTAATTCTCACAATTGTTTTTTTTTTCAACAAGAGTATGGAATAAACGTATTATTGAATTGAATTGAATTGAATAGTGGCCTTGCCCTTTCAAAAATGAAGCATCAGTCCTGCTGATAACAGTAACATGAACATGGTGTGTAGAACAAGCCTAGTGTAATCTGGTTTTTTTAAATAATAAAAGTTCCGTTTAAAGACGGAAAGATAAATAAACCCACAGAGGAAGGACTCAAGAGTCAAGGATAACCAAAGATAGACAAAATCCACGATCAGGTAGGGACTAAAAAAAACATTTCAAGTAAAGGTTCCACTGAGATGAAGATTAGGACAAACAAACCATTCAACTTCAAAAGCCCTTCGGTCTTAGCGATCTATGGGACTTGCTTAGCAGTGTACATCAAACTATAGAGCAAGGACCTCTGGTCCTTGCTCTATGATCAAACTAGGCCAATTCTAGGCAAATTCCTTTCCAATAAACCTTAAAGAGGGACTCAAAGGTTAAATCAAGTTTTTGTGAATGCACTAATTTTCCAATAAATAGAGTCCTCATGGTCGATTATACCATAGAGCAAGGACAGAAACGATTCTACCAACACTATTAAAACACAGTCAGGAAAAAGCATAAGTAGCCAATTTCATGGCTCTGCTTCCCGCCGAATTCTGCTTGCGATCACCATTCTGCGCATACAGCGCTAGCTGTGTGAGCGAAGAATGCCTATCATGCATGTCATGAAAGTTGGGAAAAAATGCAAGTCTCTTCCCATAGGCCTATGTCCAAGTAGTGTAAAATGTCAGTTTATTTGAGGGGGCACTTATTAATATTATAGTGAATCTGGTGGTTTTTCGGGGGGGGGGGGTATTGGGTGTTATAAAACATAAAAAGACACAAAACACAGACAGCCTGAGACTTAAACAGTTTTTACTAGAGAATGTACACTGGGCTAGCCCTGCAACCAAATCAGCTTTAATTTGCACCCTTTACACAGTATATGGCCCCACAATAAATTTGGTTGGGATCATCTATTTCTGCACAATCATTCATAGCCCCCCTTACCAATATTGGTAACGAGGGGGGAGGGGGGTCTATGAATGGTACATTTCCCCTTTCATTAAATTTTTCTAAAATTAAGCAAATTTTGCTTAGTTTTAGAAAAATTTAATGGAAGGGGGGAAATGTATCGATACACTAATTAATAATAGTTCATTTTATCAACTAAATGATCAAATGCTTTATTATTCAGCATAGTATGTGATTTCGGGTCCACATTTGCATGCACAAATTGTGGGGGGACCGGGGCAAGTCTATTTTAATTCACAGATAACTAATATGCAATGGAAATGGGTGGTAGAGGAGCTGTATTTGGGGATGTGAACGGCCGGCTGTGTTCGCCGTGAAGCTATTTATATGGATCCGGCGGATCCATTGGTGGTGTTGACAACCAATCGACATGAGGCATATGATAGAGTTGGGTTTTGATTGGTTAAATGGATTGACCAATCAGGGTTGGGTGTTAACCATTAACCAATGGGAGTTAGTTTCGTGGGGGGTGTTTTTTGTACAGCTTTTTGTTGGGAAAACATTAATTTTTCGTCAACCACCTCCCTTTCATTCCGCCATCATTTTCTTTACAGAATTTTTGGGACAGAAAAATGACAGGGATTTCGTTGATAGGGGGGTAACAAGGCTGTCAAGGAAATGTACATGTAATTTTTTATCAAAAACCAAAACATTATAACCTTCAGTAATATTAATAGTGCCTTACCATAGTGCCTTAGCAAGGGCTATTTTAACAGGTCCCCTCGTGTGTTCCAACTTGGGGAATTAAACTTATGCCATGGGTAAGATGCAGTATGTAATTTAAGCTAGTTTATCCCCTCGTGCGTTCCAACTTGGGAAAAATTTAATTGTTCATCACTGTTACTAACAGTGTTAGAGATGCAATCGGTACTTTAAACTTAAAACTAGATTTGAAGCGCCCTTCGGTTCCGTTGGGGCTTGTTTATCCCCTCAGGCATTCCACTTTGGAACTTAACGGTTAATTGTTATATGGTTAATTTTTAGTTAGGTTTACTGTGGAGGTTGGGTCAGGTGACTCAGCATGTTGTGTTTTGGTTTGGTCCTTGTGTAGTTGTATATGGACAACAAGTCCAGTGGAAATGGATTCCATATTGGAAGGACAATTGTGTCCTTTGGCCTTTTTGGGTGACCACAATTTTTTGGATGGACGAGAGGTTCCATTTTATTTTACAGTGGGTTAGACTAGATGTTTTTTGTGTGTGCAAGTGTTTGTGTGTCTGTTTAGTCTGTTTGCCCTGTGTCTGGCATCCGGCTCCTTGCCCATTTAAGTGAATTGCAATTTTGTGCATGCTATATAAAATAAACCCAGCTTTAATTTAGCTGTGACCGGAAATCGCATAACTGTTTGTCTGTTGCCAACTTTGTCTGACTCTGTCTGAGTATCTAAAAAGTAGTACATACATGTACTTAAGTCTTAGCCCATATTGATCTAAAGTAAGCAATTTAAATTTTGGAAAATTAGGTTCGTAGCATATCATAAGTAAAAAGTAGTAGAAGTCAAGTAAAACTAATAAAACACCTGATATTTTCAAACAGTAGTTATTACCTGCAAAATCCAGCACACACACCGAGTGTCTCTCCTCCCTCTTGCTGCTTCTGCTGCTTCTGCTGCCGCTGCATGGGCACGCTCTCTCTATAGCATATGCAGACTCCAGGCAGGATAGTGTTTGGAAAGTTAAATCCGGTGACCGTTTGTAGATGGGTGACCATTTTGTGACTGGGCCCTAAGTAGTATTAGAGTGGCACTCTGTGTAATAATAATGAAAAAATAAAATAAAAACAATAACAATGATAATAATAATAATAATAAATTGTTGATCTTTGAAAACATGGTAAGTTTATGATTTAAGATGGGGGCTAGTTAGTGGAACTAATGAGTGGGTGTGTGTGCCGGGGGGGGGGGGGGGGCACCTTGTTCCCAGGGGTGCTCGATCCCACCGCGCCATTTTTTCCCCAGCATACATGATACATTGCTCACTCATAACCCCTGGAATTGGTTCATTAAAATGTGTCACCTTTTAATTAGGCCTGTGGTTGATCCACTTTACATGCCCACTCAAGTACTGGAAGCCCGCAAGAGAGGCATCAAGTCAAAGAGCAACTGGTCCCCCCTCATTCATTTGAAATGGAATCTCGCCAAAATAGTTGTATTTTCTCATTATGTGCGTAGCTCCATACAAGTGCTCGGAAGTTTGCACAAATGGGATCTGTGTGCCTGGCACCTCCATAAGGATTTAGTTTTTGCAAAGTTTCTATTATGTGTTTCTTTTGCCAAGGATCCTTTTTCCATCCACATTTACCACTAGTTTGTCAGGATTCGATTGAGTTAACAACTGGTGTACTGATCAAATTAACATTCCACAAAATTTTGTATATTCTTTTGCACTACATAATACTGTGGAAACGACTTTGATTTTAACAGTTTGGTAAATACCGTCGACCAATTATCACTTTAAGATAAGTATTCCTAGGCCGTCAATAAATCTGAAGTTGGTCACGGAGCTGTCACAGTAGTGTGCACGCGACATTCGTTTTGTTTGCAACAACCGGCCACCGGCGAGAAGGGACAGTGACTCGGCGATTTTCATTGCACTTTCATGACAATCAATGAACAAAGAAGCAATGTTTACTTATGGTAATATGTTGGGTAACTTCTAGTCTTTGAGGAGGTCGTTTGGTATGTATTTCCATCATGCAGAACATTCCAGTCCCTCTTGCTGACACAGTGATTAGAACTCTATGGTCACACTCACACTCACATAAGAGTCACAGTCACAGTGTGACCATAGAGTTCTATGCTGTGACAGACTCGTTCGTGGTCTGAACTGACTACAGTCATTTGACCAGTTCGGGATCACTTTTTGAATTCACATTGTTTTTGGTTGCAATCTCTTTGACATTTTAAACAAAAAAGTTTATCAGTTTAGCTAAACATGTTATAAAACTCACCAAGTATCCACTGACAAAAAAAGATTAGTACTTTTGAAGAGGCTTTGAGAAAAGTATTGTCACCTGTTTGACCAGTTCAGGATCAGTTGATTCTATTCTGAATCAGTAGCTTGCCCTCTATTGCAAACCAATACTCCCATTCATAAAACTGTCTCTCAAGGACACAAACGTGTGTTGGCATGGACATGGACTTCCTTTCTCCAGAGAATTTCATGCAAGTGTATTCAACAGCAGCGCAAAAATCCAGCAACAAAAACACAAAACAACAGCAAAGGCAAATGAAAAGGTGAAGCACGCCTAAAAGCAACATTGACCCAAATATCTATTCTTACAGTCGCAATTTCCTCCTCTAAGTTTCATTTTCTCACAAAAAAAAATATATTCCTACAAGAATTTGTTGAAGAAATGTATCGTAAAAGCAACAAATAAACTTTCGACTGCAGCAGTAAGATTTTACCTCACTGAGTGCGGCACCATTTGACGCAATGAGAGATGCTGAGTAGTGAGTGATCCCGAACTGGTCAAGGGTACGATGCCCCCCAAAAGACGATTTCGGTAATTTCGTCTCCTCAAAAAATCAAGACGACTGCTCAGTATTTACCTGAAATATTTTTAACACATTCTAAGCATTTAACATAAATGTTATTCGCCCTGGCGTTCACATTTTAAAGGTGAGAAGTTTTAACAGCGTTTTTCAACCAACATTTTTTTTAAAAATAATGATCAAAATCGCAGACAAACTTCAAGAAAATGGCCATAATTTATTTGTTGATAAAGTTTGGAACCTTATTATGGGTTTGTTGGTTTATTGCATGTTATTCTTCACATGTATCAACAGAAATTGGTAATGTGAGAAGTAACTTAATTATGGGGTTGTTGCAAAGTTGAAGTGATCCCGAACTGGTCAATGATCCCGAACTGGTCAAATGACTGTACCTGAGTGACGAGTCATCATTCATAAATCATAGTTGCGATAATCGTAAAACTAAAAGATAGATCGCAAGTACAACTAAAGTCATCAGTGGTTTTTATTGTTTATCTTCTGACGTTATTTCAATAGTTTTTAGGCTTTTAAAAGTTATTATAATTTTGAATACTTTTTCTTCAGCATGTCACTGTGTTATGTGTCCACTGGATGGCATGGTGACGGTCCAGTGTATATATTAACTTGTTTTTTCTGTTTTGTTCTTTTTTAAAATCTTTTTTTTGACTCAGTGTTCAAAATGTCCGCAGTTCAGTTCAGTTCAGTTTGGCCATGTTGGCTGCCAAATGAGCAACATTTTTCCTAAATAATGTTATTTAGCCAGCAAATACTTTTGTAGCGCCCACTTTTACTTAGTTCTTTAAGTAGCCAACAGTACTAAATTGCCGAGATATTTGAGTTGACCATTGTTGCGTAGCTCAGCAGAATGCATCCCAATCAGCTATTGACACATGCCACGTTCGAATCCCTGTTGGTGCTGGGTTTTTTTTCTTCCCCCCAAAACAAATGTGTTTTTTTGTAACTATAAAAAGTTCACTCAAACATTTAAATGAATAATACATTTTTTTTTAACTTAAAAGGGAAAATAAAGTCCGAAATTCAGAAATGGTCCGAATCCCCCAAACAGTCACTGAGCATGTTCAGTACCGGCACAGTATACACTGCCATGAATAAAACGACAATGATGATGATGATGGTTTGATGATGGTTTGATGATGGTTTGATGACTGAATGCCACCACCTCGTGAGTGATGGAGGTCTGTCCATGACTTGTTTTTGAATAATAATGTTTATTGGACACTTTTACTTTGAGTTTTAGTCGTATGTCATATCCAGACATCATCATTAACCTACTTCTACCTCTACTACATCTATTCCAAAATTAATGATGATATTTGTCGTCATCATTAGTTGTCATGGAAAGGACTACCTGACCCGAGGATGATGTCTATTCAATTTAATTTGCCTCACTTAACTCCCGTCCTAAAAGATGATAATTTGTGTCAGTAGTTGCCATGGAAACTAAGTGTAAATCAAATTTTTGTAAGCCAAAAGATTTATAAATGTTGAGGTAACTTCTAAATGTAAAGTTAGTTTGCTATTAAAGGTGCTGTGTCATCATGATCAAAGCAGACCCACGGCTGTACATAGAATTATGAGCTCGTACAGTATAACTGGATTAGACTTAGAGATCGTAACTCCATTTACAGCCACATGCCTGCTTTGATCATATATTGTGTCAATTAAATTATTGTGACATTTTCACATTTGTTTGCAGAATTAACACAAGATGGCGGATGTTGAGATGGAATCGCAGTGCAGCAACATTAACCAGATGATCTTGTGCCGCCAGAAGCAAGTCGGGCTGTTGCAGACTCTGATGGGAGAGGTGAGAGAAACCGTCCAACGTTGTTAACATTTTGATTTACTCCTTGCAGACATATCGCGCAGCTACCTAGCTGCGATAATCTTTATACTCACAGCTCTTGGCAGAACTGGCTCTTTGGCCACGTGCCTTAGACCTAAGAACTTTACTACAAGGTTAATCACAACCCTCCAGCAGGAGGATCAAGGTTGACGATAATCGCAACCAACAGATACCCTTTCTAACATTTTGGGTCAATGGAATTACTGGTTACGGCTTTATGGCATTTGCGAGGGGTTTGTCATATGTCAAATTGGTGTTATTCTTTAGCATTTTATTTGCTCTTTATTTGGTTGTTGTTATCAGTTGTAATTTTTTTGATACTTTGGTGTTTGGAATTATAAGGTTTTCTTGAGTTGGAAATTTCTGTTGAAGTTATAAATGCCTGATCACAGCTGTGCTGACAAACTTATAAACTATCCGGGAAAACTTACATGTAAGTTATTATTAGGCTGTTTTCACAAAAATGTGTTTTTTCTTTAGCCTAGTTCAGTCAAGGTATCATAATCGCAAGTTATGCCAACTTTACTAGTGCCTAAACTTTTTGCTGAGGATTTTGAAGGTATGTCACAGTGTTGTTCCCAATTCAAGAATTGGCCCAACTGTAGATGAGATTTGCTCAACTATAGGATCAGCCCAACAACACTTAAAATCAGCCCAGCTTTTGACCCCTTGCACGACGCAGAATGCACCTCTGCACAAAGCGCGCCTACCAGTTGGCCACCGGGGGAGTCAGTCCTGTTGGTACATTTTGACTCCTCAAATGGTGGACAGGATGGGTACGTGTAAGTGCGCTGCACTTTCTGAAATGGGTCAATAGTTGGGATCGGCCCAACTATAGTTGGGAGGATTCGATAGTTGGGTGCAGCAACATTAAAGTGTCGCACTCAATATTTTCTTTTATTTCACAGCCATCGCAGCCAACATGTCCCTCGGTGTTCATTTACGGCCACGGTGCAACTGGAAAGACTCTCGTAGTTTCAACACTCCTGAAGACGATGTCACTGCCCCATGCTATAGTCAACTGTATAGAGTGTCAAACATCTCGCCAGCTACTGGTCAGAATTCTGGACCAGGTGGCCAATCATGAGCCTCGTCCGGAGAACAACTATTGCAGCTTGAATCGCTGTGAGAACATGAGCGTGTTTGTTCGACTCCTAAAAAAAACGATCGAGGAGAGGGGAGTTCAGCACCAAACTGTTTATATTGTGAGTCTAATTTCAAAACAAAAGACCTCTAAAACTACTGCATATGCTAAAATAGCAGCCTTGTTAAAGGTAGGGTCATAGATTGGTAAATACTCCAAAAATTAATAACCATAAACAACTCTCTTGTTGAGAAGCACTGCAGCTGTTGATAGTATTAACTATTTTGAGAGAGGATTCTCTTGGAAGTTATAAGGTTTGGAACATTTGAATCTGATAAACGGTTCTGGCATGAATCGTTTCTTAGATTCAAGAGGGTTGGTGTCCGTTCGCTGATGCTGCGGCCAGAGATGTTGTTGGTACCCTCTAAACGTGGTGGATGGATTTGACGTTCTCGTGAAAATACAGTGGAAGTGTTTTGCTGGTTTCTCAGCAAGTACATGTAGACACTGCAATTAGCTGAAACTTTCACATGTGACTTTTATTGTATCTTTCCTTTTTTTGCCCTTAAATCAGCATTACGTTGACAAAACCAATCTATGACTCAACCTTTAAAGTAAAAGACCCCTTGCATCAGCGAACATTGGTGAAGTCAAACAATAGAAGCAAGCACTTGTGTCTGCCCCATGCCCAACCTTCAGACAATGATACATAGGCTGGTCTTCCTTTGACCTCAGTGAAGGTGCTGTTTCAGCTTGGTCTACTTGCAATGGGAAAATCTCCGAACATCAGCCAGCAATTTTTGGTCTGGCTTTTTCCTCCTTAAAATTTTTTTTATAAAACAAAATATAAAAAGGCTGCCATCCTCCTCATTCTGAAAAAAAGGAGATAGTTTTTTTTATTTGGCTTATCACACAACAGACACACACATTCTCACCAAAGGACACAGACTTTTGCAGTGAATACCACCTATGGTCTCTGTACTTTTATAGGGTAAAAGGATTTTTTTTTTGCAGCAGGCAGAAACCATGTTTATTGACAGAATCATGTCCCACACTGTACACATGTAGGTACTAGACAAAGCTGAGCGTCTGCGCAACATGGACGCCAACATCCTCCCAGCATTCCTCAACCTCTCTCAGCTCTCCGGATGCAACGTATGCGTCTTGCTCCTCAGCCAAATCGTCTGGGAGAAATTCCTCTTCGGGTTTGGCTCCAACTTCTTTGAGCCTTTCGTGATCCACTTCCCAGACTACACAAAGAGTGAGTAGAGATCGACTTATCTCTAACCCCAGGCATACTTTTCTTAAATGGTTCCATTATCAAAGCAAAGTCCTCCAGTCAGTGATGACTTAACACCCATATATCGTCGCGGCAGTGCAAAAACGTATCTCAATTTTGCAAAAACGAAAATGCCCCGTGCAAAAACATATCCAGGCTGTTTAAAGCTGGATAAAACATTTTAACTATTTCAAATTTGCGCGTAACGTAAGTGCTATTTTAGGCGATCCATGTACAGCGATTGCTTAGCTGTTTTTTGATACTACTTCTTGCGCTTTAAACAGCTTTATAAATTTGGGCCCAGATGTCATGCATGAGTAGTTTGACGGTGCAGTACTAAACCAGGGTGTAGAAATAGGCGGTTGATCAACTGCTGGAAGATGACCCAGGCTGGGGAAAGGGGTAGGGTCCTGAAGCAGAAGAGCTCGGCAGGAGTACTGTTTCCCCTTTGCACTCGCTGATCAGCTTTGGTTCTCATTTTGTATTTTGTAGGTGAGTTATTGCAGATTATCTCTAAGGATACTCCAGAGGGTTACTCATCAGACTTCTACTCATCCTACGTCAACTTACTCATGAGTATATTCTACATGGTGTGCAGAGATCTCAATGAAATCAGACATCTCGTGAGTATTGTTGGCTCTCTCCCAGTTTTGTAAATCTCTGTACTCCACGGAGGCAATGGAGACAAACAATGGAGGAAAATAGCATTTGTTGTTCAATTTTCCAACAGGCACAGCTGAATTTTCCTAAGTACGTTGAACCGATCACAAAAGGGGAAGCAACTGAGAGGGACTCGCACAAGTTGTGGAGACATATCGAACCCCACTTGAAGAAGGCTCTGCAGACTGTGTACCTCAGAGAAGTAACAAGGTATGGTGGGAAACTTCCTGGACACTAGGTGGCAGCAGACTTATCGGTTCGAATTCATTCTAAGGATTAGTGGCTGCGACTGGATCACAAGGGGCACCAAGGCCAAGACCAGGGCAACAGAGGCCGTGGTCTCCATGGGGTGGGGGGGGGTCTGTGTAATTTAAGGCCTGGAGTTGAAGATCTCGTCCAGTTAACATGGATTGTAAGTATCTCCTGTTCGTCGTTCGTCATTTACTTGCGTCCAGGGTCCAATTTCATAGTTTTGCCTAAGCAAAAAAATATCCCTTAAGCATTTTCGGGCTAAGCAAAAAGAAAGAACGATACAAGTCACAGATGGTACATGTGACATGGTCTTTTGGCTGTTAACCTTAATATTCTGGTAAGTATAATTTGGTTGTGTCCAGCTACTTTTTGTGCTTAAATCCTATCATCAGCTCTATGATATCGGGCTTTGGTGTTAAGCATTCTTGTTGCCCTTATTATCTGACAGTGAACAGTGGGAGAAGTACCAACTTGGTGAGTCCAGCCAGCAGGGCCTACCTTCGCAGCCAAGTATTCTATCGTCTAGAGCCCAGATAGAGCTGCCATTCTACTCCAAGTATCTCCTCATCGCCGCGTATCTGGCCTCCTACAATCCGGCGCGCTACGACCGCAGGTTCTTCTCCAAACACCATGGGAAGATTAAGAAGAGCGCTGTGAACCGGAAGAAAGAAGTGGGTACATTATTTTTAAGATCCCTCTGCACTTGTGCCAGTCAGAAGCCAAACACCTTAACATAGATATTGATCAAATAGGGAGACCGTGAACATTAGAGCTAGATAGATAGCTCAGTTGGTAGAGCACCGGCATGTTAATCCCGAGGTCCCAGGTTCAAGTCAACTTGTCTTTATTTAGCCCAAATCTTAAAAAAATTTACTCAGATAGTTGTCTACCATTCAAACCAACGTAACCAAACTGAGGCTGGGAGGGAAAATAGTCTGAGCCCTTTTTACAAATTGAGAAATTACACTATCATTGTCACTGTGTGGACAGGAAATCAGACAAAGGTAGCTGCATTGTGATCAAGGTCTATTGAGACCTGTCACTGATCGGGGATGAGAAGTTTAAGACTTTTAACTGAATTCAGACAATTTTTTTCTCCGCTTGGCACTGTGCTTGGTGAAAGAAAATAGCTGTTATTTTCTTCATATATAACAAAATCTTGCTGTCTGATCTACTTCTCTAGTGATAATAGTTGGTTCTTATATAGCGCACATATCCTAGTAGCTAGATCAAGCCACTTTACAACATTATTATCCCTGTTCATTGGCATATTTACTTTTAGAGAAGTCTTCTGACTTTCTCAACTCCCTGGGGGAGCATACAAGACTCTGCCTTTTACTGAGTTGATCAATCACAACTGTGACCAATCACAACTGTGACTATGTGCCCAAAAGTATAACAAAAGTCCAAGCACAAAATACAAATAATTCTGTATGAATCAGAGTATTGTAGTTGAAGTGCTGAAGATATCTTTTTTCCAGAAGCTTCTTGAAATCTATAACTCCATGGGTTACCAGGTGGAAATGCCATCATTTCAACACACCTCCTTAAAATGTGGATACCAGTTTCAGACCTTTCTGTCAGCAATGACTCTCACCCCTGACTGATGCTCTTTTGATCTCATTACAGACCAGCCATCAACTCCTTGGACCCAAGGCATTCCCATTGGATAGACTGATGGCCATATTCTACAGCATTGTCGACTCTAGAGTTGCTCCCACGGCTAATATCTTCTCACAGGTAGCGTCAAATAAATGTAGACTAGAGTAGGTTGATCCACTAAGCCCCGCCCACCATTATTATTAATATTATATATTTTTGGTAATGAAACCAAGGATGACTCATAAGTGAACTTGATCAATGTAGCTCACAAGCCTGAGGAAACCTGTGAACAAGGGTGCTTGCTATGTGAACCAGAAACACCGGGGTTAACCCCTACTCTTCCACGATTAGTGTTCTGGGTTCTTTTACGTACACTACCAGTCGTATTACATGGGACCTACAGCTTAATGTCCCATCCAATAGACAAATCAATTATGGTAAAGTTTCTTGTTCAAGGACACCAAGTGCCACAACCAGGACTCGAACCCACACTATGCTGATCAGAAACACCAGAGCTTGAGTCCGGTGCCCTTAACAATTCGGCCACAACACGCCACAATTAACCGGCCCCTCTCTGTCTGTGTGCAACACCACACCCAACACGCGGTGCAGCTATCCTAATGGTGGCTGTTACTTACATTTTGTGATGGGGCTTTAAGAGTTGTACTTTTTTGTGCGCAGTCACAGTTGTCAGGACTTGAATTTTACACTGGACCGCTGGTCCGAGGCCATTCGTGTCGGGCCAGTAAACTCATGATCGGACAAGTCCAACAGTCTTGTGTTTTTCAATGTAATAGTAATACCTCACTCTGTGTAATACATATCACATTCAAATATTGACTTTGAGTCTGATAAAATCCCTTTCAGTTTCATTCGAAGTATACTTCAGCCATGTATGAGATACAAATGTACTAATTTTCTCTCGCATGCCTTAGTGCTTGTTTGAATTTAAACAGTTATACTCATGTGTGAGAGGAATTTTTGTTTAGTCTAGTAAAAATGTTGGGCAACAAGTGCTGTAGTCTTGTGGATTCCCCCCCCCCACATTTGAGCCCTGGTTGTGATCAGTCAATGCTTTAAGAGGTGGAGGTTCTTGTCTCTTCAAACCCTAACTACTATACTTTGAATCATCCAGAATTGTTTACATTTTAGGATGGGACTTTAAAAAAATTTTTTTTATACTGTTGGGCACATGGTTCTGATTGTGATTAGTCATTTGAAGAGGTGGATTTTTTTTTCATATTCAGAACTCTAACTGCAGTATTCTGAATCATTCAGAACCTGAGTTTGATGGATTCAGTGAGAGCAAGATTAACTCGTTCTGTGCCACTGAAAAAGACTAAGAACAGTAAAAAATACTGAAGTGTGTAAAAGCAGTTAATGTTAAAGATTGTGCTTTGAGAAAACTGAGCGTAAAAGTTTGATAGTTTTTTTCTGCCATTTGTAACATAAGATAGCATAACACTTTGTGTTTAGGCCTATAAGGCACTTTTCCCATTAAGATCATAGCATACATGGCAGAAATAAATGTGGATAGAGGCGAGTCTCAAGAGCTTTACTAAGTACTAATGAAAGGAGGAAGATTGCTCCCAATCATTTGTCCAGCTACACTGAAAAAGCTCTTTGACCCAGAACTTTATTCTCAAGGGTGTGGAACATACCGAACGAGCTGCACTATTTTGTAGTCTTTGAACTCTGTCCAATTCATCTGACGTAGCGCCAAATGAAAGAAGATTGCCATAGTCATACCTTTATTCACCCCAGGGCTCGAATTTGGGGTAAAAAGCATTCTGCAAAGTTAAACATGTAAACTAATTTTATTTGAACAAGCACTAAGCGAAGACTTATCTCATTTGTCTTATGGGCAAGTATATATTCAGCAAACTTGTATTTATCAGACTCAAAGTCACATTTGAACTGAATTTGTTCTTGTTCAAGATATTACACAGTAAGGTATAAGTATACAATTGAAAAACACAAGACCACCAGATTTGCCTGGTCATGCCTTTACTGGCCCAGGGGTCGATTTCACAAAACCCTTCCTAACTTAGGACTAGTCCTAGGCAATGCTAGGAGATAGGACTAGTCCTAAGTTAAGACCAGTTACTGGTCCTAACTTAAGATAAGACTAGTCTTATCGCTTTGTGAAATCGACCCCAGGGCTATAATCACTGGCCTCGGTGCCTGAGGTCCAGTGTAAAATTCGAGCCCTGACTCAGATTTTTTGTTTTTTTTATACTACAATCTGATGGATTGTGGGAGCTTCCTTTGTTTGAGTTCAAGGGTCAGGACCAACTCAATGCATGGACTTAATGGTTGTGTCAATGCATAAAATATATCTAAATAATAGAGTTTACACAACGTGCGTGTTTCAGACGAAACATACGTTGTGTACTATGCTGAAACTATCCCGGATGTAATGTACCCACATGCACCAAATGGTGGTAAGATACGATGGTTTTTCACAGAGCCTAGATATTGTGTAAAGTACGAAAGTGTTAAAAAATTGAGGTACAACTGACAGGAGGATTTGTAGCAAAAAGTAGTCATTAGAATAACGTCAAACCATAGAAACAATATTACAGACCAAACCAAAGAGGGCAACGGCAAACCGTAGAAACAATATTACCGACCAAACCAAAGAGGCGACGGCAAACAGTAGAAACAATATTACCGACCAAACCAAAGAGGGCAACGGCAAACAGTAGAAACAATATTACCGACCAAACCAAAGAGGGCAACGGCAAACAGTAGAAACAATATTACCGACCAAACCAAAGAGGGCACTATTTCCTCACTTCCATAAAGATTACTACCAGTCAAGTGGTGATCAGCTTTTTGTTTTGAGGCATTCGCACATATCTCTTACTTGTAAATTTTCTTCACGTTCGCGTGAAGTACGTACGGCTCCCAGGGATCACTAATACTGGTACGTAAGTGAGCTCAAAGAGGTCTAGTGGCAGGTGACAGTCATTCTCACCTTTTCCCCTCGACTTGTCAGCTTCTAAAGATGCTCCTTAAATGTCATCTGTGAATCACATGAACCGTGTCCGAGCATAGAGAGCTTGTCTTTTTTTCCTCCCCGATAGTGTTTCCATGGATGACACTGAAGTACCCCCATCATTCCCCAGGGGGAAGGTCCAAGGCTGTAAGCAGCTGTCGCTTGAGTGTTGTTCTCATTCCAAGTATCCTGCTTACATGCTGGCCTCCTGAAAATATAATTCCGTTTGTTGGTCTCCACATGAATATTTTGTGAACACCTGTGTTTGTCAATTATTTACCCTTTGAGTACAAAACACAAGTTAACGTTTGCCCAATTAAAGAGGGGAAAAAAGTATTTACTTAAAAAGTACAAAAAACCCTGACTGTACAACCTGTTTTTATTTTAAAAAACATTTTGTATTCAAGTAATAAAGCACAAGGGAAACTGAGTGGGTAAGTTTTAAATAATTTGGGTATAAACAAAGAAAAATTGACAGGAGCAGGAATTGAACCTGGACCTCTGCAGGTTCAAGTACCGCTCCAGTAAATTTTTCTTTTTTTAAACCCAAATTATTTAAAATTTAAACCCCCTCCCTCTAAAAAAAAGCAATTTTTTCACTAAAATGTCGACCTAATTGGATGGAATGTTCTCAGTTCTGTGTTATGGTTATTGACCTTTATCAAGGGGCGTGTATCTTGTATTTCTCCCATTTAAACCAGTGTAACCAAAGTGAGGCTGGGAGTACAAACAGTCTGGTACATTTTTTGGTACAGATTTGAATCAGTATACTTGATTAATGTTGCACGCAGGGGACTTGACAAATAACCTAGAGGATAGGAAGGAATGTCCTCATCCTGAAATTGATTCCCTTCTGTGAAAACCCAAAACTGCTTACTATTTGTGTTTTACCCATACACTGAAGTGTGTATAGCACTTTTTACTTTCCTGAGTCCTGTGAAAATAATCCAAAGGCAAACTACTTGGATTGGATTTGAACTCACTACCTCTGCCATTCTAGAGCAAATGTGTTACCACTAGACCACTGAGCTTGCCCAGTCGCTAGTCTACATTTTGTTCCTTGCTTTCTGGTGCAACTCAACAAATTGACAAAACTTTTTCATACACTTCTCGTTCTGATGAGAGTTGTATCATGAAGCATGATGGTTGGATCATGGATGGATCATAGAGCAAGGACTGTCCTTGGGGGATCAATATGAAAGTGATTAGAAGGCCTGGTTAGTAATTAGTAAAGAGTTTTGAGTGTTTGTTTAAATCATTCAATTAATTGTCACGATCGTTAGTTGGATAAACTTGGTTGCAAGTTAGACCCAGTAACTGAGGCAAAAAAAAAGGTTTGTATCACAATGATTTAAATAGATTTATAATTTATGTGCTACCCGTACACTGATGTGTGTTAAATAGTGTATAATCTGTAATTTCCTGAGTTTTTAATTCCATAGGCATCTGCTCTAGAATGGCAAAGGTGGGTTCGAATCCCACCCGAGTAATGTGCCTGTGGATTTTTCTCTAGCCTCTCGAAAGTACCGAGTATACAGTGCTTAACACACATTGGTGTATGGGTAAAATCTAATGATATTTGTTATCCCCCGCTGCAAATTCAACATCTATCAAAGCTGCTTGTTTTATCATCTGGGTTCTGGGGAGCCATTTCCTGGAAGAAACAAAACATCGTTTTGCCCTGGCCCTGCTGGGCAGTTTTTCGGGGGACAGTAGTAACGTGCCACTCTGTATTTGTTTGTATGCTACACAGATCTCATCCCTGGTCACCCTGCAGCTCTTGGCACAAGTGGGACACGAGGATCAGCTGGATACGCCAAAGTACAAGTGCACAGTGTCCCTGGAGTTTATTCGCTCTATAGCCAGGTTGGTCAAGAGATATGTATCGGCAAACATGGAAGGGGGGTGAGGGTGGGATTTCATGAGTTTTCTGACAGACTCATATTGTCATAGCCTACTTTTCTGACGGCTCAATGATCAGTGTGAAAAAAAAATGAACAGTTGATGTTTCTTTTTTCTTTTTTTTTCAATTTCATTTCGTAAATTTTTATTTTCAGGTCTATTATTGGATTGGTATTCACAGAGCTGCCATTTTCCCCTGATTCTGCAGAAAGTTCAATCTTTCTATGTTCTGAAGAACAAATTTGAAAATATCCCTGATAATATGGAAACTTGTTCCCTGTTCTGTTGAAAGTAATTATAAATACCACCCCGATTGCAAGATGCAAATGCTTGCAACTCTAAAACCATCATGATATAAAAACAAAATTAGTACTGAGTTCTGAAAGTTCCCTGATTATAAAAACATTGACAAAATAGGGAGACCATCATCATAGGGCTAGATAGCTCAGTTGGTAGAGCGCCGGCACGTTACTCCAGAGGTTGCAGATTCAAATCCTGCTCTTGGCAATTTTTCTTTGTTCACTCAAAATTGAATTAAATTTCCCGGTCAGTTTCCCCTGTGGTTAATTACTTGATTATAAAGTTCATACAAGAACCAACCGTCCAGAGAAAAAAACTAAAAATACACAATGTACAATCAAAATCAAGAAAAAGTAAACAAACACCTACAATCCCTATTGATTATTTCGATTGCTCAAATTGAAATAAGCATAATTATAACAGAATGTGCACAAAATCCCTGACAAAATGTTCACCATTTCTTCTTGTCCCCAATAAAAAAAATAAAAAAACCATCTTATTTGATGAATGTGTTGCATATTGGAGACCTGGAATAATTCCAGGCTCAGGTAATTCCGAATTTCACGGATGCCAAGGAGACCATGGCCTCCGTTGCCCCTGGTCATGGCCTTGGTGCCCCTTTCAAAAGTTTCCCATAGACTTCCATTTGCCAGTGGAAGTGCCCTTTGCAAAATGGAAATGGCCTTGCCCTCTCATAGATGAAATTCCAAACCTGAGATTGTATGGTGTGTTTATTGAAAAGCACGATATTGGGAATATTTTACTCTTCCAAAAACAAGTGATGTAATTTGTCGTTTAAGGAAACCAATTTTTGCTGAAATGGATTCACTTGAAATTTTTCTTTTGAAACTACATTTTGTTCACCAAGATTGTGCCATTTGTCATTTTCTGAATTTAGGACTGTGAGCTTCGACGTCATACGCTACCTCTACGACTTTGTGAAGTGAAAGTTACGCAATCAGTAATGACTTTGGGATCAAAGGTCAAAGATCAAAGGGCAGCGCTTTGATTAAAGCGAAGTGCAACAACAAGACAAGAACAACCTTCAAGTGGAGACTGTGTGCTCCTTGAGTAAATATTGGCAAGTGAGCCCTGTACTGTCCAGTACTTGACCACACTTTATGCGGATTTACAGTTTTGGATTTGCCACACATTTGTTAGTTAAGGAGGGTCCAAAGATAGAGGGAAGAGATCTTCTAGGTTTTTTTTTCTTCATAGTGAGTTTTGAATCTCTGTCTGTGTTTCTTTTAGGAAACCTGTTGATGTTTATTCATTACTAATAATGTGCATTTTCAGAATGTTGGGGGGGGGCAGGAAAGAAGACTTGGTTGTACAATTGTTATAGCTGAAATCTTGAAAATACACGAAAAACATTTGTCATTGTGATGCAATTGCATTGCTGAAAGTTGAAGGTCTTTTGCTCACATTCGGTTGGATGTCAACTTCATCTAAATGTAAACAAATTCTCCCCACCCTCTCTGATTCAACTTTTGGCCTGGCCCTCACCCCATGCCATCCTGATACAGCATTGCACTTTCGCATACAATATTTAATAATGAAATATAAATTTGATTTTGACCTCATTGTTAATCAGTGTCTTAACTTACTTAACAAAGACAATATTTGTACTGTATCAACAACGTTGGAATTCACTATGCAAAGAAAATAAATTTTGTATTTTCATATTGAAAGTATGGAGGACCAATTTTGTGTTTCTGTTTTGTTTAGCCTGTTAAAGTTTTTCATTGTTAAGGCTATCACAATTTCTGAATTAAAACAGACTATGTAAATAAAATTATTCACAGAAACAGTTCCTGCGATTTCAGAAATTCGACAGCTCTTGTTTTTAGGCTTATAAAGCACGCCGATATTGGTGATTATCAAAGTACCAGTATTGGCACTTTTTGTGACCCAACATATACATGAAATGACAAACTTGTGAAAGTTTAAGCTCAATCGGTCATCTACGGATGAGTTAATTGGACTTTGAGAGAGAAAAAAGAAAGTCATAATTATGACCTATATAGTCATGAAGATGACCTGTATACTTATGAGTATGAAATATATCTCATAAATATGACTTGTATGTGTCTAAAGTGTGGCTTAATTTGCACAAGTCATATGACTTTTGCTAGTTCATCATATAATTATAATTCTTTCTGTTCTCAATGTCCCTGTAATGCTTCCGTAGTCGTCGGAGTCAGGAGAAATGAGTTAAACATCCCCATTGTCACTGTTTACAGAAATCGAGATTTGGACTCGCGAGATCAAAACTAACTGTCTATTACTAATTTCTCAAAAGCTACAGCATTTAGGGCCAAAATATTTCGAGGGAAGTTTTCCACCATGACCCTATTTATACTATGTAAGTTGTGTGCAAATCTGTGTAAATGTTATAATTATATTTTCAATCTTACCAACGCTATCTATGCACACCCTTTATAGATGAGGGGTAAACATTTTTGTTTTGTTTCGAAAGGACGACGTCGAGAAATGTCATGTTACAGTAAAAAAAAACACTTCAAAATAAAAGGTGCTTCAAGACTTTCACAGTCAGGGATGAGAAACTTCAGACTCATCTCAATTCAGACGTTGTTGTGACTTCCTGGTGAAAGTAGATGCTGTTTTCTTTCGGTATGAATAAATACTGCTCTTTGGTCTACTTCTCTAGTGCTGAGAATACCGTTCCCAGAAACTCCTTGAAATATTTAATTCCAGGGGTTACCAAAGGTGGAAATGCCACTGATTCATTGTAACTCCTAATATCTGGATCCTAGTTTCAGACCTTTTTGTTAGCAGTAACTCTCGCCCCCGTGCAGCGCAATTTATGTTTTACTAAGGCTTAACAAAATTAAAGTACACAACTGTTGTTTATAAGACAGGGTAGCTCCTTACAATGACGTCAGAGCTTTCACATGTGCACGTTTGTCTGACGTATCTCATAGCTTGTGTCTATATATATAATTAACATTTGGGCTGGTCATAGCTAGGAACCATTGACTCGCGCCATCAACGTCTGGTTGGTATCAACTTTTCGGGTTATTAATCTTCAGGTTTGGGTCTCATTCTTTGACAAAAGTTAGCTGAAGAGTTAACACAACTATCCAAACTTGTTTGTTGTCTGAAATATTAAAATAGTTCATTTAAGGGCGCCTGAGATCAAAAGAACCGTCAATCGCTTAACAAAAATTAAAAAGAAGCGAAAATAGAAAAAGGAAGAGAGAAAAGAAAAAAGAAGAAGAAGAAAACGACCAACAAAGTACATTATCATGCTGCATTAAAAAGCACAGACTGAAATCAAATTAGATTCTACATGGCCAGATTTATATTTAGAACATTAATAAAACATTATAAATTGAATTTAGAATGTGAATCGGTTATATGAGCCGGTTTACTACTAAGAAGCACCGAGGCAGAGGGCCGACGAGTGATTCCAGCCGAAATCGATTTGTAAACCTAATAAACAACTTGTCCTGGTTTTTTAATTTCCCTTTTGGTTTAATTTCCATGCTTTAATCAATTCAGTTCACCAGATTGATATTCATTGAAACATTGCATTGTGGCTCATCGAGTTTTGATGAAACACCAGAAGTATTGGATGCCTGTATTTTCATGTATAATTCGACGGGAATTAAAATATGTGTATGGCAACTTTTATGGCAATTTCATTTGATTTCTGTCAAAAAGGAACGCGAAGGAATGCCAATTGGAACGCACGCCGAAGTTCACCTTCTCAAAAAAGGAGATTATAAAATCTAGGCCTACCCAATTTTACTAAAAGCAAATAACGATTTCAGAAGTGTGATTTCAAATAGTGATAGTTGCCCAATATTACAAAGTTCATTTGGGGAAAATAAAAATGGTGTTTTTACGTGAAGTTTTCAGAGTGCTGCACAAAACACCTTCATAACAGTAGGCCATATCGATTCTTTTACTATTTTGTGCTACATAAAAATATTAATAAAATATAGACTAACGAAAAAAGGTTCGAAAACTATAGCTACATGTATTTATTTCACAAAAAGGGTCTGTGTCCATGTAGAGAAAAAAAAAACCCAAAACCAAACTATTTTATAGAATTTGGAGGGTTTTATTTCTTCAAATGATGCGTATAGGTAACGTATCATTTCTATACCAAGTGCGTCATTTTACCGTGACCACTTGACGACGGCCAAATATCTGAAATGTCAGTGACCGCAAACGTATTATTGTGACGCCCCGTGACGATTTTTCAAGCCAATTTCCCGTCACTTGGGATTTTATTGTTCACCCCGGTGATGACGTTCAAATCGTTATCGTCCTCCAGAGCGTAGGACGGGAAATATTACTTCCACTTTATTCATCTTTTATCTATAACAAAAAAATGAGAAGAAGAAGAAGAAAGAACGACAGAGAAAAGCTGTCAGTTTATTGTAAAGCTTTGCTACTGCTACGTATGTTGTCAACATCAGAGTGGTATGGAGTGTGACCATCGGCCGTACAGGCAACGATCAGTACTCCCCATCGTGACGTACATAACAGCAAAACAATTTTTTTTATGTTGCCAAGTATTGACAAGCTTTGGAGGGTCTGATGGTAAACTGATCGTTGCTGACATTTGGACGTCCGCAAATAGAAAGCAATATTTGAGTGTTAAAAAAAAAAAAAAAGTCTTTGGAGAGAAATGCATTTTCCCCGACCATTGAGATTGCCACTGTCAGATTGTCACTTGACGGAAATTTGTTTTTGTATCGGTATTTGGATGTAGGGAAATATTAACCAAACTTTACAAGTACCATAACATTGCCGCTGTTTTCCTCCCTTAAAACAACGGTGCCATCCCTAAGAGTACCCTCTTAGTTGGCTATCTTTAAAGACAGAAATGGTAATTAGCGAAACAAGTTGAGCTCTTCAATCTAAACAAAGAAAACTCGACCAGAACGGGATTTGAACCTGCGATCTCCGGATTAACGTGCTGGCGCTCTAGGTTGGGCTATATCTATCGCCCTACTTGTTATGTCAGTCTCACAAATTTGTCTATTATCTTTGCCGGGGATGCAAGTCAGAAGCCAATCTGCGAACTCGTGCTTTTTCAAGTTCATGCCAGTACCACTCCTCAAGATAAATAGTTTAAATATATACTGTCAATAACTTTGTTTCTATCGCAGCAATCGAAATAAAGACCGATATGAACGCGGCCACCACACGTTAAAACTTCTTTTTGTTTGTTTGGTTGGATGGTGTGTTTTGCTACAACATTATTATTGTCACTTACTTATTTATTTGAAAGCCGCCGTGCGGTGAGCCACTCCAAGTATATTCCATGTTGTGTCCTGTTAGTGTCTGTCCGGTGTCCCCTTTGTGTGTTGCTAATCATTTCATGTCAAGTTATACAAGTTCCTCTAAGAAGTATTTCCTTAACTCGGTTATACAAACACATTGGGGGTCTCCACACAACAACTTGCTTTTAGGAGACCCCACACTAAACCATTGCATTGTATATAAAGTATCGTATGGGTTATTGACTAAAGCAAACTGATTGAGTGGAAATAAACAGGAGCTAAAAACTAGAGAATGTGAGTTAAATTAGTCTTCCATGAAACCAATGGTGAACCATATATCGTTAAAATCAGTCTCTATCGCTGCACTGCACATTGTTGTCTTAAATAATCGGTTTTTGAAACTGACATCAATTTTAGGCAAAAGTTATTTCAAGTAGAATCAAGCGGTACAACGAGATTTACATGGCGAGATTTATCGTCCCCCCCCCCCATTAAGCAACCGAGTGCAACGCTGTCGCCTACATTTAAATCAAATAACCCATTTAGTTTTATTTGAACATAACATTTAATTCAATCAGATATTGAGTTTATTTTCTGTACGTCTACTTCCATATCAGAACATCAATCGGCAAATGTTTACGAAGCACTTAAAGGAGTACTACATTGTGCCCTTTTTTTTTTTAAAGAAAATAGTCCTGACCAGTATAAATCCCAAAATGCTCTAGTAACGCCATACAACAAGGAAAGGAAAGTTTCCGTCATGTCTAATTGTAACTTGATCAACCGTTAAAATGAAAACAACAAATGTAATAGTGTGTGTTGTTTCAGGGATTTTGTAAGCGTGCATAGAAAGTTCACTCTGCACTCTATTTCAAGAGCTGATAAATATAAAAGTAGCTATATACGCAGAACAAAATAATGCTAACAAGTATAAGGTTACCAGCCAAAATACCTTAGCACATCTACCATTTCTGGCTGGTATCGTGCTCATTTTCCAACCGAAATGCAGCCCCAACCTTGTACCAAAATGATCCCAACCTAAATGCAGCCCCAACCCTGTACCTTAATGATCCCAACCTAAATGCAGCCCCAACCCTGTACCAAAATGATCACAACCTAAATGCAGCCCCAACCCTGTACCAAAATGATCCCAACCTTAATGCAGCCCAACCCTGTACCTTAATGATCCCAATCTAAATGCAGCCCCAACCCTGTAATTACCAAATGGATCCTAACCTAAATGCAGCCCAAACCCTGTACCAAAATGATCCCAACCTATATGCAGCCCCAACCCTTTACCTTAATGATCCCAACCTAAATGCAGCACCAACCCTGCACCTAAATGATCCCAGCCTAAATGCAACCCCAACCCTTTACCAAAATGATCCGATTCTAAATGCAGCCTTAACCCTGTACCTAAATGATCCCAACCTAAATGCAGCCCCAACCCTGTACCTAAATGATCCCATTCTAAATGCAGCCCCAACCCTGTACCAAAATGATCCCAACCTTAATGCAGCCCAACCCTGTACCTTAATGATCCCAATCTAAATGCAGCCCCAACCCTGTAATTACCAAATGGATCCTAACCTAAATGCAGCCCAAACCCTTTACCTAAATGATCCAATCCTAAATGCAGCCTTAACCCTGTACCTTAAGGATCACAACCTAAATGCAGCCTAACCCTGTACCTTAAGGATCACAACCTAAATGCAGCCCAAACCCTGTACCAAAATGATCCCAACCTATATGCAGCCCCAACCCTTTACCTTAATGATCCCAACCTAAATGCAGCACCAACCCTGCACCTAAATGATCCCAGCCTAAATGCAACCCCAACCCTTTACCTAAATGATCCGATTCTAAATGCAGCCTTAACCCTGTACCTAAATGATCCCAACCTAAATGCAGCCCCAACCCTGTACCTAAATGATCCCATTCTAAATGCAGCCCCAACCCTGTACCAAAATGATCCCAACCTAAATGCAGCCCCAACCCTGTAATTACCAAATGGATCCCAGCCTAAATGCAGCCCAACCTTGTACCTTCATGATCCCAACCTAAATGCAGCCCCAACCCTGTAATTACCAAATGGATCCCATCCTAAATGCAGCCCAACCGTGTACCTACAAGATCCCAACCTAAATGCAGCCCCAACCCTTTACCTAAATGATCCCATCCTAAATGCAGCCTTAACCCTGTACCTTAAGGATCACAACCTAAATGCAGCCTAACCCTGTACCTAAATGATCACAACCTAAATGCAGCCCCAACCCTTTACCTAAATGATCCCATCCTAAATGCAGCCTTAACCCTGTACCTTAAGCATCACAACCTAAATGCAGCCTAACCCTGTACCTTAATGATCACAACCTAAATGCAGCCCAAACCCTGTACCAAAATGATCCCAACCTATATGCAGCCCCAACCCTTTACCTTAATGATCCCAACCTAAATGCAGCACCAACCCCGCACCTAAATGATCCCAGCCTAAATGCAGCCCCAACCCTTTACCTAAATGATCAGATTCTAAATGCAGCCTTAACCCTGTACCTAAATGATCCCAACCTTAATGCAGCCCCAACCCTGTACCTAAATGATCCCATTCTAAATGCAGCCCCAACCCTGTACCAAAATGATCCCAACCTAAATGCAGCCCCAACCCTGTACCTACATGATCCCAACCTAAATGCAGCCCAACCCTGTATCCAAATGATCCTAATCTTAATGCAGCCCAACCCTGTATCTAAATGATTCCAAACTAAATGCAGCCCTAACCCTGTACCTAAATGATCCCAACCTAAATGCAGCCCAACCCTGTACCTACATGATCCCAACCTAAATGCAGCCCCAACCCTGTATCCAAATGATCCCAACCTAAATGCAGCCCCAACCCTGTATGTGATCCCAACCTAAATGCAGCCCAACCCTGTATCCAAATGAACCCAACCTAAATGCAGCCCGACCGTGTATCTAAATGATCCCAACCTAAATGCAGCCCCAACCGTGTATCTAAATGATCCCAACCTAAATGCAGCCCCAACCCTGTACCTAAATGATCCCAACCTAAATGCAGCCCAACCCTGTACCTACATGATCCCAACCTAAATGCAGCCCAACCCTGTATCCAAATGATCCTAACCTAAATGCAGCCCAACCCTGTATCTAAATGATTCCAAATTAAATGCAGCCCTAACCCTGTACCTAAATGATCCCAACCTAAATGCAGCCCAACCCTGTACCTAAATGATCCCAACCTAAATGCAGCCCAACCCTGTACCTACATGATCCAACCTAAATGCAGCCCCAACCCTGTATCCAAATGATCCCAACCTAAATGCAGCCCCAACCCTGTATGTGATCCCAACCTAAATGCAGCCCAACCCTGTACCTACATGATCCCAACCTAAATGCAGCCCCAACCCTGTATCCAAATGATCCCAACCTAATTGCAGCCCCAACCCTGTATGTACCAAATGGATCCCAGCCTAAATGCAGCCCAACCCTTTACCTAAATGATCCCAACCTAAATGCAGCCCAACCCTGTACCAAAATGATCCCAACCTAAATGCAGCCCCAACCCTGTATCCAAATGATCCCAACCTAAATGCAGCCCCAACCCTGATCCAAATGATCCCAACCTAAATGCAGCCCAACCGTGTATCTATGATCCCAACCTAAATGCAGCCCCAACCGTGTACCTAAATGATCCACACCTTAATGCAGCCCAACCCTGTACCTACTTGATCCCAACCTAAATGCAGCCCAACCCTGTATCCAAATGATCCTAACCTAAATGCAGCCCAACCCTGTATCCAAATGATCCCAACCTAAATGCAGCCCGACCGTGTATCTAAATGATCCCAACCTAAATGCAGCCCCAACCGTGTATCTAAATGATCCCAACCTAAATGCAGCCCCAACCCTGTACCTAAATGATCCCAACCTAAATGCAGCCCAACCCTGTACCGACAGGATCCCAACCTTAATGCAGCCCAACCCTGAATCCAAATGATCCTAACCTAAATGCAGCCCAACCCTGTATCTAAATGATTCCAAATTAAATGCAGCCCCAACCCTGTACCTAAATGATCCCAACCTAAATGCAGCCCAACCCTGTACCGACAGGATCCCAACCTTAATGCAGCCCAACCCTGTATCCAAATGATCCTAACCTAAATGCAGCCCAACCGTGTATCTAAATGATTCCAAACTAAATGCAGCCCTAACCCTGTACCTAAATGATCCCAACCTAAATGCAGCCCAACCCTGTACCTACATGATCCCAACCTAAATGCAGCCCCAACCCTGTATCCAAATGATCCCAACCTAAATGCAGCCCCAACCCTGTATGTGATCCCAACCTAAATGCAGCCCAACCCTGTACCTACATGATCCCAACCTAAATGCAGCCCCAACCCTGTATCCAAATGATCCCAACCTAAATGCAGCCCCAACCCTGTATGTGATCCCAACCTAAATGCAGCCCAACCCTGTACCTACATGATCCTAACCTAAATGCAGCCCCAACCCTGTATCCAAATGATCCCAACCTAAACGCAGCCCCAACCCTGTATGTACCAAATGGATCCCAGCCTAAATGCAGCCCCAACCGTGTACCTACATGATCCCAACCTAAATGCAGCCCCGACCCTGTATCCAAATGATCCGAACCTAAATGCGGCCCCAACTCTGTATCCAAATGATCCCAACCTAAATGCAGCCCAACCCTGTACCTAAATGATCACAACGTGTACCCGAATACAGCCCTAAAAACCTGTACCAAAATGCACTCACACCCAAATGCATCCCCATCCCTGCACATAGTGTAGTCTCAACCTAAATGCAGCCCAACCCTGTACCCGAATGTATCCCGGGCTACATTATTGTGTTACGATTAGGTTGAGCACAGCCATGTTTTACGATTCCGAAAAAATAAGACGTATACATATTTATAGTGTTGAAATACATCTGATTGATGATGCCGATATTATGCTAATATTTTGCGCCACGGCTAAATCTATATGGATTTATAGGTACAATTTTCGCGACTTATACGAAGATTAAAATCCGTAGAGTTATTTTTAGATTTTCAAGAAAGAATGCGTCTTTAAGGCAAAGATGAAACATGGCCGCGGCGTACTGGGCCCGCTGAACGGCCGATTAAAGTCTCTGAACCGCGGTCGGGTAATTCTTGTTTGGATCTACCCGGCCATCAGACGCCGGGGTAAGTAGATACAATGAAGCGATTAGCCTAGAATTCTTCCCGCGCAAACCCAATCATAACATCGCAATAATTCACTCATTAAATCTGGATTTACTTTCCCTAAGTATTTAAGATGTAGACAGAAATGAAAGACAAACACAGCGGAATGTAGTTATCCTTTTGTTTCTGGGATTGATGTAAAAATTGATTGTTTAATTTAATATTTTTATTTGTTGGAAAAAAGAAAACCCCCCCCTCCACAACATTTGCAATTTCCTCGAGTGGTTTGCATGCGAATGTCACTGACATGCCTTAATTGATGAGCTAACCTGTCACTCGCTCTTAAGAAAGATATCATTAGGTATGATGTACTGATGTTGTCACCAACGGAATTGCCGACACCTCCGGAAATTCACATTAAAGGGGTTGTTCTCCTCAGGTTGTGGTACTTTCATTATTCAAATGCTCAATTAACGTAACCCGCGAAAACTCGAGAAAAACAGCAGAATGAAGATTTCATGATAATGCGTGGTTTGAAATTTTGGTTATGCTAAAATTAAATGCATGTTTTGAGAAATAACTGCAGAGAACAGAAAAACACAATCATTGACCTTAATCAATGACGAAATTATGGTGGAATAATGTCTCAGATGAATGTTATGACAGTAAATAAAAAATGAATGACAATTACATAAAAAATAAGTAAATAGTCAAATAAATATATATAAACAAACTAACAAACAACTAAACTATCTAACTAACGGTAACTAACTAACTAAATACATGCATACATACATTTAAAACAAATGCATTGACTGGAAAAAATGGTTCGTAGATTTCTTGATTATTACTAAAAAGCGTACTTGCACACAAGAGGGCGTACTTTGGGGGAAAACTGAAGGGAAGAAACGGTAAAAAATAAAAAATAAAATAAAAATGAACGCGTCTGAATCAGTAGGATTTGAAACTTTGCATGGTGGAAGTATAACTAAGTAAGGCTTGCGGTAACACCATGTGGAAATCTCTTTTGAGTAGTGTAGGTTCTGAAAAGAACCGGTGCTTAACGACTCAACGTTTCGATCAGTATGCTCTGATCGTCTTCAGGAGAATGCTGGATGCTGATTAAGTACTGCCTTGAAGGATTAACTGGTAGCTGGGAACAGGAACTGGATAAGCTGGGCTTAGCTAGGTGAAGCGTGTTGGCTGGAGCTGGGGCTAAGCCTCAACTGAAACCCACTAGTGGTGGGTAGGGAGTGTGTGCTCACTGAACTGAATCAGTTGTGGACAAGCACAGGGGAGGTGAGGGAACCTAGGGAAGACTGAGGGTATAGAAGACCCAAGTCTAAGTGGTAGGGGATGTGACCGTCTGAATCAAGCGACTTTCCTATAAAACTTGTTTGTAAGTTTAACACTCATTGACATTTTGTTTATGGTTCGGCGCAACTTCCCCGGTACCCCAACCCTCAAAGTCAGTATTCTGCGAGTGCTAAAATGCGATCCTGCCAAAGTTACTCTATCGTCATTGAAATACATATATCACATTTTTTTCGATGTGACGTCAAGCACTTTGAAACGCTTGTTCTAAAAAAAAGGGTGATGCACTTTTACAATCTTGAGAAAACGTAACAAGAAACTTAGCCCTAAACAAGAACAATTCTCACTGTTTGCGTTCTTTTTTAATTCTATTGTTTCTTTTTTTCTTCTCCTCTTTGTAAAAAAGAGTACATTCCCAGCCCATCATTACGTGATTGGTTTACGACCCACGCGTTTAATTTGAATACCATTAATGATTGACGGAGCCTTTTAGAATCAATGCCCATCGGCAGATGTTTTAAGACGCCGACTTGTGATCCGCCGGGGCAGAAAACTCCCGCCACCGGACTGCATGGCCCAATCGATTGAAAGAGGAGATTATATGCAATGAGAGACGTAGCCATTCCGAATCCAGTACAGAGCGTAATACTTGTCTTTTATTTCTTATCTCGCTGCTCAATTATTTGATCATGGCAGGGCTGTTTTATTTGTTCGGTCGAAATTCCGAGCCCGGCAAGACTTGTATGGGTATTATGGGGCAGATTTCTATCTCCGTAATGGTCATCTCTTTGGTCTTGTTTGAGCAATCGAAATTCTCCTTTAACATGATCTCTGTATATAGGTCTTGTTTATACTTCATTGCCGCAGATGTCCACGCGGTGTTATTTGAACAGCCGAGTTCTCTGAATTATTCACAAATACAAGGTGCGGATTTAAGATTCGTTTTCGTGATTTAGTTCCGACGATGTTTCATATAATTAGGGGCTGACTTATAGTTGTTTCTCTTTTTGTTATCTTACTCATTTTACGACATCTTTATCTTTACGCAATATAATATTCAATATTAAGTGTTAAACTGGTTTCATTTGGATTTAATAAACTGTGGCGTCTCCATTTTACGTTAATTTTTAGTAACTGACTTCGGTCACATTATTTCAAGTGTGAGTGGTACATGCACTTTGAATGACAAAACTCATGTAAAACATTTTGCTATACTATACTGACTGTATGATGTGCATTTTAAACCATATATAATTATAAACCGGAATTCCCTCAATATAGGCTTACTTTAAACAGTATCACGGTAGAATAGTAGATACAGTAAAATAGTCAGAGTATAATAAATCAGTAAATTTATATCTATACAGCTATAAGAATAATTCAACGTATTCCCACTTCTGATGGTAGCATAATATTCGAAAGATATATATTTACAATAGCAATCATTTTCAAGATTATTTAGGGTACAGTTAAATACATATTTTTTTCCTTGGCAGAATAGTAAATCCCCTCAGCATCGGTCTATATCAAGAAATATATAATAGCTGCTTGTAGCAAGAAATAGTTACAGGGCTAATTCAGGGCTGAACAAAACATAGCAAAGCACCAGTCACACCCAGCTTACGGTGCCCAGGTGGGTTCCAGTAGTCACAGCATTTTGCCCAGATTTGCCCAATTGGTACCCACCCAGGACCCACACGTGTACAAAATGGGGCCAACATCGCCCAGTCAGAACCCCACACGGGGTCCCAATAATGTTGCTAGCTGGGACACGATGTAGGTTTACGTGACAGGCTGGTAACCCGTTTAGGCATAGCAACAATATTCTGTGCTTAGCAATTTAAGAGATGTTTTGCTAAGCTAGTTCTATGAAATTGGACACAGATGGCTGATTACTACCAAAGAAGATTTATTTTCATAATACGAGAATAGTAAGACTACACATTCATAAAAGTATTTTACCATTATTCACAGTCAGTTATTTTTTAATTTGGACTTTATCAATCCAATCTCACCAGTCAGATTTATATCCTTTCATTTTTAGGTCCTAGGTCGGCCGTACCCTTTTATCGGGAAAACGGGATCAAGTTAAAAGAGCAAATGTATCAAATTAAAGGACACCATGGCCGAGAACGGTTGCGGCATCAATAATTAAGTTTTCCACTCTATATTTAAGAAAAAAAGGCAACATTTATCAAAAACTGACCCCATCCTCAAATGAATTTTTTTTTATTCTAGAGACTTTCATTCGATCGATGAAGCATTTTTGACCAAAGACTCAACATGGTTCCCTTTAGCCACTTCAAAACAAGGATATTATTTTGATTTTATTCCCCAAACATTAAAGGGTATGCACAACGTTGGTAAGTTTTAAACAATTAAAATGTTCACAGATTTGCACACAACTTACATTGTATAAAGATGCACTGCAAAAACTAAAGGTTTGTAAGTTGACACTATGGGTTTTCTCACACACAGATACCCCCCCCCCAAAAAAAAAAAAAAATTAAAAAATAAATACACAAATAAAAAAATAAGAAGAACTTACACCACAGTGTTAAAATAACACTAATTTCTGCCAACACAATTACAATTGTATATTAATTAATTCCCTCTTCCGTATCCATATGTGACAAATTTAACACCCCCAGTATTGCAGTGCAATGTTTTAGTTTGAAATGCTATAGTTTTTGAGAAATAGTAAAACCATTTTTTACCAGTAAAAATAGTTTTAAAAAATAGTTTTTATCTTGCGAGTCCAAAACTCGATGTTTGAAAACACTAAAAACATGAAAGGTTCACCCAGTATTATCTCGTGACTCTGACGACCGATTGAGCTTAAACTTTGATAGGTTTAGTATTTTTATGTATAGTGTTGAGTCACATGAAGTGCAGATGCTGTTTTTGGACAACGATCAAGGTTTTCCGGGTGATTTAATGATAAAATAACTCCACGTGGTTCCGTAACATACACTGAGAAAAGTTTTCTAAGAACCTCACAAAATTGCAAATATATTTGTAGAATGTCATTGTTTAACTGAAATCGGGGCGGGGGGGGGGGAGACGGTTTGAATATTTTACATTTATCAGACCCCGAGTCCCCTGTTGCTGAATCGAGGTCAAACATGTTAATTATTTAACGCGTCATTGATTGACTTACGGCAAATCTTGTAGCTTTCAAAGGATATGAATATTGTCTCTATAATCCCGCTACCGTTCAAGGAGAGTCAAATGCTGAACTTCAAAAATAGTACAATCGATATTTGACTGTTCAGTGAGAAGGGGGAATTGTGCCGAATGTATTTCAGATATGCATCTTCAAGTCAACTTAAAAGGTAGTCCAACAAGAATTTGTTGAGCTTGTTTTGATAATTTGTGAACATTGTACATGCCCATTTGGTGTTCAATATACGTGGCATGGTGTTTTCATTGTGTTCTGGGAATCTGAGGAATTCTTTGGAGGATTTTAGAGGGGTACTTGAGAAAGAAACCGTGAAGGGGAAGAAACCGTGTTTAAAGTATGAACACATTTGGGGGACACCCTCTGGTACATAACTTTGTATTTAATTGTAAAAAAAAAATAATAATTTAAAGTTTTACTCTTAGTCACAGTCGTATCTTGTGTATTGTGTTTCTGTTGGTGCAATGTATAACGAAATAACATAAATTTTTAGTCATTGGTACTCACCCGTTGGGGTTGTTGTTCGAGAACATGAAGTTCAGAGTGGATTGGAATACACTTCGAGCCTATGGGTTGATAAATGAAAAGTAATAAAAACGTGAACAATATTTACTTTGGTTTGCCCTGCTGCCGATAATTCCTGTTACATGGGAGTCTCTAGAAAGTGCACTTAATAAAAATGAAGTGCGTCGACACTCGACATCATAAAGCTTTTGTAATTATAGTTTATTAAAGTTATCATTTTACCGACCGTTTTTAGTGAAACTCTAATAGCTGCTTGGTCCACATTCCATGGTCCTTCTTACCCATGTAGGCACGCACAATTGGAATAAAGTTCAACTGACTCGATAAAAAATAGTAATTTCACTGGATGACTCGGCTTTAATTTGTTTGGGAGTCATCCCCTCTGTTTTGCTGTTTTCCTGTCTGTCCTTTTACGCTACTGCACAAAAAACACTCTGCACACCCGAAGCTAAGTGCTGTCCTTAAACACATGTGTATTGGCACTTTTAACAATAATATAAATATATTGTTAAAGAATTCTCTCAAGATAATTTTAGAAGGGAAAACAAGTTTAAATTATCCTGAACTATGACCCGCCAGTCTGAGTCTGACACTGAACAACTGAGTCCAGTCAACAGTGGCGCTCGATATGTTGAATGGTGAACCCAAGCAGTGTCTTCATTGTGTCCAGAGAGTCTCATGAATTCTTTCGGGGATTTTAGGGGTGTTAACGGAAGGATATACCAGGCCCGCGAGAACAAAATGTTTGCCATGGGGTGCTGTTTTGTTCAAAGACATTTGGCGTGAGCAGATTGCAAAGCCAATACGGCGTATGTTCCGGGCCCGCTTAAGTTCTTAATTAATGCTCTGTCGTGCAATCAGAGACACGATTTGGCACATAAATCTCTCCTTTGGGGGGGGGGGGGCATGATTATTATGGGTGTAATTTGCAAAGTGGTTACCCCAAAATGACTTATTTTCACGAGGCGAAGCTGGGTGAAAAGATGTTTAGTTTTCGAGACTCTTGCAGTAAATTACTAAAAAAGTGGTTCTAATTCAAAACTATTTCCAAGGCTAGCTGTTTACGTATACATTTATCGTCCTTTTCGTTAATATTGGCATTGAATAGCATAGTATGTGAGGTCCAGAAGTGATAAGTCCCAAGGGAACAATAAGTGCCTCTTGTTAACGGCTACCTGTAATTTTTATGGTGATTATTTTTTATAAGGATGAACACACCGTAGTTTTTGAAGGCTTATCCCTGGCATCAAATGCTCACTGATCAATTACTTAGTCAAACGTTTTTGACATTAACATGATGATGAACGAAAATTACATTAAAGCTAAATAATTTCATCGTTATTAACATTTCACCAGTCAACTGTGAAGGGGAAAATTAATAATGTATATGATTGCCATTGACTTGACCAACGCGTACCAATGACTCTTTAGTTTTAATTTGATGTCACGGTTTTTTTTTTCTATAAGCACAAGCTGGTGAGAGTTTCTACTGTCCAGTGGACCGGCCAGCCGCCCAAAGCGATAGGATGTTGAGCAGGGTTTCTTCATTTTTATAATTTTCCTGATTTTATTTTAAGGTTTACTTATCACATTGTTAGTTTAAAATGTAGCCATTCCACCAAAATGCTTTTGGTGTGGAAACAACTGATGTAACAAAAATAAAAATCACCTAAAATTGCACCACACGTTAATCTCCCATTAGCTGATGGCTCAAAGGTGCCCGGAAGCTCAATGGTGATCTTATCGTCTTCAGACTTGCACGGTCTTTTGAACGTGACCACAGGGGTACCCAGTCTACCTATTGCTTTCTCCGCTATGGTCCGAAGACCTTCGTGGTCTGGATATGTTTGACCCCATTCATATCGCTCGAGTTTGCTGAAAAGATGTTTAGTTTTCGAGACTCGTGCAGTAAATTACTAGAATTGTGGTTCAAAATGAAAAATATTTCCAAGGCTAGTACAATCATCGTCCCTGTCGTAAATATTGACATTGGATAACAGAATATGTCAGGTTCAGAAGTGATAAGTCCCAAGGTAGCAATAAGTGCCTCTCGTTAACGGCTACCGGTAATTTTTATGTCGATTTTGTTTAATAAGCAAGCACAAAATATTTGTAAAGGCTTTGATATATCATTATTACTCTCCCCCTTCACAGTTGACTTGTAAAATGTTAATAACGATGAAATTATTTAGCTTTAATGTAAACTTCTTTCATCATCATGGTAATGTCAAAAGCTTACAGCAATTAATCAGTGAGCATTTAATGCCAGGTAAAAGCCTTCGAAAACTATTGTGTTATTGTTGGTTTAATTCCGAGGGTGGTTTATTTCTGAAATATTCGTTTATTTCTGAGTTTCAGTTCTGTAGTCGAGTCCTGTTGTCCGAGTCCGAGTCCGAGTCCTCCCAACCGAGTCCGAGTCCTCTTCAGTCCGAGTCCTCTTCGGTCCGAGTCCGAGTCCCCCCAAAATGGAGTTGAGACTGGGCTCGAGTCCTCCAGCACTGGGTGCTTTAGTATATTCCAGCAACCCCATCCAAACAGTTTGGGGGGGGGGTGTGCTGCAGCACCCACAGCCCCCCCCCCCTCCGCTCTCGCGGTAATTACTAAAAAAACCAATGACCATGAAATCTACTTGGTAAGAAGCACTGCAGCTGTTGATAATGTTTAATATTTTGAGAAACGATTCCCTTCCAAGGAGTGTAGCTTTAGAGAAAGGGATAACAAACCAAAAGTTAAAGCTGAGAACCGTTTGACACAAAAATGCTTCTCAGATTGTGTACTCCAATTACGGATTATTCTTCCTGCGTCGACATGCTCCAGATTTTTGGCGATAGCTAAAAAACGCTACCGCCTTTTGAAAAGAAATTTTCACATGATAGTTTGATTGTATATATCCACATTCATAATATAGGCGTAAAACAATCGAGTGGTATACTTTGCCTTTAAAGAGTGTGTTAAAAAGTAGGGGGGCTATTTTTGTTTATTTATTTTTTTACTTATTTATTATTTTTGGGGTGGGACCTCTGTCACATATCGGGCATGATATACCATTGAACGTTCTTCTACTTTGGGGCAAAGGGGAGTAAAGATAAGGCCAGGTGAGGATCAGCAAAAACCCAAGGCATCCCTCTTTGATGAAACGCCCCTTAATTTCCGTCACCTGACAGATAACCTTTTGACGACGGCACCACCGAGTATTAATTTGCCGGGGGATTAAACGATGGGAGAAGATATCATATTAGCGGGCCTCGCCTGCCACTACAACTACCCGGAGCGCAAACGAAGGTCGGGGGCTATTTGTTCAGTTTTATTGGCCTACAGCTATTTCAACAAAGACAATGGGGGAAAGAAAAGAGCCCGACAGGTCGCGTCGATAATTCCCAGCCGGCAAAAGTTAAGAGTTACACCCCGAGGTGGGCGACCTGATCGCTGGGGCCAGGGGGGATCTTTTCGGCAATGAAAACCGAGGTACAACTCGAGAGGTCATTTTTGAAAAGGACGGCTGTAGCATTCATATCCTCTAGCCTGAATGTTGTTATTTTGTGTCGAGTAAAAATGCTGATTTAATTTTAACAGCTTGTTGGCATCCCTGATTCAGATGCGGTAAGAACCCTTCAGGGTTTGGATGGACGATTATTTGTCTACACAGTGTCGCCTTAAAATCAAAAGAGCTTATCTTGGAAACTTAATGATGATATTGTAAAAAGCGTCTTGAGAGCTATAAACTGAGTTTTCCTCGCGGTGTACGCACTTCAAACCTGGAGTATGCGAATGTGCTAATGGTTTGTAACAAACAATATAAAATGTTACCCTGGTCCCGTCTTGTCTTGTCTTGTTATTGTAATTTCTTGAGTCGGTGTTGCCTTCTCTTCTCATCTTTTCTCTTGTATCTTTTTCTTCGCTTAGGTCTTTTTTGTTAACCTTTTTTTGTTTGTTTATGTTGTCTTGCCAAGTCTTTTCTTATGTGTTGTTTCTAACCTGACTGTATTTGTCCTGTCTTGTCCTACCGTGAATTGTCTTGTTTTGCCTTGCTTTGTCTTGCCATAGAGCAAGGAACAGTTCCTTGCTCTATGGTCTTGCGCCTTGTCTTGACTTGTCTCGTCTTGTCTTGCCTTGTCTCGTCTTATATTTTTTGACTTGTACTGTAGGCCTATTGACTTGTCTTGTCTTGTCTTGTCTTGTCTTGTCTTGTCTTGCATTCTCTTGTGTTTGCCATGCCTTGTCTTGCCTTGTTTTTGTCTTGTCTCATCTTGCCTGGTCTTCTATTTTTTTTCACTTTTTATGACTTATCTTGCCTTGACTTGTTTTGTCTTGCCTTGTCTTGTCTTGCCTCGTTTTGTCCTCGTCTTGTATTTTTCTTGACTTCCATAGGCCTATTTTGACTTTTCTTGTCATGTCTTGTCTTGACTGTTTTGTCTTGTTTGTATTGCATTGACTTTTTTGTCTCGTCTTGCTTTGTCTTGTCTTGCCCTGTTTTGTATTTTCTTGTCTTTAGATGCTTAATGACTTGTCTTGCTTTGTTTTGCTTTGTCTTGTCTTGTCTTGTCTTGTCTTGTCTTGTCTTGTCTTGCTTTGTTTTGCCTCGTCGAACTGTCTTGTCTTGTCTTGTCTTGCTTGCCTTGTTTTGCCTTGTCTTGTCTTGTGTTGCCTTGTATTGGCCTGTCTTGCCTTGTTTTGCCTTGTCTTGCCTTGTTTTGCCTTGTCTTGCCTTGTTTTGCCTTGTCTTGCATTGTTTTGCCTTGTCTTGCCTTGTTTTGCCTTGTCTTGTCTTGTGATGTGATGTCTTGTTTTGTCTTGTCGTGTCTAATTGTCTCGTATTGCCTTGTCTTGTGTTTTGTCTTGTTTTGCCTTGTCTTGCCTTGCCTTGTTTATTGCCTTGTCTTGCCTTGTTTTGCTTTGTCTTGTCTTGTGATGTCTTGTTTTGTCTCAATACGACAAGTTATTCTTCTGTATAAGTGCGGCGCCGTATGAATTTGAGCGGCAATTCAGAAACACGGTCCCCAAGATTTCAAACTCAGTCCGTCAAATATTTATCGTTCACTGTAGGAAAGTCTAAACTTCGCACTTCCCGGTGAACGCACACCTGCTCGCTGGAGCTTCTGTTAATAATGTATCCATTTCAAATATTCATGATATACTTGATGTGCTTTATATCTGTGTGAAGTCTCTGTCTGCTGTGTTTCCTTAATGTTTATTCGTGCTGAGAAATGCTGTCAACAATCGACATTAAAAGTTATCAAGTTAGTCCTAGTTTGATGTGAACGAACTGTAGACGTGGGTAATTTAAAGACTTACTTTAAAGACCTACTGTTGAAATTCATTTAGAATGTTTTCAATCAATTAGGAAATTGAGTTCACTTGAGAGTAAACAGATTTTAATTGTGTAAAAAAACAATCAATTTGAATACCCTTCTCCTGTGCTTTGCACAGAAATATTCGCGAAAAGCCCCTGTGCGTCATCTTTCATGTTACGTAGTATGTGGGAGCTCCATTTTGTGTATTTGATGCAGCATGGAGGTCATTTTGACGCACGCCGTCAACGGCAGAAGTGTTTCTAGTTTTTCCAAAACCTTGAGGTTCGGGCCTAACTTTTTGATCGGCAATTACGAAAAATCCAGAAGTGTACAAATATTTAAATTATACTTAAATGATAAACAAACACATTATTAACAAGTTTAAATAGCATTCCCGTTAACCAAAATTTCGCTCAAGTAGCTGTTTAAATCTTAAGTTAGAAGACACTATTGGTATTAATGTCCGGTGTCCGCAACTTATGTAACCCAACACATTCCATAGAATAACAAACCTGGTCAAAGTTTAAGCCCAATCAGTCACGGGAGTCACAAGAACAAAGTGGGAAGAAAATCTTGCTTAAATCTAGAATTTCTCACTTGCAAATATTAAAACTAAACATTTGACAATCTTCTCCTCACGATGTTCTTCAGGCGTAGATTATGGGCTACATTGAAACCAATCATTTTTTGAGGGAGCTCCTATGGTAATACAAAAATTGTATTAAATTTTTTTTTTATTAAAAGCAAGTTCGCCCCAAACAACGCTAAAAGCCACTCTTAGTAAGGGGATACAAGAAGAAAATATTGAAGATGAAAATGTATTAGGAGCTGAAGGTGGGAATCGATAATCCTCTTAACACAGTCTAGATCGTAGAATGGAGGGAAACATGCACCAGGCAGGGAGTTCCAAAGACATGCAGTGTTGGAACAATGCTGTTGGAATGGCTTCTCAGCCGAAGCAAGATTGTTGATGGGTGAAAACAAGCAGAAGACAGAGGCTGGTACAAAAAGACAAGAAAAAAAGTCCATGCTGAATGACTTCCCTTAAAGGGCAACATTAGTTGTAACTATAGTGTCTCATTCCAAAGTATAAGACATGCCCCGTTAGACACGTCCGGCCCAAACATCAACCGCACGGAAATTGCATCTTATGTTCAGTACTTCTGGACAGGTGGCATTTCCTTTTTTTGTTGGTATCCTGTACGATTCGACGTGGCTGTGCATAATGAAACAACTGTCCACGGCGAAGTAGCAACGCTGGACGAAGCCCTTGAATCTGTTGAAAATTGATTTACATCTTAGGCTTTCGCTCTCGGATTAACATGAGATTGAATGGAAAGTCACTAATTGAAGTTTAGCAAGGATGGCGTGCGCAGTTTAGTGACGTCACATGTTTTACGAAAGAGCCGCAGACTTCCTGCAGGCACGATTTGTACACAGCTTAAAATAGGAGAAAGCATGTGACATTTTATTATTTTGGGGTTGCACTGTTGTCTGATTTTTTTCAACTTTGGAGATGAATAAAGATGCAGTACTCAACATTTTCCCGGCTGTTACTATTAGAACTCTTGTACTGATTTGGAAGTTATGACACACAATGTAAAACTTCCTACACGACCGCAGTATCTTGCTTGCCAGATAGGCCATGGATGGAATGAACAAGGTCACTCTTATTCAAAACAAAGGTTACATGGTCCATAGCAAATCGTGAATGGTCAAAAACAAGCTTAGTTTGGGAGTTTTTTTTCTTTTATTGTCATTATTTGCCGTGCTAAAAAAAGTAGGGATCGATCGCAACGTTAAACATTTACCGGAACAGTTTTATATTCTTCTCGCAAATTTGGTTTAAAAAGAAAGTGCCAATTAAACGTTCTGTACGTGTTGCGATTTCGCACACTGCGCCGATCAGCAATATGCAATCTCCTCTCCGGTGCACCGGTCCAAGACCGCGGTGGGGCCGAGCGAAGTATTGGCTTTGAAAGGTGCCAGTTGGTCTGTTCTCATCATTTCTACCAAGTGTGCTCTAGCCGGCATCAGTTTTTCTGCTGCCACCTAGCGTCGTGAAGTCTCACATTGGTAATTTGTAATATGCACTTTTAAAGCCTGTTTTGCCCTGACCTGAACATCTGATGTCAAACTTCAAGTTTGTTTTTATTGAAAAGGGGAGAGCCCCTGTCAATAAAGTGTCACGAGATTTTCTTTAAAACGTTTTCCCTTCAAGTGAATAAACTTACTCAATTACAGACCACGCCGTTCCATGTTCATTTGTTTTTAAGGAGTAACGACTTCAAGCGAAGGTCAAAATGTATCAAATTAAATACTTCAAGTTTGTTTTTTATTGAGAAGGCGAGAACTCCTGTCAATAGAGTGTCACGGGATTTTCTTAAGGATATTTTGCCGTGAAGTGAATAAACTCACTCAATTACAGACCACGCCGTACCATAACATGTTCATTTGTTTTTAAGGAGTCACGAATTCCAGCGAAGGTCAAAATGTATCAAATAATGGAGAGCGGGAGAGAGGAGATATCGCTGTCACATATGACTCGCACGCATTCCGGGCTAATGTAAATTGCTACTCAAGCATACAGCAATGCATTTACGCATGGCGTGCTACACATCACGGAATGTTTTCACGAAGAAACGGTCGAGAGACTTTATTTTCTCGGTTTAAAATGACGATTGGTATTAACGGTAGCGTCGACGTTTGGTTCTTGTCAACTTATTGCTGATTTAAAGGCAAAATTATTTAAAAAGATACAATGAAATTCACCTGTGAAAGTTTCAGCTGAATACAGTGTCTGCTTGCTGAGAAAACAGCAACAAACTGCCACGGTATTTTCACACGGACGTTGAATGTATCCGACGTTCAGCGAGGTGACGGCGGGTACCAATCGCATCTCTGGCTGTAGCATTCGCGAACGGACACCAACACACCGATTCAAATGTTTTGATTGATTTCTAACTAACGGGGGCGTTTCAGACGAAATAATTTCGCAGGATGCTCACTACCATTACCATCTATGTAACCAAGCTTCCGGATAGAATTACCCAAGTTTGTTCGGGGTCATTACCAAACAATGACCTTTCCTTAAGATACAAATAATACTGTTCATTCCAGAGTCTTATTTACAGTCATTCGGATGAAGTCATCATTGATATGCTAATAAATAAAATAACTAACAAATAGGGAACACGTTGCAGGCACGATCATTTATTTTGTTGACTTTTGGAGGGAAACAAGTTTCGATGATGTACAGACACACGTTCGTGTCGTCAGCAGATACGTCAAATTTGCCACCGCCATGTTCTCTCTGAATTCAAGATTTACTGAGTGGAAATCTTGAAACATTTATCGGGACAGACTTAAATAGTATTCTTTACAGTTTTTTGTCACGATGGTGTCTCCAGAAAAAAAGTCTGGCCTCTCTGGTTTAGACACTAGAAGAGTCTATCTCAAAAGCTAAATGACAACTCAACATTATATTACGAGTGTGTGAAACGGAAGCAGTCGGGTGGAAAGGTTGACGGAGCGAAAAGCGAGGGTAGCGAGCAGACAGGAGATGCAGGAGGTGAAGAAAGAATAGCGGTCGAACAAGTCAATCTCTTTAGAATTCTGCCTACACGTGTGGGCGTGGCAGCATACCCCAGATGAAGGAGTCCCTTCATAGGTATACTCTTGCCATAGTCAATAATTGAGTATGTAGAATGGCGCCATCAAAATATTTAAACAAGAATATTTGATCACAGATTGAAAAAACAACAACTTTTATAATGGACGTATGGGCGTTTGAATGAATACAGCTTTTTAAACACTCTAGAAACTCCCAGGTCACAATTAACCCGGATTCCTGGTCGGTCCAATGCCGACCCGGAAAATGGTGAAAACATGTTTTTTTTTTTTTTACTTGGATTCTTTGTCAGTTTGACCCAGAAATAGGTCAGGCCCCCATGTGACTCAGATCCGGGTCAATTGTGACCCGGATGTCTTTAGAGTGCACTCTAAAGGTAACGGCGTGTAGATAATCTCAGTGAGTTATATTTCTTAAAAGATCGATTAATCCTTTTTGTCAATTTTCAAATCCCCCCATTGTTATATAGTTTTGTATCTCTGACACTCTTTATTCAGCTTGCATCAATTGTAAAGTCATTCTAGGCAAGATTGAACGAAGTTACGATATCACACTCCAACCCTTAAAGGTGTTACACGCGAGATTGGTGAATGACAAAAAACATAATTGTATAAAAGCTTACTGATTATGAAGTACATACTATAGAACCATTTGTTTTTTTTGTGAAATATTTCCCACTGAAATGAAGTCATATTTGAAAAAATAAAAACTGTATCTGATAACCTAACCCGCCCCCCGATGATTTCGGTTGTTACAAATAAGGACAATGTGTTTACAAGTTGAAAGTTGGGCATGGTTTTTCAATATTTTCTCCTGACTTACACAACGGATTTAAGCACAAATTTTCACAGATTTGTTATTCCTTTTATATGGTTGATCAAACTAAAAACACAAACACTGTCTGCGACTATTTTGTCAGCTCTGTACCAATCCTGCATATACAATACCTTTAAATTACACAGGGCCTCTACCGCACCAAAATGACTCAAAGCTCACTGTGTAGCTCTTCTCCATGCCGTCGCAAGAGAGCCACCGACGGCGAAGACGTGCAACAGATTTCTACAAAACCCATGGGGTCTCGTAGCGTCTATAAATTATCAAAACACAAGGTGCACCGTCCTCTAGTTTTCATTTGTTTGAGGCACAAAAACGGAAATTGATTTTAAATCCCTAAGTTCTTTTGAAATATAGATCAATCTTTTTCTCGATTAAATGTCAACGTTAAAGGGAATGTACATTTTTTGTTCCTGAAGAATTTAACAAACTTCCATCATCTAGTGACATAATAAAACTATCCTGTGAAAGGTTCAGCAGATTTGGGGGGATCCTGTTAATGAAAACAATGACAAAAGGTTCAATGTCTTGTCAGGGTTTTTGTGCAACTTCACAACAGGCTTATTTTGATTGCTGCAATCGGAATAGGTAACGATAATTTTTTTCTCTTGGGGTTGGGTGAAAGGTCAGTAAGTGGTAGTTTCTTGACTTTGACAGAATAGAGCAAAGACACAATTATCTTCCATTCTTCTTGCAAAGTGGTAAAAAAACTGTGACGTCATCACTACTAAGGTCTATCGGTGCTGGCACAACATTTATAAGCAAAGAGCTCTCAGATCGAAAACAGATTGATATTCCTTACTAAAAGTCCCGTTCCTATACTTTGCCTTTAAAGCACGAAAACAACAACTGTGGAAGACCATAGAATACACACTTTATGTGATCCAACATTACGAATGAAATAACAAACCTGTGAAAGTTTATTACACTCCATCGGTCATCGGTTACATGCAAAAATAGTGGAAAAAACCCAAAACCCCAACAACAGAAACAACAACAGCGACAGCAACATCAACAGCAACAGCAACAGCAACAGCAACAGCAACAGCAACAGCAACAGCAACAGCAACAGCAACAGCAACAGCAACAGCAACAGCAACATCAACATCAACAGCAACAGCAACAGCAACAGCAACAACAACAGCAACAACAGCAGCAACAACAACAACTGCAGCAACAACAACAACAACAACAACAGCAGCAACAACAACAGCAGCAACAACAACAGCAACAACAGCAACATCAACAACATCACTCAACAGCAACAACAACAGCAGCAGCAACAACAGCAACAGCAACAGCAACAGCAACAGCAACAGCAATAGCAACAGCAATAGCAACAGCAACAGCAACAACAAAACAAAAACCTGATATGTTTCACTTTTTCAAACAATGGGGTTTGAACTCGCAAGATCAATAGTACAAGGAAATGTTTTCACATGACATCTTTTAAAACCACCGTTTAATTTATGTGCAAATCTGTGAATATTTCATTATTCCAATCGTACCAATGTTGTGCACACCCTTTTAATAGTAAGATACCTAATGGGCCATTTTGTTGTTGTTGTGTTTTTTGTTTATTAAAACCAAGAGGATAGTATTTGATCTACCGTTCCCCAAAACAAAAACGTACTTTCCTTCAAATTGCCGAAGTGATTTAAAATCTTGCATCACATCTTACTCTTTTTGTTTTCTTCAATCGAAGCCCACCCCCGCCAAATTAAAGTTGCAAATTGTTACCGAGCAGATATTGGCCCATGGGGGTTGAGGTGTGACACACGGACAAATTGCAAAGTTTGACTCTCGCACAATTCCCAAAATAAATTTCTGACATTTGCGTCTCCACGTCTTGGCAATCAACTGTAAATCTCTCGTAACACTACAAATGCATATTCAGTAACGCCAAGACTTGAGGTTCCAAAAATGATAATTCTTTTGTGTTTTTACCGGGAAAGCTGTGGCCACAGATAAATGTGTCAGATTGAGGCCCATTGGATATTGTACATTAACTTACTTTAAATAAATTTATAGAGTCCATGGGTTTGGGTTTTGAGTTTTATACCAACAGTTTAGAGATTTGGGTCACGGACCAGTTGATCTTAAAAAAGGACTATTCGAAAACGGTGCAGGTACGCGATGCGTGTGCGTATATGACGTCACGTGGCGTTGACGCATCGCGTACGTGTATACTTTGCACTAGACTTGATTTTGTGACAAACAGGCGTCTGTCCGACATTCACCTCTGCAACTTGAAACAACACAAACTCTCGCTGATATTACTGTAGGCTGTCACTAGCGGGTTACGTGTAGGCTCAAAAAATGAACTAAATCCCCATCATATCTAATTTGTTTTTATGACGTTAATAATTATCTCCACACCATGCCTGATATTTTTAACATTTTGGGAGTTCAAGATAACTATTTTTGCCACTCGCATCGAGGATAATCTATACGTGAACTTACCATTTTGACGTGCGATGCAGAAACGTCGTGTGAGTGCGTTGAAATTTACTCCACAGAATGCTGACGTCATCCACCATCAATTTTTTCCCGAGCTGCACATGCATCCCGTACCTGTACCGTCTTGTTATGGTCCCTATTTTGTAAATAAGACCCCTAAGAAAGTGAAGAAAACAAAATAAAGGAATCAGGAATGAGTTTTTATTTAAGATAGCCACGCGATAGCCATTTTGAAGACTGTGCGCGTCTATACTGCACGCGCGTCGCGCAACGTTATGCAAACAGGTGGGGAGGGGGGTGGTCTGGAATCCTGAAGTCTGACTCCTAAATTGTTGCAACAATGATTTATAGTGTGATGACATTGGGTTAATCCCGGACACTTGATTCGCTTATAACATCAAAGGGCAATTACACACGCAAGAAAAACTATTCCACGTTTGTTTGTTGGTTCGTCAAAATTGAACTCTTATAATTTATTTTTTTAGATATCGCGCCTGACCAAATTAACCTAAGAAAACACCAAAAGGTAATCAAAACCAATGTGTGTTTGCAGGGAAGAGAAACGCGGGGGAACAACTATCTAATACGATTCACGAGACCGGAGAGCAGAGGGACACCTCCCTACGGGAGATTCAGCGCGACAGACAAATACCTCCGGCAGTTGTTGGCGCTGAATTTATAATTCATGAAGACCGGGGGTGGGTTTGTAAATCTTTGGATGAATCCTGGAGTTCCTGATACCGTCCGACGGACGAGGTCGTCTTGAAAAGTACAGTTTTTTTTTTAAAATTTTATATACAGACTCCTGATAAAGAGCACAACAGACGTATCATAGCGTTGAATACAACAGTAAAGATTCATGAAAGAACCATATCCGATGACACGTATAGGAACCATTAATAAGGGTTCTTATACAAACCACTGGTAACGGTTCCGGAATTGAATAAATCTGATGTGACTTTTTTCATAAGAACCATATCTGATAACGGTTCCTGTATTTAAGGAACCATTCCAATAATCATTTATATTATCATTGGTCGTATTGTACACTGGCTAATTTGAAGTATTGTTTTTGCCAACAGATGTTATCAAGTACCGATCGATACTCCTAGTTTGCAATTCTTCTTCAAGCACCCCTGCCCCTCATACACACACAAGCTGGTAATGCCGCTCTGCTGATGCCATTGGTCAAGAGAAAAGAGAACAGCTCGTGAAGAATAATTATAGCTCTTGCCTTTAAATCTACACTGGCGTACTAATGTTCATGAAAATGTGAACACGTGAAACTGTATTGGTTTTGAATCTATGCCGTTTGCGACTTCAGCTACGGTTGTGCAGCGACAACGTCGAAGAATAGGACTTTTCAGCGATCTGGCCATAGCCACTCTGCCGAAGCCACCAATTTGTACACGGGTTTGTTAAAATTAAGACATAATAATGCACTTTTTCAAAAATTAAAACAAAGTTTTGTAAGCCATTCCTTTAAGGCCCTTATTATTATTATTGTAAATCTCGCTTGTCATAGTGCTGGCAATCATCTATGAGGATTATAAACGAGATTTTGCGAGACATCCTGTCTACTTTTACCGGATTTACGTGTATTTATCTTGTCTGTTTGTAAAGCACTTAAGTTATATCAACCTAGCCTTATATGCACCGTAATGAAGTCCGTCTGCTTTACTTGAATTACTAAATATTCAGACAAAACGACGATGTATTCGTGATAGATTGATGGCCGGGTTTGAAGCTAAGGTATGACATATTAAAGATGTGATTGATTGAGATAAAAAAAATAACTAATTCTTAATATCAGACGATCATTTTGGCATAGTCTTTCGCCTCGTGGACTCTGTGTTTTTAGTACCTACATGTTTGCGTGGGTTTTCCCCTATAGTTAGTGGTTTCCCTCCCACATCAAACTGACATCAGATGCTTCTGATAGGCATCTTCAGACCCATTGGGGTACAGAAAGTGCCGCATAGTCACTCTTCAGGGTCCGTTGGTTTCATTACTAGAAAGCTAGAACAATAATAAACATCTGAAAGCTCACTTTTTTTTTTAACGGAGACACCAGTACACCAGTACACATTTTCCGATGAAAAGTAATATCCTCATCTAAAACACTTTCATGTAAGACAATCATTTCTCAAAAAATTCAATATTTCGACGAACACCAATACAAAATTCAAAACCATAACACTGAAATTGACGAAAGTTTCACAATTTTGTTGGTTGTTTTGGTGTCCTTATTAAAAACAAATAGATGATTGGTTTTGTCCAGCAGACCGAACTCGCGAGTCTCCAAGGCAGAGTTGCTGCCCGGACCTTGCCTGCCATTGGCAATTCCAACGGTCTGCCTGGTTCCCCGTGCTCTGACTCCAGGCCCCTTCTTGCCCCTTCCCTTCTTGGGGGACGGAGCTCTGAGGAGCCGATACTCCAAAACCAGAGAAGTATCACACTTTTTATATCAAACTCGAGAGGCGGAAGTGATATAAGGATAGCCATACTATGCAAAAGCGCCATCTTAAAAATATACCGCAATGCATCTTGGGAAACCGCGCGTACAGCTAAAAAATGAATAAAGCTGTCAAAATGGCCTCCATGCTGTAGTTTACATGACTGTAACTATTGCAGGTGTTATAGTGAATTGTGCACCTCATCGCTTGAAAATCAGTGCGCCGTGATGGTTGCCAGTGTTGCGTGGACTTGGATTTCACCCAATCAGAATCCTTTGCACACCGTACCGATCATGCGCGTTGGGACTCGGATGGCTATTGCGGTTGAGCATACACCGAATGTCCCCTATTTCCCCTCTTTTTTGTTGGGGGAGGGGTGGGGGTAACATTGGCTTTTTTTACATAATGGTGTCCAGGGCTTATGTTCTTCATCGCCACAATGCAGATCCGTGTATGTGTAAAACGCATCCATTTCAAAAACATGCTACGAATATTCATCATCATGCATCCGACAGCGAGGAAAACATTCCCGTTCTGAAAGTTGACTCCGTCGGCAAAAACAACATTTTCACGTTTAGAGACACGCTCCCGAATGACGTCATCGTAGCCTCCAAAGCATATCAACTGTCCCACTTGAATGCGCCCCAGCGTACACACCCTCGGCTGGCTCGTGACGCGTTGTGAATATCAGTTGCCAGACAGGACTGGACAACAGCTTTAAAGGAAGGACATGACATTGTTGTTTTCCAAAAAGAGTCTTCCTAGGATTCAATCCAACCAATCCGCACTCTTAAAAACTGCAGGGTCAGAATTGATCCGGATACGACTCCCGTAGGGGCCTGACCCGATTTCTGGGTCAGCATGACCCGGAATCTGAGTGTCAAAATGACCCGGAAATTGGGTCAAACTGACGCATAATCCGAGTTAAAAAACCCGCTATGAAAAACTTTCCGGGTCAGCCTAACCCAGAAATAAGTCAAAACCCCAGAATCCGGGTCAATTCTGACCGAGAGTGTTTGTATGCGTCGGTGGTCTTGTGTGAATAGTGAAGACAACGACAACATCACGGAGTTGCGCACTCGTTAAAAAGACTTATTTCGATTTGCTGGCAATCGAAATAAGCAACTGTGATTTGTGGGTCTTCGAGTGCCATTTCTCTCGACTTTGACGATATCTCAGACGGAAATATTTCTCTGGAAGATCGGTACCAGTGAACTTCTCAAAAAGGAAAGTAGTCCAAGTTTCTTGTGATGGTTTAACAAAACCTTAATAAAGACACTTTATCAATCATACATCATAAAGCTTGAGACACTTGGTGCATTCCTAAAATAAAAATTCATAAATGTGTCTTATGTTCTATTGCAATGTTTCATATTTATGTTAATTCGAATGCAGTTGAAAAAGAGGAAGAAGAAGAAGAAAAAAACAAAAACCCAAACCAAATGAAATAGAAGGGCTGTGACTATTAAAATTGCATTGCCTTATTTTCGCCGAGAGAATTATTTTAAAGAAACGAATTTTGACAGATGATGCTGTTTTAAAACAAAAACATGCAAGAACTTTCGCATAGGCCTAATGCCAAGGACACGACGCACAAAATGCATGTCACATGCAAAATATTGTTTGTATATGATGGCTCCCATGGAATCCAGCATTGTGCACGAAGAAAAAATTACACAATGAAAGATCAAATGCAGAAAAATATAACACAATTATGTAAAAACAAAAATCATACATCACTAAAGATACGAAGACCCAGGAGGTCTAACTTGTGTACAGGGACAACGAAAGGAGCACATTACAAAAACTGCCTTCGTTGAAGACAAATTTGTAAGGGAACCATATCCCTAGCCTGGGAGTCATACGTTCTCTGTGGTTTGTACTACTATCATCCGAGTGCGGAGACTTGGGACATGCGGTGAGGACCCGGGTGCTTGGGGCGACAATCGGTTAATATAACAAGGTCAAGTTGGTATGTCCGGATGTTTTTGAATGAAGTTACACTCTTGTTGCATGCTCTGTGTTTAAAGCAGTGGTTACTTTAAAAAACATTTTTTTTTTAGTAAAGCAGCCAAACCGATATAGGCTGAATTTGGAGGTTCGTCAAAATGCAACGTCCCTGACTTTGACAAGCATTCAGATGCACATTGCCTGGGGTGTTTGGCATGCAGCACCACTGGTGTGAACTTAATAATCGATGAGATTTCGGATTGAAATGAATGGATTTCTTTCTCGATAATTTCCCATCCTGTTGCTTTGTTTTAAAAATATAGCAATTTCTCTATGGTTTATCTTTTTCGGTAAATGTTTTGATCGGATTCAGTACTCTACCAGCGGAAACGTCAGAGGACTGTTTCAAACTGTTGTGGAGTGTCGTGGCCGGAGCAGCCTAGTGCACTGGACTCTAGTTATGGTGTGGGTGTGGGTTCGGGTCCCGGCCATGGCATTTTTTCTCCCTGAGCAGGATACATGCTTGGTCCTTCGGATTGTACGTAAAGACTTGTGTTCAACACACGTACAAAAACATTCCACTTTATCGAGAAGGGGGCTCGCCTCAGTGTTTCTGGCATGGTCTGGTAGCAATATGCGCCATTGACCTCACCTTGCATCCCTTTCAAGGTGCTGTTTTATGCGTGCTTCATCTAATAACATTATTCTCAACACCTCCACACGATTTGATACTTCGGCTCCATCAATGTCATTTATGACAGGCACGGCGCGTTATCAATGTAGGCCGACACTATCTCATGCACCACGCGAGGTTTCAGACCCCTCCAGATCTCACTATTGGGCCGTGTCCGAAACGGCGACTTCGGCTACAGCTATACGGCTAGATCAGCGCGTCTGCCAGTGTTGAAGAATAGGAAGACGCGCGCGATCTAGCCGTAGCTGTAGCCGAAGTCGCCGTTTCGGACACGGCCTTACACATTTAACAGATAGATCATTACCCATTTATGGCCCCAGTGTGTGGAAGCTTCCTGCATATAGATGCCAGTTCATTCAACACATTCCAACAAACTCCTCAAAGCTCACCTGTTCCAGCAGGCTCGCTAAACCATTCATACTGTGTCTCGATGCCTACGAGCAAACTTTTGATTATGCCGCTGTAAATGACTGTGCATTAAGTTGATCATATAATAATTAGTATTATTAGCTTTATTACGAGTACACTCTTAAAAAAGGGCAAAAAGGCCCAGAAATCGGTCAAACTGACACACAATCGGAGTTGAAAATCCCATTTTTTAAAACCCCGGGCCAGGCCCCCTGGGACTCTGAATCCAAGTTAATTCTGACCCAGGGATTGTCAATGTGTTCTACAGAGTCACGCCTGACAGGTTCTAGTCCGTCTTTAAGACGTTGACCTAGATTATATAACATGATCAGGATTATTATTAATAAGCATCTCACAAAACACCCCCTGGGAGTGAACTTGTTGCGATCATGTATTCTTAATAAGCTGAACACCCGATGGAGCGTAATGGATGAATTCATTATGAAATAGGTCAAATGAAAATCAGTCTCAGGTTAGAGTTATCAGCCTCTGGGTCCGTGTGTAGGAGGAGAAATTGATGACGAGTTTTTGATGGAAAAAGAGAGAGAATAAAAAGGTAGTGGATTCATAAGTCATACAAACTGTGAACATAAAAAAAAGAAAAAAAAAGAAAAGAAAGTAAAAACCTCCAAATAAACCCTATAAATTTCAAAAGAATAAACATCACCATTATTATTAGCAGCAGCAATAGCAACAACAACAACAACAACAACAGCAACATCAACATCAAGGGCAACAGCAGCAGCAGCAACAACAACAAAAGTAGCAACAGCAACAGCAGCAGAACAGCATAAAGAGCAACAAGAGCAAGAGAAACAACAGCAGCAAGAGCTACAGCAACAACAGCAAGAGCAACAACAGCAGCAACAACAGTAACATCAGCACAGCAACAACATCAGCAGCAACAGCCACATCAACAACAGCAGCAACATCACAGTATAGCGACAGCAACAGCAGCAGAAACAGAGTCAACAGCAACAGCAACATAAACAACGTAATGGTGTGCAGCTTTGGTTGTGTCGTCAATCTAGCCAGGTCTCATATTGACGAACTACATGACGACACTGCAATTTGCAATGTCCTGACGTCATACAGGGATGGTTCGTGACCAAATTTATAAAGTCTCGGCCGTACAAGCTGCAAGAAGTCATTTCCCTTTTGTAACCTACCACAACCACGTCCACAAATTGATCTCTAAATCAATGGCTTCCGATGTTGTACAAGGGTGCAATACGCGATGTCACGACTGCCGAAAATGCACACAATCATTCTGCTGCAAAAGCAATAAACTAAAACTTCAATTTGAGAATTGTTGTACAAAATGTATTAAGTTAAGAGCAAAGCAATACTCTGTGCACATGTATGCGTAATTGGAGAGGGTGTTCATAGAAGCTTTGCATAAAAACAGCCGTGTCATGAGTTGTAGAAAGTTGGTACCGAGTTTATCGGTTATGATGCACTGAGCACATTACTCCCTAGAAGCGCCCGGATAAGAATTGACCCGGATTGACCCGGGTCCAGGGCCCAATTTCATAGAGCTGCTAAGCACAAAAATTTGCTTAGCATGAAATTTCTTCCTTGATATAAACAAGATTACCAACCAAATATCCATGTGTTGCATATTGCTTGTTACTGGTAGTCAGCTGTTGTTTGCTTATCCTGAAAATCACGTGGAAATTTGGTTTGTAATCCTGTTTTTATCAAGGAAGAAATTTCATGCTAAGCAAATTTTTGTGCTTAGCAGCTCTATGAAATTGGGCCCAGGGCTCCGACCCATTCCTGGGTCAGATTGACCAACTCCTGAGTTACGTTGACCCGTAAACTGGTTTTAAAAAAGGGGGATTTTGACTCAGATTCAGCGTCAGTTTGACCCATTTTGGGGTCATTTTGACACAAATCCCGGGTCATAACGATCCAGAAAAACAGTCAGGCCCCCCTGGAACTCTGATTTTGGAATTTAGAGTGGATTTCTAGTTGTTGTAGCTTAGTTAGGATTATAGTTGATCCATGCATATTTAACTCTACGAATAATTAAGTTAACTACATGGTTTAACAACATCTCAGACGATTTGTACAGTTTAAAAAGAAGGTCGTGTTCTGAGCTTGAGCACTGCATTGTCCAAAGTTGTCCAAATATATTTAAGTGTAGTAACTGTAAATATTAATAGTTAACGCCATTTTCAGAAAGTACGTAATTAATACAATCTTTATACGGTAAGACAGCTGACTATTGCACTATGGTGCCGAAGTTCGAACCAAGATGAATTCCGCATAAGTGTAGCACTTTAGACTGATGAACTTCGCCCAAACCAAAGGCTGCCCAGCTTCCATTAATGAAGGATATTAAAAACCAGGGTATGACCATCGATCGGTGCTCAGCTCGCCGCCAAGAGCGAAAAAAACACACAACCCATGGGAAAACAGTCGCTGTCGTCATACGAGATATACAGGGGGAGAGAACCCGTGTGTGCCCCGACCGGCAGCCCACTCGCCACGCCGGTGCGGCACAGCGTCGGCGGAAACAACAGGGCGGGATGCAGGGGCCATCAATACGTAACGAGGTGCTTGTAGGGAAATCGAAGCCTCAATTTCCTACTCAATGAAGGCAACCACCACGGTTGGATGCCGCTAGTATAGCACTAGCTACCCACTGCCTCATTGTATTATTTTTTTTATCAACCTCGCTCGTCGACGACAACCGAACTGCACATAATTTCAGAGTTGCATGCCGGCAGGTTGCCTGACCATTGACGCTCAATTTTGTTTTTACCTCAGCAGAATTTAAACGAGGTCTCTTCGGTTGTGCATAAAACCAATTTCTATTCATTATAGTTTCGCCGTATAGAAATACAAACAAGCAAACCTTAGGCCTAATAAGGTCATTTCTTTTCCAAACACGAAGACACAAATCAAAAATATTTTAGAGTGGTCGCCCCTTTTTTTCTTCTTCCTCTCTTTTTTATCATCAGATTTTTATCTTGTAAACGCCGATCTTCTTGTAAGCAAACCAGCGTCTCGGGAATTTCATACGGATCTGACGTTCGGACATGGAGTGCCGGCCGGATTCACTCTCATTTTCCGATCGCGTGAAAAATTATGCAATGGCACACACGCACGAACACACCCACCCCACCCCCTCCGCACTCCGTCGCCGCAGCATTTTAGAGGGTTGACTTTGATTTTGGGGCCATCGATAACAAATTCGTGGGCACGACCGCTACGAAGCAAAAGAGCAATAAACAGTCTGGTTGTACTACCGATAGTAGTAAAAGTACAGTCCGAGGCAATCGAAGAGGAAACGTCGAAGAGGAGGGTGTGTTTTTTTTGGGCGGCGTTAAAGTAAACAAAGAGCCCATCAGACTGTGTCAATTTGCTGATGGGAACAAAAACAATGGTTCTGATGGCGAAAATTATATTTGTTGTTCTTGCCTAGGTGAAAGCGGTGGTGGGATCAAATTTCTGTAAAAATATCACTGCAAGCTTTAATTATAAAATTAAATTCATCGATTCGTTGTTTTAAGACCCAATCGGTTGTCCTGTTTCTGGTTAAAAACTCGCTAAGCAGAAATCGGATACCCGTCAAATGCTACAAAATCTCTTGAGGTTTGGGTAAAAATTGATGGTAACAATCCGTTTTAAATGTCTCAAATGTATTGCCTATTTTCTTTATAGTCGAGGAAGTTTCATTTGTACCGAAGCGTGAAAGGGGCATTCAGAAAAAGAAAGTCATAATTATGACTTCCATCTCATAATTATGAGTTAGCATAAGCCATGACTAGTGCCAATTAGTTCATATTTATGAGATAAAATATCTCAAATATACAAGTCATAATTATGACCTATTTATTCAATTTTCTTTCTCTCACAATGTCCCTTTAACTCTTCCGTATATACATTTGAGAAACTGAACGAGAGAGGGGAAAAAAAAGAGAAAAAAAGAGAAGAGAAGACAAAAAGAAACTGCCAACTATTAAGTATATAGGTATTCCCGGTCATTTTCAGCAAATAAGCTGCCAATTTAAACGTTTTTATTATTATTATTATTGGTTTTTTTTACCCATGTGAAATTGAAAGCTTCTCAAAACCTTCATTCAATATCACTAATTGTGTAAGCAAGTGTTCCTTTTAGCGCCGTGTGATTTGAAAAGATAACCATTCAATTTAACAATCCATTCACTATTCAAATTCTCAGCAGCTTTTCGAAGGAATCTGTAGTTGGACCTTCACTACTAATTGAATGATGTTTTTGCATAGTTAAAAAGAACACCTCATGAGTTTAATTGAATTCGCAAGCCTAAACGTGAGTTTGAATGTCAGTTTCAACGGCAGAGGCAAAACCACTTTAGTAGCAGAATGCATGAAAGTGAAATGGGCCGTTTTTTGCCAAAATACCCGGGAACGTATAGCAAAGTTAAAAGATACAAATGAGTTATTGTCAGTTTCCGGTATTTTCTCACGAAACCGGCAGCCATTTGCAAACAGGTGATATTTTATAGGTAGTTCGTGTGCGTGGTATACGTGAAGCTATTTTCATGTTTTCTGAAACATCATAATCTGAAGAAAGAAATCTTCATTTTGGGGGTTTGTCGGCGAAAAGGTGGGGTGCATTTAATACTGTTGCAACTGCATGGCGCCCGACTTTATTTTTGCAAAGCAAATAATATGCAATATTTTCTACTAAAAAAGAAAACAAAGAAGAAGATTGGGCCATGGTACAAGGCTTTTTATCTCGATAGGCTTTTGGCGTATCAGTTGAGGATTCTGATTGGTTAAATCTGACATGACGTCTTAGAATAACTGTTATCTGATTGGTTCAAAACGTTCCACCATGTCATCTCTCCTCCACATTAGCAAGTATAAAACCTGTACATGAATCACAATAAACACTTGACATATTTTAGAGTACGTCGCAGTGTGATTCGATAGTCATATATGTTACAGTTGGTGGAAACTGCCCTGCGATTAAACATAGAGTTGCACCCGAGGTATACAAAAACTGGTTAACTGATGTGCTCCGTCCTGTGCCTTTTGGCGGACCAGAAATATTCCCCGGTAAACACACATCGTTTCCACTTCAATGTCGTTCTTAAGCAACATCTCTGAACAGGCCAAATCGGGGTATAAGCCAAATTAAAGCAAAGATCGGTGTAGTAGGCCAAAATCAGAGCAATGCAAGGTAAAAATACTGTACAAAAATAGGTCAAATCAGGGTATAACAAGCCAAATTAGGTTATAACAAAAAGTCAAAACACAGCAATCGGTCAAATCAAGGAACGATAGGCCAAGTCAGGGTCTAACAATGTATAGTCAAATCGCAGCAATGGTAGGCCAAATCAGGGTATAACAAGCCAAATTAGGGTAGAACAAAAAGTCAAAACACAGCAATGATAGGCCAAATCAGGGTATAACAAGCCATATTAGGGTAGAACAAATAGTCAAAACACAGCAATGATAGGCCAAATCAGGGTATAACAAGCCAAATTAGGGTAGAACAAAAAGTCAAATCACAGCAATGACAGGATAACGAGGGTATAACCAAGTCAAATCACAGCAACTGGACAAATCAGTGTATGAAGAGACGTTTTAAGGTATACCAAATGGTCAGAATTTTAGTTGGCATCTTATATGTCTTAAAAGTAAATATCTTTCAACTTAAATTTCTTCTTTTTTCTTCTACGAATTACTGGAGAAGACAAACACTATTTAGGATAACAGGGCTCGGGTTCACAAAGTGCTAAGATTGATCTTAAGATGTGTATCAACCCTTGCTGAGAAAAGTGTGATGTCACCATACAAATCACCATGACAACATTGACAACCCATCTTAATATGAATCTTTAGTGCTTTGTGAAATCGAGCCCAGTTATGGAACAAAACTTTTCAAAGAAGAGTACTGCGATCAAGTTTTTAGTAAAATGGCAAACGCCGTTGACAATATTTAATGTATTTGATATGCGTTCTGACGCTACAATGAGTGAATTTACTCTACATTCTGTTTAAAAAAAAAGGGGGAAAAAGAAAGAAAGATTATGTTTAAATATTGTATCCGGATATTGTATCCGGATAAGTGTACATGTATACACAAAATAAAAATATTAAATAAACACCAAGAAAAAAAATCAAGTAATAAACCACAAGGGAAACTGACTGATGGGTTAAATATAAAATAATTTGGGTTCGAACTAAGACAAATTTACTGGAGCGGGACTTAAATGAACGACCTCTGGATTAGCGTTCCGGTGCTCTACCAACTGAGCTATATATCCAGACCTATATTGGCGGTCTCCCTATTGATCTGGAGGTCGTTGGTTCAAGTCCCGCTCCGGTCAATTTTTCTTTGTTCACCCCCCAAAAAAAATAAAAAAATAAAACAAAGGTTTTCTCGGCAAATTTCAGTCAACATAAACGCATTCAACTAAATGCCATTTTGCCCAATTCTTTCAGCCTACAGGATTTCTGTTTTATTAGCCACTATGCCCATTGCATTCAATTTCGTATTCATGCACTCATGATTTCGTTCGTCTCATTCAGGTTCGCTTTAGTCATTCTATTTCATTTTGCAATCACTCAAGACTCTATTTCCAGCATTCGTCAGTTGAATTTCAACTATCCGTACCTAGTTTTTAATTGATGACATTGCATGGTTGACCAGCCTCTTGCTGCTGTTGTTTCACGAAACTGAATGAGGTTCGCGATCTCATGAATTTGAATGATCTAATAATAAGTGTATGCCAAGCTGTGGAAATGAAATCACTCCTTTTGAATGTTGATTGCTGATGCTGCGCCGGGTGTTAAAATCGAATGTGTTTTTGTTGAAGTTGGCCGGGAAAATCTGTATTTGATTTTCATTAAATATTTGTTTTCATTAAATAACAGTTTCCGAGTAACAAACTGGCTCTTTTTTCGGGAGATGCTCAAGCAGAAAACATTGCCTTAAAATCGTGAACTAAGCAAAAAATAAGCAGGATACCAGTCGCGGATTCTACACGTGACATGGTTTTATGGGCTGATAACCTTATCCTGGTAAGCATAATTTCGTTTTGCTTAGCTACTTTTCCTGTTGAAGCACCGCGGACGAGATTACCACAGTGTCACCTCAAAGCTTACTCTATCCTATTTGTTGACTTCATTACACACCCCAAAGCGCATGTGCCAATAACAGGACGAGAAGGACACAATGATGAAATGTACATTCTTTAGATGCTGGAGGAAAACCCACCCAATCCACAAGCAAGGTTCCGGTCTGAGGTGGGGTTCGAACCGGGGTCCACAGAGGTGAAAGGAACCACTAATTAGCCAACCCAATCTCCAGTGCATACATAGCTTTAAGACACGTTTGGCATAAATAACAGTGACAACTATTCTGCTTTTGTTCTAAAACGACATCTTTCAAACTTTGCTCAGAATTTGTTTTTCGTCAAACTGTCACTTTGTAAACTGCAAAACATAACTGCAGGAAAACAATCCCCACAAAGCCTTATTTTACTTATAACTTCAAACAATATATATTTAATTTAAATGTTATTTTATACAGTTCAAACTTGCGTTTACTATCAGCTCTTGATTTAAAAACAATCAAAAAACACTACTCTCTCATAACAAACTTTAACACTTCAAAACCAACTCTTACAATTTTACAGCTACTCATAGTGTATGTAGGTAGAAATGTACCATGTCCGATATGTGGCAGAGAGTGCCCCCCCCAGACGTTCCCATATTTTAACACACTTTGTTCTCTTGTACAGAAGTACCACCTAAAATCCTCTACAGAATTTCTGAGATTCCAAGAACACAATGAGGACACAATGGGGGGGGGGGGGGGGGCACACACCATGCCACATATCGAGCTCCAGATGTGTAGAAATGGAAAGGCAGTGAGATCTGATTTAAATGATAGACCGATTAATTTGTGGTCATTTGCATATTACCTGTACTGTAAGACGAATAACGCTCACGTACGAATCGAGCGCAGGTTCAGGCGTCAACATCATTGCATTGTCCCAACAGGCCAGTAATGAGTTAAACAAAAAATGAAGACTGATACAGGTTTAATGTCTGAAACAGCACCTGCCCAGTAATGGAAACACATGGTTGTCGGTTTGTTTCATATGTACTGATAGATGAGGGGGTAGGGTTGAGGAGGGGGGGGGGGGGGGTGGCTACTGCCCCTACACGACTTGCAGATTGTTGTGCCACAAAACGCTCTTCAATTTCAGGTCGACAACTGTTAGCGCCATTGTGATGATGAGCCAAGTGCATCAAGGTTGTCTGTTGGGGTGACCTTGATGTAAACATTATTCTTTGCATACATGTGACCTACACTTAGTGTGCCCCGCTGAAATTATGCCCTCCTACCGAACAAGACCCAATTCCTTTGCCATCATTCCCATATAAATGACACATTCTACCAAATCAGACAGAACTATGTGAAGCTTCATATAAATTGTTGAAATACCGTTTAACTGTTGTAAAATTAGTATCTTCACGATGCTGTTAGTTTTCTCTATAATTGGACCTTTCGTCGTGAGAATTTCATCAATGAGTTGACAAATTTGGATACTGTGCTCAATTGTGTTCAACTTTTTTTTTTTTTTATAATGATCGAAGTTCCTTCTTATTTTGCAAAAACATGTTACTTGTACTTGAAAACAAAAAAGACAAACTGTCCAAGCACATATAGCTTTGAAAAGTGTTTTCAACATTTCAAAGGCAATTTTTGATTCGAAGAAGGGACACAAAGAAGAAGAAATCAGCTGATAAGTTGCATGCCCGGTTTACACACATGGAATCAACCAAGGCAGGACTTACATGCACTGATTGTACAGTTAGTCCAAGCAATCTTACCCACTGAGCTTTCCCTTAATGCACTGACTCCACACTCAACATTTCTGACCTGCGAAAATCCTGGTCTGTGAAAATACCAACAAATGGCTAGGTTTTGCATTTTAGAGGTAGGGCGACACACTTCATCTTTGTGACTTCAGAACTCAGTGGCAGAAATGTCTGTGTTGCTAATCAGACGAACCTTATGGGCGGGGCTTAATAGATAGGTATACAGACCATGAAACCTTAGTCAACAAAGACTGCCCTTGTACATTCAAGGGCCTTTCTGGTAGGCAAAATACTGCACTGGTCACGTGGGAAATTTTACATTTTTGTGTCATAATTGCCACATAAATTCAAGAGTTATAAACTAACAGCTGAACAAATTTTGAGATGTGCCCCCTTTCTTAATATAAAAACCTCATAAAAATCAGACAGTACAATCTCCGTAAAATGTAAGAATTAATGTTTTCTTCCATTAAAATGTATACAATTCTGATGTCACAGTGTACATGTACATGGTCTATCGGAGGCCATAATAACAGATGCCATTGTGGGTGGGGCTTAACAGACAGGTCTATTGAAGGCTATATGGCAGATGCAAGGTGGGCGGGGCTTAATGGATAGGTCTATTTGAAGCTATAAGGCAGATGCCAGGGTGGGCGGGGCCTGACCAATACATTTAATGGAGGCTATATGGAAGATGCCATGGTGGGTGGGGCTAAATTGATAGAAGTAATAAAGGCCGTATGGCAGATGCAAGGTGGGCGGGGCTTAATGGATAGGTTTTTTTCGAAGCTATAAGGAAGATGCAATAGTGGGCAGAGCTTCATAAACAGGTCTATCAAAGCAATTTGTGCACTTACTGAAAATCAGTTGTCTGCACTACCTATGCTTGGATCGGGCACAGTAGCAAAAACATTTGTCATGCTCCAATTCTGTCCGCTTTGTTCCCCGTGTGCAACAGCAGCAATGAATACCAATCTTGTAAAAAAAAAAAAAAAGAGGGGGCAGCCTAATTTTCCACCCTGCCTCAATTTGGTCACATTGATTTGAATGGAAAAAAAAGAAAAAAAGAAGACACCCGCACCACGGCGGTCAGTCTGCATCACCTGGCACGCCTGACGACGTCCGTTTCCATATCAAACATCTCACCGATCTCAGAGAAACCTGGTGTACCCGCATACTTCTGAGCTTTTCGTTTCTTTGAGTTGGACTCGGGCTGGGTGCATAGGGCTGCAACTCCTCGCCTCATCTGTTGCATCCGATTGTAACTGGAGCATATGCCGAGCTTGTTCACTCTGTCATACACCTAGAAATGATTGGAACAAAACCACAACAACGGTTTGTTTTGGATTTAAAGTAAGGTTTGAAGTTTTTGAAAAACCCACAGTCACGGCATGTTTGAATTATTTCACTGTTTTCTCTGAAGTGCAATGCCCTGAGGGTCAAAGTCCTGGATATCTTAGACTGGACCATCACACATATCTAAAAGGGAGATCTGGTCCAAGGGTTGCCAGGTTTTTTTGAGGAGCTGAAAACTATTTTCACTTACTTTGTACTTTGTACACAAAATTGTACAGAGATACAGCCCTACACCAGATCTAACCCTACTAATAAAGTGGGCCATCTGTTTTGTGTACAGGCTTCCAGAGGTCTTGCTGACAGCCTGTACTAGGTTCTGAGGTTTCTGACACCCCTCCCCCTGCCAATCAAACTCTTTGGCTTACTGGGGAGCCAGTAACTAGTGGAACCTTCCTGCATTTGTGTAATTCCTGGGGTCACTCCCGCACTTAAGGGTTGGATTGGAAGGTAAAGTAATAAAACAAGTTTTCAGATGACGAATGTTTCACCATCACGCCTTGGAAGAAGTGGTGGTTCTGAGAATATATAAATGTGTCAGTCACTCCCATTATTAACAGAAATAGAAAACTACTAATACCGATAATAGTGTAACATATATAATGTGCCATGTCTGTCATAAATGCAAGTGTGACACTGGGTTCTTTTACATGCATTACACAGCATGCACAGAACCAATGGCTTTACGTTCCATCCAAGTGTCAAGACCAGGTTTCGACCCAACACTCTGCTTATCAGAAACACCAGAGTTTGTGCCGGTGGGCGTCGACCAAGACACGCCAACAAGTACAGAACTGCTTTCATTACAAAAAAAAATATATAAAAGTTTCATGAATTAACCAAAGAATTTTTGTGGCTAATTTTGTGACAAGTTTAAGTTATAAGGGACCTAAGGAGCCCCCCAAAAAGGTTTTTGATTAAAGTTTGTATTGTTAAACTTTGCTGAGTTCAAGCAAGACCAAACAACCTGCTCCACTTGTTGGATCTTAACGAGCTGAGTACCATTTACCTTTTGCTCCACGACATTGTCCGCAAAGAGGCATCCGACTAGACGTTGGACACGACTCAGCTCATGGTTGCGGTGTTGCAGCACAATCCCATACACAGTAGCCAACTTGGGGATAATTTGCTGGACTTTCGTGGCGTTCTTGCGAGCCTCAGGACTCAGCATGATCTTCATAAGGATCTCCACCAGCTCCGGGTACTTCTTGATAAACTCACAAATGATATCCTCCCAGGAATGCATCTTCAGATCCACAAAATCCTTCAGCATCAACACGGACGCTTCTCCGATCTTGTAACCCCTCTGCTTGTCCGGGCGACTGCCGAGTTGATCGGACAACTCACCCACGAGGCTCTCTCGGAGAGGGGGGATTCTCAAAAGTTCCGTGACAATAATGTCCGTTGATTGACTTTGCACAGCACTCAGTAAGCAATGGTACTGTGCCCTGTCTATTACGGTCGGCGCTGTAACCAGCAGTCCCTGTAACAATTTGACCTCTTTTGGTGGGGTAAACTCTTTTGTTTGACCCTTTCTGAGGGCATAGGAATGATCTACAGCATTACTTGGTTCATCTTCTGCGGGTGGACACTCGGCAATCTGGCCAGATGAACCTGTATCGGGATCTTTGTCTGCCTGCTGCGCAGAGTCCTCTTGCTGGCGTGCCAGGGTGTCTGGCTTAGATTTGGGAAAGATGGGTCTGAAGGCTAGTTTCTTCTGGGGTTGTTTTGCTTTGACCTTCGAGCCCTTCGGCCTGGTAACGGTTTGTTTTTCAGTGAGAACAATGATCTCCAGATTCTAAGTGTAGCAAAAAAAAAAAATATAAATAGTCATTAAACTTTCATGAACACAAGAACATGATGAAACTGGTATGCATGGTCTTCTGTCATATGTGGTTGGTGTGGGCATGAATTTGGAGTTATGGTTCTATTTTGAGAAACTCTTCCTATTTTCTATACTCATCCGACATCGGTGTAAGGGTAAAACCAATTCTGGCGGATAGGTACATGTAGCAGAAATGCCAGCATTTGCATCTTGCAAAAAGGGAGATATTTAGAATTACATGGAAAATGTTTCCATGATTAGGGAGACTGTCAAGTTTGTCCATTAGAATATGGAAAGACAATTGGCTTATTCTTAACAGGGAAATTTCTGCAGAATCTGAGAGAGTTGGCAGCTCTGAATGTAGGTAGAGGTCTAAAGCTGAAACTGCTGAATTTAACAGGGTGTTTAATTTTGCAAGATTTACTGCCTTCCTCGTTGCACAAATTAGAAACCCCTTTAGAACTCTCCTTGATTGCAATTCACAAGAAAAATTCAATTTGAATCCTGTAATTAGCAGTGGGAACTGCCACTAATTGAATCATGGGGATTTACACAAATTTGTGGGTTTAAAATTACATTGATGTTTTATAAGCATAAGCACTGGCTGAGGTAGTGCTTTCCTGAGTCCTACCGGGACCAAAAATCCACAGGCTGTTTCCTCACAGGACTGCTGTTAGTCCATAACTTATTACCTTTCTGATGCCGGTGTCCTGATTGGTCTTTTGGAGGGTTCCGCCTGCTGGTATGATGTTGTTGCCCACTTCCTGCTGTCGAAACTTGTTCTGACCGTCCATGACAGACTTTCTGAATATGTCGACCTTCCTCTTTATCCCATGCAGTCTCCTTTTGCAAAGGCGACAGATCCAAGCCTCCCCGGGAACATCTAGGCTTACGTACTTCTTCAAGGTCTCTTGTATGGCAAGGTGACCCCGGTTTGTGGAAACTTTGCTCCCTGCATCGGCGAGCTTTTGGCAGACAAAACAAACTTTACTGGTTGTGTGGATTAGATTTAGTGTCTGCAATTTCAAGGTCCCCATGGAGAACATTTTGGATGTTTGTCTTGGTACGACAGATTTTTTTTTTCTTCTTCAGTCTGTTGGTCTGTGGAACAATCAAACTTACTTCAGTTGAGATACTTTATGGAATTTGCTCAATTAGACCACATTATCAGGATCCCCTTTTATGTTTTTCGACATCAGTTGTCCGGGATTGCCTGTAAAACATTAATGAAATAAAAAGAAAATGATTGGAAATTAATGAATGTAAAACTTCAAAACTGTTCAACTGGAAAATGTAACCTGTGACATCAAGTTTATAAAACAGCTTAAGAGGCGGGACTTCCTGGGGGCAATGTTTGATAACGCAGCATAATACAAAATTGGACCAACTATAAAGTCGTGCATTTATGGAGATTGCAGTGTACAATTTCTATCAATTTTTGATACAGAGAAAATGGGGGCATATCTCCAGCCATGCAGGCTACTGTTGGTAACGCTAATAATTTTCAAGCACACTTGAATCCTTGATTATAGTTGGTAGATCCAAAGCAACAAGGAGTGTGACACAAGCTTATCGCATGGCCCAAACCACATCCTGCATATTGCGCTGCTCAAACTTCCCGCATTGCCCTATTTTTAAGCTAAGTATACGCAAAACGTGCAGCTGTTCCAACACTATGCTTAGCGTTCATCTGAGCGTTGAGTTTGCTTGAAGATAAATTCGTTATCACACGTCCGCATATACAATATGGAAATTTAGCGCGTCTGCGTTCCATATCCAACTTGGCCTTTGGCCTCTTGGATATGGGGCACACAGCTAACGCTATATTATTTCTCCGTATTCCACTTGCACTTTTACTGGCTTGTGTTGTGTGATAAACATGATAAATGTCACTGTCACAATGTCAGGGTGTGTGTAATTCTTTAATTTATGTGGTAAATGATGCATGTAAACATTCATTATCTTGCCCGTCAGGAAACACCACCGTCTGGAGTGTAAATTGTACTATTTTTGTAAAGGTTTTCAAATTCATGGAGCCGTACGACCTGCTGCATGCAGTAAGTCCTCCGAATCCTGTGTGCTGTAGTGTAGGCCTATCAATCATCATGCCTAAACTTAAAGTTAATTACTGTACTGGTGGTAGTCCTGTATAGTTTTTATAGTGACTACTTACTTTTACTTAACTAAACATTGTGGCGAACAGGAAGCTTTCAAAAACTTAACTATGAAAACAACTTACATTATTACAATATTCTCACACTGTTGTCCGTAGAGTACGCTCTCTGTGGCTATCAGGGATCGAGGTGCAGTATTTCGTGTATTTTTTTATAAAAGACAAAATGTGTCCGTGCACTACACATAACATCTACATCATGTACACATACATGAAAGTAAGTCGTAGTTCCGTACTTCTGCCTATGCTGTACGGTGCACCGCGTATGCACGTCCAGCTCGCTGCTGACTACCAGGCATTGGGTCAAAGTTGAATATGGGGAGTTAATGGCGCGCCCGCCGCGGTTGGTCTACAATGCACGGACATAAACACGAAACGCATGACTGTTTGTTCCAAATTGCCCGTAAAGATGGCCGATTTACGTCATTTTTCAACCTATCTACAGGGGACTTGAGGGGTACACCCCACTTAATAAGGAGAACACATAGCGTCGGCCTCACTAATAGACAGATTTGAGAGCAAAAGGGTAGCAGTGTAAACATTTTGCCCACTTGTGACCTGGGGTTTCTTGACTTCCAACTTGAGGTATTCTTTGGATGACATATACACATAGGCCCTGAAATAATGATCCTTTTTGCTGACAGGTTTAGGGAAATTTTTCAAGATTGATGGTCGCCGACTTTTGGTAAGTTGTTTATTTAGTGGGGTGCACCCTGAGTGACCAAATTTAAGCCCATCACGGCCGAAGGGGGGTGGGGGGGGGGGTGGATCGAACCGCCCGACATGCATTTTACCAAACCGAGGCTGGAAAGCAAAACTAGTCCGACACTCTTTTGGTTGAATCAGCATTCCTTAGTGTTGATGCTGTAAGGTTATATCCCTAGGGTATGTAAATTAGATAACCAAGAAGGACGAATCCAACCAGGCTGGCGGGACAAAGTTCGAACCAAGAACCAATAACATGTTTTTCCCAAGTAGCTGCCAAGAATAATGAGCAGGCCACTAACAACCCCCAACGATATACATAATGAGGTATTTTAACTGCTAACCTGTTTCTGCTTAGCAATTTTCTTTTAGTATTAAACATTTTTTTGTTTATGTAATTGAGGGGCTCCAAGGGGGGGGGGTCAACTTCACCTTTGTGATGCACTCATTTTCTAACAGACGGAGTCCTCATGAAAGTGGGAGTACAGAACAAACAAGTCTCTAAAGACTCACGTTAACATTTTGTAAACGTGATTGTATTTGCCAACCTTCCAGTGAGAATTTTGTCAAAATCCCCCAAAACATCCAATAACGTCACATATCACATAATACGGGCCTCACATTTTTGTACAGGGAATTTAAAGTTCATTCCTGAATTTTGATGTTTAATAAAAAATGCATTGATTTATTGACCCTTTGACTGACGCTAACACCTTTTCTTTGGAATTGCAGATTCTTTATCAAGGACTCTATATTGGAAAATGAGTGCACCACAAAAAATTAATTTAAGTGGTGGACGAGCCGTGTTAATCGGGTAATTGTTGCGAGAAAATACATTGTAGCACCACTTTAACGACTATGACTAGTTTTTGTAGCGAGAAAATACATCGTAGCACCACTTTAACGACTATGACTAGTTTTCAAAGTTGACCCCCCTCTCGGTGATCCTCGGCGCGTTCTATGAGGCGAAGCCGAGGGAAAATACACTACTCCGGGGATCACCGAGGGAGTCGTTGTTTTAACCATAGCATGAGTAAAAGCTGACACCATTTCTTTTATATTCACCTCATACATATAAATTATTGTGTACTATGTCAAAGTACCAAGAAGACGTTGTTGCTATGGGTATAGTACATTGGTTGCTATGGGTATAGTACTTTGGTTGCTATGGGTATAGTACTTTGGTTACTATGGGGTAGTACATTGGTTGCTATGGGATAGTACATTGTTTGCTGCCTGTATAGCGCGTCACGTTTGCGCGGTTTCTAGTAAAAAATAAGATAACATGTGACGCGCTTCTAAACCAATCAAAAGGTAGAATATTTGTAAGGGTGTTATAGTGAGAAATCTGGTAAAGCTTTCGTAGCAGCAACTACAATGTATTTCATCAGATGCAATGAAGACAAACAACTTCAACCAAGGTTTAGTGTACGAACAGTTCAGAGTTAAGATAATCTAAAAAAAAAAATGAATTTGATCTTGGGGGAGACCCTGAACGTTGGCCCAGTTTATAAACACGGTAGTGTGCATGCAGGGCAATATTGCGTAGGAATATAGTGCATAGGAATACAACCGTCCTATACATATTGGAATAATAGAAATTGCTATCATACCCACATAAACCAGAGGAAATCTATAATCTCCACTCGGCGCTGCTTTTAATTTGTAGCCCGTAGCAAGACAAATGCGATATAGTTTTGTTAAAGGTATCAGGACCTATTCAGGATTGGTATAGAGCTAACAAAAATAGTCGCATGCAGACAGTGATAATGTTTTGTGTGATCAACCATCATACATGAAATAACATGCCTGTGTAAATGTTGGCTTCCATTGTATATGAGTCAGGCGAAAATAGTGAAAAACTACGCATAATTTCAGCATGCAAACACAGTGTCCCTTTTTTTGGGAGGGGGGGGGGGTTGTATATAACAACCCGAAATCAGCTGTATGCAGTTTTCCCGAATATGACTTCATTCCGCAGAAAAAAAACATGGTTTTATGGTACGAACCTCATAATCAGTAAGCTTTCACACCAACATTAAATTATCATGTTTTCCATCCTTGCCAATTCTGTGTAATACCTTTAAGAAAGCCCGGAGAGAAGAAAGAAAACATGCATTTGGAAATCTACGGGCTGTTAAATTAAGTGCACTATAATAGAGTCTCTATTGGAGACATTTTCATCATGCCCGTCTGGAACGAGAACTCCCTGCCGTGGGGGTACAGCTTTAACTCCCACTGCTAATAGGTATTGCCATCGGTTATTAAAGATGTAGGGCCTATCGCCCGCGGTTGGATGGAAGGATTAAACATTAAAAAATACTTATTCAAAAAGCGAACGAATTTAGAAAGGTAATAATGTGAAACGAAAAACTTAAACGAGTTCCCATTTTTATTATTTTCTGACGTTGGGAACGGCGGAACAAGCACCTTTGCATCAATACGGGGGTTCGTGCCTGGCGGCCAATCAAAAGCAAGCAAGTTCATGAATTTTCATTTATCTTTACCAATTCGGTGAAAGATGGTTTCAATCACCCTGAAATCGAGGTTGTTTCCAGTTCGAAACTGTCATACTTTGGAGAACGAGTGAGTAAGTGACATGAAACCGACTTCGACTCCGTGGGTATCCAAAGCAATTTTTGAGCCGAATCTTCCACAGGTTGTGCTTTTTTCCCCATTTTGATCATGCACTATTTTGGGATGAATTTAACATCCAAGCCACACACTTCCTTTGCATCTGGGACAACAGGCACATTTCGACCCCGTGGGGTGTAAGAGGTGTGACGGTGGGTAGTATAATCTTTCTCTCGCGCGTTGCAGTTGAAACATTAACGCAGGTGTACGGCATATACGGGCGGTTTTTCCCGAGAAGCCTCGGGCTGTACATTGGAGAAAAAAAGTTACCAGTTAAGTGCTATAAGAGTTTTTCACCAAGGGCCATGGTACTAAGAGTACAGATTGTGCGACGTGGGATCGTGGCTTTTTACCTTGCATTCGCATTGAGGCGTGTTTCAGCGGGTAATGTGGGTAGAAGAAGACAGGCTCCAGGATTGACGCATTGGATGCCAGAATTATGACAACATCAAGCCAAGGGAGGGTGCGGGGGGGGGGGTGATGTTGTACCCAACGGAGCAGCGTCTAATGAGGCCTAATGGTCTCCTTGAAGAGGCATGTAATTAATTAGGTAACACATAATTATTTAAGACGCATTAATTTAGGAGGATTGGCAAACACGAAATGATGAGCAATAGCCCAGATGCAAAAGCGCCATCTTAAAAATATACAGCAATGCATCTTGGGAAACTGCAGGGTACAGTTTAAAATGCAATCAAGTTGTCAAGATAGACGCCATGCTGTAGTTTACATCAAACTATACGCCAGGTTTTTATAGTTGTGTACCGCATCCCTTCGAAATCAGCGCACCATAATGGCTGCCAATGTTGCCCGAACACTCGGATTTCATCTAGTATCATTTGCCCGCTGATCATTTGCCCGCTGATCATGCGCCTTGGGACATGCATACGGGTTATTGTATAATTCTCTGACATTTTTCTTAAACAATATGGTTTACAATTACTGTATAAGTTGCTGTTTAACTTTGTTGTGCGATAGTACAGGATTTAGAGACTGTATCTTTTAAATTCAACATTTGGTTTACAAGTATATAATAGCCGGAGGATGTTTATGTTTACAAATAATCGAGATAGTGCCCGCTGCCCAGAATAATGAACTCTCCTAAAGTAGAAAAAGGGCTATTCTGATCAAGTTTGTGAGTTTCATGTCTTCATTTACAGTACGGTTTTACAGTACGCTGAAAAAGTCGTCACTCCGCTAATTGTAATACTTCAAAGACATTACCGGCATGTCACGGATATAATGATACTACAATAATTATACTAATTTTACCATCGTTACTAAATTTCCTTCAATATTGCACACCGCACAAAGGCCGCGGGAGCACGTCATTTAAGTGGCAATCCTAATAAACAGACGGTCCATCGGAGCTTTAGCTTGAAATGCCGGCAAGCAATGCGTGCTCTGAATAAATGGATGCGCAATACGCCCACACCGAGATATCAACCGGCAAAATCAGCCATTGTCGACAGAAGTACCAGGTCTGAAAAGATCACGGATCAAAATCTGGCCGAGGAGTCTTTTTCTGTTCTTTGTGCGAAAAAAAGAAGATTTACATCTTGTTTAATTTTATAAGAAGTGGTTTTCTGGCCTCACGTTTTCGACTAATTTCAGTCTGTAGTTTTCATTCGATCCACGGGCAATTTCTGCCTGCATACCAACACTGTACTTTCTGTATGCTTTGACCACACTTTAACCTTCATGGCTTGGCTCTAAGCGTAAACAACGTTCAAGTTGCCACGTGGCGACACTGACGTAACTCAGAAATACAATGGCTAAAGTCACAGGTGAAGTTGACAGTAGATCTTTTCAGGTAACTGAAACGCCCTTTTCAGTTTCCAATTAATCTTCCATGAATTTTTTAAAGAGTCTTTTCCCGTCCACACCAAAAAAGACAGCTGATCAATGTACAGACTGCTTTATCTCTCAAAGACAATCCAACCGGATCTACAACACGTCACAATGCAGGTGTCATGGTTAAACGAACGGGAAATTAATTTGCCAAGTGGAAAGGCGTTTTGTCGCAAAGAACGTTTCGGTTTAAAATCGCATTCAATAGCCGTCAAGTGTTTTGTGTCAACCCTTTGAAATATGCACAGGCTGACTCTTGAGCGCACTAATCAAATTCGGCGGGAATTCTGAATACAAGGTCATATGCAAAGGTATGATACTAAAAGGTAATTGGGTGTAGCTGCAACCTCGTTCATAGTGCATAAAGGTGCAATACCCGGAGCGCTACACCAAATAGATAGAGATATTGAATGTTAACCACACAACCTTCTCTGTAAATCAAATATTTGAAGGTCATGGCTTTTACGTTGCTCAAACACTGGTCCAGTATTGTGCCCCTTGGGTTGTTGACTTTCAACCTGGAACACTCGGGGGTACTCAGCCCTCTAAAAAAATTCCCCTATATTTTGCGAAAAGTTGAGTAATATATGGTCATTTTTCCCAAGATGGAGTCTGGCCAGTCTAATCGTTTTTATTTTGGATGAGCCTATAATAGCTCAAAAGCCAAACGGCTAGCCTACTGAAAATTTAAAATAAAATACAGTTTAGTTGGCAGGAATTATATTTGGTTTGTTTACAAGACAGTCTTTTAAATGTTTAAAAGGGTATGTTTGAATTTTTAGCATATTGGTTGCGATGAGGAGCTTACTTGGTGGTGCACCCATAATGGAAAAAATCTGATTTTTACATATAGGTTGCGGCAAGGAGTTACCCTTTAAAAACCATGCAGCGGTTCGCAATCTTTCAGGACAGCAATACAGTGACAATTCCAAAACACTCGATCGCGATCCACCCGCCGGGGCCAGCCGATCGAACCACCTGCTGAAGAAGTAATCATAAAACAGGCTAATCTCAACAGGGGTTAAATTATTTAGCGCGGTTTGTTTTTAATTTAGCGTACATATTTATGAGTACTCGTGATGAACTATAATATAAATAAAGCATAATGAAAAATACATTGTTTGTTAATGATATTTGTGTGTCTATGGCGATCACCATGTGGAGAAGTTTGTTTAAAAAACACCCTTAAAGGCAAAGTATACATTTTGTTTTTGGAACCGTTTGATTTTTTTTGATCCCATATAGATGTAGATATAAACAATAAAACCATTTCAAAAGGTGGTATCGTTTTTGAGATATCGCCGAAAACCTGGAGCGGTTATGATGTCCACGCAGGAAGAATAATCCGTAATTGGAATACACAATCGGAGAAACGTTTCATGTTGAAATGTTTTTGAATCCATCCATCTACAACCACATTCCTTTAAAGAAAATTGTTTTTCTCAAAATATTATTATACATTATCAACAGCTGCAGTGCTTCTTACCAAGTAAGTTTTTATGGTTTTTATTTGTTAAGTAATTACCGATGGTATAACCCCTCTTTAAGTGAGCGCCGGTATTATTAAAACATGGCACATGTTATTTATTTCACTGTTTCCTCCAAAGCGCAATGCCCTGGGAGAGTCAGAGTCCTTGATATCCTAGACTGGAAAATTCCACAATTATAAGAGGTTGATCAGGTCCGAGAGTTGTGTTATTTTGAGGGGCTGAAAAATATGCTGAAGCATATACTATAGGGGGCACAAGGAGTGAACCATTTTTTCTAGGGGGACACTTCTGCCAAATTCAGTTTGCCTTTTACTAAAAAAAACCCCTCTTCTCAGCGTATTTTTAAATATAGTTTACTACTTTTTATAAAATAATCTGGTGTTAGTGAAAAAAGCAAATACATGAAAGTGTAATGTAAAAATTATTTTTTTAAAACATCGAAATTATCACATTAAAACTCTGGACACTTCCAATCCAACAAGTCCAGTCAATGTGGCGGGTGGGGGGCACCCAGGGGCAGGGACATGGGAGGCACGTGCCCCCCCCCCCTGTGCCCCCTTTAATTATTTACACCACTGATCACACATACAATGACATTATTATGACATGCAAGGTCAAAAGTACATCCAGCAGGTAACTGCCAAGTTCTAAAGGCCGGTATCTGGCGCTACTCACGAGTCTTGGAGTGTGACGTCAGATGTTCGGTCTAAAAAGAAGGTTGTTCATTGGCCCATCCTGTGCGCGGCGCGTTCAAATGTGATTTTCCACTGTTTAATCGTCGTCTAATGCATAGGTATGTAATTAGTGACATAGGTGTGCGCCCAAACACGACCAGTCCCACTGTTGATTGGGAACTAATCGCATGAATAATTAAATGTCGGGTCTCGACAAAAAGTCATTTTGTTAATTGTTTACGAAAAACTGGTCAACGAATGATATGTTCTCCAAGTAAAATTCAGGTTAAATCAGCCCATAAAGCACCTGTTGTTATTACCTGTTGTTATGCACACAGTATGCTTGCATTTTTTTGGTCGAGTATATCGATCGTTTGAATAAACATAAACTGCGTGAAAATCGATTTTGAACAGTCAAAGTGAACAGTCAATGTCAACATCTATATGCACACTTTCAAAGCTTTCTTATGCTAGACTCGTTGTGATGAAATTCACACGACACTCAACGAACCAGGTTGAGATTGATCGAAAACAATACATTTTTCCCGAATTATGAAGCCTGATAATGACCCAATTCACACGTCATCGTCACAACAATCTTTATTGCACCATTTTGGCAGCCAGCGTTCCCTCATGTAAAACAATGTAGTGCGCATTTTAGGTGAGGAGATGTTTACATGTTTACGTTTACGAATTGCCTCCCACATCGCCACATGTGACCGTTGGTGCAAGGTGTCAATGGCGTACAAGACCCCTGACTAGTATAAACAGCATGCCGTTTAACCCCGTCTCCTCGAAAATTGCAACCACCTGCAAAATTGATGAAATTTGCACAGTTTGGTTTCGACATCACTATGGTGTGTTCATTGAAAACGATGTGACCGAATTTCACTCCAGCTTTAAAAAACCCAACAATTCCCTACTATCCCTTTTTAACACTTACTAGGATGCGTGGAAATTGATATGAAATTAATTCAGTGCTTTTACAACATTTTCTACGTGATTTAATGTCCTCGGCAGATCTTCATTTGGGTCTGAAAATAAGTGAATGTGACATTTTGACGAATATATCTTTTGAAAGTGAAGCATAAACCATATACATGTAGTGACATAATGTAAAACTCACCTAGCCTGAGCTGTTCTCGTCTGATGTGCTGATGATGGCAGGAATGGTGAGCGAGGATGCTGGTACGAAAAAGGTTGATTGACCTTTGCGAGATATTCCTATAAACGGAACACAAATAAGATTGAACTTTTCTCCACTGACCTTATCTTGATTCAAAGTGGGTATCTACACAAAGGAACAGTGTATTGAAATTGCAAGGAAAGCTATACATTTTCGTGTCTGGAGGGCCGTACCAACAGCAGCAATTATACCAAAATGGCGATGTTAACAAAATACGTATACGTGCACTGCAGCTAAAATTCCACAATCCCGTGAAGCACGCTTACGTAATTAAGCGTAATAATCGAGATGAATGCACTGATCACCAACCCTTAATTGACAATGTTAACTCAAAAGCAGTCTTCTTGTTAGTGAGCATCCAACATGTTCATTCGTGCGTTTTAGAAATCAGTATTTACACTTCACGTTTCTTTCAAATCTGCAATTTAGATTAAAAGAGGGCACTGTCATCATGATCAAAGCAGGCCAGTGGCTGTACATGGAACTATGAACTCTCACCCAGTTACCAGAGCTGTGCATTGAGAGAGTTGCGACATAATAGGGACCACTTTTCTTCAGTCATTGTGGTTACTGGACGCCATTTTTGGTCCAAATGCAGCACAAACCATTGGGCAGACTAGTCTGAGTGACAAGATTCACCAATGTTTTTTCTGACACAAACTGGCTTCCAAACGCAAGTTGTTACGATCGAGCGAGGCATTCTGGGAATTAAAAAAAATGGCACAGCGAGATCGTACACCACTGGGGACGAAGTTGTTCTCCTAATATACGGCTCTGCCAGTTACTGCACACACGCGCCCTCCGTATCGTTGGAGGGTGCGCGCGCTGTAACTGGGTGAGAGTTCATACTTCCATGAACAGCCACAGGCCTCTGCTAGATTTAAAATGACGACACAGCCCCTTTAAGGCAAAAATCATCGTAGTATAAGATTTAAGGAAACAGCAGATGTTATAAGAAACGTGTAATCGATTACGAAGCATAATGTGTTAAATCATGTCTTTAAGTTGTTGCTAAGAATAACCCACTCACTTTGGAAACGAAACGGGTTTGAAGGTACGACACAACAGCGGAACCATCTTGTCACTCATTTCAAGATGTGCGTGGGTTTTATGAATAAATGGTTGAATAATTAATGACGGCCGAAACGGTCAACAGCCGATTTCCTCTTCACTTAGTTTCCGATTGGTGACTCTTTTGACGTTTCTCCACGTCCACACAGAGTTAACGGAGAAGTGTTTTTGGTGCCTCTTTACCGTCGTTCTCACCAGTGCTCAACGTAAATTGAATGCCCCATCACGTTAAATACGTTATACGTCATGGACTTTGCTATTTTCACTAAATTCCGTGAATTAATAGACGTGTTATTGATTACGACAACGTAATTTCACAAAAGAGCGACACAGCATGGACTTCCTGCAGGCAAAATACGTACACTGTTTAGTAGAAGGAAGCAATGACGTCTTATATTTTACGAAGATTGCCGCCTACGATTTATATCAACTTTTGATATGAAGGAAGGGGCACATCACTGAACTTTTTAACACATATTTGAGTGGCTTTTAGCCATGTTTGGGGCGAACTCGCATACAAAAATGTATGACCTCCCTACCTTTCATCCTAAAGTACAATACAAAATTGAATTACTTCATAGGCCTATTAACAGCTTGCCTGCCATGAAATGCAATGGAATGCACAGAGTTGCTATTTCTGTACACAAAGGCACATTGTCTATACTAGGAGCGTAACAATGAGTCGCTGCCAAATAATGGTTAGCAGATACAGGTTAGCAGCCAAATATCATGTCATATAAATAGTCTGCTACTTGGTGGTCAGAAATAAATTAACTTAAACTAATCAAAATTGCTTTTCTCTCGTCCGAGCAGTTTGTATTTATCACCCGGAATACTTTAAAATCCAGACATCAATATTTGCGTAGAAGAATTAATTTACATTTCCGGTACATGCCACGATTATATTGACACTAGTGGTGTTTGCTTTTTTCCTCAGTTAATCCAATAATGAAACCGTGAAAGAGGCGAAACTTCATAGACAGCCATCAAACCAGCCGTCCATTGGCAGCCATCGGGCAGGTTTTTCAACCCCGTACACGCTTCAAATAGGTCCGTATCGATCAGTGTCACGGATATTTAACCTCGTACGTGCATTGATCGAGGGGTCAGCTGTAACTTGTTAACGGGACAAAGTCCACTATACGTTTAGAGAACTTAATGGAATTTGAAGAGTAAAAAAAAAAAATCATATAGAAAGTATCTGTTCATGTTTAGGTGGGTGTGTGGTGTTGTTTCAAACTGAAAGCAACCTTTCACTAAGGGCCCAGCTACGTGGAACTGTTAACCACAACAATAATAATTACCAAGAAATAAACAAATTTGCTTACTGGAAAAGATTTAACAGCTAAAATGCCCACCGTTTGTGACTGGTTCCCTGCTCATTTTTGCTAAGCAGAAATTTATTAAACCAATGTTTTCTGCTTAGGCAACTTTATGGAAATGGGCTCTGTCGTAAGCGTGACGTAATTCCACTGTAAGCCACGCCCATCGAGTTGCAGTGAGCTAGTTTTTATTTGAAGATTTGTGCAAGAAAAGATTTTTTAAAATTGGACCTGGCTTTTCCATACGTTCTTCAAAGACTATATATAGGTCTTCTCAGAATTAAAAGTGTCTGCCGCAACAACAACAGCTTTTGAACGATGAAATTAATGATTGTTTTACACGCCGGACGTATACAGCGCTTTATTACACCCGAGGGCGTCTCCTAAAAGCGCTCGTTGTTTTTTCTACAAGGTATGCGGAGCTATAGTCAAAATGTAAACCCTCTTATTTACATAGCACCATTTAATGGTTTCCATTAGGTGCTGTGGCGCAATTTGCAGCCAGCCAACCATACCACAAAAACAGGGGCGAAACTCTCTCTCTTAAAGGGAAGGTGTACGTTTGGTTATCACTCTTGAAATTAATGGCAATACAAACTTACTTGGTTTAGAAGGTCAACAGCTGTCGATGGTTAAAAGCATTTTGAGAACCATTTCACTTCGAAGTAAGGTGGTAATGGAAAAAATATCAGCTTTTATCCCCCCCAAATTTGAATCTGAGAAGCGTTACTGTCAGAAACGTTTCTCAGATTGTGTACGCCTATTCCAATTAAGGATTATTCTTCCTTCTCGGATATAAACTGTCCGGATTTTCGGCGATATCTCAAAAACGCTACCACCTTTTGAAGTGAAATTTTAACAGGTTATTTTTTAGTGTGTATATCTACAATTATATAGGACTGAAACAATCAAAACGTTCTCAAAACAAAAGGTATACGCTCCCTTCATATACTAGTATTATGTGTAGGAGGTTCATTTACGTGCACTTGCACAACACGCGGGATCTACGGCTTCACGTCCCATACGAAGGACGACAGACGCACGCGGACTCAATGACATAACAACAGACTGATAGAAAATCAACGGATGTTTAATTCGAAGCTTACAGAGCTATGGTTCACTACTCCATATTATTCTGATGGGTTAAAGAAAAATCACACGATAATGTTTGCCAATCATTATAAAGTGAAGCAGCTTCCATTGGTCTAACACGGTTCCTAATGATGCATCCCAATTTGGTGCAATGGGTGTTGTTTCTCAGCACGCAGGCTTACGGCATGGCGTTTTGCACAGTTAAGAGCTTTCGTGTCTGCTGACTGATCGTGTTTGCGCAAATCCTTATGGGCGATTAATGTCCGTATAATCACCATTCACGAAGAGATAATCACGGTTCGAACATTTTATTATGAACCTTAAATACTGACACGTGCTGTTCTTGTTGTTATTGGTCCTTTTATTTATGAAGAAAGAAACATTAACTAGAGCGGGACATGAACCTGTGACCTCCGGATTAATGTGCAGGTGCTCTGCCAACTGAGCTATCTAGCCCTATGTTGGCAGTTCCCCTATTTTGTCAATATCTTTGTTCAGGGGTGCCAGTCAGAAGCCAGACAACCGTTAGCTGCCGTGTATAGCCAGGGATCCCACCAAACTTGACGATACAACCTGTGAAGCGGCAGCAAGGGTATCACCTTAAGGGGATGCGACTTTTATTTAAAATAAAGCATCAAACAACATCCCTCATAGGTTTAATTGCTTACGATAGCCACTGCTAAATACGAAATTCAGACTGAACTCTCGTCACCGGTAGGAGTATGATCGTTAGAAAATTCTGTTCTAGCGGGTTCGAACACACCCACAAAAGTGCACGTGGATTTCTTTCCGCACCACTTTCAATGCACTACTATTCTCGTACGCAGAACTTACTTGTCAAAGAGCATTGAATATTTGTTGGTTTTATAAAACATTGTTAGAAACGACACCCTTTGAAGTGATGTAGTTTTAGAGAAAGAGGTAACTTTTAACCCACAAACTTGAATCTAAGAAAGGCTTCAGGCATGAAGCCTTTCTCGTGCATCTCCAAGCACACAATTCCATGCGACCAGGGTACTTTTTCTTTCATTGTTTTCTTGCAACTTCGATGACCAATTGAGACTAAATTTTCACAGGTTTGTTATTCTATATGCCTATGTTGGGATACACCAAGTGAGGAAACTGGTCTTTGACAATTATAAAAAGTATACCCTGCCTTTAAAATCCAACGGAGTCTGCCCATCACACCAGCAGCAACCAAAAGCGGGACACCGAGTGACGATTATGCACCGCAGCCTGAGTCTGCCGACATCAGGAAGGTCTCGGTGCACTGTGTGCCACTCGATTCATTTCACATAAAGTGCAGCACTTCGTGAAGAGTTGAAAGTGCAGTCATATTTAAATGTCAACGTCTCGGGCATGGCAGAGCAAGGAGTGGATTTCACAAAAAAGAAAAAATATAAAGCTTCATCTTAAGATGAGTTGTCTGTATCACCATAGTGATTTGTATTGTGACATCACACTTTGCTTAGCAATTAAGATTGACACAAGGATCGATAGTAGATGTCACCAAGTCTACACAACTAAAAAAAATGCCTACAGCTGATGAGGTACACGTGTGTATGAAGACGTCGCCAAGAACAAGTGGAGCTTGGCCTTAACTCAGCGTAACAAACGCAACTCAGGGTTAAAGTTCAAAAAGCGGGTTTTTTTTAAAGATGGAATCTTGTATTTTAGAAGAGTGCACTTTCACACAAACTGACTGAGTTTCAAAAGAACATGTTTTTTAAATGGAAAAACTTCTCTGACGTAAGTGTTGACACTTTTCACTTTTGGGAAAACACCGTACATTGTGAACCTTTTTAAGGTCAACTCGATTCATTATGTATTTATTTCCTGTCAGCACTATCAACATACAGTAATACTGACCACGTAACCTTTTTTTGTTTTACAAAAAGAGTCATCTTGCACATTCCAAATCATTTCCCGGCAGGCAAGATACTACACTGGTCGTATAACAAATATTACATTTTATGTTACAATTACCACATCAATGCTAAAGAGTTATAAGAATAACAGTTGAGATGTGCATCTTTCTTCATACTATCAACGATTAATAACAAACAGAATCAATCGCCATAAAATACCAGATTATATGTTTTCTTCCATTGAGCTGTATATGTATACAAATTGTGCCCGCAATAAATTTAGGCTCTGTGGCTTTTTTGTAAGCAGGTGATGTCTCGGGTTAATTGACCTATGTACAGCTCTTCTTTGATAAACTTTTCACAAACATGAAACAATGAACGTTATCAACAAGTAGAACAAATTGAGAAGCGGTTCTCTCAGTTTTCTAAAACATAAAGGAAGTAAACGAAAGGTAGGCCTACGGAAAGGTGCGTGAATGACACATTTCATAAGTGAGACTGGTTGGATTACGAGCACTTAAAAACATATTATAGATATACTTTTCTGGTATTGAAACTGGTCGTGGCCTGACTCCTTGAGAAACTTACTTTACCATAATTGCTTTGTCCTTCGGATGGGACATTAGGTCCCGTGAAACAGGGTTGGTAACGTAGTTCTTAATGGTCTGGTTCTTAATTGTGAGCCCAATTAAGAACTCACTCCGCGGCAGTGAAGTTAATAACGAGAAGTCCCCTCGATCCGATCCACTATTAAGCTAAAGTATAGTAGTCCCGGCCGATTTCCTACCCTCCGCCCAGGTAGTAGCTAATAAGTTGGACAGTTCTTTTCGGAACTCAGTAGTCTCACGAAGTAGTCTCCCGATTTCCAAATCTACTGTGCGGCAGCAGAATTAAAAGCAAGACCTAGTTCTCTAAGAACAAATCTACATAGCTAGTAGATATATACACATGGTGTTACCACAAACCGATTATACATTTGATACCTCACCACGCAAAACATCAAAAAGGGTTGGTAATACACGTAAAAGAATTACCCAGAACCCTCATCGTAGAACAGTAGGGGTTAACCCAAGTGTTTTTGTGTCACATAGGGAAAAAACCTTGTTTATAGGTTTCCTCATGCTGGAGAGCTACAGTGATTCAGTGCACTTTTGGGGGCATCCTTTGTTTATTTAAAGAAATAATATAATAACTGGTGCCAGCACCATTATCATCAAAACAATTTGTAGATTTGAAATCGTAAATTAATCTTCCCAAACTGGACACAAAACAGTCTGATGGATGTAATTATTTATTACTGATGTAAGTTACCCCTATGACAACTATACCGTGGCTGTTTGTCCAGTAGTTCACTACGTCAGGCAGGATTCTGCTTTTGATCAGTGTTGACCCGTTTAGCTAATCCCGCATTCTGCCATTGCGCGTACATTGTACAGATTGTGCATACACAAGCGAACTAACCCTACCCGTAATGTTCGCCTTACTGTTTGTCAACCTCTCCAATTGCAAAGTAGCCCTGCTGTAAAAAATCATTTCCCGCGATTGGCAGAGAGGCAAACGACGGGACTCCGAAAGAAAAGGTCCGATTTGTCTCCCGTCTTTGGTTACCGCGCAATCCAGGACGACGTTGTTACTATTCTACGCTGAACTTGCATTGTCTACGTCGCTTTGCTTTACGGTCCCGTCCTGTAAGCCGACTGTAAATTAAATACGATTTGCCGTGCCGTTTTTTCCGATGATGTATCACTTTAACGAACTTGATTTTTTTTAATGAGTTGATAAAGGCATGTGAAGTATCTAGGATCTTAATTCGTGGGGTGGGGGGGGGGGGGGGCAACTTGAACATTTCCAGGTGCACGACACTTCACAGTTTGAGAAAATAGAATTAGCTGTTGCAAACTGCTTACCAACCAAAAGGACCTATGGTGTGGAGGCAAACATTAGAAATGGCCTGAAGTTTCGACCCCAGCAGAGTCTTTCCCTGAAGGCTAAATGGCAACACAACGCTCACACACACACAAACAACTACAAGTTTAAAGTCGTATTTATTTGTGTGTTGTTGTGATTTTGGCCTTCGAGATAGACTCTTCAAAGTTTGTCAAGTTCAATAGACTGTGTTTAATTCAACAAACATCAACAGACTTCACACACACAAACACAGTAATTCCTGTTTTTGCATCCCTGTGGAGACATCTTTTGTTCTTTCCTGTGTCTCTGTAGTTAAGAACCTCCCATAGACTTTGTACACAAAATTCCTTGTGGAGCAACCCAGTCTTTAGAATTTCCCTATGGAGACCCTTTGTTTTCCCTTTTCTGTTTTGTTCTCGGTCTCCATAAGGTAGTGAATATGAAGGCACGCACACAACCGCTTGGTATTTAGCAAATAACTTAGAAAGCCAAACAGGTTGGTGTGAAAATATTCACAGTAGACCTACTCCCAGATTGTTTTATTAACAAAAATACGCCACATCAGTTGGTTCTTTGTTTCTGCAATTTGTCAGAATGTGACAGATAGCGTAGACGTTTAGTGCTTATTGAATCGAGTGGAATTGAATCAAGCTATTTGGAATTGTGCCGACACTACCGCTCCTCCGTGCAATATATTCACCTTCTCTTTCTCTCTCTCTCTGTCTCTCTCGCCTCTTCTCTTCATTCGGGAGGCAGCAGCGTTGCCATGGAAACGTTTTCAAGACCAACGTGCGCACCAAACCTATTAAAAAGTATTTAATAGTTTGCTCCGCTATGGCAGAAAATAGGTTAAAGGGACAGTGTTGGTGTGGAAATGGTTTTTGGAAGGGAATTCGTTCCTCCACAGTGTATTTAAAGAAACACAGATTCAAACTAAAAATACAAAAATTTAATTGAAGTCTGTACGTAACACTTCTTGTGAAAAAAAACAGTGTATATTTTGGGTGCGATTGACGTCGCGCGTTTATTTGTACCTGCGTTCGGAAGCAAGAGAAATATTGAGAACGAACTCTGCCACCTCTTTCTCATGGATTATCGCATTCCCGACAGAAACCTTTCTCAGGATGGTTGATGCAACCCCCCCCCCCTGAAAAAAAGCAAGAAAAAAAAAGCCAAAAGCAAAACAAACCCAAACCCAAACAAACGCCCCAATAAAAACAAGGGTGAAAAACAAACAACAACAACAACAAACAAGCTAACAAAACAAAACAGAACAAAACAAAACTTAAACACCATACTAAGACAGACACCTGAAAACCAATTGCTTGACATGTTTATTTTCTTCATTTACATTACAACAGAACACTTTCAAAATAACTATTTTCAAAATAACTAGGCCTATCTCGTCCTCAGCTCCAACCTTTACTTCAGGCTCCGGGTGTAATGCTTTCCAAATCCTGCAGGGCTTCAAAATGGCGGACTGGCAGAGCCTGCGAGACCGGTCTGCCGTTTGGAAGATGCCCTCAATATTGCTCCTAACAGACGGCAACCAGACATCGAGCCACACGAAATACGTGGAGAAAATCACACAGAAATGTTCAATTTTGAAGAAGAGGAAGTACATGCCCTTTATTATCACCCTTTTACGTATAGACTTGTTACTGTGTGGCATAACTTTGTGTGTGCCTCATTTTAAAAGTGATTCCCTTTTTGACAGCTAACCTGGACCCGCCCCCAAATCGTTCCGTGTAGACACTTCCCACCCACCGGGGGCATCACCCCGCACCCCCACAACCACCACCTCGAGGGGATACGAGTGTCTCTGCATGCGCACATCACACAGACGTCTTTTTTATCAAACATTCACCAAACATCCCCGGGGCTTTGTTTCGCCTGATTTATAATTTGTATTATATCTCCGTGTGCAAGATTCGCCCTGTGACGTCAAGAACAACCACAGCTATTATTATTCTCCCCATGGTAAAACCAAAAAAAAGGCTCTCATTTTCCAGTCTGTTGTGGCACTTCTGCTCTCCAATACGTCAAAGATCTTTTGAGATTATAGTGGAAAAATAAGAAAAAGAAGGAAGGGGGGGGGGGGGTCATCGCAAGGGTGAAAAAAAAGGGGGGGGTATTCTGCCCAAGGATATGCGCAAGCAGACGTCTCGAAGAGACCGCCACGAAAACACTTCACGAATCCCCAAACTGATAGACATACACCGATGGTGGAGAGTTCATATCACGGCATGCGGGGAGCATACAAACCCCTGCCGTCTTCATTTTATAAACTATTACGAGCAATGGCGAAATTACCCGATGGACGATTAATCGATACTGAGGTACTCGAACAAATCGCGTCTGTCAAACGGCACGTAATTATTTACACTCCTCTCCGTACAAAGTGCTGTTCGGTATATATTCGGTATTAGATATCATAGAACAATTCAAAGCGAAGTGAATCGCGAGAGCCGATTAAAAATAAAATCTCCTTATACCCCGTCCAGTAAAAAAACAAAACACTTTGTACGGGGACACAAAAACTCAAGTGTTGTTGTAACGAAACGTGTATCTATCTTGTTACACTAGACCCAGATAGAAGCTCGCTACCTTGACAATATTATCATAGGTTCAATGTTGATTACAGTACAAGTATTTCCATTACCGTGGGTCGATCGTGTCAAGCGGGGAGGGGGTATTTACATAGAGGGAGCGTTTCTTGATACAACCTTTTCTTTAAAAAAAAAATAGAACACCAAGTTAGACTTTTATTAGAAGTCCTGCCGGACCGTTTCTGTGTATATAGTTACAAAACAACAATATTGTTTAATTAAAAGTGTTAATTAGGAACAGAGTGTCGCCTGTAATTTCTTTTGAATATTAGTTTTAATTAACAGTGAAGGGCTGGTCTTGCATGGCTGTTAGAATGAGATTGAACTCATGAAATTATTTCCTTATTAGCCTGTACACGGGGCTTGGGTTTAATTTCATTTCACATTACAATAGTGCAATATAACACACTATAACATAGACCATGGTGACCTATGCCATCACATGTTTACAACAGAGCCACAGAGCCTGGACTTCCTGTAGGCATGATTTGTACACAGCCAAATGGAAAAAAACAAACCCGCTTATATGTTATGGAGATTACATGTTTGATTTTTATTACTTTTGCTATGAAGAAGGGGGGCACATCTCAAAACCTGTTCAGCTGTTAATTTGATAACTCTTGAAAATATGTGGAAACCTATGACACAAAATGTAAACTTTACAGTACGACCAGTGTAGTATCTTGCCTGCCAGAAATGCATTGGAATGTACCAGGTCATTCTTTGTGACGTAACCAAAAGGTACGCGGTCTATGGGCTCCGCATAGAGATACAGATATAGATACAGGTCTACAGGTGGAGTGCAGCCTTTCCCTGTAACGATGATCGACTTGCTTGAGGGGTAAATGAGCCAAGAGCACCAAAAACACACCGGGCCCATGAGCCGTAAAACCGGAGTTTCTTGCATGTACACATTTATTTACTCGGTGATCCAGCAAATAGTTTTCCACATTACAAAAATGACATTATAGAAAATTCCGGGTCAGAAATGACCCGGGTTCTGTGTCTCAGGGGGACTGACCGTCTTCTGGGTCAGGCTGACCCTTAAACTGGTTGTAACCCCCCCCCCCCCACCACCACCAGATTTTAACTCGGATCTCGCGTCAGTTTGTCCAATTTCTAGGTTTATTTTAACACATATTTCAGATTGTATACTACCCAGAAATGAGTCATGCCCCATTAGACCCGGAAATCTCAGTCAATTATGACCCCGGTGTTTTTTAGTGTGTATTTTCTCCTTTTTTGTCCTTTCTTTTTTTCTGATGCCATTTTCCAAAGATCTGAAGATGAACTCAAATCAAAAGCCTTGTCTTTGCACTCTAAAAGGTTTGTGAGTTTCAGAGAGGGTACAAGCCTATACTCGACCCCTACACGGCCTCGCTACTGTAAGAAAAATAATGTTTCAGGCGTGGATGAAAACCTAATAGACAGCTGGGTAAATCTAGTCGCGTATGAGTGACTTTTTTTTTTGTCAGTAAGCACAAAATTGACGTGCCTACAAAACATGTTTTTGATGTTGGCCTACATGTACTTTTTTTTAAAGCATCTTGAATTGCTCCCACCAGCGTGCGTCAGCCCACGGTGCTGGAAAAACAATATCCATTCATGTATAAACACATCCATTGATTTCGGAGATAAAATGGAATGGGGAAAGGGGGGGGGGGTTACAATAAGAGACGATTGTTTTTAGCGAAAATTTTGAGAGTTTATAGGATTCACTTCAGGAGGAAGTTTAACGTGATAAATCTGAAGTTCACGCACATATCGAGAAAGTGTATTTGTATGCACGTACTATTTTGACAAAAACTGCATGCTGCTTTCTTTTGGTCACATGCTGCTGCGTCAGTAATAAAAAGCAGGGACGTTTATCTAAAGCTGCACACTATAGTTTGTTTAACCTGAACTGGTTTGTGTTGGTGTCTTGATATCTTCCTTTCGGATTTGTAATTCCAATTTGGAACTTAGGGAGAGATTTCCTGACCTATAGCCTAGTAAATCTGGAATTGGTTTCCATCTCTCGAAGACACTTAAATACATCACACTCCTGGGTCAGAATAATTGACCCGGATTCTGAGGTCCGGGGCCTGACCCATTTCCAGGTCAGGCTGACACGAAGAGTTGTTAAAAAAATAGTTGTACGACTTCGTGCTATTTTATTACCCACCAAGAAGGCTCAGCATCCACCAGGCTCCGATGTCGGTGAGGATAATTTAGAATGATATTATAAGAATAGCAGACATACTGGTTAACTTTACCGGTATAGTATTATGTTGTTCACATCTCAAAGAGCAAATACACCATGCTCTACTCCTCGATTGGTGCAGTACATTGCCGTCCACATTATATTAAATTCTCCAAAATCGATGGAACGCCATATTCAACAACCGGATATGTGCCCTGTCGAGCGTTCACGATGTTTCCCCTTTACGTCGATCACAAAATATTTCCCCAACCGTCCAACCCCCCTCACTCTCGCCTCAAAACCAATGCTTAACACGGTCTTCGCTCATCATTAATGGGAGCGCTAGGGATGTCGTTCCTTGGTGAGTCGATCGACCCAACCAATGTTATGTGTGACTCGGAGAGTATAGGGTCGGGTAACTTGAGTCTTCACCGGGTGATGGGGCGAGAGCGTAGGAGGGGGGCCTGGGGGGTATTCAATACAGTGTAGTGTCCCCAGGTGAGGCTACAGGCCCGAATGTTTGTAAAACAACCCTTGCAGTGTTATTCAACGAGGGCTTTTTTTTCATCGAGGGCTCTTGTTTGTCATGATGCTCCATCTGGGTCCAATTTCACTTCTTTTTTTGCGATTAAAGACGCAGAGCTTTAGGCAAGCGTACTTGTTTATAGGAACATGAAATTAATAGACGACAAATCTGCATTGGGGTAAAAAGACATCTTTTTTGGTTTAACCCAACATATACCGATGTGTTCAAAGCACTGTAAACTCAGGCAAATCATTCGGGTGGGATTCGAACCCATGGACTTTGCCACTCCAGAGCATGTCTTACCACTAGACCACCAAGATTGCCCCGGCAGCCAGAGTCAGTCCGAATCCCACATTTAAGCAACAGGTACCACAACAATGTGTGCATAGTACAGCACTAAATTCGTGCCCAAACTCGAAATTGGTACCCCTTTCAGTTAAACAACTCTCAAACATGGCACCTATTTGGTCCCAACCGACCCGCGTTACGTTTTCAGCCCATGCTTCCAAGTGTTTTACATAGGTCCGGCTGGATAAGGGTTTGTTTTGCACTTCCTAATTTGTTTAAAATTTAAGTGAGTGTCGTTTACATGTCTTGGAATTGCCCGTGTTAATTTGAGCTTATTTGCTTACATAATTAATTCAGTTTTATCATTTGGTTACATTTACCATTGAAAATTGACGATCCGATTTTATACAAAAGGGATGCTGGCAAAGTTATTTGTTGCCACCTCCGTTAAGTGAATCACTGATGACCCGTGATGATTGACGCTCCCTCTCGGATGTATGGTATGGTCCAGCAAAGGATATCATGGAATGTGAGCTGGCCGGTGTGTGTGGTGTGGTTAAGACAATGGAAATCTTATTTTGTGTCAGCATTAAGGGTTTTGCGACTCAACGGCCAAGTCACAATGAGGCAACTTACAGCCACCAAGTTCCAGTCACACCTCCAAAAAGAAAGAGAGAAAGAAAGACAAATAATAACAACAACAAAACAACCAGTTATCTCATCCTTTTGTTGGGAACGACTGGACACTTTAAGAAAAATGCATCTTGTGCTTCTCAAGTACCCTACGCTTAAGGATACCCACGGTACGAAATTGGTTGCGTCCATGTTGCTTGTGAGAAGTGCCTTGAGAAATTCAAGGCCCTAAATTAATATCTCGCACGCTTTGCTAACACTAACAGCATCCGTAAAATTGGGCATTTGGTCCATTCGGTTTTGCTAAAACTACAACAAGTCGCTAAGCACATGGAACCATACTTATAGCAGTACCAGCCCCAAAAATAGCACATATGCCTTCGTTGCTTGAAACTGGTTCCCACAAAAATGTTGCTGAGCAAAATTCGGCTTATTCAATGTGTTGCACGTATATATAAGCGTGTTCGCTGAAAACAATATTGGAGCATCTCACTCAACCGCTTGTAGGCTTGAAATGTTCGGAGCTTTCTGAGGCACACGCGTGCCACCGAATGCGCCGTGCCTTATTGCATGAGCATCTCATTACTGTGTGCAGCTAGTTCTTGAGGGTGTCTAAGGGTTGAATTTGTTGCACCGAAAATGTTGGGAAAGAGAGCGCGAAAATGGCCGCTGACAACCTGTGCGATTGTTGTCTTTAGATCTCTTATCATACTGTCAGTATGTTTGCCATGTTCCATGTATTGCAATATTAAGGCCACTGTTTCTCGCATGGTGCTGAATATTGGGGGGGGGGAATACAATGTTGCCGCTTTTGTGACATTGGTTCGAATGGGTGAAAGATAGTTGCGTCACATTTAAACAAGATTCTCAACAAATCTGCAGAAACCACGACGTAAAAATAATTGACGATTAAATTATTTTGTGATTACCTTTGTTTGCTAAAAAACAAGTTTCTAGAAATGTATGTGGGTGTCCAGCAAAACGACTTCGCCCCCGGCTATGGCCGCTGGCTGAAACGACAATGTTGAGAACAGGGCCTTACTTCATCAAGCTGTTCAGCAGAAAATTCGGCTTAGCAAATGTCTTTATTGGAATTTTATGGAATTTGAGCTGGTGACCTGTTTCTGCTAAGCAAAATTGTTAGGTGCTTAGCAAGTTTTTCTGCTTGCAGGCTTTGTGAAATTGGGCCCGTGCCTTTCCATCGATCCGGCCAAACACTGACGACGAAGCCGCTCATTTTGGGCATTCTTGTTGGGATTTTACACGCGGTATACCCCCCCCCAGCGTCTTTAACAGCGATTCTCGTGCGTATTTTACCCATGTCAATGCTGGCGTGAAAAGGAGACAAACCCACGCACTTCAACGGGTCCCGATGCACGAATTTGCGCAAGAAATGCAGTCTTTTTACCAGGGCCGAATTTCATAGAGCTGCCCAAGCAGAAAATAAGCAGGATAATAAGCAGGATACCAGTCACAGATGCTTCATGTGCAATGGTATTTTAGTTTGTAACCTTTTTCTGGGAAGCATAATTTTGTTGTGCTTAGTCGCTCTACGAAATTGGGCCCTGCAAGCTTGTTCAAACACATTGTTCTTAATTTGGGTTGTAGCTACCGAAATCAGCTGTTCCGTTTTTTAGGTTTTAATATCAAGTAATAAACCACAAAGGTTTTAGGGTTTTAGGTTTTAAGATACAGTTTTCTCAATGTGACTTCATCTCAGAGGGAAATATTTCACAGAAAAAAATGGTACAAGTTTAATTTAAGCTTTATTATCAGTGAGCTTTCAAACCAAAAATAAAAAATCCCAGTCTAATACCTTTAGTGTTATCCTGGATGCAATATTTACATCAGAAACAAAGTTGTTGTTGCTGCTGAAACTGCATTTATTAAAACTTCGTTTTGGCTATGGGATTAACCAGAGTTTTACAGAGATGCATGATGACGTCAGAGTTTCAGAAACGCTGGATTATTAACAATAAAGCGTTGCACATTTGCCTATGTGATCCCCATGGGAACGTGACGTCATATTCAGCTGAAGTCTTTGTGGGGTGAAAACAACTTGATTCCGGACGTGAATAATTCACGTTTTTCACTTTGAGCCAAATCGTCTCTCTATTAAGGATCATTTCGAGCAGGTGCGCGGGGTTGACAACCCTCTCCATGTCATAGCCTTTTAATTGTCAGTGAAATGAAGAGGTAGATCGTATGGATCGAGAGGGAATGACGTCACTGTACCGTGCTCGCCGCAATCAACTCTATTACAAAATACACTCGAGTGAGATAGTATTTTAATGAATGTTAAATTTGTATCGGGTATAAAGAATTTTTTTGCTGTGTGATTTACCCATGCCCATATATTCAGTGTTTTCCTGAGACCTGTGAAAAAAAGTTCCACAGGCATAATACTTAGGTGGGATTCGAAGCCGCGACCTTTGCCATTCTAGAGCAGATGTCTCACCACTAGACCATCAAGCATGCCCGGTAGCTAAAGGCAGTTCGAATCCCATATTTTAGCAGTGGGTATCGCAAAGATTTTTAATAGATGGTAAAGAGATACAGAATATTGATTTGGGTATTTTACGCATACATCGATGTGTAAGCACTGTATCAGTTTCCTAGGTCATGTGAAGATAGGATTCGAACCCACGACCTATCATTCTGGAGCATAAATCAGTGCTATTTTTATTTTTTAAAAATCTTATCACTGAACATGAACGAGTGACATCACTTTCTCCTTTTAAAAACTTTACACCATTGCAACGATTCCTCGGATTGCAACTAATTACCCTACCAGTACCATCCTATGATAAAGTCTTTTTCGTACATGAGTGAATGTACTTTTCTATTAATTTTGAAACACATTATTAATTTTAACCCATTTCGTCAAAACAGTGCATTTCGACAAACAGACGTTTTCGGAGATGTTTTCGTTGCATGCCATCATCGCCAAAAACCCAACTACTTCACTCCTTGAAATATTTAGGCATGCAAGTGCTGCCATTATTCCATAATATTGCCGAATTTCACTGAATAATCTATGATAAAAGCTTTTTTGATAAAAAAGGCCCCCAAACCACGAAGTATAGAGGCATGCGTATAAATGAATAACATTAGACTCACAAAGTGTCTCTATCATACATTGCCCGCATTCGTATACGCTGCTTTCTCGTTTCGACCACCGTTTTGAAGTACTCTAATGCATTTCACGTAGACACTGTATTCAATGACTATGTACAACTCTAGTCGTTTTTCCCCCTTAGCTGGGGAAGGGGGGGGGGGTGAAATTCGTACTCCACAAAAACCTTGATGACGTAAATAATCCCCCATCTTAAATTCCTTATCAGATGAGCTCCGAGGTAGAAATCAAGCGCAGGGTCACGTCCAATGTCACGCTCATCTCGGCCTATAATTAATGTGAAACTGATCGGAAAGAGATGACGGGAGCATCTTCGTTTGCTGCCTGGGATTATTGTGTGGAATGGTTAATGGTATAGATGCAAGAACGCGCGTCTAACGTGTACGGGTTTTGTTTTGTGTTATGTTTGGCTTCCACTTTTCCCGCCGAAAGATGATAGAATTGAAAGTACCGGTACGTCATTCTGTGTGGGTTTGTTTGTTTGTTTGTTGGGGTGTTGGGGTGTTTGTTTGTTTGTTTGGTTGTTTGTTTGTTTATTTGCTGGGGGTGTTGGGGGTTGTTTGTTTGTTGGGTTGTGTTTGTTTGTTTTTTTGTTCTGGCTTTTTTTTTGGGGGGGTGTTGATTCCCATTTTCCAGTATTCAAAAACACTTCTACAACAGACCAGTGAAAAATTGCGTCAAATTCGGTGGTCGACGTTTGAGTGACGACGACGATAAAAAACAAAAAACAAAAAAACACAGCGTGTATTTTTGTCAGGAATTTTTTGTGCACGATCCTATCGGGATTTCTGTTATTATTGTGGCAATCAAAATAAGCAATATTGAATTGAGTCCTTGTTTTACTCATTAAAAAAAACAACCTTTAGCATTTCAAGGAAACATATTTCGAGGGAAGTTTTCCATCATGACTATCTTAACACCTTAACATATTTACACCTTAACACCTTAATGTGCCAATTTGTGAAATTGTATAAAACAAATTGTTACCACACTCTTTAAGGGAATATGAATATATGGAGACAGTGACACTTAACGAAGACGTATCGCTGCTTTTAGTTCATGTCACCAATAAACTCGCTGCTTTGTGGAGGTTTTGAAGTAAAATTAATAATGATAAAACTGTCTCGATCTCTCTTGTCCAACTCCAAGGCAAAATTGCAGTGAACGTCGCACGGTGATAAAATTGATTCTCTGTGATACAATGCCCATAATAATTTACAAAACTGGAGGGTTGTGGGGTTGTGTGAATAGCTCATGCCGAGCTCATGCCGCTTGTTAAAAAAATAGCTATACTCTTAATTATAAAATCGCTAGTCTTGGTAAACAGTGGTGTAACTTGGGGGGGGGGGGGCACGGCAAGCACGTGCGCCTCAACACCCCCCCCCCCCCCCCCACCGCCAATTGATGTCCATGCCCCCAGGTGCCCCCATTTGAACTCTGGAGTTTGGGGACTGGAAATTTCCAGTTTTAATGTGAAAATTGTGGTGTTTTAAAAACTATTTTTCCCATGTACACGCAGACAATGTTATTGTTTTTACACTAACGCTAGATTATCTTGTAAAAATTAGTAAATTACATAAAAAATGCGCTGAAAAGGGGGCTTCGTTAAGAAAAAGGCAAACTGAGAATTGGCAAGAACTGCCCCCTAGAAAAAAAATGGTGCACCTCCTTGTGACCAGATTATAAGTTTACTAGCACTGTTGGTGAGGCGTTCTGAAGTACCAATCAATTAGGAACAAATACCACACTTTTGCAATAAGCTATCGTTCCGAACTCCGCGTCAATCAGATTTTTTATTCCTGCGGCGCATCATTTTTTTTTTTTACACATAGGAATTTCGCTTACAAAAATCTTTTAAGCTTTATTTTCAGTGGAGGAATTTCACTGTTACTCAGCAGTTAGTATTCTGGTATTTTTGTTGATACTGCTATTGTTGTTGTAAGCTGCTGCTGTTGCTGGGTTTTTTTTTCGTCTTCTTTTTTCTATTCGTTAAAAAAATATGTTTTCATTCTCAGCTGATTACAACAACCTTCCGATGCAAGCTTTATCTTCACGGCAGAAATGTCACTGTTAGTATTTGGGGTGCTTTTGTTGTTGTTGCTGCTGTTGTTATTGTCGTTATAAAAAACAAAAACAAAAACCCAACATTCTCAGCTGAAACAACAACCTATTCCGATGCAAAAAAAACAAAACAAAAACCAATGCGTCCGAAAAAAATGATGAAAAAGAAAGAAAGAAGAAGAAGGAAAAACAAGCGAAATAAAAAACAACTCAATTTGACAATATTTTAAATGAATAAAGTAAACACAATCATCGTACGGTGGGTGTTGACTTTGTACCTTGTCACAGTTCATGTTACCGTACCGAATTGAACTAACACAAACACGCCGTAATAAACCATCACACTTGTCCGCATAATGTACTGTCGCATTTTAATGCTTGTTTATTTTCACACATATTTTTAGTTGGCAGTTTCAGATTTACACATTTAATGATAAGTTTATGCAGCCTTATCGGGCGCGTCGTCTTTCTGGTTCCAAAATTGGACTGCAATGCTCTAAATGTCTTTATCAGGATTCGGCCATTTTTAAATTGTGACATTCAAATCAATGTCGTCGAAGCGAGGCTGGGAGGAAAGCAATAACGAGTACCCTTTTTATTTGGTTGAAAAGCATTGGTACACATTGATGCAAGGAAATACAAGAAAAAATATAGCGGCAGTATGACGACAGCCTATTTGGTTCCTCCTTCATCAACGCCTATTGACATTTTCTGTGATTGGTCGTGTTTCCTGTACGCAACGGGCAATCATGAACAGTGATTTTCATTATACCAACAAGTGACCAAATATCCCCCCTTTAAGCCTCACTTCGGTCGCACTGATTTGAGTAGGAGGTACAAGATGGCTGCACCATATAAGTGCTTCCAGAGGTCTAATAAAACATTGCTCCCCAGTCTAGTAAACGAACTCTACCACCCCTTTAAAGTACACTGTATAGCTACATAAGGCAAACTACTAAAATAGTGTTTAAAAGCAGGCATACGGCCTATCGAATTACAGTTACAATGTTGTGTGGCTCGATAATAGCGACTGTCACCAGGTCGGTATTACACGCCTATTATATACTGTGCCCAATTCAGATCGCTGGTAAGCACATCAGAATTGCTTAGTACAGAAATCACTTGCCTAGAAGAAATGGGTTTCCAGCCAAGCTATCACATTGTGTAATAATATTGTGACTGGTTCCCTGCAATTTAAATTTGTTTCCGTTGTGAAAAAGAGAGCAATATGTTCTGCAGTTTGAAAAAGCCTCATGTCAACGTAAACCATTCATGGCATAAGCCATTCAGACACAAGCCATCCAGGGCATAAACCATTTAGACGTAAGCCGTTCAGGGAATAAGTCATTCAGACATAAGCCACTCAGTGCGCAAGCCATTCACACATAAGTCTATTCAGGGCATAAGCCAATTAATTTATTTTGCTATTTCGTTCATAAGTATACCAACAAATACTTTTCCCGAACATTATGCATTTCATTTCAAACATGTCCGGCGAAATGGCTGAAATATTTAGCCATTTTAAATAAACTTTGGGAAATTAGAAAAATATTATGCTTGGCCTTTTCACCATGATCTGTAAATAATATAACTATTCAATAGTTTCAGTTTCATATAATATCTTGGGATAAGATAGAAACTAGAGTGAAAGTAAATAATGTTTTAAGAAAACTTTGTGTCAGATAAAACATTGTTTTCTTCCTCAAAATGTAGCAACCATAAACAATGGACAACTCATTTTTGCAAAGGCCTTTTTGTAATTGTCCAGTCAAGTTTTTACACACAGGAACCATGCAAAAACAGTCTATAGACGCCACAATTCACCCTGTGACAAATCATTTTCTTTCAAAAAGGAACTTTCAGCAGAATCGCGTTTTTTGCGTCGTTCAGTTCGTCTGCCTGTTCTTTATTGATTAGGCCTAGTGTCCACTTTTAAAAATTATAAACAACCGAGACGCTCTTTGCGCTTTGAGAATTTAAACCTGGAAAAACGTACGTTGACGCATATATTTTTTTTATCCTCTTGCTGTCCAGCAGGTTCGAAAATAAGCCACCAGAAGCTGAAATCCAAGCGATTTTAGATGCAGTTCGCACGGATGGTTTTAGGGTGAAGCCATGTAAAAGTTCAGGGAGTGTGCACAGTGCGAGACACCCTTAAACCGGCTTTTGGTTGGTGGCAGTTTGCGTTAGGTACATTCGCGACTACCATTCGAAAGCCCTTGCTCTGATTTTACCACATAGCACCCACACTGTTTCGGTTCTGTAACCACTCTTTCTAGTGGGGGCAGACAGGGGACATATTTGGAGGAAATGTTCCTTTGACGATACAAGCACAATGGAATTGCTCCTTGCTTGTATCATCAACGGCAAACTCCCATCACCTACCCGCCGGATCATTCTTACAAGTCTACACAATTCCACACTAGTTTGTGTAGATGAGGCATAGTGCAAAAATAATTTCAAGTCATAACTATTATTCAAAAATAATTTCTTAAAACAACTCATCAAAACATACACCTATATGAATTTAAGTATTCCACTTAGAATAATAACGAAAACGGTAAACGTTGGACTTGTAAGTTTGACATAGACGCTGCATTCTGTTAACAGAAAATGCCGTTATTTTTCTTTTGTGATTATGACATAACTCCCAGATGCAACAAACTCAGGAATATTCATGTTCATTAATACGAATGAATGATTACAATGCCTTATTTACATTTAGGGTGACTGTATTCAAAGTGCCCAAAAGTGACGTATAATCAATTTGAAGTAATGGATTTTGCAAGTTTGTTACAAGCCCATATATGTTAATGATATAATTGATTTGATAGCGACAAATCTACATAGAACTGTTTACGTTGTGCATGTTGCCAGAACTGGTAAAGTGACTGGGAAAATATATATTTTGTATACTGATATAATTTGTCATTATCTTACTGTGCAAAATAGAGAGGTTGAATATTTGTATATCACTTTCTTATTATGCATTACGTGTTAAGGTTATAGTACCACAAGGTCCATCGATTCATTAAAGAGAATTCACAAGTACCCAAGACAGTTAACTGTAATTCACTCGAAAAACAATTGTATTGAGCTAACCTGAAGATTGAAGTACTTTTATTGTTTATTTTTTCTTTGGCAACTTTCGGCAGTCTAAGATATCATCGATTTTATTTAAAACTCATTTTCAACTCTGATTAAAGTCTTTCATCTTCCGAAAACAAAACATGCTTGTGCTTGAACAAAAAAATGTTTCCATAAATAAGCAATAAGGCATATCCAGGGTTCGTTAACAACAATTGGAATGAAAAAAAAAAAATAATAATAATAATAAACTTAAAACCCCAGAACCCAAAACAACACAAATCATTCGCCTAGCATTCCGGAACATATAACATGATTACAACCCTGAAATGTGTTTTGAAACAAGCCATATTATCACGTGACATCTTGAGCAATATCGCAAACTTCTTTCGTTTCACGCCAGTCTAACTAAGTGCGTGCGTGCCTGGAATTACTTCTTCCCAGGTCAGTCTTAAAAAAAAAGTAAAAAAAAAAAAAAAAAAAAAAATCCCGGCGCTTACTGTTACGGGACCCGAGACACGTGTTTTCTCAAATGTTTTCAAATTTCCTGAACCAATACTGCCTTACCTCAATGCAGTCATTAGTTTGACCAACGTTGACGTTCAGTAAGTGTTTCACATAATTAAGGTGCCCTTTATACATAATCTTGCTATAAGAACGGCAAATTTGGCCGTGAGCGATGAGTGTATCTACGCCATTAACTACCTAATGCAATCATCTACATTGATACGACCTGACAGCGTGGGAAGTCAGGAGCCTAACTAGTACTGCGTGCGTCTTCTGATATCTCCGGGATTTGCCCAGGAATCCTGACTGTGTCCTGGTCGCCGGTCTTGGTGTTCAAGCCGGAGGTGACCGAGGTCGACTTGGTGAACATACTCGTCCTCTCCAAGAACTGAAAGAAATCCTCGGCGCCACCCGGATCCATTCCGTCGTCTAGGGTGGACACGGTGGCTCGGTGACACACGAAACGCTCCCACAGGCCCTGGAACAAATCCGCCATTTCTTGTCTGATCTGCCTGTTGAGGACGCCGTAGAGGATAGGGTTGACAGCCGATGACGAGTAGGCGATCCACGTCGTAAGTCGCTCCCAGAAAGATGTGCTGCCGTTGCGAGAGCCCGAGATCACCCCGTAGACGTGTAAGACGAAGTACGGTGTCCACAAGATTAGGAACATCGATACGATGAAAAGTATTGTCTTGGCGGCTTTCAGGTCGCTGCTCGTGATATTGAAGAAGGACTTGGGGGAGAAGCGCTTTTTCTTGGCGACGTCAATCTGAGTCTGAGGCGCGTTTCTCTGGTAACTGTCGGACTCGGAGGGTTTCTGTGTCTGTTTATTGGCCTGCGATCCTCCTGCTCTACCGTTGGGGGTTCCACCCCCAACCAATTTGGATGCGGTGGTGTTGCCCCCCGACGACCCGGCGTTGTTTCGTGATGCCGTGGCACCGTAGCTCCCGAAGGTGTAGCTGGGTGTTATTTGACGGGCCGCCTGGCGGGCAACCCTAAAGACATTACAGTAGGTTACCACTAGGACTATTGCTGGTAGTAGGAAACACACGCAGCCTACTAGCACCACGTACGCGATGTGAGTTGGCGAATGTTCCCAGACGAAAGTACAGTGTCCGCGATGCTGGCTGTATGCGTAGCGGTTGAGGCCGAGCAGGGGCGGCATAGCGAACAGACCGCTCTGTAGCCAAATGTAAGTTATGATAACTACGGTCTTTGTTGGGGTCAAGTTGGCCGCGTGGTCCATGGGGCGGGCTATGGAGTAGTACCTCTCCACGCTGATCAAACACAGAGTTAGTATCGAGGAAAATGCAAAAAATGCATTCAGGAATCCATTGGCTTTGCAATACGCGTCCCCAAGTCGCCATTCCACGGTGATGGACGATACGATTGACACCGGCATGACGGTGAAAGCACAGAGCAAATCCAAAATGCACAGGTTGAAGACGAACAGATGGGTGAGATTGCGGAGCTGAGGCGTCCTCACGATGATGGTGATCACCAGGAGGTTACCCACGATGGCACCGATGTCCACCAGAATCATCAGGACCACCGAGACGATTTCCCCCGCCGACAAATTGTCAATAGATCCCGTACCGTTGGTATCGTTTGCCATAGTGATGGTGTGTTCTTCCCCCGGTCTGGTGTTGTTTAATTCCACATCACTATGCGTGGATCGTTCAGAATGTCTAATCGTCGATAGCTACCAATTTGTGTAAAAACCCAAGGTAGCATGTGTGTGGATGAGATAACTTCACAGCGCGCGGGTACTACGGTGGCGACTACAGCTGTGGTCGGGCCGACTGATGATCATTCAAGGTTCGCATCCCTTTGCTGCTGCGACCCTACACAGCCCACCAAGGTTGTGACGAGCATGTTGGTGATGTAGCGTTGATTTGATCATTCATGTCCACACCGAGGGGGGTGACACAAAGGGGGAAAAATCAAACCACGTCTACGCACCGGGCATGCTAATGATGAAAGATGATGACCGTAACGCCGTACAGCATCTCCCAGGCAAGTTAAAGCACCGACATGCGTCCAACGTACAAGCACGCAGGAGTCACCGGTACAAGCTGGGGATCGAAGCTCACCTCGTCGTCATTTCCATCCCACACGCAGAAAGACGAACTTGAAGCCGGCAGTTATGAAGCAACCGTGCAATCCGTCTTCTAGTCACCGTCTCTTCTCCCCTTTCAGCATTCAGTATTCCACACACTTTTTTTATCCATGAGGGCTCTTTTTTTTCCCCCTCTTCGTTATAACCACGCAGCACGCGCTGACCTGGAATTGAAAATTATGCCCTCGCTCGCACACTCTCCTACCCTCCCACGCTGAGCCCTTTACGATCCTTCCAAATAACTTAGACTACAACCTATGTACACAAAGTCATTGGGAGTCTGATCTTATCCCCGTAGTTAATAATGCAATTACGTTCTGAATGGCATGTACTTTGTCACAGGCGTCAGCGGAAAAGATGCATTACGGCCTGAAGGGGAAAAAAGGGATGTACCCGCAGTGCAACAAAAATAAATGCCAGCTAAGAATTGATCCTCAGATTTCTTAAAAAAAATAAAAAATAATTGGCGATGTATCCAATCATCAAGTTCATTACGTTGCCAATGCTTATAATTAGTTCATTTTGTTATTCATGTAAGACCTCTTACGTCAGCATGATTTGTTGAACATTTTAAACAAATACAAGGGAAAGATTCCGGCAGAGGGAGGGGGGAAATGATTCTGTCGAATATTTTTAAATTGTTGTTTACGATTCATAAAAAAACCCAAAACAACAACAACAACTTAATATCGAAAACTAAACCTGCATTGCAAATGCGAAAAATTAATTTCTCATTTTTATAGCCATGAAAGATGCCTCCATAATTTCAAATTTAGATTTTTTAATTGTTTGTTTGCGATAACATTCAAATACCGAAAATGGTCTTACCGATGCTTTAATAGTAATGTTATTTCACACTTAAGGTCATGCCGGATTTGGTTCGTCTATTGGCTAGAAACTGCCAATTTTAAAAACTTAGAAGAAAAAGAATAGTTGAAGAGAATTCCCGTGGCTTTATCCTTGGAGTGTGCGCGCATATTCAAATGAAGCAACGACAAGGGTCCAAACAGTACCCCGTGGAGAGCAATATCTTAGCAGGATCAGAGATTTCTGTGTTAATTGGGGATACGAAATTGGTGAGGGCGCTAGACTTAAATAACGACAACGCTAGTATTTTTATTTTGGCTCATACTGTTTTCAACTTGAATGGTACAAGGCAGAATTCTATTAATACAGAGAATATTATTTTTTACAAATAACAGATAGACAAGTGAAGAAATTTGCTTGCAGATTTGTTACTTACATTAATTGATCATTCTAATCAGACAACCTAATGAGCAGGTTCAGTTGGCTGACTAGAATCGACTAGACTTAACCATAGTCGATCTAGACGTCACTCGAACGCTTCATGGTTGAACTAGCTAGTCCAACTGGACCAACCTAGCTCTGGAGCACTGTTTCTCTAGTCAACTAACGAAGTTATGCAACGTTGTCAAGATGGGGGTTCGGGTACGCATGGACGCCTCCATGGTTTACGTGAGGGGGAAAGTTTTGTAAACTTTGCAATCACAAAAAAGTAGGTTTGACGATAAATGGTAAGTTTTTGCCAATGAAATAATATGCAAAATATTAAGATAAAAATTACTATTGCACAATATTATGCAAGTAGTTTTTGTTATGGGCCAATCCATTATTTCCGTTCAATATGTCGTCGCCTTGTTGTTGCCATATTTTGACGAATCAATCGACTAAACGCATTTGAGTGAATCACACACCATGCATGTGTGATTTAAATGCCAAATTGACAAGGTTAGCACCCGAACTTGCTCAATACTGCACTCAGCGCGACTTTAAGTGCGCCCTCTCGCAGTGATTTCCCAGACGAATTCCTTTAAAACCATGCATGCAGCGATGGCCGCTGTTAACACTTGGTGACATAAGTTATTATTTCCATTGGGAGCACGACCAGACTCTGCCACCATCCACAATTCTGAAACTTATTAATTAAGCGAACAAATACGCTTAATTTAACCCAGACAAGCAATACCTGGACAGTATAAGCAACACACTTACATGAAACAAAATCATTGAAAAAATGCTATCAATCCCATTTAACCTTTAGAAAAAAAGCTTGGAAGCATGTGCTGACAGCGAACAAGGTCCCTCGCTTGAGGGTTTTAACATCGAAGTTTCAACATCGATCAGCGTCATAAAAAAATCACCGTCGATCAGCGTCATTTCTACAAAAAAAATTAGGCCCTTTCCTAAACCACGCCTAGCAGGCTCCGGCTTAGCCAGTTATTTTGAAAAAGTGCGCTTTGGGTGTGGGGCTTCAAAGAGACTGATGACAAAGCCTAAGCCTTAGACCAAGCCACAGTTTTTAATTAAAAAATCGAATTAAAAGGGCCGTAGTCTGCAAAGGATCACAAGGTTGTTCCACTACAGACAGGATACCCGGAGGAAAAGTTCGTTAATTTGTCAATTAAACGAAAACAAAATTCCGAAACCTACCCAAATAATTTCAACCATATTGACCGCGTGAGGTCGGGTGTGAACCAAATCTACGTGGTGCAAAACATTTTAATGTAAAACATGTTTTCATTGTTATTCTTCTTTTTCTTGTTCTTCTTATCATTTATTTGGTCATTGATACAAGAAGACAATATACAGGTTAGTCAAATTAATAAGATCATACTGTAACTATGATGCAAGGAAATTCGTCGTCGAAAGCGCCCTCATGCAGTTAAAAATGAATACGGTCAATATTATGCTTTCTGTAAATTTGTAAAACTATACTTCATTAGTCAAGCTTTGTTTTCGCTACCACAAAAAAAACTGCTTCTTTTATTGAATGTCAGTCTACGGCCAAAACGAGAGGTAAGGTAAACTAGTCGGTCTTGACAAAATGTATTGTAATCAGTACCAATGTGAGAGAAAAATATTCATGGTGCCATAAATTAATTTTAAACTTCGATCAATCTGCAGTGTTTGGTGAATCGTATGCTCATGACGTCACTGCTGTGAGGGGGGCGGGGGAGTGCCCTCTCACGTAGAGGTCAAGGTGTATATTACCCATTGGCCCGTCCTGTGCGCTGCGCGTTAGCTGTGCGTTTACACTTTGTTTCGTTGTCGTTTTACCTGCAAGATGGCGGCGGGAGGGACGTCAATACATAATAAATAAAGTTTGTATCCGTCTTAAGCCACAGAAGAAGTAGAATATACTGCCAATTATTCTATGTGCGCACATCAGTGCTGACACTTACGGGCGTTTAGACCAAACGAAAGTCACAGCATTCAACCTCAATGGACACAAATATTTTCACACGAACACACGCACAGAATTTCCTGTCATGTCGGGATTTGAACCCATTCTCTGTGCATAAACCGCGGAATTTCCCTTAAACTATAGGGTGTAGGTTAACACTACAATTGCATGCGGTAATGTCTAAGCATACAATTGATTGCACATCGTGTTCACGGACTTCACCAACTCAAAATAACGTACACTGGCCTTGTGAGGTGCGTTTGTGTATGGGGGTTATAACAATAACATGATGGTACAGTTTCATTTATTGGTGGATGCATAGTAATTTACATTATGAATATCTATTGGAATAATACAGTAACCACAAAGGTATAATGTCACTCAACATTATCTATACACTTAGAATGATACGTAATTATAATATTTATTATAGTACAAATTGTAAAAATTTCTGTCTAAGTTACTACCATTTTTATCAGTACACAAAGTATCTAAAACTCACCCATTGACAATGTTGGTAAAACGCAATCTTGGTTGAAAGTCCGAGTGAGGGCTTTATTTTATGGAAACAGTTGCGTCTGACGAACTCGAAAGTTTGTCCACAGCTCCCAGCCGTTCTCATTGACTCACTTACAGCTCTATCTTTTTTTTATAGGAAAATTGGTAGTTAAGACACGTGAGGAGATTACGCCGCCATACCGCCTGTCAGATGGTCTTCAAATGGCGCCACCAATAGCCCATACCAGGATTCGACATATTCTCACCAATAGAGGGATGCTAATCTCAATAGTGAAAAAGATACAAAATATGACACAATTATTAAATATCTTTCAATCACAGTTTACACCCGTTCTCAGATAATGCAGTTCTAAAGCATCGCGGCAGAACACCATTTGGAGGTCAAAATTCCCTTCATTGGAAAGTAAAAGTACTTCTAAAAACAGACGCCTAAATGCTCCCACTGCTCATTGAACGATGAGGGCGCTTACAGGCCTCTTGTATTAAAACCACATTATTGCTGTCTGAAAGAGATATCGTACGTGTATAATACACACAACATTATGGTAATATCATTACTAGACTTGGAGGAGTCCTTTAGTGGTGGTATAAAATATAGTTTCCACATTATTCTACCGTGACAAAATACTGCTGTGTACATAATCTACTCGGTAGTCTATTATTAGTCACATTCTGTTAAATAGTTACTGAAAACATTTCCTTCTTGTTTTTGTTTTTGTTTACAACGGTTAAATATGTCATTTTACATCTCTATTCCTACAGATATAATGTTAATACATACTGCACAATATCTGTTCATAATCACAACAATCATTCGCAGTGGCGAGTAAAAAATCTTGTATAATCAACATCAAACCATCCCTTGTTTTTAGAATTTAAAAACTCATCTCTCCAGATCTCTCCAGATAGGATACATTATTGGTTATGGGAAAGTACCTTCCCTCCTACCCTAAAGCTTCCAATAGACCATGTGACCTGTGACGTCACGTGCTTACAAAAGAGCCACAGAGCCAAAACTTCCTGCAGGCATGATTTGTACACTGCACAATGAAATCTTATATTTTATTGCGATTATATCGTCTGATTTTTGATATTCAGAAAGGGGCAAAATCTCAAAAACGTGTTTATAACTTTTGAATTTATGTGGAAATTATGACACAATACGTAAAGTTTTCCATGTGACCAGTTCAGCATCTTGCCTGCCCAAAAGGCCCTGGAATGTAGAACGTCACTCTTTATGTAAACAATGGCTACATGGTCTATACAACACACCCGATATAAAATATGTGAACATCATACTAAATGGTAAAGTTTTTGGGGAAAAAAATCATCGAATAACAATACACGTTTGGTAAAGGGTTTTTGTCGTGTTTTTAAATATTTTTCTATTGCATGTGCTTATTTTGATTTAGCAAATCACACTAAGCAAGTTGTAGTTTTCTCAACACGTGATATTATTTTAGATTGAAACAATTCCCCAGTGAGTGAGAGATTTTGGAACTGTATGTGGCTGATAGAAACACAAGGTAAACTCAAGTTTACGTATAGTTCTGAGCATCCACACATTTCCTAAAAGTTGCCTATACCCGGTTAGTCTGCTGCCACCTAGCGTCGCCAAACGTCTCACATTTATTTTATAAAGTAAGCTTTTCGCCCGACAACTATGGTAAATTTTGCTGCTATCATTACCAAGCATGAACTATACTTTTCAAGAATATTTCTTAAATGCATCATTGGATAATTTCAGGGGCCGTTTTCGAAACCATGCCTTACGCTTCGACTCTGGCTTGAGTCACCGTCCACCTGTTTGAAGTCCAGTACAAAAATAATGCACGTTTTCAAAACTACTAATGGAGCCCAAGCCGGACCCTAACACAAAGCCGTGGTTTCGCAAAGGCCCATAGAGCCTCCATGTAAAGATTCACCCTCTCCTTGAAGTAAAACTATCGGCAATGAACGGATCTTCATTATTTGTTTCCACCACTAAATTAGTTTAGGGGCAAAACATAACTAACGTAACCCACAATACATCAACATTGAAAACACGCTGCTGACACATTGAATCGTCGAATAGTTGTAAACACTTTTTGTCTTATAGAAATTTAAAAAATGAAAACATATTTACATTGTACTAAAACACGTATACACACAAGTAAATAGAAAGCCATGGTGTTATATCAATGCACAGTGTTTCGTAATGAAAGAAGGTTTGTGTTCTCAATAATCATTTAGCTTTTACCCATGCACAAGTTTGTTTTTTTGGTTGAGTTAGGGATCGTCCACATGTGTTCGAATTTGTAATAGTCGTACAGGGACATGTAACGCTGTTTAAGACCCACCCAGTCCCCGATGCAGTACTTTTATGTTTGTGGAAGCAGTACCCATGCATGAGAATTTATACACACCCAACAGCCCAAGCGCCAATAACAGAATGGCTATTAGGAAACGAGAGTAAATGTTCAGCTTTAGATGTGGGACGAAAAAACAAAACGGGGGAAAACCCACGCATTCAGGTAGGGACTGAAAACCCAATCCACGTGCAAGGCTCCGGTCTGAATTGAGATTCAAACCGGGGCTCACAGACACAGGTGAATGGCAGGGAAAGAAACCCTGCGCCAACATGAAGCTATAGGCCTCTGCATATTACCCTTCCTCCATGCCTACCAGATTTGTCCGCATTTTTTTTTTTCATCTTCGTGTTTCTTTCTTTGGTTTTACTGTAGAAGTATAATCATTTGTATCCGACACATCCTCCCCACCACACCCCACCCCACCCCAACCAACCTGTCCGGTCGTACTCTTTGTATGGCCGTGGTATTGGCCCAGTTAGCATCCATTCTGTACCCACCTTAAATATCAACACCCACCTAATCAGTTCTTCGTATGTCGTGTGAAACATAATTCACCGATACGACATCTTTTTCTGTATATTTTCTTTGTTCAGGGCTGGGACCAATTTCGTAAAAGCTGAATAAAAAAATGGCTAAATACATGACAAATGTAAATAGCAGGAACGAATCGCCGGCCACGACGTCATGTTTGTATTTAGTTGCAACTGGTGCTCCGCATTTATTTATTTAGTTTTGACAGCTTTATATGAAATCGGACCTGGTCTAGGCATGGTTAGTAGTTAGACCCCGGAACTGGAAACAAGTTCTTTTTCACGTGCGAAAGAATATGAAAGGTGAATAAGGAACAAGCAACTAGCGAAGTTGACGTTTCTCCCATAATAGCAGATGTCTTCATGCGTTTATCCCATCGGAGCCATGTCATACGACGTTTACCGCAACCACTAAAATTATTATGAACATTTAAATTTTCACGAAATTTGTTTGTGTCAGTAAGATACTCTACGAAAAACAAAAATGTATCTGGTGTTACCTAAGTTTGTCTTTGAAATGCAACACAGTTGATTGCCTCCAACAAGTTGCCTCTCACCTCGCTCGGTGTGTACAGGGGGGGGGGGCTTCAAAAACTGTATTCAGTAAGTACAATTTACAAACCACAAATTACTCTAATTCTACATAGTAGAATTTCGTACAAGGGGCAATCATAGCTCAACCTACAACCTGTTTAGTCAACAACTCTAGATCACAGGGCAAGTATTTATACGTGCAAACAACTACATGTACTTATCAGGTAGCGATTATCTCTATTCTTTTGATAAAAAACCAAAAAACCCAAAACCGAAACAAACAAACAAACAAAAAACAACCCACATCTGATTGTGAAACCAGGTATAAGAAAACACTGCCTAAAATTGTCAACGTTTATTTGTTTTCTAAAGACCCTCAATCATTACTGTTAAAACTTGATTTCCACATACACGAATACAAAGTCCTAAATACCCGGGACAGTTTATCCATTCTGATTGGTCATATTTAAACGTGCGACGTAAACACGATTAGCCGTTTTAAAAACAAGATCTGACCTTATTGAGTCGAAAGAGGGCGTTATCAGATGATTGCGCAGAGCGCGCAAATTTCACGCCAAAATTTAAGTTGGTGGGACCATTGATCTCTATTATAATAAAGATCAATGGGTAGGACGAATAAAGACCAATGGTAGGGCGCATAATATTTGGCTCGCGCAAGTTTGAAACTTAAGCGCACAAGTTCGAAACTTGTGCAGGGAGCTACTTTCTCAACACATAAGGCCTACATAGAAATGAGGGAGCCCCATAGCAAGAGAAACAGGTCCAAATTTCATCAAACTCTTTTGCAAAACCCCCCGAGAATTAACAGAAGACAACGACATGGCGTTTTGCCTGGTAACCAGCTCATCTACAAAGCACGCTATTTATATGATGAGCGAATTCTAGTTCTTTTTATCCAAGGTGGTGGTTGGTACCCAGCTACCCCCCCCCCGAAATTAAATTTGACAATTATGAGATAAAAAATTACATTCATAATTTTTGTGTTCAGTTTCATAGAGTTTTGAAAAATCTAAAAAGGACGGGAAGTTTTTTGCTTCCCCGCACAATAAATATTGTTATATAAACGTGTATCAAACAGTTTTCAACAACCTGAAAGTTTACTTTTATTTGAATGTCGCAGAGGATGTCTTCCTGGAAGTTTTGGTCAACAACGAATCTCGTAAGCTACGTCACTCTTTGTGGCTCGGCAAAAACAAAATGGCCGCGCCCAGGTAGACGCGTGAAGACCTTGCGCATGCAAAACAAACAGTGGTTTGGTTCTCCTTTTAACACAATGGGGGCTTCTCATCATAAACCATGTCATAAAGCATGTCTATGTACATTGATATCAGATATGACTTTTTCCCCAAGGGTGGAATTCGGTTCTAAAGGAGATAAAATGATGAGGCCTACCCGCCGTCCACACGGCTGTCTAGACGGGTGTGGGTCCACCATCAGCCACCGCTGTGGCATAGGACGGTGGCAAATAATCCTGGTATGGGCCTTGGGCTTTATATCTGCCGTCTCGAGGTAGGGCCAGACCCTTCTGGATGTCTTCCTCGGTCCACTGCGGTGTAATACACGTCAGAAAACGCTGCAGAGTATTCGGGAATACAAAAATATGATTTATTTTATTTTTTAGAACGAACTGTATACTATTATAACCCCTCCCCGAATTTACAAACGGTGTAGGTCTACTTTAAAGAAAGAAAAACAATATATATATATAAAATTAGGCCATGCAATATTGCAAAGCACCACTTTCGCAGTTCTATACAAAATAAAATGGAGCCCTGGACAAAAATTCCTCAAGACAATGAGCATTATGTATTTCCCTAACGAAAAACCTACGGAAATTAGTGTGGTAAGAAAAGCATTTTTTTACCTCTTTGATTGACCCTGGCGTGACGGCAAGGATATAGACCATGTAGCCCGGTATGCACATCATGGAACTGAGCGCCAGTAGGATACCACAACCTATGGCCCATGGTGGGTATTCGTAGTCGGCAAGTTTCAATGGCTTAAACTCAATTAAGCTGAAGATGAACACTCCCTGCATTGAAAAAAATGGAAGGAAACGTGCATCGAATTGATTTTTTGTTTCTTCAGGGGGTTACTAGAGTAATTGCTGACACAACGATCCAGGGCCCAATTTCATGGAGCTGCTAAGCACAAAAATGTGCTTAGCATAAAATTTCTGCCTCGATAAAAACAGGATTACCAACCAAATTTCCAAATGATTTTCAGGATGAGCAAAACAACAGCTGAATACCAGTAACAAGCAATATGCAACAAATGGAAACTTGGTTGGTAATCCTGTTTTTATCAAGGAAGAAATTTCATGCTAAGCAAATTTTTGTGCTAAGCAGCTCTATGAAATTGGGCCCAGGCTCATGGCACACATGGTTAGAAAACATTGATTTTAGCATTAACCTTTTACTATTGTTTTTGACTGGTTCCCCAGAATCTGTTGCTGCCTAACAAATAGGAAGCTATAAGCATCGTTTTTGCTTGAAATTGAAATTGGGAAGTGAACTTAAGAGTCCGAAGTTACTGTTGAAATGATGGCATGTCCACCTTTTGGTAACCTCAGGAGTTATAGATCCCAAGGAGCTTCTGGAAACAGTACCCTCAGCACTACAACATTTGATAACATTTGACATCTATTAGGATACTTACCAGACATAGAGCGGGTACCAGCCCAACCCAGCAGATCTTCCACCAAATAAACGGCCGGTAGCCAATCATATGCTCTATGTTGCGATAAAACCGGTCGACACCTGTGCACAGTATAAAGAAACAATAATGTTTTCATGCAGTAGTCGTTTTTGTTTGAAACTCGAACCCACGTAACCTTAGGCCGTCTCCGAATTAATGGCTGCGACGCTCGATTGGCTTACCACGTTAAGACGCACTAAAGCTTAGGATTTCCTTAGCAACATCATTAGCATCAACTGCAGCCGCAGCCAATTCGGACACGGTCGCAATGAGGTCGGACACAGTCTGTAATTAGTTATTTGTATCATAAATTACATGTAAATAGTACAACTGATAAGTATAACATACCTACTCACTTGAATTAGTTAAAAAGGGCATTTACCACATGAAAAGAAAGATACCGGTATGTTGGCACAACGTTGTGGTAATGTTGAGCCAACAACGTTGCAGAAACGTTAACTTTGGATGGAGCATGGACGTTGGTTTAAAACGTCAGAGGACAACGTTGTCACAACATCAAGAAAACTCCACACAATTACGTCACCACAACATAAAACATCAACGTAAGTTAAAAACATGTTGTGACGCCGTAAGAAGGTTAATTTTGGATGTGGTATGGACGTTGGTTTACAACGTTAGACGACAACGTTGTCACAGCATAAAAATATTTTAAAAAACTCCACACAATTTCGTTACCACAACACTACACATCAACGTTCCACAACGAAAACGACACGTTGCGACAACGTTCTTGCAATGCTGTTTGGTTAGATGGGTTTTGCCTAAAGACAACCTGACCAAGATTTCCATAAAACGATTCGGGACTCGGAAGGGATAATGCTGAAGGAAAAGAGTTTCGAGTAAAAGGATTAATTTTGAGGATGGTCTTTTGTCTCAGCCTCTTAGATCGTGACGTCATGAATATATTGCCCATGTACAAGTGAGTGAACTCCGTGCCAGGGAAGAAGCAAATTGGCGCAGTTGTGATTTCAACAACGTCTGGTACAACGACTTGCTTAATAGTATACATGTAGTCACAAGTTACCGCTTAAAATTCGAATGCCTCAGACTATAGAGACTGTTGCATCAATTGTCAAAATGGTTGGCGGCGAGCTTTAATAAACCAACCTCCAGATGAGCGAACCCTGGTGCCAACATGCCAAACATTACGCAAAAGCTTGACCCGAATCATACACAGCAACTGTCTCTATAGTCCGAGTATTTCGAATTTAAGTGGTAATTGGTGACTAAAGCAAGTCATAGTACCAGACATTATTCAAATCTAACTCGCAAATGGCTTATTTTCTAAGCAGCTTTTCAAGGACTTATGTACATTTTGCCATTGATGATCCACATGCTGGCCTCGCTGTTCCTCTTTTTGTTCTCTTTCTCTCTTAAAACCTCCCTTCCGTAAAAGAAGATTTGCATCAATGAAATCACAACCAAGAAAATACAATTTGGCTGTTAGGGGATTATGGGATTTCCTTAACCACGCGCATTATTTTGCTGAAATGTACTGAATATTTCGGCTGAGTCCCAAGTTTTATTGCTACCACTGTTCATTGACCACCAGCAACCCTGATCCAACCTGGGTCTAATTTCATGGCACTGCCGCAGAATTCTGTGCTTACAGCCCATATAATCAAGGGCTTCACTGGGCACCGTAAGCGTGGATATTATGTGGCAAGCAACGCCTTGAGGTTGAGCCCAACTGATCTCAGCATCAAAGAACCGTTAACTGTTTTAAAGAATAACAACTTGATGTTGCACCAGACAACCTACATAGGCCGCCATTGCTGGGGTCAAACAAAGAGAAAGTGCAAGCACGTACGCGCCACGCATAACTCTAAGCCAATGATCTAGGTCCTCCTTTGACCTCAGTGAGGGCGCTGTTTGAGCTCGTGATGTCACATGCAATGGGGTATATTGCTGATATCATTTAAATCTTACCGTAAAACCAGCTAACCGCCGTGGTTTGAAAAAACATGAGGAACAGCAAACTCATGCCACTTGCTGCATAGTTGTTGAATATCTCGAACACATAGATACCGCCCTGTAAAACAAGGCAGTTGTCAATTGGGTCAGAAAAATATAAGGACAAAAATATACCAACATTATACCAAATTTACATCGAATTAAAAGAATACCAGGTAAGTTGGCAGGCAAAGTTGGCACATATTAAAATAATATAAATAGTCTATAAAGACAAATGTCGACTTTCAAGGCAGCGTCTAGAAAAGGTATTTGTTTACACAAATAAGAAAAGCTCATTAAGAGGAGGAAACGTTTCTTTTTTGTTTGTTGTGGTATCAAATTGAAGCAGATTATTTTCTGGTGGACGTAGAGGGCAGTTTTGTGAGGTCATTACCTGTGTTACCAAACTCAGTCCGATAATATACGACACGACGCAAGTCACTGCAATAAAGAGCTCCTTGTAGCGACGCAGATACTTCGGCCATTCGTCCATACACGCCGTGAAGAAACCCTCCATTGTGCAAAACTGTTACCAGGAAATTTGGAATAGTGTTAGAATAGTACACACAATGGACTGGCAATGACGTCAACAGTGTATGTCTATGTACACCGAGGGTCTGTGAGTGACCAAAGGAGGGTCCTAATTCCTGAGGCTAACGGCCGAGGGAAGTAGGGCCCCGCTCTAGTCATTCTCAGGCCCGAAGGAAAATAAACGTGTACTAGTGACCGAATTATGCCGGTCCATATACGTGTTTTATAACACAACCAGTCAAAAATATAAAAAACTGTTTTTAATTCAACAATTAACTCACTCGCAATTCAACCACGAGTAGTTCAACAATTATGAAGGAACGCTTTAAATTCCCTAGATCAATTATTTTAGTTGCTGCTCACTGTTCACATCATGAGAGGGCGCTGTAACCAGTCACAAATTGCGAGTATTTTACCTGGGCCCAATTTCATAGAGCAGCTTAAGCAGAAAATATTGCTTAACAATTGTCTGCTAAGCAGAAATGAGCAGGATACCAGTCACAAATTGTACATGGGACATGGTAGTTTGGCTGGTAACCTTATTCTGGTAAGCATACTTTGGTTGTGCTTAGCTACTTGTTGTGCTTAAGCAGCTCTATGAAATTGGGCCCAGGTATGAGAACTATTTCCCGCAAATTAAGCACAGTGCTGTCTTGACGCGCGTCTAGTTCAAGGTGGCACAGGTTTCATGCATTAGTCTATAATAGTTATTGAACCACACAAGACCGTGCTTCAGCCAACCAGAATACAGAACCAGCAAGAGGTGTGTTATAATGACTGCTATGGTTAAACCTACGACCTACGATTGTCTAAATCTAAGTCATGTGTAATGATGTAGCAATAGAGAATGATTGTTAGCTACTTTGTTATAGCGATCTAGAATAAGGAACTGCTCCCCTTTTGCGTTTAACTGCATAGGAATTAAAGAAAAAGGACAAGATTGTGATTTCATCTCCTGTACCTGGCTGTCCAGACCGACCATGAAGATCATCGAGAAGAAGAAGCAAGACCAGAGCGGAGAGATCGGAAGCTGAGCCAGGGCAGCTGGGTAGGCCAAGAACGCAAGTCCCGGTCCTGGAGTATGATAGAGATACATAATGCAGAGGCGGCAATAAGTCACAAACCAGGAACAGTAACTGTAATCTAGACTTGGACAATGACTGTGACATAGAGACGGTGTCACAACACCATAAAACATACTGGTTCAGAACTCTGACCCGGCCGGATTCAGCAGAGGTTCAACGTTACCCCCGTTTCCACGTCTTATTTTCCAGGAATTCGGGTCAGTATAGTGTGTTTTTCACTGATACTCAGAGTCATGTTGACCAGGAAATGGATCTGGCTCCACGTGATCCTTGTCATTCCGGGGCAATTTTGACCCATTTCGAGAGAAAAAATACAACAAAAAAAACTCATGAAACTTGTAACTTTGAAGATTCATTATCCTGAGACTATTGTCTCGCTTATGTATCGCTTATGTTGGTGGTCTCCGTATTTTTTCGCTATCTTTAGTTCGGGGTGCCAGTCAGAAGCAATTCAACTTGTGAGTGCCAGTCATTTTTTTCCACCCCCAGTCAGTTTCCCTTGTGGTTTATTTGCCTACTCTCTTTGATGGTAACTGGAAAAACTGAAACGAGCGGTTTTTTTTTTTATACTTACCAGACGCTGTGACATTTTCAACCCCAACATGCTGCACATGTGCCATGTGCCCCAGGGTGGAGAAGATGACAAATCCAGCAAAGAAACTTGTACAACTGTTGATAACCGATACGATAAGTGCGTCCCTGGAAAGTTTAATTGAATTAAAAAACAAACAGACGTGGTTAAAGAACGTTGGCAAGATATAGTGCCGAGTCACGGGAGAACTCAAACGTTGGCCCCGATAAAATGCGGGACTTTGTTTCCCGTCACGCGTTTAAGCAAATGGTATGTGGGAACCAATTGGAGCATATTTTGGCGAGCCTGACCAGCCGGTTGTTTTTCAATAAAATAAAAAAAATTCTATGAGTGAGATTACTTCTATGAGGACGAGACACTTGTTTTGTGAATACGAGGGAGAGTACTTTGCCTTGAGTTCCAGTACGAGTACTTTCCCATGAGGACCAGTACGAGTTCTTTGCCATGAGTACCAGTACGAGTACTTTGCCATGAGTACCAGTACGAGTACTTTGCCATGGGGACCAGTACAGTACTTAGCCATGAGTACCAGTACGAAAACTTTGCCATGAGTACCAGTACGAGTACTTTGCCATGAGGACCAGTACAGTACTTAGCCATGAGTACCAGTACGAATACTTTGCCATGAGGACCAGTACGAGTTCTTTGCCATGAGTACCAGTACGAGTACTTTGCCATGAGTACCAGTACGAGTACTCTGCCATGAGGACCAGTACGGGTACTTAGCCATGAGTACCAGTAGGAGTACTTTTCCACGAGTACCAGAACGATTACTTTTCCATGAGTACCAGTACGAGTACTTTTCCATGAGTACAAAACTCATGACTCAAAAATTACGTACATGAGTTTCTTTTCGGGGTTTACTGAAATTTAGTGTACAGTAATTGTTATCATGAAACCAGCGACCCTGGCCTGAGGGATACCTCTCGTGATCAAGGCATCGTGGGGGAAAATAGCGCGGCAAGATCGTGACACACTGGGAACGAGGTTGAACACTACTCAAAGGAGATTATCACATGGTGCTACCACAAAGCTTATTAACATTTTACTGCCACCAAGTATAGCTTACTCACTTGTAGACGTTATTGTTAAATTTGTTGTAGCTTCCCAGAGCGATCAAACTTCCCAATCCAGTTCCATAGGAGAAGAAGATCTGAGTCACCGCATCGAGCCAAACCTGTAGATTGGAGGAACAACAATCTGGTATTTTACCTACGATTTTAGGACTAACGTTCATTTTGACATTCTAAATTGCTAAAAGTCTTTTCAGAAGTAAAAGTTCTGTCATAAGAAAATGCTTTTGAACGATGAAATAATGTTTTTGGGTAAAATTACACACAAACGTATGTCAACTTTGGTGCTAGCCGTTATGGCAGGAGATTCTGTCCATATACGGCGAATTGTATAGAAAGTTCGTCTGATAGCGCCCTCTTTTAAATCAACTTATCTCAGCCCATCTGAATTTATCTTTACATGGGGCTCGACATACACAACGGGAGACAAATCCCCGTTGACACCGGAAGTGGCAAAAACTTTGGGCGTACAGTAGATACGCACGCGTGTGACGCAATGACTTATCAGCATGGCCCAATTTTATAGAGCTGCTTAAGCACGAAAACAGCTAAGCACAAACAAATTTTGCTTACCAGAATACGGTTACCTGCAAAAATACCATTCAATATGTACTGTATTTGCCTTTGCTTTAGTATCCTGCTATTTTATTTTTGAAAATTGTTCGGCCAAAGATAGTTCCGAACAAGACTTTTACAAGAAACTTTATTTACATCTTGTGAGTTTTTTTGCTTGAAAATTCAAGACTAAATTTATTGAAATTCTCCCAAGTCACATCTTCAATTTCAAGCTTTTTTTTGTTAATACTTTTATTATTAACATGCATTAAATCATTAATAGCAGCTTGATTTGTTTAAGATTCAAGGTTTCTTCATTAGGGACAAATTAATATTAATAAATTCGGGAGTCAACAAAAACCTCCAAGAACGTAATTTTTTTAATTTTTGTATGCATGTTTGGTTGAACCGAAATGTTTGATAATCAAGACGATTTATCACTGCATAATAATTGGGCACTCCGTTTCGTTCACTTCAATGACACTTATCCATCGCAGACCAGCCAAATGAATAAATAAAGACATTACAGGACACAATAAAATAACCCCAGATAGCTGCACCTGCGAATTCTTAAGTACACGACAGATCCACAGAAAGTGGAGGACAAAATTAGCCTCAGATTTATATACGGGCGATCGATGGGGTTCGAAGCGGGCAAGACAATCCGTGTGGCCAACCGAGGTCGCAGCGCGAATTACCGCCCGAGTTGCAGAGCCGTCCACCGTCGTCTCTCTCGGTTCGACAGTGTGCTATTAATGACTTAAGTAGATTGTCTAGTGCTGGAGTGCTAAATGGATTTCTGTGATTGAATCATGTGTATCCACATGATGCACCACCCGACCTGAAGGATCTTTTTATTCTGCATTAAAAAGTGCGAATTTTGACAGACCATAAACAGGCATTGATACAAACCAATTTTTGAAGCGGATATCCGATTTTCTTGGCGTTGTTAAATAGTGAGGTTTGAAAAAGTTGGTTTGAGGTTGGAGTTCCACGTAAGGTTTTGGGGAGAATATAAGTTTCGATGTTGTTTTTCTGCATTGAATATTTGATATTTATTATTCTCAAACACAATTTTAAGCTTCAGGGTAGGCTAAAGCTGCGGTGCAACTTGTTAAGAAAATGTTTACTTTCGGTAATGTTTGCACTTGTAACAACAGGGTGTAAAATAATATGTGCCTAAAACACCTGTGCCCCCTCCCCCTTTATATCGATTTCTTTTGCACAAGTTTCCTCTGACAATGGGAGATTTTTGGGGACTCTATAGGCGGCAGCAGACTTACCAGGTAAATCCATTGGCTTTGGAAATGTGGGCATGCTCAGAACGGCGTCAACATTGAAAATTTGCCTGGTAAGTCTGCTGCCACCTAGCATTCAGAAATCTCCAATTGCCGTTCAGTCAACGACTTCCGAGATTGATGAAAACTTTACACAGGTTGCGTTATTTGGAAAACCGGGGGATCGTTATTGTGTACCCAAATCTTGAGAACAATGATTACTTAATAGGTTGCAGTTTTCATTCATTTGTTGGGTTTGGAGGTTTTGCATTGCGGAGTTTGCACAATAATTCATTTTAGTATTCATTTTAGTAGGCAAGCCTTTATAACTATTTCTTGTACAGCTACCAGTAGCCAGCACTGGGTATTAAAGATTTAAAATTCCCCACAGTGGTACAGTAAATGTCTATCTAGCTACCTACACGACAGGGAAAAAACGAACCTGCGAATCTCCAAGTCTCGTGAAATCCGGTTTCAGGTAATAAATGATTCCTTTTTCAGCGCCCTCTAGTGTCACGCCTCTGAAGAACATGATGATGAGCATGACGTAGGGGTACATCGAGGTGAAGTACACAACCTAGAGAAATCAAGAACAATAAGCAAAGATATATCTGGTATACAACAAAAACGGCAATGCCAACAAACAACAGCAACAACTTTCAAAAGGTAAAATTTACACGGCGCAAAGGATCCTTGTGTAGCATTCATAACTTTCAACACATTCTACTCCTCAAAAATACCAACCCAGACAAACAGACAAACAGACAAACAAACGGGCGATTTTGTGAATGTAATTCAAAGTTCAAATCAGACTGAAAGGAAGTGGCAACAAAAGCCCTTCAGTACTGCAAAAGAGGAAGGGTCTAATTAGATAAAACAGATCAGAAACAATGTTGATCTTAAGAAGCCAATATTGTCAACGGCAAACTTAAGGGCGGGGTAACACAGTTACAGTACTAGGTTATTATATAGCGCACATATCCAACTAAATCAAGGTGCTTTACAACATTATCTCTGTTAATCAGGCATACCGTACTTTAACCACCAATCCACAAATTTTCTCAACTCCATTAGCCATTTTGAGATAATGGTGGACAACATTACAAGGACACTTGGATTAGGTAAATCTTAGTGCACTCCTATAGTGTCCTCCCTATCTTAAAGAGGCTAATGGTGAGCATACAACCTCAAGCTGCTTGTAATATACAGCGCAATACCGTCTCAGCCCTCGCACGTTCACATTTACACACCTGAGCTAACAAGAGAAGCAATAATTTATGGGTAAGCGTCGCGCTCAAGGACACAGGTGTCACGATATGGAATCGAACCCAACTCCGGAGATTCAGCCACCAGAACTGGAGCCCGATGCAGTTGGCCGCTCGGCCACAACACGCCACGGGGTACAAGTTACAACGTAATTGCAATTCGGCAATTCCGCAAATCGGCAATTCGGCAACCTTAAGTGGGATTACTCTGCGCATAACACAAGTTATTGGTGATTACCGGCTTTCTGAACTGGGCCTAATTTCAAAGCACTACTTACCGCATAATATTGACCAGATGGCCCATCAAATTACATGCTTAACAAGGCTCCGTAAGCGCAGAACTTTGCGGTAAGCAGTGAACAAAATTGGACCCATGGCAACATTTCACCACATTTTTTTAAGCAAACAGAAATCTGCTTAGCGCAGAAAAACATCGCTTCGCAGAACAGGGTACCAGCCAAAATGTTATGCAATGTACGCTACCTGTGACTGTAGCCTGCTTTAACATTTGCTTCAAATCAATCTATGAACAGTTTTTTCTGCTGAACAGCTAATATGAAATTCGGGGCACAGAAGCAAAATTTCATGATGCAGTTATAAGCAGAAAAGTCTACTAAACAACCTCATCCGAACAGCAAATACAGGGGATCGATCACAAGCCACCTTCAACCTGTTTTTTTTTAATGAGACGTTTTCAGTTACGCTAATTTGAGAACCATCCCTCAGGCAAGGTCATATCATGGACAGGTTAATATGGGTGGGGACCGAGGCTAAATTGGTTTACAATCATCGAGAAATCACGGCCTTCCACCCGAATTCTCAAGAAATTCGAATCCAAAACTTACAGACCCTCGGGTGATCTTATATCTAAGACCTTTGCATTGTGAGTAAAAAAAAAAGTGGCAGTGATTTTTTTCTTTCAGGCTTAAACATCCGTCACTGTCTTGATCCAGCTCGACACCTTCATTCACATACCCAGCTTTAAACAAGAATCTATGTCATCAGCTAAAGCCTGGGGTCCAATTTCACATACCTGCTGAAAGCACACACACACACACAAATGCTCACGAGAATACCAACGTACCAATCCACGAGAGCTATGTTTGACTGGTATACTGCTTATTTTTGCTTAGCAGAAAATTGTTCAGCAATACTTGCTGCTTCAGCAACTCTATGAAGTTGGACCCTGGACACAAACCAAGATTCCTCACGGAAACCCGTGGTTTCCTAGTATACGGGAGATGGAGGAGAAAAACGTTCCCTTGCTTATTTTATTTGGTTGGTGATAATTATTTGTTTGCCACTTTTTGCAACATACAGCTTATCATTTCGTAAAACCATGGTAACACCAGGGAGGTAAAAGTTTAAAGCATTTTACTTGCAAAGTGGTAGAAACGTAGCATTCATACAAACGAACATGAAAATCTTTCAGGGCCTGTAAAATTGATGTTTTTTTCTTATCTCCGTTATAAGGACAACAGTTTGTTCAAGGTGCTGGAGAATCGCGGCTCGGGTGTTGCTTTTGTTTTTAAGTCGCTCCAAAGGGGTGTCGTGGCCGAGCGGTTAAGAGCGCCGGACTCAAGCTTTTGTGAGTCCCAGTCGTGACACCTGTGTCCTTGAGCAAAATACTTTGCCATGATAGCTTTGTCGTTTGGATGGGACATTACGCCATAGGTGCTGGTATCGGTAGTGCACGTAAAAAAAAAAACCAGAACAATTATCGTGGAAGAGTAGGGGTTAACCCCGATGTTTCTGATTCACAGCAGGCACCCTTGTTTAAACTTTTCCTCGGGCATGCAAGCTACAGCGGTTAAGTTCACTTTATATGAGGCATCCTTTGCTTCATTACCAGAAATTAAATAAAAAATAACAATAACAAAAATGCCCTGATATCAAGAGATGACCAGACGTATAAACTGTTACACAGTCACTTACACCGGTATGCAGCCCTCGGGCTCGCATTAGCCGGTTAATCTTGGACACAATTATTTGGACACCGGGGGGAAATAAAATACCGAACCGACAAATGAGAACCGCATCCAACGTCCACTTCGCCCGGAGCAGATTGCTGTGATTCAATTTCTCTGCTCTAGTTTTGAGGACCCCAGCACAGGCGCCCATGTTATACAGCAACTTGTGTTAATCAACTTAACCAACTCACCACCCCCGCTGAATTCGTTTCAATCATTTCAACCAAAACATTGGGTGAGCCCGCAGAGCTGTTCATTGAGAGAGTTGCTACAATTGCGATTAGAAGCCATTTTCTGCCTCCCAAAAACGCGTGTGCGCACACAGGGTGCTAGACTAGACTGCAAATTGGGTTGTGCTATCACATTGGATCGAAAATGGCGCCCATGGAGAAAACACTTTCAGCAATGAATAATACCAACAGTTGCAGAATACACTATGGGAGGAATTCAAAAATATACAAGAGTTAGTTGAACCACGTGTAGCCCCTAGTACCTTGGAAAACCCCGGGGTTACATTAAGTTCAACCCTAAGATAACCCTTGTTTAACTTTGCATTCATTCTTTTCTTCCCCCTACACTGCACCATTACCATAGACCTGAGTTTATGGCGAAAAGTGCCGGGTCAGAATTGATCCCGGTGAAGAGTACCTACTTACTTTTGAGTCAACATGACCCGTTTGAGGGCAATATCTTCTGGAATCTGGATCACTGTCTCGGACTCCGGGTAATGTGGACCCCCAAACGGGTCATGCTGACCCGGAAATGTGCATGGCCCATACCATACAGCAAGGATCACATGGACCCACTTACTCTAATGCCAACTCCACCCTTTTGAAATGCACTGTCCTTGAAATGTCTAGCATTCTCCCCACGTCCCCTCCATGATCACACACCACCCCGTAGCACTGCGTTTTCCAGGGTTCGAAGTGTCTATAAGAATGACAGACTTCTTCCCGTTTTGAGATATCTTTGGTTCATGGATCAGTCACTACGCTCAAAGCCACTGTTTGTGTTGATTTTACCTTTCCCGTCCATTTGACACCCCTCCAGATGCAGAAGTAGCACACCACCCACACCACGAGCAGCGTCAGGGCCAACTGCCAGCGAACCTTCCCGGGGTGGTCGATAGTTTCAGTCTTTTCCAAGACGTATCTCCTGATGACATGAAATATAAAGACATATTACTACTAGTTTTTACCTTTGCAGGGTCAATAATCTCGTAACTTCTTAAGCAGAAAATATTGCTTGCATTTTTTAACTAGGCGGGAGAAAATTAGGACAGAGTGGCTGGGTATTTTGACTGGTAAACATTTTCTGGCAAGCTTTTTATTGATTTGTTTTGGCTGAGATGTTTTTTTCTTTTGTGCTTAGATTGCAGCTGCTTAATGAAAACGAACCCCGATCGGCAACAAACAATGGCCCTTTTCAAAACAATACTGCTTTGAGCTGGGGCTTCGGCTTGGGCTCGGTCAGTAGTTTTGGAAACGTACACTTAATTAGATGCGGGAATTTCGAACAGGTGGACAATTCCTACAGCTTGAGCCCAAGTCTAAAGCCGTAGCTTCGAAAAATGACTATAATTACAGCCAATAAGCCCCTTTGAGTTAGATTTAATGATGTCTGCAGTACAATGCATTGTTCGGTCACAACTGAATGTTCAACTTGAATTCCTACACCATGCCAGACATGTGGTGGAGGGTGTCCCCTAAAATGTTCCCCTACTTTAACACACCCTTTTCCTCAGTGTACAGAAGTACCCTCCCCCCAAAAAAAATCATCCAAATAATTCCTGAGATTCCAAGAACACAATGAGGACACATAGGAGGAGTGAATGTTAATTACTCGGACTAAATCCAGGGTAATTGTTGCTTTGTCACCTAGTTTGGGCAAGCTTTTGCATTATAACCTCCAGATCATTATGAAATGGTATCTTGTTCCTGCACATTCATTGAGAAATATGTATGGGTGTTTGTCGTCTCTGATGTTACTATAAGAACAAGCAAGGGGGGGGGGGTTATATCCCGGGAGATTGCCAGGGTTGGCAATTCAAGTGTGAAAATGTCAGTCATATTTTCCTTGGAACTTCCTGGGAAAGTTGCCCAGAGTGAGCGGCGTCATAGTTTTCAGGGAAGATTTTGCAGCAGTGAATAAAGCATTGGGGTTAAAGTATACAAAAATCTGTTCTTACTCCCAGAACTCTTCCGTGGGGTTGGTTGATAAGTTATCGGAATAGGAATAATTGGCGAAGCAGAAATCCGTGTTGTAGTCGTTATCACATCCTTCCCAGGGTAACGTGGAAGTGAACGAGTTGACGAGGTACAGCAAAGCCCACGCCATCGGCATGACATACCAGACGTTGAGCCAGAATGACATTACCAGTCCAGCATAGCCAACACCTAATGTTTAAATCAAATCAGATCAGATCAAATAAGATCAACAAATCAGATCAAATAAGATCGGATCAAATCGGGTCAAATCAGAAAATGATGAAGAAATGTTAGTTTAAGATAATGTGAGGAAACCCCAAAAGTGCAAAACTTCGTAAATCTTTCTGCTTTTCTGCGATCTGTTTTTTTTTTGGTAAACTTGTTAAACTTTTGTGTTTAAGATTTTTGCGAGCAATGTGATTTCTTCTCTTTGGATTGTTTTTTATTACGTCTTATGTCTTTCTTCTTATGTAATCAGGTTGGGAGTGAAAACCCCAATCCACGTGTAAGGCAAAGGCAGGGAGAGAAGCCATTAAACCAGCCCGATCCCAATAGACCTTTATCATGCTGCCGCCATCTTGGTCATGTTCCCTGTATCCAGTAACAGTATTGGATGCTAGTATTCACTGTACAAAAAAGGTACCAGATTATTTTTCCTTTCATCCCCGTTTGGTTACCTTGAGCTGAATAGGAGAAAATCAAGATGGCCGCACCATGATAAAGGTCTATACCCCTACATGGGGTACGAACTTGACGTTTAAATCGAAAGAAATATGAAACTCTATTATCAGGTTTACAAAGTTAACATTTACAGATATCTCTGTTAACAAAAGAGATATCTCCATTATTAATAGGGATATCTTTATTAATGGATTACATGTTAAGACCCCCTATACACAATGACGAACCATTAGGAAGGTTCACTGTAACAGGGGGGGGGGGTGTCTACATAACTGAGTTTAGGAGGGGTGCAATTATTTTCTCCAATATGGTATTTTCAATGACCTCGCCATGTTGTTCCACCAACCAGTGAGAATTTCACCAAACTAGGTTTGAGATTAAACTTCAATATTAATGTGCCACACAGACAGTATTCTGGTTGGGGGCACAAGAGGAGGGTATAATGGTTCTGAGCAAAAACGGTGACCCAATCATACGACTTTGTGGGGTCAATTTCTATGCAGTGGCTCTTCTAAAAAAATTGAGCCTTGAGTAAAAAAAAAGATAAATAAATAAATAAATAAGACAAAAAAGGCGGGGGAACATGGTTTATATTTCATTTGCAGGTATAATTTGTATGTAAATATTTTAAATCTTTAGCATGCTCGACATTGCAAGTTTTAATTTTATTTCCAATAAATGAATTTTGAATTTTGATATTTTTGAATAGACCGAATATGCGACAGCCTATATGCTTCAGCACATGTTAAAAAGGTGATGGTAGTCCACTCACAGCCATAGCCACAGCTGGTGTGAGTCCAGTAACCGCCCAAGGCTAACTTAAGTACACTCAAACTCCGGTCCTCCACCCCTGTATTTTCGTCACCAATTCGCATTTAGTGCTCGATATGCGGCACGGTGTACCCCCTCCTACTGTGTCTTCACTGTTTTCTGGGAATCCTAGGAATTCTTAGGAGGTTTTTTTTTTTAGGGGGAGGGGAGACTTTTATATAACAAGGGGGAAAAGAGTGTGTTAAAGTATGGGAATATTTGCGGGCACCCTCTGCCACATATCGGGCACGGTATACCAATTTGATAAAGGTTAGAGTCAATAACCGTCACCGAAAATTGGCACCTCGCGGCCGACATCTCCACATTATTGTGCAAAACCAATTAACAGGTCATTCAACCCATGTATTATAAATCTGCGCGCACCCAGGGGGTTTCAGCAAAAAAAAAATGAAGTGACACTCTTTAACCTTCGGGCACAACGTGAAGGTATTCTGTTTGGCCTTCGTCCTCATGTAACGACGGATGGATAAAACAGTCTAAATCAATGAAAATGAAATACCACAGGAATTTACAAAATCAGTCCGATTCCTGGGGATCATACGTGGAATCACAGTTGGAACCGCTGGTACCGGAAACATCACATTCCCCTTGTACAAAAAAAAATAGCTGAGCACAACAATGTGTCAATGTCAGTCAGAACTATAAGTAATGTACGTAAAACATTTTGTGCAAGACACACACACAGCTGTCATCGTAGTAAACAATTTTCGTTCATATCGCGGAGGTAGAACCACAAGTCTCATGGCACTTCCAGAACACCGTACTATGGCGTCAAAGCTAAAGCTTAATAATCGTACCTGCTGGACTGTCACAGTACCCTGATTTATTATTATCTAGAACATTTTGAGCAAACTGTGCCTAGAAATTGTTGCTCATCTTAACAGCGTGTTGCTTAAACTTACGTTCCCTAAGGAAATATTCGAAGCAAGTATATAGCATCGACAGCTGCATTCTCCGAGATATCAACAAAATATCAATGATTATTTCTGACGTTAAAATTTTCCGGAGGTCGAGTAGTTGAAAAAAAGTTGATCATGATTTAAGATTCCCGTGTCATAGTTTTTTTTTTCTCTTTTTTTGGTGCAAAATAATTGTTCGCCGATTGTAAGGGATTTATTTCTGAAATGAGGGTGTTTTATGTCAGAAAATGTTGGCACAGTTGCTTAAGAAAATAATTTTAGTTTTGAATTGTTTAGTCACGTGGAGGTAGAGCATTATGCAGCCTCATCTTCTAGTTTTACATTAAACACCCCACGCAACCAGCAAAATTGCCATCAAATTTTGAGGCCACTTTTTTTATTGAAGAAACAACTACCAACGTTTATGATTTTGTTAGAGATTGTTGGCATGCTACATCGGGCTTATTTCGATTGCCGTTATCGAATTAAGCAAGGGTGATTTTGGGAGGTCTGCATCATGCTATTTTCCTCGAGTTTGACAAGGAAGGAATATTTCTCTATAAAGGAGTTGGACTGATGTTAGGCCTAACTACAAGTACCAAACTTGTACTTTGTCTGCAATAAGATTCGGTGATCCAGAAGTCCCAGATTACAAGCCAAGCAATTAGCTCCTCCATAACTAATTGGAACCCTGGAAAGTCTTCTTCAGTTTCTACAACTGTGAACCTCAAAAGTCAAACCCGGACTGCTGGCGAGCTTTGGCATTCACAAAATAGACAAGATATGGGCCAGCCTGCGCTACTATGATGCTAATCAATCCAATTGTGCTGACCGGGGGGAGAGCTCGACGGGGCCCCGGTAACATTCACTTTATCTTCCCACCGCGGCCTTCATCCGCACTTGGTCCGCCCCGCGTCCCGCCAATTAGCGGACAAATTTGCCACATGGTTAAAACGACATGGAGACCAGTTGCTGGAGTATGTTAACAATGGAGGGATAACCTTATCTGATGTGTTTGACGGAATTCAATGGGTTACGCATCTTCCAGAACGAAGAAAAAATGTTTCACGAATAACATGGAGGTACCATTGCGTCACACATTGGTGTCCATTTCATGTTGCTTCGCGTAATTGTGACGACTTCATAACATTGTCGTAATGCATTATCTGGGATCGTAATGAAGAAAAATGAAGCTTGATTTCTCGAATAAAGTAAAATTACCGAAGTACACTTGGTGTAAATGTTTGTGTCAATGCCCGATGCTTCCGCGGTGACATGTATTTTCGCGCAAGTTATATATACTGCTAACATCTACAATGACGGACCATGGTGTTGACTTTTGTTGTGTGAGTCTTTGCGTGTCTAGAGCTGTCCAAATAGTACTGCCAGCGGCGGGAAAGTACCTCGTATTCAAAAACCCACATGGGGCCCTGTCTCTGTGTTTTTTTTCTCTTCATACAGCAACACAATCTTGTGAATAATGCCATCCCGATAATAGTAAAATAATAAATCTGCAACAACACACTGTTGATGCAGATACTATTATCATTTACAGTTTTACTCCCAAAACAGTTGTTGCTATTATTGTGAACGTTGGTTCGGATCTGCCGCAACTTTTTAGCAAAAACCATTCCGGAAAAATACGCCCTTGTTTTCCTTGGAGTGTTTATTTTTCAGGATGATCCATCCAAATACTGTGCTATTGTTGGCCCGAGTGCAATGCATCCCGGGGGCATGCTATTCTTTCCTACTTCAATCGTTGCAGATTTATACAGAGCTCTGGAGCATGCTCAAAAACTGTTATTTTAGAACTGCATTAATTGGACCGTCCTCGAGGGCAGGAAGCGATAACAAAATCAAGGAGGTTGAGACTCGGGCGGAGTCTAAACACGGTTCTGGTCTGTGGAAAGTTGCTCTAACCGAACTTGGCGCCCATTTGAGTTGTCCGAGTTTCTCAGAGACCTAATACACGCACATTATAGTTTTACATATGCAAATTTTCGTACAAAACCATATCAAAATCGCTACAAGCGAATTCTACGGATCATGCATTTGTATAATTTAAAGAAGAGTAATGCAATCTCTGTCTATTCAAAGATGGTCTAAGTTATTTGTAGTTAGGGAACAAGTTACATATTTCAGTTAAACAAGTTGGTAAAAAGAACCTACACATAGTCATGATTCACACAACTTGCTCATGTACAGCGAAGCGCGGGTTTATTAATAGGCTACCAACGACTCCTTGAAGCCCAAGCAGAATGTCGTCACATATGGTAATTTTACAGGCAACTTGGAGGCAACCAACTTTTAATTGGTAGTACGAGAGACAACTTTGCAAAAATTGTGTAAACAATTATTGTTATTATTATTGTTGATTTTCTGGCATTGAAACAAAGAATGCCTCAGTGAACATAGTCACTGTAGCTCGCAAGCCTGAGGAAACTTTTATACAAGGGTGATTGCTCTATATGTGAACCAGAAACACCGGGGTTAACCCTTACTTTTCCACGATAAGTGTTCTAGGTTATTTTACGTGCACTACTAATCCTTGTACACGGTACCCATGGCTTAATGTCTAATCTGAAGGACAAGCAACTATGGCAAAGTACCTTGCTCAAGGACACAAGTGCCACGACCGGGACTCGAACCCACACTCAGCTGATCGCAAAACGAGTCCGGCGCTCCGGCGCGCCTAACCAATCGGCCACAAACTTGATAAGTGCTTATTTAATTGTTTTGGGGGGGATTGTCTTGAAATTATTGTCTGTAATTTACCTGTGGCATGGCTCTAAAATCAACGAGAGTAAAATCTCCGTATAGGGTGCAAGCAAGTTGCCTTATCCCACATTGCCTTCATCTAATTAGTACAATGTTGTTCCATCGATTTTAATTCAAGTCTTTTTTAAATGATGGTATTTAAGTCTTACTCTCGTTTTAATGCCAACGTATACCATCGGTCGTTTCATCTTGAGAAGCACAGAAGGTTGGAAGCAAGGAAGATCGAGTCACAAACCTTGATTCCTTGTTAAGTCAAAATATCATTTTCTATTTTGGGCGAATCAAAGCACAGTGGCATGCAAGTCATGTGCCATTACCACTACACGTTTTCCAAGTTTTGGGGAAAGCAAAACCGTCGTGATGTAATATACAAACGAACGTGCACCCAGTGACCCAATAATGTGACAAGCATTTCGAAAATAATTCATACATTTTGTTGATATTTTCCCTCCATTTTGCAGGAAAGTTAATTTATTTTGTACTATTCAAAAGATCTTTGAAGGACGTGACTGACTAGTGGATGGCAAACAATTTGGCGCTAAAATCTAATCAGAAACTTCCACACATAACATGCACAGGAAGTCCATTACGGTATTGGGTAACACAATATCTGATATAAATGTTTGATTTGATTACGCAGCTAGTGTGTCAAGGAGAAACTGCACCTTAATAGGTAAAACATAAAAAAAAAATCGCAAAAAATTCAACATGTTAATGTTTTTTTTTCGTTTTATTTATTTATTTATTTCGTCTTGTTTAACCTGGGTAGCCCCATCATTTATGAAAAAACTGTTCTCCTTGCTGGGGGCCCTTCTTCTAATAATGCTTGCGATGTCTTCACATCGATACTGATTAAAGGGACACGTTGACAGTGGGTTATTTTTGGCCATGAAAAGCGTTTGTTATGAAAATAATTGAAATTAATATGGTTACAAAGGTTTTTTAAAAGTATAGAATATAATAATCCACACAAATATGCCTCGAAATTGCGTGGTTATTTTGTTTACTTTGTCAATTAACACCGTCTGCCATTTTGTGGAGTCAAAAATTTGACACTCCACGTGTTAGTTCACGAAGTATAAAGAAAACCACAACATTATATGTCATATTTGCGAAGATCTTTATTTTCTACTTTTAAAACATTTCTCTAACCATGTTCATTTCAATTCAGCTCATAACAAACGCTTTTTATAACCCAAATCGCCCAATCCAAGGCAACGTGTCCCTTTAATGGTAGGGTCATACTTTGCTATATGACCAGAAAAAATATGTTATTTCTATCTGAAAGCTTAATTGTTATAAAGATGGTAATGGTGGTAAAGATATTAAACAAGAAATTAAATAGCCCTGTCGAATAAAAATTAATAAAAACATTTAAATCTCAGAAACGATCCACGCATGTGTTTTTTCCTCAACAAGTAGAAACTGTATTCAGCTGATACGCTCACATGTGACTTGATCTACAGCACAATATACAATGACAAAAACCAAACGATTACCCTACTTTTAATTGTGTAGGTTTTTTTTTATCAAGTGATGTATTTTGTCAAATCTTTTCCCAACAAAACATCAGAAAATCTCATTTTTATTTCAAGTTTTGCTCCTCTTTCGTCGGCGGGATATTTATTTGTTATTATTTGTTAACGTTTCTTCAAAGTTGACCTTACCCTTAAAGATACACGTTACCTTCTGATTGGACGCTTTGGGCTTCAAAATGAAATAAATATAATTGGAAAGATGTTTTTTTAAGTAGAATATAATAGTTCACACAAATGTACCTCGAACTTGTGTGTTGGCCTTTTTACTTCAGTGCGCTAATACGGTCTGCCATTTTGTAGAGTTAAATTTTTGACTCCACAAACTGGCGGAAAGGAAAATCACTCAATTTCGAGGGATATTTGTGTGAATCATTATATTCTATACATTGAAAACGTCTTTCCAACCATTCATTTCGTAACAAACGTTTTTATAGCCCAAAGCGCCCGATCCGAAGGCAACGTGACCCTTTAAAGGTGACAAACCGTCAAGATGTCACTGAATGGTTATGAACTTCTGACCCCTTTAGGATCAAAGCCGAGGCTTGGAAAGGGCAAGCCCTTCTCAAGATCATTATTTTTACATGGCTCATCATTATATGCAGTTTCAGACCAGGGACAAATATAAGCACAAAAACAAGCCAAGCACAACTAAAAACAAAGCAACAACCCCCAAAACAAGAAGCATTTGGGAATTAGAGTGTGACCAATCACGATCGTCACAATGAAAGGTAATTTTTGGGGGCCACTAACCAGGAACTCAATTGTGCTTTATGGTAATGTGGAACCTGGGCCACTATCCGTTCATTATCCCAGAAAAAAAAACCCAGGTGCTAGCCAAAAAGTCAAGTCAAAAATAATGACAAAAGCTACTTCCTGAGTTGTTTTTTAAAGACACGCTGTCGAAGATGTATCCACATAGTACCCAAAATGTTGGGCACCACATGTGGCCTTGCACAAGATGACGAAATCAACCCGCCAAATACAACAAACGTCTGGAATGAGACTAAACATCAACATTGCTCTATTTACAAAAGTGTTTGGCCCAAATTTTGCAACATCTTCCTCTCCGTCAAGGTACACCCCAATCCCACCACAAGAAAACAAGTTATGGTAAGTGGAAATAAAGTGTTTTTAAACACGTCGTCTCGATTTAATAGCTCCAAGTACATTATAACAAACTATGATTATCTTCCAAAAATGGTTCATTTGACGTATTTTTAAAACATTTGATTACTTTGAGATGTTACCTTTGAAAAGTGGGCAAATCTTCCAAATGCTTAGACCTCCAAGGCTGAGAAACTGGCCAATCGAAACCTCGAAGAAAAACACTGGTACCCCGGCGATCAGCAGGGCTATTGTGTACGGCAACAAAAAGGCACCTGCGTAATAACAAAACAAAAGTGGTCTATCACATTTTATAACAATGGGCAAATACAAACACATTTTTAAATGGGAATTTGGAAAGAAATAGTTATTGTAAATGGGCATTTGAAAAAATTATATACATGTTACTAAATGTGCATAAAGTGATAAATATTATTAAATGAGCGTTTGTTATGTGCCAATCGGTTATTGGACAAAAAATGTATAGGACGAAACCGACAAGTCATAACAGAACCCTTTGTTGTGACTTATTTATGTTTCCTTCATCTTTGAAAATTGAGTTGGTCTATTACCAATGACCAATGAACCCCTAAAAAGGGCGGGAAATGGACAAGAAATGTTGACTTTGCAGTAATCTCTCTCGGACGCAGATCGGTGGTTTGAGTAGATAGACTGGGATCAGAATTGACCAGAATGCCGGGTCCCAGACGGGCATGGCCCGTTCCTGGGTCAGGATAACTCGGAAACTGGTCAGAACATGCATGGGATTTTAACTCGAACTCTGCGTCAGTTTGACCCATTCTGGGTCATTTTGACACAGCATCCGGGTCATTCTGACCCAGGAATGCATCAGGCTCACTGGGACCCGGAATCCAGGTCAGTTCTGACCTGGGAATTTCCAGAGTGTAGTTGGTGATAAGCATTAGCGTTTTATCCCACTTGCATAAGTTTGTATTCCTCCGTTTAATATATATATAAAATAAGTAGGGGCGATGGCCTTAGCTTTCGATCCAAACCGGACCTATATTTATAATATATTTAGACCTAAGGGCTGAGGTGCGATTTAGTTTTTAAATTGTGTTTAAAGGACCAGCTGATTCCATACCGGACAAGGCTATGAAAAACATTAAGCTCTAAATATATTCTCATCAACATGACGTCGTAGCGCAAAAAAGAAATCGACTGCGAAATCAGCTGCCTTTGAAGTTTCACAGTGCCATGTAGGCTCTACTTCTTGCAGGCAGAATTATTATTTCGTAGTTAAATTTTCAAAATGCCCTTATGTGCAGATCAAAGTCCTGAATAGCAGAAATAGCATGCTCATAAAATATGACCCAATTAATCTCATTTCACGAAACATTCACGACGCTGTGTAACCATGAAATAATTATTAAGTTGCTGATATTATTACGAATTAACCTACATGGGGCCCGTACACTCGATCTGATTGGCATTAAAGCACACGGCGGCCATCTTGTCAGCCCAACAGCTTCGGCTTGAGTTACGGTCGATCTATTTAATGAAAAACGCAGGACGGGTTTTTGTGCGGACAGAAAGTTGATTCACAAAATATCGAGAGTGCTAACTAAAGCACGTTGGAAACACGGACTAGATCTGTGATTGAAACTGCCATGTCATGTTAGTAACAATATAAAGGGTTAATCAAACCATAGCATTTTCAAAAGTGCATCATACTTTGCTACCCAGGGAAAAAGGACACTGAAGAAAATCCCTCAAATCAGTCTTTGGTTCCTCAGTATTCAAGTACGAGTGCGAGTCCAAGTCCAGAGAGTCGAGTCCGGGGGGGGGGGGGGAGAGTCCAACTCCCAAGTTGGGTCAAGTCCGAGTCTGGAGTCAGGGTTCATTTGGGTCGAGTCCGAGTAAGAGTCACAAATCGTTTGGGTCGAGTCCGAGTCATAAGTAACGAATGTCGAGTTATCAGGGTCGAGTCCAAGAAGGGAGTCAAATTCCGGAATCATTTGCATCCAGTTCGAATCCGACTTACGAGTCATTAGTGCCGAGTCCTTGTTAGAGTCACAAGTCATTTGAGTCGAGTCACAGTCAGAGTCACAAGTCATTCGGTTCGAGTCAGAGTCCGAATCAGAAGTCACTTCGGTCGAGTCAGAGTCAGAGTCACAAGTCATTTGTGTCGAGTCAGAGTCAGAGTATAACAAAACATTTGTGTCGAGTCATACTCACAAGTCATCTGAGTCGAGTTCGAGCCCGAGTCAGAAGTCACTTCGGTCGAGTCAGAGTCAGAGTCACAAGTGATCATCTGGGTCGAGTCCGAGTCACGAGTAAAGACAATCGAGTCCTCACGGTCGACTCCGGAGTCTGAGTAAAAAATTACTGCTAAAAATAGCCAGACCTCGAATTCGCAATAAGGCATGAAAACTAAACAACGCGGGAGGCTCTGATGTGACGACCGTAACGGAAGACGAGAATAGAATACAACAGCCCATGGCTGTCGTCATATTTTAGGTAATTGTGTATTTCTGGTAATTACCAAGACTTAATTGATCCCTATTTATTATGTAAAAATCGATATTGTGTAAACACATTGAGTTAGCACAGAGCTCGAGTTTCGCCGAAAAGGGAGCGATTTTGTGTAGTCGACATACAACATTTTACGATTGGGGAAATAATTAGTGCGCGGGTAAATTCAAATATGTTCAGACAGCGTGATGGGCAGTACTTAGTCTGGTGCCTTTTCTCTATCAATGTGTCATTACTCATTACCTAAAATGAATATCAGAAATGCAACAGAGATGGCTGCTGCGAAAGATACAAAATAACTAAATAAAACGAACGACGAACATTGAATCACCATAATCACAACAGACTTCCAAAGTTACACAAACACTGAAGATCAAGGTCTAAAAGGGGACCAATGGTGGTTTCGCTTTAATTGCATAACAGCATCCTGAAATACATACGAGTTGTGTCTTAATATAATTCATCTGATTTAACGGTGACAACTGCAGTGACAAGAGCGCACCAGCCATCACCGGCTTCAGACCAACCTTGGGGCCGCGAAATCGTTTCCGTTTCCAAAGGACAACAGATAAAAACCTCTAACCAAACTGTCACAATCCCCCTGCGGAACAACTTCAAGCGGAAGTGTTTAGTGCATGACATATCGAGGGTTTGTCTAGAAAAAAAAAGCGAGAAAAAAAATCAAGTGCTTTGAGTCGATCAGCGGTCGGGCGAGCTACACTGCTACCGCCGACCGATCGAAGCTCAGCCTCCCCGCCGGAGCCATCAGGGGGCTGCGGTGCGGCGGGCAGGCCAGGGATACAAGGAGACATCCCAAACACTATTTGGATAGCCCATGCGTGCATCACTAATACAGATTAACGGACAAAATGTTTCACTGATTGTTTAACCAGCTTGTGAGCGGAAACCCTTAAGTTCGATTTATGGCGGCTGATGTAGCTGCTGGATCAGCCTGGATACACCATATTTTTTCTTTTGGTGCTCGTTGGTTTGCCTTCATCTTTTTTTCGTCCCCTCCTCCCGTGGATGTCTTATTAGATAAAAAACCACCCCAGTAAAAACTGTGACCCCGCTACTGCTGGTCCAGTATGTAGCTTCACCATTTCCGGGAAAGATTGTCCGAGACGAAAAGTCACATCCCAAAACTCAGAGACTCCAGTGTTTAAAGGTATCAGGGGCATATTTTGGGAATGACCCCCAGAACAATTTGTGCACGTTTTATCCGAAAGCTTACACTTGTTATAAAGATGACAATTGTAGCAAGTATCCTGCGAAGTTATCTCGTCAGATGTGCCCCCCGTGGATTAGAAGTCAATCAAGGTAGTCCCTATTTCGGAAAATTTGAATCTCTCAATATCGCCTGAAGGCGAGTGGCGATTCATAATTACCGTGGCGTTCATTTGTGAATGCTGCAGCCAGAGATGCGGTTGATACCCGCTCTTACTTTCTTAATGGGAGGGGGGGGGGGCAATTGCAATCTGGTTACACGCCACTGGACCGAAGACAGAACGTAACTGTTGTGGAGCCCCTGCGTACAGTTTTGGGAAACCCGCCAGGGCCAATGTTTAGCTGACTCCCCGAACAGGAAACAGCGCGTACGAAATATACAAAAAAGATGAATTAGTTATTTGCAATCCATAGTGAAAACAGTTGCCACTTTTAAACGACGGATCATCCACCACTGATCAACTCCCAAGCAGAGTGGTTACAAATTCCAGGTACAGATTACGGATACAGCCATTAATTGCAGTCATTAGTTATACGGATTGCAAAGAAATTCAGCACTTAAAACGCAGGTAACAACATAATGCGACTGATATTGAAATTCTGAAATCAATTCACAGTTTCAGATTGATGGGGACTGTTTACTTCTTCCACCCCCCCCCCCCCCCGAGGGGAAAACGGAACAAGATTGTGGTCCCGTCCTATTCCTGAATTATCAATACTTAAAAGATGCAAGGTTTTAAACCAGGGCGCCTGCTCCAACCATTATAAAGCCACTTACGAGAATTTGAATTTTCGATTTTCCGTATCTTTTAGAGACAGACCGAGTGGCAATTCCGGGGTGACATTCATTATTCCGCATTGTGTACGATGGCTGAGATCCCGGGCAGGCCAAGCGTGCAGCTGGCCTGGTCAAGCAGGTATTCCCAGAAACGAGAAGACCACAAAAGCAGTTCCAGCTCTTTGCTAACATTGTTTCCCCCTTTTTCGAATTATGGATAATGTTGGAATACAATCGGTTTGCAGTCACTAGACCTATATATGCACATTGTTCTATTTACCAAGCCCACTGAGAATAGTGAACTGCAGGATTATAATCGTCCCACAACGTTCGGTTTCGCGCATTGTGCTTAAGGTACACCAAGCATTCGTTTTTAGTACCTTGAAAACATGTTAACAATTAAACCCTAAAAGTTAAAATGTATAAGTCGCTATTCAATCAAGATCATAGCGCACAAAATAAAAATTAACATGGATAGACAACATTCGATAGAGGCGATTCTTAAGAACTTGACAAAATAGAAACAAACACTGGATTCCCTAATGGCAGGATTGTTCCAAATCATTGGTCGTGCTTTTTGACCCAGAACTTTCTTTGCACGGTGAACATTCAAGTGAAATATGCCAAGTGTGGATAACAAAATAAATTAAATAAATAAATAAAAAAACGTGGAGGAGTGTAATATGACAGTAAATATGATCTAGGAGTAGTTTTGTTCAATAATTTTCAAACAAAAAGAGCACAGTAAAATGAATCCGTTCTTTAATCGTTAGCCAATGAAGTTTCCTGAGTGGTGAGGTAAATGTTCCCTTAACTCAAGCCCCAACATAGAGTTGGGCAAGCCCGACTTGAGTTCGTACAGGTTGTTCCATCGTCCAACTATAGTTGGAAATGTCCAAATGAAAATTAGAAAGGCTCAACTATAGATTGAGATATCACCAATTTGAGGCTTCACAGCATTGCCTATACTCTCTTATAATAAAGATAATGCACAAAGAAACCTGTGTACAAGTTTCGTGTTGAACACCCAGGTTGGTACTGCGGCCCAACTATAGTTGGGAATGCCCAAATTGAAACTACACCTTTTGTTAGAGATACCACTAATTTGAGGTTATGTCATAGAGCTGCTTTAAGCAGAACACTAGTAAATTTTCAGCTATGCAGCAAACATTTAGCAGGAAACCTGTCAACGGTAAGTATACGACATTGTTTCGGCAGATAACCATTAAGTGGTTTGTGCTTAAAGCAGCTCTATGGAAATGGGCCCTGCAGACTACGATAGGCCCGCAGTGCAACGCATCTGTTCTGAAGCTATTAAATGTGAGTCGATGTACGGCCGGCCCTAAAAGTCATCTCAACCATACTCGCTGCATGATGGATAATGCAACAGGGTTTCGGGTAACAGTTGTAGGGTCATTTTGACTAGAGGTATAGCTGGACGTTTATGGCTCAGATTCTGAGCAACAGTAAAGTAAATGGATGGCGGAGGGGGGAGGGGGCTACAATAAGATTCGAAACAAATGTTAAAAATTTTCTTTTTGCATTTTCCGTTAAAAACATTTTATTTGGCGCGCGGGGATGGGGTATTTTGTATTGCATGGTGAACATTTGGATTGGTCTATGTGTGGTCATTATTTTGGATATAGATTTTTGAAAACCTGGGCCGATTTCACAAAGGGTTAAGGTTGAAGGTGTATCCATCTTAATGGCTAAGCGAAGTGTGACGTCACAATACAGATCACCATGGTGATATTGACAACTCGTCTTAAGATGAATCTTGAAATCGAACCCCAGTCTGGAAACGACAACGGAGAAACTGTGGTGCGTTTCTAAGTTTGCTACACCGTGTAATCGATGTCCCCGACACTCAGAGTTTATCTTCCCTTTAAAACACGAGCATTTTTTCTTGTCCCGCCAGGAAACCTTGTCGCTCTGTACGGAAGGATAAACCGATCAGTTGAGTATAAATGGAGGAGAGGTTTGGACCGTAATGCAATCAGTTGAATAATTCCATCGGGGAAGCATCGTGGTGCGGTGAGACGAACGGTCAAAAGAGACGCAGTAATTTCATTACGCCGTACTCGCTGAGAGTGAAGGAGGGAAAAAAAATTCCCTCAGAGCGAAGGGGGGAAAATTTGAGTTATCTACCCGGACAGGTTCTTGTTGGCTCTCTTGCAGATGTACATACAATGGTTACGGTCACGGAGCTAAATGTGTTTCGACGAAGGTACACAAACACAGCCCTTTTGGTGACGGGTGTGTTTAAGTTCATGGCGGGGTCGGCACTAAATGCCCAGCTATCTGCTATGAATGATGTGTGGGTATAAATGATGAGTGTTGTGAAGCATTTGATTAAACACAGGATGTTAAAGGCATTCCTTTCAAAACTTTGCTCCTATGTTGAGCTATCAGTTATATAGAAACACCAAACAAACAAACTGGGAATATATAATTCTTGATATTGTTGCGCGTTGGAGACAATAAGGCAAAAAGACAATTAGGTAAAAAGACAATTAGGCAAAAAGACAATAAGGCAAAAAGTAAAAATTTTCCCGGTTTGTTACGATTGGCTCCACTACACCAAGTATAGCTTAAAGGCAAAGTATACATATTTTTTTTTTTTTTAACCGTTCGATTGTTTTAATCCTATATAAATATAGATATCCAATAAAACTAACCTGATACAATTTATTTTCAAAGGTGGTAGCGTTTTTGACGAATTTGCCGAAAATCTGGAGCAGTTATGTCCACGCTGGAAGAATAATTGGAATATACAATCTGAGAAACGTTTCATGCAGAAACGTCTCTCAGATTGAAATGTTTTTGAATCCCTCTCTCTGAAACCAAATTCCATTGAAGGGAATTGTTTCTCAGAGTGTTACACATTATCAACACCTGCAGTGAGTCAGCTTCTATGGTCATTAATTTTTGAAGTAATTACCAAAAGCATACCCTCCCTTTAAATATATACAAATCGCCTTTCTACGAAAGCTGTAGCGTCCAATCTCACGGTTAAAACAAAGAAGAAGCTTCTCTTTGGGAGTTTACGGTTTCTCTTATCTACAATGTTCAACCGTCGCCAGCTGATAAGAAAAAAAACCCGGCCGGTTCTTCAAGACGGCACGTTCTTGTGCAAATCGAGATACCTGAATCGGTTTGGTCGCTGGAGCAGAGAGCGGTTGATCTTTTAATATCGTGCCTTTATGGCGGTAAGAAAATTTCCCAGACAAGAATCTTTGAAGCGGGCTCGGAAACGACTTCCTCTAACACAAGGTCCTCCAGCACTCTCCATCGTCCACTAAAAGCGCCTCTTACGTTAGAAAGGGTTGAGACTTCACTGTCGTCCTTCATTGTTACCACCACTCGCAAATTGCTTCTAATGGACTCAATGGGAGACGATTCAGTCCACTTTTTAATACTCGGAATTGGACGCGTGTTAAAGATCTCAAGGTTTTTAATCTGAGACATTTTCCTCCGCAAAACCAACAGAGCTGAGAAAATTAGAAAGTTAGAGATTCTGTTGTCGAGAGGAGCTATAAACAGCCCACGGTGTGGGTTGTTGTTATTAATTGGATCTCAGTTTGTGCTCAATGGCCGCTCGTGTTTGAGCTAGAACAGATCCTTGGGGGGAAAAAATACCCGACATGTTTGCAAAAAAGAAAATTATTGACAACGAAAATAATACATTTATTAAAGTCAAAATGGATTGATATCTGGGAATTTGAATGTCTGTTCACAAAGTATGGGACTGATTGTTTAAGGCAAATCTTTCGCGTGAAAATTTTACTATGTTTTATTTCAGTGCATCGCACGGTAACTGATTTTTTTTTAAATGAGAATAAGCATAAAACCCTACAAAAATAATGCAGTCATTCCGCTATAATTTATTTATAGTTATTTTGCTGCCATTCATGTTGTAGTTAAGCTGATGGGTAAACCCCGGTGGCATCCGCTGGTGTCCCATTGTTCCTAAAACAAGCACAATAAATATACCATTGAAAACAATAGGGATAGTACAGCCTGTAGAATTCTAACACAGGTATGAACAAGTTACACAGGTATTAATAAGTGGTAAAAGTTTTTCTGATGGCAATCGGTTCCATAGAAAACAAAAGAAGAACATTAAAAACAAGTACACATTTTAATTTTAAAGTAGGCTATACGGTGAAACAAAATCATCAGGGGCCGTTTGATGAGTAGGTAAGAAACGAACACCAATAAACAAAATTAATCGGGGAAAAACTAAAACATTAATAACAATTACCATTACAAAATAGAAGGACAACCCCCAGACAAATACCGATGGAATGAACTCTACGACCGGCTGAAATCCCACGTCCTTTATTCAGTTAAATAGGTGTAGCATAAACGGAACTGGTGATACATTTCTGGTTATGAAACCAAGGATTCCTTGTGAACTTAATCACTGTAGCTCACAAGCCTGGGGAAACCTGTAAACAAGGGTTCTTGCTGTGAACCAGAAACACCAGGGTTAGCCCCTACTCTTCCATGATAAAGTGTTCTGTGTTCTTCACGCGTACATCAGATCCTAGTACACGGGACCATGGCTTAATGTCCCACCCGAAGGGCAAAGCAATTTTGATAAAGTATCTTGCTCAAGGATACAAGTGCCACAACCGGGACTCGAACTCACACTCTGCTGATCAGAAACACTAGAGCTCGGGTCTGATGCGCTCGGCAGCAAGGCCTGGACATCTTTTATTTCCAATAAATACACATCAATTCAACCTATTTAATTGTCATCAAATCAACTGATCCCCATTTTAGTCGAGACAAAAATGAGCAACGTCAATTTGTTCTGTGTGTCGGAATTTTTGTGAACGTTCAAATCCCTTATTTCGGTTGCAGACAACCAAAATAGGCAGTGGTGGTTTGGGTGAGTCAGCGCTATTTTCTGGACTGTGACAGTATTTGAGACATTTTCACGAAGGACTTTATTCTTCCTGAATTTTGTATTCAGTGATCTTCCATATTGGGACAAACAAGTTTCACAAAATCCACCGTGGTATATAGTGGTAGTCAACATGCCGTACAAATCAACCGTATCAACTCTTCCTGCCCACAATATTCCCACGCATACAGGACAGGGTTCACTTCCACCCTGCACCAAGAATTTAAAGATGTCGTCCTTCCCCCGTATACCGTAGGTCAATGGGATATCCTTCAGCCAGAATCCTCAATAGAAGCTCCTACAATCGAGAGACTCAAACTCGTCCTAAGTGCTCCACCGTCAGATTAAGTATTTAGTGCTTGTACTACACAGTCCATCACATTTTGCGCTCATCACAACTTGCCCCAGTCTTCAGTATTTTTGAAGTTGGCGCAGAAACCGGAAGGAAGAAGGCAAACAAAATCCAATATACCCTGTAGTTGTCCATAAAACATATCAATTTTGCTACGGCATTTAGCAGACGCCATGTATAACTGCGCTTAATAATATTACAAGTCAAAATTAGAAGACGAATAAACAGTCATGAAGGATGCATGACTAATGATTCCAATGTAAAAATCATGCTTCATTTCTTTGAAACAAGCCTTGACATTCGAGGACCCCCCACAATTCCAGCCACAAATCTACACCCCCTCCCCACTCTCCATGCACGTCAAATTGGTTTTTAACTTGCCTTTAATCTACACAGAATTTCTCTCAGATGTAATTTGGCACTAATTAAATCATGCCGCGCAATTATTGTCCCTGACTGCAGTCCTTATAGATGTTACATACATTACACTGGAGTAGACGTCAAAAGGGGTCGTTCAATATCTAGTTTAATATTCCAAGGCGTTCAATGCACGCCGAGACCATTCTGGGTTTTTTTCTGTGTGTGTGATCAAAGGCAGCGTGTGTAGCATAACAACCCTCTATGTTAACAGAATTTTGTGCCCTCCCACACCATCAATTGTCACAGTTTGTAAAATAGTACGGTACAGCTTCCACATTTTGAAGAGTACATCGATTTTGTCAGTCTTTATTTTTTGAAGAAACATCACGAGTACACTAGTGAGAAAAAAAATAATACGCTTAATCTATGTTTCTTGAGAGAACGTCATATTATAACAGCTACAATATTATGTTTAAATTTTAGAATATACCATTAATAGAATAATTCAAGTATGTCTTGTACCAAAAACCAATGGACCCGCGTAAAGCGACTGGCACTTTGACCCGTAGGCCTGAGAATACATGTGTAGAGAACACGGAGAGGATGTTCAGTTTTAGATGTTTAGACTTTTGACTTTTCAAATATATATTTAGAGAGAGAAAATGAATTATAACAAACTTAATCTAACGGGGACTGAAAACCCAATCCTCATTGGAGGCAACACCGTGGGCGGGGTTCGAACCTGGGTCCACAGCAATGCCGTAACTATACACTTTCTTTTCCTTTTATTTGGGGGGGGGGGCAAGCGGGGCAAATATTTTTTTGGGGCGCTGTTTAATGTATTGGTTAGATCTCATCTTGTGAAAAAGAAGGGGCCTGCCCACCCTCCCCCCGGTTACGTCACTGGTCCTACAGAGGTTAAAGGCAGGGCAAGCTATCACTGAGCCATCCTGGATATGGCAGAACATTCTCAGTGTACTTTTAAATTAATTTAGAACCGCAAATAACTTAGTTAAGATTGAGTGAAAATGATGCGCAGTCTCGTCGTTTTCACACAAACTTGGTGAGCTCTATTAATTGCGACAGAAATAACTGCGAGCTGGTATAAGGACACCAAACGAAAGAGCAAGTCATGGAAAGGCAACTTGCTGCCAGAAATAACCAAACCTGCGAATATAAAGAACTAATATGCGCCCCCCCCCCCCAATACCCTGTCAAATGTATGTCCTCATCCGTTGATGGATTCTGCCATACTAAGAACAAGCATGAAGTGAGATTGCTCCTGGCAAATAAATAAACAAAAAACCCACATTTTTGTTCAAGAGGCAGAAATATGCACAGATTTATGGCAAGCAGGACCCTGTGCCAACGAAGGCCGCAAAGCCCCAACTTCGAAACCCTTTGTATTTATACTATGAGTTGAACTTATGGCTCAAGTGTCACTGTGTCACTGGCACTCTGGCTCTGTGATTCTTGGCGTGAATATTACGTTTTAATGAGTCTTAAACGGCCCCTGGGTGTTTACGGGTAAACCATTCTCTATAATCCAAGTCCCAGTCAGACGTGTACCAATTACATCGGCGAGGGGCCGGCGTGGAAAGTTCCCAGTAGTTTCATAGTAAAAGGACCGCGAGTCGCGCATTGAAAGCGCATTCACTGCGACCAAAGCCCGACTGTACCTTACCGTCCACCCGCCGTGTATCGCCCCATGCCACCAGGATCGCACTGCACGCCATTTATCAATGCAATAATTGCGATCCATGGTGGGGACAAAATAAGAATGTGCGATGATAGTCCAGTGACAACATCAGAACAAATGCCTCGACGTTTGATTGTCAATTTGACAGTGTTAATCAGACAGCTTTACAGCTTGGCGTGACCACTGCCTCGTGGAGGCAAGCTGAGCTTCGTATTGAACCGCCACTGCGGTGCGTTTGCGTAATATTATAAATTTAGACCTGAATTAATAAAGAATAGACGACCCCCGTTTGCTTTACTGCATTGATAAAGTGCTGGGTCCTGCATTTCCAATAGTTGTGCAATAGACACAATGGTTTGACATTCTTCTGCAAAGTGTTTTAAAAAAACCAAAAACCTCTGACGTCATCAGTTCTAAGGTCTATTGTGAGGTATATTGTTTTATCAGATACACCGTCCACTATGGCTAGAGAAGAGCAAACTGTTGGTGTGTTATTTTAGGCCTAAATGCAGGCTCAAGAGATAAGCTGATGTTAGTGATGACACTAATTACTTTTGATATCTAATTTGTTCCCCCTTTTTTTCAGAATAACATTTAAGAACCAATGTTGGATAAGATTGTAACTGATTGCCAACGCCGTGTGTTTGTTTAATGACAACGAGCAGAGTGAACTACCAAGAGTTAGTTCCGTCTGCAATACGAGGGAGTTGCGACAACTTGCAATTTCAAGGCATTATTTTGTAAGAGACAACACAAAATAAATAAATAAATAAAATGTTCGCGCACATGGGCATATATGAGGACTCTTTTGTTAAGGGGGCAGAGGGGTTGATTTGCCTGAAATTTTACGCACGGGCAAAAAATCTTTTTGGCTTTCTCTGTCCATTTGTTTCTCTTCTTATTGTGCCCGAAATTGGGAGGGCAGTTGCCCCCTGCCCCTCGGGTCGCACGCCTGTGTTTTTGGAGCGAGAATGACGTCCAGCAGCCACATGACCAACTCCATCCATGTCCCAACTCTCTCAAATACACAGCTCTGGAGTTTTAACTTAAACTTTAAAAAAGCAAAGAAAACAAAGAAGAAGCGGGTGTAATTTACCTTTAATGATAATTTGTAATCGGTAACTACAAGCGTAGTTCAGGCGATGTTTAATTGTGCAGTTCCAACGAAGCAGAACACCGCACCGTGTCAAGTCATACGACGTAATGCCATAATGTGACCCACTGGCCCTAGTGCATTCAACTTACCATTAACGTGTACGATTTCAATTAAAGCCATACCGCATCATTTTTATTGCACTCATATTTTTTTCAACGAAAATTATTCATTCCAATCGATCACCTATCGATCAATTACCAGCAGTAAACATTTTTATCAAGTTTGGTTTTGGAATTTACCCCCAAACATCCAGTTCTTATTACGGTACGCCACCCGAAATAAACAAACAATTAATGTGCAAAAAAATACAGAAAAAGGTGTTACGAAAGCCCGAGGCAGTGAGTGCATAATAGGTCGCTGCAGTAAAAAAAAAAAAAAAAACAAAAAAAAAAAACGATTACATTTAACGTATGGTACTTCACCACAGTTCAACAAGTTTTACAATTGTTCAGTCACTTCACACGTAACCCATAGAGCACCCCCGATCAAAATGAAGTGTTGTCAAAATGTGAATGGGTCACTGGGAATTATATATTGTTCTTCGTAACATAAATATTTATTCCGAAAGGCTCCACTTTTCAACTGTCTGAGTAATTTATTGTGTTTTTATCACGACCAGGGGCATGTTTTACGAAAATGATCACTCGTACAAGCATTTACTGAGCGCTGACAAGGTCTGCTACGTAGCTTAGTAGGAGAAATGGCCTATCAGCTAAAACGCCGTGCTATTTATAATGATGATAGCTGGTTCCCTGCACATTTCTGCTTAGCATTTACATTTTGTTAGCCAACATTTTATGCTAAACGGATCGCTGGTTCTTTGTGGTTGATGTTGTCATTAATTTGGATAATTGAAACAATCACTGAAAGAAATGTTTGATTATATATTAAATATGGCGTCCAACCGAGGTATTTTGTGGACAATCTTGGCGGTCACCACGCAGAACGACGCCATCATCGTCTTAGCTTTGCATGACGCCTTGGCGTTGGAACATTCAACGGCACCCAGCCTTAGGACGAGATGCTTGATTTCTTCGCCACCCCGGTCTTTTAGTCAAATTCTTTTAGCTCAAAATATAAGTATTGCTTCAGATTATCAAATATTATACCTTGAATAAGTGTAGGCCTTTAATCTTGCCCCAATTGCCGTCACATTCATTGTGTTTTTTAGCAATGATTCTCATTATGCCAAAAATGCTATTTTTGTCCTACTATTTTTGTCCTTGCAGTCTCGATATGAATAATAGAATGAGAAAGACAACCAAATTGCCAGTGCCTTAATGAAGTTCCATAAGTAAAAAATGGCCAGAACGTTTGCCAGTGTTCTTTGGCCATTTCACCTATACTGAGAATGAAGCTAAAAAACGAAATTGAATGCAATTCACTGAGCTGAATTGAATACAAAATTGCAAAATTAATTTCGGTGCCAGACGAGAAATTCTGCGCAAATTTAATCATAATTCACGTTCCAACTTAAAGCAGAGAGGTTCACAAAAACACACATTATAAACACGATACAAACGTTTTCCTCAAAGGTTTGTTATTTTTTGGTAGCTGGGAACTTGTCATTTTATCTGGTAGAGATCCTCACCTTTTCCCCCTTTTATTAAACATAGTCCAATGGAAAAGAGCTTATGTAAGTTTCACCAATTATTGTAGGTCTCACTCTGGTTTGTGTTCTTTTTCTTTTTCTTAAATGCTAAGCTTTGACGCCCACTTACACACAACTGCAATGCGATCTGTTATTGGATGCACATGCAATCTTTTATTGGATGTGTTCTCGAGAGAGTTGGTAGATCCAATCCCCGTCTGGGACTGACAGCGAGACAGTTCAATGACTGACGCCGTTTGTACTCCAGGGGGAAACGGTCAACGTTTGCCGCACATTTCACCCCCCCCCCCCCCCAAAAAAAAAAAATAAATAAATAAATAAAATAAAATAAATAAATAAAAATAAATAAATAAAATAAATAAATAAATTAATTAATTAATAAATAAATAATAATAATAATAATAAATACTCGATGATAAAGAAATAATGTACACTGCAAATCGATACGAATGACACAGAGACAAGTTGAAATGTTCACCTAAAAGCCTACAATAGTAGGCAGAGTCTTCGATTACGTGACAGTTGAGCAGAAATTGGAAACCAGCCTTACAAATTGCAGGCCTATACGTCCTATAGTTCTACGGGTTTAACTTGACTACTTGTTTTGTTTTCCGTATTTCTTTTCTCAAACTGTAGGCTGAAATTGATATGGAGGCTTCATCACACCTAGCTTGACATTTTAATTCAAACGCCATGTCTTAAATCGACACCCCCCCCCCAACAAAAAAGTACACGAGAAAACGTTTGTTCGACTCCGAAGCCAATTTCGTGCATAATCTTTTGAGCATATTATTTTCCATAGGCCTGTACGTTGTAACCGGATTTGCAGGAAACCACCGTTCAAAAACACTTTTTTTTTACAGATTGGAGATAATTTCAGTCACCATGAGCGTCTTTAAACTAGGCCCCTATGCATAGATGATTTTTATGATTATTACGATTATTTTTTAGGATTTCCGGGAACGTGTAATTTCAACTGGTACTTGTTATATTAAAATATAACTAGTATTCGAAAGCAATTACGTTGCAATCAGAGACACAACCGTTTCTCCTGATTGATTTTTTTAATTATTTGTTTTATTCTGGTTGTGAAGCCAAGGATTCTCCGAGACCATCCAGGACTTGAAAAACACACTTTGTACGACTTCAACATAGTTGTGATTTACCCCATACACCGATTTGTGTTGAGCACTTTCAAACTAAATAATTTCCTGAGTCTTATGCAAAAAAGAAGGAAAGAAGAAGACAAAACAAACAACAAAACCCTTTGTTTCTGGAGCATAATATGTTTTATCGCTAGACCACCGAGGTTGCCCTATAGCTAAAGAAGCATCACGAATCCTTTATTTTGGCAGCGGGTCCTCAACGAATGGCACAGGACGAGGGTTCGACTCTCACCAAGTAACAATAACATGCCTTGGAAATATTTTTTTCCCGACAAGACTCGGGAAAGCACTGCGTACTGGAGTACATTGCGTTCGGTGTTTGGGTAAAACACATTCTTTATCCCCAATGCGAAGTTACTATCTTTGAAACAACTTTAACATTCGCCCAGTTACCACCACTATAAAACAGGTCCATTCCCTTAAAACGTAATCTCTTGTGACCAACATAGAGACCAATTTATACCTACGTTTTCTAAGTTCAAACCTCCGCCTATGGTCTTGCAAAATACAATGTTTGTGTAATCAAAGTTCTGAGGAAGAAGGTCTGCGATTTAGAGAAGATTTTCTTACTCGAAATTTGGGCAAGACCCCCCAAAATTCAATCTTATTTCATGGTGTATAACACCACCCCCCAAATGGGCTTTTCGCCATCCCCCTAAAGGTATTACACAGGGTTGGTAAGGATAAAGAAATCAGTGAATCATTTTAGTCTGAAAGCTTACTGGTTATGAAGTTCATACTAGAACCATTTTTTTCTGTGAGATATTTCCCGTAGCCATATTCGAGCAAACTGTATCTGAAAACCATAACAAAAAAACAACAGCTGATTTTGGTTATTACAATCACAATAAAGGACGATTGTGTTAACATGCTGAAAATTGTGCATGGTTTTTCACTATGTTCTCCAGAGTCACACAACGGATTAATAAAGCCCAATTTTTTAACAGGTTTGTCGCTTCATGTACGTGGTTTTTCACGCAAATCATGAACACTGTCTGCGACTATTTTGTCAGCAGTATAAACACATTTAATGTCAGAGTTATACACAATTTAGCGCAGGAGCTTTCGAGTGCACGACCTTTAATGGAGATAAACGGTTTTCAATTTTGTTGTTGTTGAAAAATCAAACAAACCCCGAGGTCTAAAAGGGACGACCTGGTGTGGAAAGCACAGAGATTCACGGGACGTGATGATTCCCTCACGTTTCAACTTTTGCCCCACGGCAAACTCTTGTGGATCGAATCAAAAGTGACGTGGACGGCGCGATTTAAAGGATGTTTTGTTTAAACACACAACTTTTAAATACTTGATACTATAATAAATAAATTACTAGTTACAAATTTTTTCGAGATAACCCGCAGTGATTTACTCACTTTATTTAATTCAATTACTTTAGTTATTAGCACTTGTCACCAGTAAGATACGGGTCTTACAGTCCTGTTTACTATTATATTTTGTGACTCGAGAGTTGACTTGGATTTGACTAAAGTGACTTCAGGTATTCAGTCTTAGTCTCAATGAGTTAAGACTTGATTTGAGGTGTAAGACTTTAGATCTGCAAAATATGAGACACGGCGTCGAGGAATTGATGCCTGACTTCAGATTTAAATTGAGATTGGACCTTGAGGAAGACTTCATCCTGAGTTTGAGTTGAGACTATAGCCACCCAAGGACTTGAGAAGTTTGAGACTTTATTTGAGACAATGAACTTGACCTAAAGGACTAACTTGAACTTGATTTAAGGTTTGAGCTGAGACTAGAGCCTTGAGGAAATGAGAATAGAGTATATTTTAGACATAATTTGAGACTTGACTTGTCGCCTGTCACCTCAACTAATTTAAACTAGATTGAGTATTTAAACTGAGAATAGAGCCATGTGGACTTGAAAATAGATTGTTAACTTAATTTGGGATTTGACTTGTCACCTCACCTCCATAATAAACTCAAAATTGCTTTGTTGAGGTTTGAACAGGGAGACCGTAGTCCCGAGGACTTGAACTAGATTTGAGACTTGACCTACCACGTGACCTCAAGAACGTAAGACTTGATTTGAGTTTGAGATGAGACTATAATTTTAGAGTTGATTTGTCAGTTGAGCTATCACCTGACATCAAGGACTTCAGACTCGATTCGAGGTGTGAGCTGAGACTACAAGGGACCATAGTAAGTCGATGTGAGACCTGATTCAATGAAATTTGTCCCTCGGAGGATTGAGACTGGAGTTGAGATAATAAAAGGCCTTCACAAAAATATGCGATCTGACTTGACATTCGACCTCAAGGACTGGAGACTTGATGTGTGGTTTAAGTTGAGACTCCATTCTCATAGCCATCAAGGACCTAATGTAAAGACGAAACTTGAGACTTGACCTAGCACCTGACCTCAAGGACTGACTGAGACTTGATTTGAGATCTGAGTCGAGACTGTGGCTCCAATGAGTGGAGACTTTATAGTTTATTTGAGTTCTGACTAGAGAAGAGACTTGACCTCAACGGATTAAGACTCGGTTTGAGACTTGCAATGAAGAACTTGAGATTGTACTGGAACTCAGCTCAAAAAGCGTAGATTACAAAATGATCCAAACATCCCCTGACGGTAGATAATCTAAGTAAAATTGCACATTTTTGTCTGTAAACGCTTCATGTCATCAGACAGATGAAATGCGGCCTTCGACATAAATATGTCAAGTGTTGAATGACATGGGAGCCACCACACAATCTAGCTGACCCCCTCAATACTCCAGAACCAATAGAAACTCCACTCGAAGGTACAGCAGGTCTCAGCGCTGCACGGTGCTCCTCGATGGTTTGTTTATTTGTAGCAACTTGTGACCACTGTCACTCTCTGGGTGAAAACAAACTGCACGTCCGCTCGCTGACGTAAATTTTGGCGGTTTTTGTGTTTCACGAGACACGGTTCAATCGTTGAGCTTTATGGTTCAATATTTGTACTTTGTTTGTTTTTATTTGAGGGGAAAATATCCGACCACGCAGGAGTATTCAGTAATTCGACTGCCAATCCCGTCTTAGACTCATGCAAGTCTCGCGAGTGTTTGAAGCCATGGATCCCAAAATGTCTGAATTCGCGCGAGACCTGAACCGTAACAAGAGAGGGAGAGTTGTAAATGTGTACAAACGGTATCTCCAATTGAGCTCTTTCTAATTCCCCTACTGACATGCTGAATACTATTTGAATCAAGTTACATATACTGTTATATATATGTAAAAACCGCTACTTCCGTCGTATTCTTACTTACTTTGAATGTTAATTCCTGGACCCAAATTCTTGCAGCTAAGCAATTTTGCTTACCAGGATAATGGCAGCGGCGTTAATCAGAAATTTGTATTATTGTTATTTTTTTTTTGGGGGGGTGGCTGGGGGTAAACATGGGGGAAGCAAAAACATAACTTTTGGGGCATGGATCATTCATTATTGTTAATTTTTCAACACCTTTTTTTTGAGGTGGGCAAAAGGGGCCCCAAAGGTTCTCAGGGGGGGGGGGGGCTCCAGTACCCTTGATTGGTAAGATTGAAAATAAAATAATGTTCACAGAATTACACATAACTTACATGTAGTCAGGGTGGGAAACTTCAATTGTAATATACTTTGCTTGAAATGTTTACAGTTTCTGAGAAATGAGTAAAACAATTCGGCCAAGTTTTGTTCTCGTCCAAAACCCGGTATTTGCAAACAGTGAATATAAATTTGAGGTTTTTTTTCTCGCTATGTTCTCGTGTCTACGGTGAGTAGTCTGTCATTTTGAGTCACATCAAGTGTGAATTCTGGTCTGCGACAATTAACATTGTTGTCCACGTGCTTGAAGCAGTTCTATGAGATTTAACCCGTGGTTATTTTCCCCCTCTCATCGACAAGTTATTTCTGTTGAAACCAGAAGATTAAATTCAGTTCTTATTCCACATAAGAACAAAACGATGCACCTACACCAACGTATATTATAGTCTAGTGTAGTATTTTATCAATGAATTCCAACATCACAAAATTGTTCAACGGTATCCACCTGTTAAATGTAATATCGAATATTATAATTAACTGAACCTTGGACCTCACTGAAAATGTGATATTTAAATAATCAATTTGTATTTACACCTCTCCATTGTTCCCTTTAATATTCGCCACGTAAGTCAATATTCAGGTACAACAGAGATTCATTCACAAACTTGCAAGCAGACGGTCTGTGCTGAAACGTTGTTTAATAAGTGAGAACTGTTTTAAAGGCAGGGTGTACTTTTGGTAATTACTCCACAAGTTAATGGCCATAACAGCTTACTTGGTAAATAGCACACTGGAGAGCTGTAGATGTTATAAAACATTGTTAGAAATGACCCCCTTTGAAGTAATGTAGTTTTTGAGAAAGATGCAATTTTTCACCCAAATAATTGAATCTGAGAAAGGCTTCATGAATGAAGCCTTTCTCAGGAATCTGAAAGCACACAATCCTATGCAGCAAGGGTGTTTTTTATTCTTTCATTATATTCTTGCAACTTCGATTACCAATCGAGCCAAAATTTTCACAGGTTTGTTATTCTATGAAGACAAATGTTCGAATACACCAAGTGAGGATACTGGTCTTTAATAATTACTAAAAGTATACCCAGCCTTGAATTGCTGTTCTGAATGGGATAATTATAAAAAATAAAGACAAGTGTTTATTTACAGATCCAAATAATCGTTGATTGAACCTACCTCCACCGTTCTTGTAGCAAAGGTAAGGAAATCGCCAAACGTTCCCCAATCCGATAGCGTAGCCGATACAGGCGAACACAAAGTCAATGTTATGGGACCACATGTCCCGCTCGCCCCCCTCCGGCGCCTTCGGTGTGCCCTCCTCCGTCACCCCATCCCCTTCAGGGTCCAGACGACTCATCTCCTTGCCGTCTCCCACCACGTGGTGGTCCACGGCGTTGCAGTTTCCATCCTTGTCGTTCTTCGGGAAACTTTGTTGGTCCTCTCCGTGGATCGCGCCCAGGGAGTTCGGAGGTGGGTCTGCAACAATCGACATGGTGCAGTGATACGATAAAGCTAGATCCGGTTTTTAAATTTGAGGGATTTCAGAAGTCGAACTCGACTGATGAAATTTGCTGAGAGAGAGAGAGAGAGAGAGAATGGTTAGGAATCACTCCAAACACCAGTCAGCAACGAGGGTGACTCGCTTCGCAAGACGGTCGAGTAGCGATGTCGTCTTTTGTGTATATGTAAACACCAGTGCCGGATTTACGACGGTTGCGAAAGGTACTGGATCAAAAGTGCTTTAAAATCCGCACACCCCTGGATGTTTGTCACTTTCCCCCGGCTTACAGATCAGAACCACAACTGTTGTGTGGACAACCACCGTGTGTATACAAGAACCTCGACACGCCCATAGGAATCTGAACTAGGCTTTTTTCAGGGTGGTCTCTAAACCCTAAAGGTCCAAATCCACTCGGTGGGTAGAGAATCAAACCAAGCCGCTGGACGACGACTCCGCACTCACACACGCACCCCCACACACACAACGCGTCAGTGCTGCTGCGCCTCGGATCGGCTCTCCGTAATTCACCCTCCCGCAGGAGAAACGACTTCACTATCTCGAACGATGCTGTTTCGCAAGTGTCTTCCGAGTGAACATTGGCGGCAACAGCAGTACATCTCTCATCATCCTGACCGCGAAGGCTCTCTCTCTCCGGCTTGCTTAGTCTCCCGCACGAGACGTCGGTAGGCGTTTACTGATTGGACAGGACGCGGGGCGAGAACTATCGCGAGACTGGACGTGTCGTCACCACTCATCAGCCATTGATTGCCAAACGGGGCGCTGCGCGGTATGGTGTCCTATATCATCATGCCAGGCCGGCGTGTCCACCAAGCTCTAGGATAAACTGTTTCAAATGTTGTTATCTCGACAGCTGGAGCTATTTGGGGTTCACTGTAACCATGCTCCAATGGGCAACTTGACAAAATGAGAGAGCGAGTTTAGCAAGGACTATTATAATGATCAGATGAGAGTTGCTTATGCTTATAACAGTACCGGTTATATATAGAGAGAGAAAGAAACGAGGCAATTATTTAGGGGGGGGGGGCTTGGAAGTTCCTTTCCATTTAGACAAATCGCAAGGGCATAATCCCCCAAAGTACCCAATCCGTGTTTCACCGACCTTGCGTCAGATTATGCAAACACAAAAACCCTCCTTTGAAACATGTACCATTCATTGTGTGGACCGGATTATAAAAGTTGTAACTCAATCCTTCACCGTTGCCGTATTAATTGTTATTCACTGACAAGGTTGCTTTTACCTTTTTTTCCCCTCCTTTTTTCATTTGACTGAGAAATAACTGTTTGTTTTCTTAAGGCCCGTGTACCTTTTTTTGACCTTCGAAACTTCCGAAAAAGAAAAAAAAATGTTTACTCCACAGGAGTCCTGTGAAGTAAACATAGTTTTCTTTTCTTGTTCAATACTTCAGACGGCAATAATAATATTACATTATTGACAAAAGGGGAAAGGCAGTTCTTACGTACGTTTGGTACTGTAGTTGGTATTCTGTCAGCAGGAACACATTTTGGATAAGGGGCCGGGGGCTTGGGTGCGGGCGTGTTTAAAATAGTTTCATCTCTTGGTCTTCAGCGCAAGTTCAAAACGATCGGGCCAAACTTGATTGATATCATCCCTGAAATTATGGAGGGAAACCATTTGCATATTAAAAAAAAAAAATGAAAACGAAATGTGAAAGCGATAGACTGAAAACCCAAATTGATTTATTGGACAGTGGTTTGAGAAAGTACAAAATCATGAATGGTGCAATGTTTACGTCTCGTGTCATTTTTGTGCACTGGAAGCAGAACAACCAAAGGGGGACTGAACTTCCCAAAGTATTAAAACACAAATCGTTCGATTGGATCGGAAGAGATTCGCATGGATCGGAATGGTACGGAGTGAAGCAGATGTGATCTTTAATATCATGCGGATCGATATGAATCAGAGTGGATCGTGGATCAGATTGGACCTGATAGGTGGATCAGATTGGATCCAATATTGAATAAGATTGGATCAGATTGGATCCTATATTGAGTCAGATTGGATCAGATTGGATCCAATATTTCATCAGATTGGATCAGATTAGATCAGATATTTGGTCAGATATTGGATCAGACATTGGATCCGTTTGGATGAGGTATTGGATCAGACATTGGATCAATTAAAGTGGATCAGATGTTGGATTAGATTGGATCAGATATCGGAACCGATTGAGCCAGGCGGGCTCAGAGACATTAGATCAGATTGAATCAGATATTGTACGAGTCATCAGATATTTGATCAGATCCGATTAAAGTAAAACCGAATTAGTTCGATTGGAACAAAGTGAATAGAGGTAGATTTGATCGAGTTCAGTTTGATCAGTGGACTTAACAGTACCTTTGGAAGTGCTGAATAATTAAAATAGACCCCTTGGCATTGGCCACCATCATTGATGAAACGTGCATGCGTGAAAGGCTACCATTGGCTGAGAGAAGTGCGCAGCGCGTACACGCGTGCACTTTTCCCATCATAATTGGCATCAAAGATGGCGGTCAATGACGTCATGTGCAAACCACATTTAGCTATTAAAAAGACATGCAAACTCATGTCTTTCGAACACAAGAATCAGATTGGATAGGTTGGCTTTGTGCTGATGTTTTTTTTTTCCATCACATTTCAAGATGAAATAGTAATGAATAAATAAATAAATGAATGAATAATTTCCAGCTCCATTTAAAACAATTTAAATTAACCATGAATTAATTTACAATGACTGAACATAGGATTTATAGCCGCACGATGTCCTTCTTCTCTTGTATACAGTGCATACAAAAAATTATTCTCTTTTAGTTGGACCCTGGATTCTTGACTCAACACGGATGGCCGATGAGGGCCGAACTACTTCGACTGAATTAGTTGTCACGCATGTTTATAACTCCCGTGCAGCGTGCGGCGAACGCATTCAGCGTATACAAATAAAATAAGCTCCCTTATTCCAGCCGTCCCCATCCTCGCCGTGGGGTGACGTAGTAACGAACTAATTTGAATAATATCAAGCCACGCCAGCGAGAGTCTTTCTCGTTAATTCGCGGACCCAATTAAGCGCATCAAAGTAATTTGTCTATATTTATACCAACTGGTGATTCAATTATAAGTTTTTCACATGAGCAGGTTTAATTGAAGAATACGCGTCTCTGGCGAGATGAGTGGGGTGTAACCTCATTCAATTACGGCATTGATTGTACCTGTACAGGTGATTCCAATTAAGACATGGCCAGAATTCCTCAACTATGTGCATTAAGTCATTTATTTGCGAGTTGTCTTCAATTTTTTTTTTGGGGGGGGGGTGGGGGCGAGGGATGACGGTGCTTTATGGTGTGCCTAGACGTAACCGCAGTCGTAATATTTTATCGAGCTTCCTCGCGCTGAGAGGATCAAGCCACCCGCGAGTATTATCAATCATGGTGCAGCATTGATTCAATGTCCGCGATGACGTACTTTTAAATTCATATTTTCCTGTTGGTAAAGATTTTCTACTCTGTGAATGAACTTGAGTAGATGTTCTAAAAGGTTAAAGACAACTGGTGTTGCTTCAACAAGGCCACCGCATCGTCATCGTCATTTTAAATTTAGATGTGACATTATTGTATTGAAAAAAAATGAGAAACAGATAAATATAAAGACGGGTAAAACTTGATTGTCTCACACCAAGGGATTCGTTTAAGGCCTTTTTGACGGACAGTATAAAACAAACATTATTTGAAAGTAGAAACAAAGAAAAAAAATCACACCAGTAAAATACTAGTTAGACACCGTACAAGAATGAATTTTGTGTTGTACCTTTACATGTAATAAGCGCTGCACTCTTAAACACTTCCGGTTCAGAAGTGACCCGGATCCGGATGGGGCCTGACCCATTTTTTGGTCAGGAAGACCCGGAATCTGTGTCAAAATGACCCAGAAACGAGCCAAAATGATTCAGAATCCGAGTTTTAAAAATCCCATTTTTACCTGACTGATCCAGAAGAGGACCAGGCCCCCCTGTAAACCGGTATATCAGGGTCAATACTGGATTCAATACTGGGTTTTTAGATTGGGTGCATCGGTGTAAGAGTAAAAACCAAAATGACAAATGTTGTTTTCGCCTGAACTCCTCTCTCCCCCCCCCCCCCCCCTCTCTCTCTCCCTCTCTGTTTGATGTTTGCTTTGGGACCGTCCAAAGCTGCCAACATTTTGTAACCCCGTAACATTGGTCAATCTTACGGGGTTATTTAGGCTACTTTTAAAGACAACTTTATCTTTTTCGATGGCTTCTCTTCATCAAACCATCGAAGATATTGCACGTAGTATTTTTATTTCGGTGTCGAAAACATACTCTAACTAGCAGTGCATTGCAACATTCACGTCTCCACTACTGCAGTCATACGGAACCAAACGTATATTTTGAAGCTTTCCTCGAGCATGGCACATTCGCAGAGAATACTCCTACCATTCTGACCATGAATTGAACAGCATTCCAACCAGGTGGACTTAACAGCATCAAGTATGGACGAAGTGGAAGGGTCGGGCGCCCTTTGGAAGTGCTCTACGGAGGTGCATAATTTGTGAAATTGTGTACAAAGAAACCTCCAAAATCAGAGGAACGTTTTTTCGTTTAGGTATGTTTGTAAGTGTGTAACACAAATCTGCTGAGGTTACTTCATATCAGAAATATTTAAAGGTTTAAAGACACCGTGATTTTAAGGCGGGTGTACTTTTGGTAAATGTCTAGACAAGCATCCTTACTCGGTGTATCCCAACATATACATAAATTAACAAACCTGTGGACATTTTGCCTCAATTGGTCATCGAAGTTGCAAGAAAATGATGAAAGAAAAAACACCATTGTTGCATAGAACTGTGTGCTTTCAGATGCCTGAGAAAGCCTCATGCCCGAAGCCCTCCTCATTTTCAAATTTCTTGGCAAAAATTACCTCTCCAGTGCTCTTTATGGAACAAGTTGTTGTGGAGTAATACCACAAGTTTACCCTGCCCGTTTTATAAAGATGCAATCCTCTCTAATTTTGCACCAAACCAAATTAAGTACAGAACTGAGCTTTATGGAAACCCGTTTTTCAAACGGCAGTATTTTATATATTTTAGATACTTCTCATGTCGATTTTAGTCTCAATTTGACACACTTGAGGTAAATTTCATAATGCAAAGTTTAGTTTGTTTTCAATCTACCAATAGTGTATTATGGTGTATCAATAGTGTACCAATAGTATACTATGGTTCTAAAACAAGCGGCCAGAATTCTTAATTGCCAAACACAGTATTCGATCTTTATGTGACCAAACTTAAAAGACCTACTTGAACGAAAACGGCAACAGGTGATCTTTGCTGAAATTCATTTAAAATGTTTTCAATCAATAAGGAAATTTTAAACAGCTTTTAAATGTGTAAAAAAAATTGTTTAATGTTGAATACCAATCTCCATTTTTTTCTGAAAGACTCGCGAAACGCCCTGTTACGTCATCACTCGTGTTACATCATATTTATGTCGGAGCTCCGTTTTTTAAAGCCGCTTTCTTTGCAATATGGTATACGAAAGCAACATCCCACACATGACGTCAAAGTATTGTCGTTTTGACGCACGCCCTCAATGGCAGAAGTGTTTCTAGTTTTTCAAAACCTTGCGGTTGGGGTCTTATTTTTTGAGATTGATAATTACGAACAATTCTGAAGTGTATACATGAATATCGAAATTACATTTAAATGATAAGCAAACACATTTTAAACATAAGTTTAAATAGCATTCCCGCATGTTCAGCTCTATCGGTCATGGGGTCACGACAGAATAGTCTGAAATCAAAATGTTTTCAATAATTTCAAAATAGTCATAGGATTTTGGACCCGCGCGATCAAAACAAAATTGTTGTACTCATTCAAGAGAAGTTTTCCACCACGACCATCTTTATACCATGTAAATTGTGTGCAAATCTGTGAACACTTAGAATTTCAATCTTATTAATGCTGTGCACACAGTCATGCACACAATGCAATCAATGATATTTGTGTATTTTTGTGGGGGGGGGGGGTCTTCTTTTTCTTATCTTCTTTTGTACCAAAGTGATTCTAACCTTATAATTGGGGCGATTATCCGTAATGCTCGCCAAAAATCGTAAACGGTCTCTCCCTTAAGCCGAGACGTCTGCATCTATGCATCTCTTTTACCCTTTAATGTGACATTTTTTCAAGCTTTACAATTTTAAAAATGATTACTGCAGAGTTGCTGAAATTCTAAAAACTGCCAATAAGCGCCAAGCACGAGGCTCGCTCTTTGTTGGTCTCGTACATTTTGAACGACCATGACTCCACAGTCCCCAAAGATGAACGCTCACATTTTTATGGCACGGGGGAACAACTATAACCTCAATCTCTAATATCAAAGTCAGCTGTGAATTAGTTATCTACTTATCCTTTGCACTGACCTATATTGTCACCTACCCCATGGCCCGCAGGGTCGTGGGAGGGGAACGAGGCTGATACCCAACCTCTGTCACGTCGAGCCCCGTTGGGATTGGGTAGTACATCATGATCACGTGGTATCCCACTGTGGCGAACCTGATGACATTAATGCCTTCTGCACGTTCAGTCGAGGTATTTAGGTTCTCTTGTTTTGGGTTCAGTGAATGTGGGTCAAAGTGTGAATGAAAATATGTGAGAACTGTTTTAAACGCAGGGTGCACTTTTGGTAATTACTCCACAAGTTAATGGCCATAACAACTTGCTTGGTAATTAGCACACTGGAGAGCTGTTGATATTATAAAACCTTGTTTAGAAACGACATCTTTGAAGTATATGTAATGTAGTTTTAGAGAAAGAGGTAATTTTTCACCCCCAAACTTGAATCTATATATCTGAAAGCACACACAATTCTATAAAACAGGGATGTGGGTTTTTTCTTTCATTATTTTCTTGCAACTTCGATGAACAATTGAGCCCAAATTTTCACAGGTTTTGTTATTTTATGCATAATGTTGGGATACACCAAGTGAGGATACCGGTCTTTGATTACCAACATTACCAGATACCCTGCATTTAAAACATATATGTTACAGGGTTTTTCGTTTTAAAATGCGCACATAATGATGTGCACTAAAATAATGAAAAACCAGAAATCTTTTCTGGGCTTTTTTTTTTCACTACTTTAAAGTTGGTTGAGTGGTGTTCCTTGAAAACAAGATATAAAAATGAATCCAACTCTTGCAAAGATCAATGGTGTACTAATCCCAAAACTCTTGCAAAGATCAATGGTGTACTAATCCCAAAACTGGAACCGAGTTTTACAGAGCTTCTTTTGCCGATCTCACCAGAAGTATTGAGTGAACCGGTAACAAAAACACGGTCCCTTTTAACATCTCTGTGTTATGTTTTATTGGATTTTCGTTTGACACTTCTTTAATTATTAGCTTTTAGAAGAAATATGAGGAAAGCATATAAGGTAGGGACGAGAAAAAGAAAAAGAAAAGAGTTGACACCAAGCTCACAGAAAAGAGTGTGGAAAGTGGCAGGGTGGTGGAGGGGGCGAGGGTTGGTGTCACTTTTAATTTTAGGGCACCAACCCTAGCGAGTCACTGCACTTCAGGCCGCCCGCGGGAAGGTGTGACATCCGACCTGGTCAACGTACAGTGACTGTCCTCTCTTGCTTCGCAGCGTCTTTAAACACGACCCAATCACATTTACATCATCTCGGGAAAATGGATCGCCTCATCGGAGTTGGCGCGACCTTCCGGCTCTTATTTGGGCTGAGGGAGTGTAGGGCCTAAGCTAGCATTGGGCGGACAGGGGTTCGCTGGTATACAAGGGGATTAGGGGATTGGATCACAAATGCTCCCCGGGTTATTTTTCTTAGGCCACAGTTGCAGCATCCTATCCAGCCATAAGGCTCTTGGGTGAGTGAGAGTCTCCATCTTCTTGGTGTAACAGGTGTCCATCACACACCGCCATGGACGTCCGTCGCACTTCTTTCCCCTAGCCCTAGTCATTCGTGCCAAAAGGCACTTACACTTTTTACAGTTAAGGTCTATGAACTAGAGGGACCTCTTCTGATCATTTAGCCTACCCTGGCATTTGACCAATATTTAAGAGGATTTCAGTTTACAAAAACTCTGAATAACTTGAGCTAAAAAAAGAAGAAAAATAGTACTAAGCATTTACATGTCAAGCGAACAGAAGCAGGAAAACAGTCACATGCGATTCACATTGCATGACATTTTTGCTGGTATTTCTGTTTCAGCTAAAGCATGGGTGTTACTATCTATACGGCCGTTGGCTTACAACAACGGAAGAGGCTAAGAGGTTTCAGATTTTACAGCGAAAATCTTTCGAAAACTGGTGGTAATCTAATCTTTTGGAAAGGTTATCATAGTTTATGGTAAAGTTGTGGATCATTTGCAACATTAAAAGTTATATACGAATTAGTCTCTTGAGTTGGTACCAGCAAGTGTGGCTGGCTCCACTGATCTCTATTATACTAGAGATCAGTGGCTGGCTCATGGAGCAATCCGCCATCTTGAAACCAAGCCCAACCGAACAAACTAACAAATCGGTTGCGGTTTGGTCGGAAAAGCTGCATCACAGCGGCTGAACCGAACACGCCAAAACGCGGCCAGTAGACCTTGCATTGACGTCTTCATGCCACCATCTTGAAGAAAAATGGGCGTCAAACAATGGAAACGCACACCTTTGTACACGTGGAGCACAGGATTTGCCAATGAGCAAACTGCAAGCTTGGACTAGAAATACCAAACATTTTCCCGTTATCCCAGTTGTATTTCTTTGGGGGTACACCAGGGGCGTCAATCCGTCTTGAAATGTGGGGGGGGGAACACAGCAGGATCATTTACGGCGTGGGGTCCAGGGGCCCGCTCAAGGGCCCCTGGTGGGGTCCAGGGGCGAAGCCCTTGGCGGGGGTTCAGGGGGCGGAGCCCCCTGAAGCTGTTGGGTTTTAGCATGTTTGAACGACCTAGAAAAACTCTCCTTGCTATAAATGTTTATATATAAAACTTGGACTTGGTTCAGAGAAAGCTAGAACAAGCGACACTAATAAAAGCCCAACATACATGATATTTTATTCTTATGGGCAATTCCACTGTAACGCGTGCTACACTTAAAGGTGACCTTTTACATACATGTACTTGCAAAAACATGCAAAAACGATACTCATTTACATTTTGTTGGTGTCCTAAAACAAAAACAAATAAACTCTAATGGGTTCTATGATAAGTAAAAAAATTGCTTTGGTTCAGGAAACTTGTAAAGTCCATGGTCGTTTATAATAGGTTCTTTCACTTGTTCATCATTTAATTTTGCAGAATGTTTATCATCCTTTTTTAAGGCCACTTCCATTTCCAGCTTTGTGCGTAACAATAAAGTATGCGATTAAAAGAAAAATGAAGGATGTTGATTAAAATTTTACGAATCTTTCTTGTATACCATATTTCAAAGATAAAAAATGTATCAAATTTTACGGACAACTGCTTATGTTTAAAACAATTGGCCCATTTAAAGAATATCTAAAATATAGGCCTACAAGATTTTTCCACTTAAAAATACACTATCAGAACAAATACAAATAAACAAACAAATAAAAAATGGTGATGACATGAGGGCAAATAGAGAGAACAATGAAAAATTAGTCTATGATTTTGATTTTGCAGATTCATCGGGACATGCTGGTCAGATTCATCGGAACATGAAAGTGTTAAGAAAAATTTAATTTTATTTTTTTGAGTCATGTCCACTTTTGGCTTGAAAGTGCCCACATATAACTTTAATCACCAACATATCTTATCTGTTATTAATTTCTAGCGAAATCTTCCAAAAGTGTGAAGTCTGGAATCGGAATTGCAGATGAATTCCTCTGCAATATATTGAATGTTGATTTCTGCCAGCATGTCCCGATGAATGTGACAGACCATTAAATAATTTATCCGCTCCTGCGTCATTCAGCCTCAGTACTGTTCATCAAAAAATTCAATGTTCACTCATTTGTTCTGTTCTTAATTGAAACTTGAAAAGCTGACTTATGTTGGTTACTCGGTTACTTACCATAGCTGCCTTCGATGCTGGGGCTATTTTTGCTTTTTTACCATATATGCATTGATCAGTATGCTGAAAAGACAACCAACGCGCATTACGCGTAATTCATATAAATTTGGGGGCTATTGAAGTCTTTAGAACACACTCTTTTGACGGCTGTTTGGTGCAACCCGCTAGCATGTCCCAAGTTTGGACGGTCCAGTGAGTAAAATGGTCGATCGATTTCGGGCTGTACATAGATAGCGCGACACCGGAAGTAAACTTACAGTACCATCAAATTCTTCAGATCACGCTCTTTCGGCGGCTGTTTAGTGTGACACACTAGCGTTTGTAAAACCAAGGATACGAAGTGTTTCCAATTGCGGGCGGTTTCGGGTGGTCCAGTGAGTAAATTGCCGAGCAGTTTCGGGCGGTGCATCGACTAAAGCGTTAGCTTTACTACAGACAGCGGGTTACCGTAAGTCATACATTAGATGACCATTCAATTGCCCCTATAATATGAGATACATGAATTAAAACAAAACTGGGGGGGGGGCATTTGGTATGGTGTCCCCCACCCTTCAAAAAGTGGGGGGGGGGGGACGTGTCCCCCCGTCCCCCCCCCCCAGGATTGACACCCATGGGGTACACTCATAACACCCACAAATCTCCAGGACTTCTCCTCACACAGCCCTAGTTAATACTTTCTAGGAGCATAGGTTTATTACAATACCAAAACAATGATGAAATGCATCCGTAAAGTTTATGTAAAGTAACATTTCACAGCTGGAATAAACTTTGGAGGCGAGAGGGGAAATTTGCCACAGCTTTTTTTTTTTGCTGCACTGCGTGGGGTTTGGGCGGCTCATGACTTGCCTGAACAGCTGACGTCACACATCGAGGCTCGTGAACAACGCAATATACCAGCCTTGAAACACCTGGCGGGATCCTAACTTGCTTTGTGATGATGACACTACTGTAACTACAGTTGTATCTCACCACTAGAGGGCGAAATGCACCTAAAACACTGGAAGCGAACAGTCGACTTTGGGACCACTATAGCAGTGACCTCAGACGAGAGGCTAAACAGGAGAAACGCTGTCGAAGGAAGCAGCTTATAATTATACTAACTGCTGCTTACTGACGTTCATTTGCTGGAGCTGCCATCGTGACTGTCACCCCGGATAGATAGGCTTAGCAAGTCAAAGCAGCAAGAGCCACTTTACTATCCAATCAAATCAGCGTCCTCCTTTTAATAAAGTCTATCGCCTTTTGAGACGGATGAAGGCCTACCTACTACGTACTAGTAGGTCAGTGCGCTGTTTGCGACAGCTACCATAACTAGTTCATATATAGTGATGAACTACAAAATAGCTCTTTTTCACCCTTGCACGGACACGTCAAACAACCAAACGGTATGCTTTCCGACTCCCGCCGGGGGGCGGGGAGGGGGGATCCACTGGCTACTCGACTAGGATTCACGAATCAAACATTCTAGAGCCGATGCAAGGGTGAAAACCGAAAATAAAACAAAAGAAACAATGTTCTTTATCCCCGATGTAATTATTAATGTAAATTGTAATACAACGAATTAAAAAACTGTAAATAACACAAATGTGTTCGCAGATAATTCGGAAGAGAAAGCTAATACCCAACACTCGATATTGAGTTTGCCTTGATCCTCCCGAACAAAGGCTTTTTTTGTTTAAAGATCTACTTGAGCGATAACGGCAACGAGTGAGCTTTGCTGGAAAATGTTTTAAATGTTTCAGTCAATAAGGAAATTGAGTTCACATGAAATTAAACAGATTTTAACTATAAAAAAACAATCATTTTTATTACCATTCTGCGGAGAAAGATTTGCGAAAATCCCTGTTGCATGTACGTCATCACTCATATTACGTCATTATGTGGGAGCTTTTGCAATGGGGGTATTGTGTAAGCAAACTCCCGCACATGACGTCAAAGGGTTGTCATTTTGAAGCACGCCGTCAACGGCAGAAGTGTTTCTAGTGTTTCAAACCCTCGAGGTTGGGAACTAATTTTTGGACCGATAATTATGAAAAATTCAGAAGTTCGCAAACATCTAAATCGCATTTAAATTATAATCAAACACATTATAAACAAGTTTAAATAGCATCAAGTACCTGTTTAATGCAAAAAAGTTTACACAAAATCTAGAAAAAGAAGTGAACCGAGCATTGTACAGCATTTTTATTCGTAAACTATTATACCGTTGAAATCAAACCAGGGTTGGTCCATCATACTGATGTTTATCGTGTGGTTCTCTTTTGTTTAAAGCTACCTGCATGTACATATACTGACAACAATAGTTGAAATTTCATTTTATTTCAAGGTACCTGACAATGGTTTTGTCTAGCCTCGGTTGGACGCATTGGTTTGAAATAGAATACACAAAACAAAATGGCTGCCCAGTGGTAAATATCTATACCATAGAAATAGGTTGTGCCCGGATCAAGCGACTTTACCAATGGCTACGGCTGTTGGTAGCAGAGACAACATTAAGCAACAGGCCTTCTCAGTGAAAATGTGTCGAAGGAAGTTGAGTCAAAGGAGGGCGCCATCAGACCAAATTTCTACCAGTTCTTCCTAGGGTGGACAGAATCTCCATGTAGCCGGGGATCACACCCGAGTTTATGCTACAACCTGGGAAGTGGCAGCAGAGGGATCACCTTAAAGGGATGCGACTTCATAAGTGATTGACACACATCTCAACTGTGCATCTCAATGCGCAGCATCACTTTGTCAAAATCGGTGACAAAGGAAACTTCAACAGAAGGAATCAATGCTATTTCGAGAATGCCCTCAATTTAATTTTGATGTACTGAATCAACAAACAAATGTTCACAGTTATCTTGCGTTAGTCTGCTCTTCACTATGTGTGATAACAACAGTGAGATAAGTCCTTTTATGTTTAAGAAATATGAGAGCTATAAGCTGCTGTCTTTTTAAATTATTGAGGAGAGCTCTTTGCACTCCTCAGAAATAAACTTCACACATTAGTCTAAAACACGTTCTTATCAAATCTGACTGTTCATGATGTTTCATTTAAAGCACATAACCACCTCTGACGTTTCATATGTGCATACCGAATTGCAGGATTGGTTTGGTGGATGGTATCCTAGTTACAAAACAAACTGAATGCCACTCACTCGCTCACTCTACCGCATAGACAGCTGGGGGTCCGTCGCGCTGATCTCCTATGTCCACGATCGGTAGTTAACTTCCTGCTGTGAATACATTTTTTCCTGGATTTAGAAAAATCCACTTTAAATTGTAACAAGTCGTTTTTGTCCCACTCCTTGGACAAGGTGAAGGAGTGTGGAGCACAGCAATTGCAATTGGGGCGGTCACTTCGTAGTGAGTTTGGCCTTCGTGTATTTACAATCCTGTCACCCTCCCTTTATAGAAATATCAACGAATCTTCCTCTTCTTTGCTGCCACCGATGTCTGCGGCCTTGCCTTCCGCCGCCTCCTGTCCCGGGAGCGGTTGGTAGTCTTTTTGAGTTGTCCAAGTGGGACCCCCTGGCGTCGTTTGATCAGGGTGTGCTTCTCAACGAGGCTGGCTAGCTTTCCCTGCTCAGCCAGCATGGACAGGAAGGTGCAGATGAAGGGGTCGTAGTTGTGGGAGCGACGGCAATCGTCAATCTGGTTGGAGGAAAAAAAATCAGTAATTTCTGTTCACATCAAATACATTTTACATTTTTTTCACATCTCAGTATCAAAATACATATATACAATTATGGAGCGCCCCCCCCCAAAAAAAAAAAATTACAAAGCTGCCGATCAGGGCAGAATTTCATGGATCACTTTACCTTCTGTGCTTGCGATTACCATTCTTAACTTACAGGGCAAGCGCCGTGTATCTGCGCAAGCTGTGTAAGGGAAGAATGCCTTATGACGTGGAGTAAGCACGTGCACAACCAAAAAATCTCTAACCTGTGAAATATGCTTGTCGTAAGCGCGGCATTCCCTGCCTCTGTAAGCGCCGATTCTCGGCTTACGGTAAGCAGAACCATGAATTTTAGGCCAGTATGACTCAATTGTTACCCTGCATTGATGTATAATATTAAGCCTCGTATAATTTGTGCTCTCGAATGTCCAGTGGATAAAATCCAAAAGGCAGGAACCTCAGGTGGAACTTAAACCCTTGACCTTCAAACCTTTAGAGCTGGGCCCAGCTTCATGACACTCCATTCCTGTAATAGACCCTGTTAACGAGATTTCTTACCTTGTACTTATTCCTCTTCTCGTTTTCGTCCAGTAATTTCTGCTCGTAGACATCTATCTCTGCCTCTACACTCTTCAGTAGCTCTAGCAGGTCCTGGTTGAAGACATACACACAAACAAATTAAAAACCTCTACAGAAATTGTTGTAGCTCTTTGGAAGAAAACATTTTTATTCTCCAAGTTTACAAGAAGCACCACAAAGCTAATCAAAAGTAATTGATCCCGATGCAAGCCTTGCACCCATGGGCACCAATCCAGTCCCCACAGACACGGAACTTGGGAAAGGCCATTTTTTATTTTGCAAGTGGCACTTCCAATGTCTATGGGAAACAATTAATGGGGCACCAAGGCAAAGACCAGGCGGCAACAGAGGCCAAGGCCTCCATAATTCCAGGCCTGCATCCACAGTGGTGAAGTGTTGTGATGTTTGCATAAGAATAAAAAAAGGTAATTTACGAAGCAACCTTGTTGTAATTATTTGACATAAGATGAGCCACGTTTTTTTTTCTCGATGATTTTAAGCGTTTCAAGAGGATACAACAAATTTTGCAGAAGTACAAAACAAAATATCACAAGACCATCTTTAGAATCAGATGAATTTTTTTTTTTTTTTTTACAATTGCCAAAAATATTTGCATGAGGTTTTAGTGCATTGGACTCAACTTATGAGTCATCGGAGCATGGTTTGCTTCCCGTTCAGCACACTTCTGTCCTCGTTAATGGGCAAGGAACTCCATACGCCATTTTGAGATATGGTGGACAATTTACTATGACACCATTTGGTTTGGGTAAACTTGTCTGAATACACCCAAACCAAGCAGTGCACTCATCTAGTGTTCACCGTACCTCAAAAAGGCTAATGGCTTAAGGTGTTTTGATGGGAACCCGAGTGGGCTGAGACAGCATTACATTAGATTATTAACAACCTTAGGCTGAAAGACTTACTCGTTGAGCAAAAGGAGGTTTTCCATGTTGTGAGAGCAGCAAGGATGGACTGGCTTGTGCAGCAGGCATGCCGAAGGCTGAACATCTCGATGCATTGTTCAATCCTGGTGTTTCCCCTTGTGAGGTCGACGACACCAATGATGTCGAGTCCGGCAGTCCGTCAATCGACGCCATCTTCAGCGCTGACCTCCTGGTCTGTATAAACCTCCCGCTCGATTGTCTGGCGCTGGAATGCCCGTCTGCTACCGATGCCTCAAGCTTGGCGTTGAGGTCTGTGACTGTGCTGGACTTCCAGTGTTGGAACTTAAGAAGCTTGGTCGTGTTGGGACTGCAGGATCGCGAGCCCGTCACAGAGCAGATCGGTGAGTTAAAGGCACTTCCCATCTCCGAGGCCGTGTCGGTACTGCCTGAGCTGGATGAGGGCGAGGGTATTTCTTTATTGTCAAACACTGTCTGAATGCTAAGCTGCTTTGACACATCATGTCTACCATCGACAGTCTTTGGTTGTGGATGGATCTGGGGATCCGGACTCTTCTCCTCCTTGAAGGTCACCCGGAGGATGGAGGACTCCCCCCTGTCTGTGTCGCCGCCGTGCTTCTTCAAGATACTCTCTTTCTTGTAGTCATTAGAGCGGGCATTCTTCCCGTCGTCATCACTGTCGTCGTCCGTGAAAAAATTGCTCTCCGATTCGCTTGTCGAGGATGCTGACGAGAATGCAGAGATGTCGTCGTCTGACATGAGCGGTGACTTGGCGTAATTGTGACTATCCAAAGCTGGTGGTAACCTGAGGGGAGTCAAAGATGGGAAGAGGTTCTAATTCTGTCTTGCTTTTTGATGCAGTAAAAGTAACATCATTGAAAGCAAACTTCAACATCAAAACACTCATTCTTGTTTTACTGCCACACAATGGAATGGAGAGCAGGAAAGGAAAATAGTCGTGACTGCTACGGTGACCAGGTGACCTGACAAAGATTGTAGCAGCATAGAAGAGATCTACTACAAGAATATTTGACATAAATGATAGGAACCAAATTGGCGTCCCATCTGGGGTGAGCTCGGTGGCCTTAGGGGTTGAGACATAATCTCTAGAATGAAGCAAGATAACGGGTCTTTCTTACCTATAGGGCTGGAATGTCTCATAACTCTTGATTTTCTTGGAATGTTTTTTATGCTTCTTGTGTTTCTTCTTCTTTTTCTTCTTCTTCTTCTTGGAGGCAGAGGAGGAGCTCCCTTGGTACACCTTGGCGGGATTCCAGTCGGGATCTCTGAGCTCCCTCGGTACAAAGCGTCTGGCGTTGGGGACTGACTGATGTGTGGGCACCGGTTGATGCGTAGACACCTCGCTCGTGGTATCCGGTCGGTGCGTTGGGACCGGTTGATGTGTGGGAACGGGACTGTGAGCGGGAGCGGTTTGAGGGGAGGGCAGAGGTTGGTGTTCACTGTCGACGTGATGACGACTTGGGCTGGGGGCCTGCATGGGGCTCGCTGTCGTTGCTTCAGATTCTGACATTTGCATGGAGAGCTGATGCTTTGCCTCGACAAACAGATGGGGATGGGTAGCCTGAATTAACTGCACACAGAAATTACATCTATGTTAGGGATATGGTTGAGTAAAATGTTGAGGTTAAAGGGGCGGGGGGAGTAAAATATTTGAATAAAGGATTACCTACATTCTTTTTCCTAAACCTGAAAAATCCTAAACTCTAAACTAAAATTGACATCATACATGAAGTAAAACAAACAAACAAATCAATTCATTTATATTGCTCAATTTCGATAAAAAATAATAGTAATTAAAATAATAACAATAATTATTATAATATTATATATTTACTTTCCATCTTTGTTTTTTAAAAGGCATCCCGGCCTTCAAGCTTTTGCTTTCATGGGTCATGCCTCCATACAGTTTCAGTTTCTGTTAACTAATCAATTTGTTTATTATGATACATATGGAAATCAATGTTGGTGATTGAACGTGAAATAATAGTGCACGTTTATAATGCGCTGTGTCTGTCATAAATGACACTCCTGGCACCTAAATATCAAATTTGGTGGAGATTGTTTAGAATGATTTTATAAGATGAAGTGCTTCACCCACAATACAGAACCTTGAAACGGATACAAGGCGAGGTGGTGCACACTGCTGCCAGACCATTCCAGAAACACAGGGGCAAACCCCCTTCTCTTAGCGATAAGTCTTTTGAGTTCTTTTTCGTGCATTACACACCACACTGGACCAAGGCTTTACTTCCGATCCAAAGGACAAAGCAATAATGAGTTCATTGTCTTGGACACAGTGTCAAGATAGGAACTCAAACCCACACTCTGCTGATCAGAAACACCAGAGCTTGAGTCCGGTGCACTGCTCAGCTGCGACACGCCACCGTTATGTTATGCTATGTTATATGTGTACATTAAAAACAACATACTTAAATGCACATCAATTAAAAAACTGTACTCCAAACATGCTCAGAGAAAATTGTACAAAACAAATCTTAAAAGTAAAATGGAAAATGGTATATAATTATAGACAATAGCTTTTGTTGATATGTAGTGGAGGCTGTCCCCCCAACAATGTTCCCATACACTAACTCACTCTTGCCCCTCTTGCACAGAAGTAACCCCCCAAAGGAATTCCTGAGATTCCAAGAACACAATGAAGACACAATGGGTGGGGGTGGGGGGGGGGGGTACTTCATACCACATATCAATTACCACAAGTAACTTTGCCATCTGCGCAATTTATATTGAGTGTACATTTCATTTACCTGATCCAAAGCGTCAAGTATAATCTGTTTGTTATTCTTCAGGGTGTCTAGCTTCTGCTCATAGGATTGGCATCTATCTCCAACTACAGCCATCAGGTTGAACCGGATGTCAGACGAGCCACTGAAACACAGGTAAAGGATACATTTGTGTAAATCAAGACGTCAAAAATGAAAGATTCTTACAAACATTCGGGGAAATGTTTACATTCTTTATCAAGCTGTTGTAAATATGTCATGTCAAAAGTATACATAATGTGTGTATACATTTTCCAACCAAGCATCTGTCGCACCAAATCTGCCTAAAAGATGCTCAACGATTCTTTACAAACAATTTAGACTGATACAAAAATAATGTCAGACAAATTAGAGGAATTTGTTTAAAAAGAAGTTTTCAGCATCTTCCTACCCTTCATTTTCCAGCCTCTCTCCAATAACTCGTCTAAACTTCTCTGTCCAGTCCTCGTTCTCTCCCCACAGACCTGATAATCCACAAAACATTACAACATGATTCCACATCGGACACTGGTGAAAACATCGATCTCACACTGAGACTGACCACAACCTCTGAACGTGGGGAGTCTTTGGACATTGTCAAAACCCCCGCTAAGGCTTGGGCTTCGGCTCAGGGACTGTACGCCTCTTCAAAGTTCAATACCCAAAATTGTACACTTTCAATAAACTGACAAAGCCAGCCCAAACAGTGGTTTTGGAAATGGACGATAGTTTTCAAATCCTTTAAAGTAAATACTGATGTGATCCCTACAAAGTCTATGAGAAACTTTGAAGGGGGCCCAAGGCCAAGCCCAGGGCCAAGACCGAGCATTGGCCAAACCTTGGCCCTGGTCTTCCATGAATAGGCCATACCATTTGACCTATTCACAGTGAAGACATTCAATAATGTCTCAAAGTCTCAAAAGAGAACCAAAAATCCCAGTGCATTTTATGAGAACGTTTCTTGTTGTGACAACGATAATCCCAAAAAGTTTTCTTGTTGGCAAATGGTTAATAACCAATAATCACCATGATCGATCGGGTGTGGTTTCAGGCCATCCAGTTCGATCAATCTGTCTTTGATCGGTACATAGCTGACAAAGTGAAATGTCTCCCTTGCTCTGGTTGTTAAGATTCCCATCTGCTTCTCCGGAATTTGTCTTGGCTCAGGGTGGGCATGAGAATTGTGAATCTTGGCAAGCTCTGGGACATTGCCAATGGCATAACCTTTGTTCTGTTTAGAAAAAAAAAAATGAAAATAAGAAGACTTTTCTTTTTGCAAGTAGAGCAACGATGCATCACTGCAAAACATCAAATTAAAATACGCCCAGGGCTCGATTTCACAAAGCACTAAGATTCCTCTTAAGATGAGTTGTCTGTATCACCTTATGGGTTTGTATCACAGTTTGCTTAGCATTTAGGATTGATACACAACTTAAAGATTAATCTTAGCTCTTGGAGAAATTAAACCCTGAAGATATTAACAGTTACACTAGACCATATGGGATTGTAAATTAAGTCTTAGTTCGGTTTGCATGATAAGATAACATCCTGTGTAAACCTCTCTTGTAAGAACTTGTCCTACAAGCAGAATGGGAGTTGGGACACTAACGAGTTCAAATAAGAACTTGTCCTACAAGCAGATTGGGAGTCGGGACACTACCGAGTTCAAATAAGAACTTGTCCTGCTATTTATCTACAAGGAGTTGATTTGGAACCGGGAGATTACCGATTTCAAATGTGAACCTGTCCTGCTGATTATCTACTAACTTAGAGTAGGTTCGTAAAAACAAGAAGTCTACTTAGCCCTAATAGGAACTTGTCCTGCTGTATATCTAGTACCTCCAAGTAGATAAGCTGGGGACTCCTACTTTCATTTACTGGATCGGGGGACTTCTCGTAATTCTCTTCCAGGGCTCGAATTTGACACTGGACCGCAGGCCCGAGGCCAGTGATTTTAGTGTCAGGCCAGTAAACTTATGACCGTACAAGTCCGGCGGTCTTGTGTTTTTGAATAATAACATGTCACTGTATTTTTTAATTAAACTGATCAATTGAGTATTGAAGTATTACCCACAAGAAAAACTTGATAAATCTTCTCTTACATGTAGTGCTTGGTACAAAAACAGCTCAAATGTGAAACTGTGTAGAGTGTTCTTCTCATTTTGATTCCGGTCTTGTAACAACTTTTCTGGTCCAGTAAAAGTTTTGAGCTACAAGCCCTGCAGTCTTGTGGATTTTTGCCCCAAATTCGAGCCCTGCTCTTCACTGCCGCAGAGTGAGATACTAATGGTCTCAGTGTTTTGTCTAGCCTGCCTTAATAGTCATTGTCGTCTTCTGACACAGCAGGAAATTTTATCGCAGGGTTTTACCGCAAACCAAATAAATATCAACACTCCACCATTTCAAATCCCACAAGTCCTAATTTGCAATCACAAATGGTGTAGTGTGTCTGTTAACATCTCCAAAGATAAATAACCAAATTCAAGAAGAGTCAGCGCTTCTTAGGTCTCACCTCTGGACCGAAGTCCCTGGTGTAGTCTCTCAGACTGCTGAGAGTTTCTCCGAGCTTGATACTGGGGCAGTTTAATAACACACTGAGCAATGCATGGGTAGCACATGAGTTAGGTACGATCTGTAAATGGAGAAACAAAATCAAGGTGGAACAAATAATACATCCATCAAAAAAAGAAAAGAAAATTAAATAAAATAAAAAAACATGTGAACCAATTTGTGAAAAAGTTGTCAAACTCTGTTCTGGGCCCAATTCCAAAGAGCTGTTAAAGCAGAAAACAGTGCTTACAAATTTTCTGCAAAGCAACAAATGGCAGGATACCGGCCACAGATTGTACTTGTAGAGTGGTATTTTAGCTGGTAACCATATTCTGGTAAGCATAACTTTGTTATGAAATTGGGCCCAGGTCAATGTTAAGGTTCTATGCAGCTCTTAGCATGTCAAAGCGTTATTTCTTTACTACGTGTCATCGAATCAATGTACTACACATGAAAGCGCATAATCTGAGATACGTGGGATTTCCACGGATGCGAAGTCGGGTATGCGCATACCTTACACACAATTCATCCTGGCAAAATGTCCGGTTAAAATCAGTTAGTTTCCCTTGTGGTTTATAACTTGATAAAATATTTGAAGTAAAAAAAGTTGCATCCTTTTTTAAGGTGATCCCCTTGCTGCCGCTTCCCAGGTTGTATCGTAAACTTGGGTGAGATCCCTGGCTTCACAGCAGCAAACGGTTGTATGGTTTCTGACTGGCACCCCCGAATAAAGAGATAATTGACAAAATAGGGAGACCGTCAACATACATGTAGGGCTAGATAGCTTAGTTGGTAGAGCCGCCGCAAGTCAAACTGGAGGTTCAAATCCTGCTCTAGTCAATTATTCTTAGTTCAACCCCAAATCAGTAAAAGAAAATTACCGAGTCATTTTCCCCAGTGGTTTATAACTTGATATTAAATATAATCACTTCAGAGAATAAAGATAATAAATTGGTTGTTGCCCTCACACCGATGTGTATTCAGCTCTATACACTCTGTACTTTTGTTGCGTTAGTGCCGTTAAAATGCAGGAATCAACCTGCCTCTGGCCACCGGGCTTGCTCGATGGTCTGTGGTAAGACATCTGCTCTAGCATGGCTCTAGCATGGCCAAGATCGTGGGTTAAATCCCATCCAAGTGAAATGCCTGTGGGGTTTTTTCCCACAAAACTCAGGAAAGTACTCAGTATACAGTGCTTAATACACATCGGTGTAAGGGCAAAACCAATAATAAAGCAATAATAAAGCAACAGCATGGTTTCGGTCAAAGTGCAACTTGGACCATGATTGACTGGTCTCACCTGATGGGCGAAGAACATGTCACGCGTTGCTTGGATATCGGTCAGATACGCCTCATCACCGTTTGGCTGGACCTTTCGGCGAGCCCGCCTCTCCTCGATCCATTTGAAGAGAAATATGAACCCGTAGACGGGGCCCTCGATTGGTTTCTGCAGATCATAAATCTCCTCCACCTGCACTCCTGTCACACCTGATGTCATGTTAAATCAATCAACAACAGTAAACAAAGAAACAATAACAACTTTGACATAGCTGATGGAACATGCTATTTAAGGATTTGTTTATAATACTTCAGTCAGGAATAATACTTGGCCTTTGGAAAAAAGTAGGACAAGGGCTGACCCACATGTACATTATAGGCTTCTACAGACTTCTCAGGCTTTTTTTTAAATAACAATTTTGCTGTTTTTTTCTGAGGCCCAAAAATCAGAAATCAGACTCAAGTAGGAAGAATATCATGCCTGTTTAGTTTAGTCCGGCGAAATTTCTTCGCTCTGACAGCAGCAGGAAAATCAACGCTTTAAATGAAGCCTGCTTCACTGGTAGGCAAGGGATTGCTACGTAAATGCACATGCAGGCCTGATGCTTCGTTCTTGAAAAGGCAAAGGCACCAGGGACTTTTCTCCTTTCCTTAATGGGGAAACTTTCAATTTCTATCAGAACGTTTCAAAGGGCACCAAGGCAATTACCATGCATGGACAGAATTGCTTTTGTTGCCCCGAGAAGCACGGCACATGAATACTTCACGTTACTGGAATTTAAGAAACATTCTTGGCTTGTAAAGCTAGCACAGAAATTTGCCTCAAACCATGTATGTAAAAACAAACTGTGAGTGAATCACTATGAAGCAGGCAGAGCATGAAACTGGACAATGTTTGTTTTTTAAACAATTGTATGTACAGGAGAGTCAGACAAACACATTAACTTGGTTAAAATATTCCTACTTCTGATAAAATTTGTCAGTGAGATGACCAGACCATGGAGCTAGACATTCATATCAACAGTTTTGAGCCCTATACTGTAGTATAGTGTACACAGCTTGTGACAATTGAACCTTATATTTAATTGAGTTCTGAGACTGTCCGATCTATGGTCTAAGTACTACTAGTAGTACTAGTACTACTAGTACTACTACTCACATGTACCTTTTTACTTGTTACTTTTAATTCTTTATTAAATTGTAATGAAATAAACTATTATGCTTACCAAATTCTTCAACCAATAATGTGAAGAGACCTGTGTTAATTAAAAAGAAAATGATTGAAATAATTTCACAAAATAAAAGAAAAAGGTTAAGATTAAGAACAAGATAAATGTGGAAAGTGGTTTAAACACTAGTAAAAAAATAAATCATAATCATTGCAATAAGACATTAGTATAGTTTAGTATTGTTTTGTTATTAAAATTTAAACAACCAGGAATTTTGAATGACAAAACTAGTTGCGATGATCGTAACCCTCCATCCTCCTGACAGGAGGATGGACTGGAGGGTTACGATTATCGCAAATGAGTATGACCAAACGTCTGAACGTGGTTTTTTTTTATACAAAAAGAGTAATTTACACATTAATCAGAACAAGTTAACACACATGCATTACTACTACTAGAACTAGCCTAGTGAAGAGACCTGTGTTAATTAAAAAGAAAATGGTTGAAATAATTTCACAAAATAAAAGAAAAAGGTTAAGATTATTTAAGAACAAGATAAATGTGGAAATCGGAAAGTGGTTTAAACACTAGTAAAAAAATAAATCATAATCATTACAATAAGACATTAGTATAGTTTAGTATTGTTTTGTTATTAAAATTTAAACAACCAGGAATTTTGAATGACAAAACTAGTTGCGATGATCGTAACCCTCCATCCTCCTGACAGTGACAGGAGGATGGACTGGAGGGTTACGATTATCGCAAATGAATGAGTATGACCAAACGTCTGAACGTGGGGTTTTTTTATACAAAAAGAGTAATTTACACATTAACCAGAACAAGTTAACACACATGCATTACTACTACTAGAACTAGCCTAGAACTAGCCCTAGCCCCCCCCCCCCAACCTATCCTAGAAGTCAAACCACATTTAAAATAAATGACCGAGGTTTTAATATTTTCACGATATTGGTGCAGTGTGCCCAAGTAATGGACACGCAAAGAAAAACATGGTCATGGCTATCAAGTATATTCCAGTACAAAAACCGTGTTCAAATACTAAAATAAGCACATGCATGACTTACCAGGATCACTCTCAAGCTCAAGCCACCCCTCATTCATCTTGCAATCACCAAGGGTAAAAACTCTGTCTTCATAAGTCGTTTTTACGACGGCCGCCAAAAACCACTACCGACGGCCAAATAACCGAACATGTCAAAACACGAGTAGACAATTCATAACGCCCTCTATTGGCTGATCACACAATTTCGTACAAAGGGGGTATATATATATTAAAAACAACAACAACCAGCCTCGCTACCATGGGCAGCGCGCCGTATCGATACCTCTCGTCGCTAAACCCCTGGGAGGGAAACACTGAAAATCAATGCTGATTGGCTAACCAAAATGTACTGCTTTGCGTACACGCTTGTTAAAAACATTCGAGCGCTTTGGTTGTAGGGTGCTTGTCAGATCCCCCTGGGCGCTTAGTACGCGCGTGTAAAAATGCACGTATTTCGACGCAATACGTTCAAATGAATCATATTTTTACATGGTCATCCTAAACTGCATACAGTTAGACGCATCACAAGATCGAAAAAGAATGAGAGGGGCCAGTTGCTCCATGACTTGATGCGTCCTTTGACAGCGCGCTCTGCGTAGTCTCTAACACAGAATGGATCAACCACAGGACTAATTAAAATATCCAATATATTTGGATATTTTGAAGTCACACTTCCAGGGGTTACAATCGAGCAAGGCATTCTGGGAAAGAAAACAAAATGGCGCGTCGAGATCGTACACCGCTGGGAACGAGGTTGAACAACAACCAACCATTGATTAGTTTGTTGGTTTGGCCTGTCCACAAAACTGTGACTGTTCGCGTGCGTGGGGCCTGCACTAAGCTTCAGCGCAGCCAACCCTTTCTATGGTTATAGCCTAAAAACTGAGCTCATTCACTTGATTCGTAACGAATGTTGTACGACCCATTTCTTTGACATTGTACGTCATTGCCCTTTGTGATTTAAATAAAATCTGGGCAGATCAAATGATGTCAACACCTTCAATGACATTAGTTGCATGAAGTTTTTGGTCCATAACGACGGCTCAAACATGACTGCTCGTAGCCATAACTGAAACTCTGGTAAAGGGAGCCACAAAGAAACTAAACGCACTGCCGAAACTTAGCTCTCTATACGCAACTGAAAATCCACGATCAAGATGTTCAAAACCGGGTTGCTCTTCGTCTGTCTCGCAGGGATTTGTCCGCATTTTCCCCGTAGTTGTAAGTAAGTTTTTGTAAATAAAAGTAAGCAGGATACCAGTTACAGAAGGTACTCAGAGATTGTTTTTTCCCGACCGGATTGGTTTTTACAGTAAGCATAATGTTTGTGCTAAGCTACTTTTTGTGCTGAAACAGCTCTGTGAAATTGTGCCCAATTGTTCCTCTTTTTTACCAAAGTCCCCTACGTATGGTGGCCCTGAAGGGACATCAAACATATATAATTTACGTAAATATTTGCGTAAATATTCGCGTTTTTGCCCCGATTTGCAAATATTCACGTAAAAATTTGAGGCTGAAGGGCCAGATCGTGAATATTTACGTAAATATTGACGATTTGTGCCCCAAGTCACTAAATATTTACGTAAATATTGACGTGAATATTTGCGAATAGGGGCAAAAAACGTGAATATTCACATAAACATTTACGTGGATACTCACGATTTGTCCCTCAATCTCAAATATTTTCATGAATATTTACGTGAATATTTGCGATTTGTTCCCCCAATCGCAAATATTTGTGATTTGGGCCCCAATCGCAAACCCAGTCGTCCGTGATTATTTGGTTTCTTTCCAGGCTATTGGGCCGAAATTTCTATCTGCGGATTCCGTGGCCGGCCAACCGCGTACTCAGGACAATTAGAATCCATGCAGTTCAAGGCGGTAACAATTCTGTTTCCCCTTCTTTCTAGTTTGAGCGATTAAAAAAAAAAACTCTTTCTATAAAATCACTGAACATACTTAAAGGAAGAATAAAATTATTTGCTTGACCATTTGGTGAGTATTTAGCCGATCATCCAGACCATAATAGACAACTGTTGAAAAACTTGTGCATTCACCCGAAAGTAAATGTATACCCTCATGTTGCAAAAAAGAAGAAATTTGTATTCCATAGTCTGATAAACCATATCACTTGCCAAACTTGATTTTGAAAGAAACTGGAAAGAAACCAAATATTCACGGATGACTGGGTATGCGACTTTGGCACAAATCGTGAATATTTACGTAAATATTCACGATTTTGGCCTCAATCGCAAATTTTTACGAGAATATATACGTGAATTGGGGCAAAATTGGGGTAAATATTTACATAAATATTCACGTAAATATATATGTTTGATGTCCCTTCAGGGCCACCATACCTACACCTACTGAAACGTTAAAAAATTTCACACTTGTAAAATTTCACACTGTAAACCTTTGCTTTATTTGCAATAAGAAACATTTTTCTTCACAAATAGGCCCGCAGCCGACTAACCCACCAGCGTGCGGGGGCTGGGGTGCCTGGAGCGGGTGGTCCCAGTGTAACGCGCCATGCGGCGCCGGGCAGAGACACCGCACCCGGGTCTGCCCCTGCGAGTCGGCCACGCTGTGCCAAGGAGAAAACACCGAGTACCAGATGTGCCAGCTCCAGACTTGTCTCCCCGAAGTAGGTGAGGAGTGTCCCAGAGGACATCCGATGCTCTTTGATTGTTTTATGAAACCAATTATTCAATGATGGCAAAATAAAACTTTAAATTAAATTGTTTCAAAGTAAAATATGGATCCAACCTCCTTACAATATTGTTATTCACATACATCAAATTTTTAAACGGTTTTTATAACTAAAAAAAATATATATCTGTGTAGGATGTGAGCATTTGTAATTTGTTTTAAAGACCAGCTAGAGAGGAGACCCTCTAGACAGGAACTTTGTTTCTTTTAGGCAAACCTTAGGGCTCCAGCTGATAGGCTGCTCTTTCCTTCCTCTGAGAAATGAGATGAAAATAAATATATTCATAATCTATATTGCAGAATTTGTATTCGTTAATTTTGTTGTTGTAGTGAATCTTGCAAGTCCTACCGTAACTTGACAAAGTGACGCTTTCTGGCCGCATTTTGCCGCACTTTGAAATCCATTTATTTCAATGTCATCAGAACAGTCTTCCATGTTAACTGTCAAAAGGCAGTGCATGCAGTCCATGGTTTCACCTTCTATGGGCCCGATGGTAGACTGGCAGTCCCAGTACAAGAGATGCCAACAATGACAATACTGTATGTCTTTTTGGTTTATGTTCAATAGACAGCGGTTGCGGAACTCGTCACCCAGAGGGTCCCTCTACCCAGCGTATCGTGGGTGGGGAAGACGCTGCCCGCGGGGCCTGGCCGTGGTACGCTCAGCTTCAATTCCTCGGTTCATTCAGCTGTGGCGGTACCTTGGTAGACAACAAGTACATCGTTACCGCGGCCCATTGCGTCTTCGGTTCAGAGTAAGCTAATAATTCTATCAATAAATACAATCAAACAAACCAACTCGAGAAGATCAGAGATAACGAGAACTTCTTCCAGGATATGGGTAAACTATAGTAGGCTAATTGGTGGTGTGTCTGAAGCAAAATATTTGCCACAAAATACTTAAAAGAAAGAAAAAGAAAAAAAAATAGTGGGGAAAAGGTGAATAAAATGATCCACAATCCAGATTATCAACCCTTTGAAATGGCTGGTCCATTGGGAAAACTGAAGCAAAATGTGTAACAACACATTTTTACCCATGTATAGAAACGACTGTTCTCGATAATAATACCTATTACTCAGCTTGTTCATGGAATCGTTCAGTTTTTTTTTGTGTGTTTCCACTCATGAAGTTTAGGTTTAATTGTCAAAATAAATTTTTATCTTCTCAGTCGCAATAATGCAGAGTTACTGGAGGGTCATTTTGGGCAAGAACAGAGAAAGTGACAGCGGCAACGACGAGCATGTCAGTGACGTGACAGAGATCACCATTCATGAAAGCTACAACGACGTCACCACTGACAACGACATCGCCGTCATGGTGCTTGCTAGTCCACCACCAGAAGACAGTCAGTTCATCAACTCGGTGTGTTTGGACACGGCCGTCAGTATCAGCTTCGGCAGTACCTCCGTGTGTTTCATCGCTGGTTTCGGGACAACCGAAGGTAAGAGTTCGTGAGAGTTAGGTTCTACGAAGAGTGTGGTGGTTCATCAGTGATTTTTAGCAGAATATTAAACCCGAAACAATCCTTTATGGTATTTAGTTTCAATACTTACACGCACGAGATTGTGCAAGTATCGCGCTTGTCGAAAACGAGAAGGGTACTGGTACTGCTACAAAACCTTTATAACAAATAAGTTAAGAATGAAATAGGCCGTACCTTTCACAGCGCTGTCTCTAATAGAAAACATGCTGAACATCATCCCATTAAGTTTTCTTGGGTCTTTTTAGTGAAAGAAGCAAAGAACAGTTTATGTCGCTACTTTATTACCCACAGATTGAAACTTCTATTGGAGAAACAAGTTTGGGGTTGTATTAACACTTATTATTTTGAAAATTGCATTTTTGGTCTAAAGATGATGGTATAGCAAGCCTACTGCTATGTTCTTTGGTTGTAATTGTTGAGCTTTGTTCACCCACTCATAAGCATTATCCGTTACGAGAAGAACTGACTGTTAGTCACTAATTTCTCGTTTCCATCTTATAGAGGGTGGTGATGTTGCTAATGTTCTCCAAGAAGCGATGGTTCCCCTTGTCGACACCGGAGATTGCAATTCTGCTTACGATGGAGAGATTACAGATAACATGATCTGTGCTGGATACCTACAAGGAGGGGTTGACTCCTGCCAGGTAAACAAAACAAATCAATCTACACTTCAGTGAAATGTGGAATGTTATGTATATGTTATGGATGACTCAAAAGAGGGCGCTATCAGAAGAAGTTTGTGCCGGTTCGCCGTATTGGGGGGGGGGGGGGGACCACACAGAATCTCCTGCCCCACTTGGTGCACAGAGGATTTTATCCCCGGCGTGCGTGTCAGGTATTAACATGGGCTGAATTGAATGAAGTTTATTCAAAAGAGGGCGCTAAAGCAGACGAATTTACTACACAATATTGCCTTGGGGGGGGGCAAAGATCCTTTGAGGGGCAGAATCTCCTGCCACACCGGTATCTGTACGTAAGACCATTATTTATTAACACCCCATGCACAAATTCTGCCTTGTCACACGTCACATTGTCTTATATTTTACATTTCTACTGGAGAGCCCCCGCGGACGCGACGAACTGTACACATAGCAACCAATGTACTAAACCCATAGTAACCAGTGTACAAAACGCGTAGCAAAGGCAGCTTCTTGGTACCTAGACGTCTATGGAAGTGTATCGCATATCGAAACCATGCAAAATTAAGACTTAATTACCAAATTATTCACATCTGTTGATTGTTTTCCCCTTTCTCTTGACAGGGAGACTCCGGCGGTCCATTGGTCTGCAGTAGGCAGGATGAGTCAGCGAACGTTGAGCGATGGTATCTGGCGGGGATCACGAGCTGGGGCATCGGGTGCGCCAAAGCGAACTTCCCCGGTGTTTACACCAAAGTGGCTCGTTACGGAGACTGGCTCGAGAACGTCTTTGTGTCACACAATATACAATAGTTTAATCCTTAAACAGTGTCCTGTGTCTAACTCTCGTATCTAATTGGGAGGAAGATTGTTATGGGGTCTTAAAATATACTCAGTCCTATTATGCTCATGTTTAAAAACAAAGATTCATACGTTTTAATATAACGGGATTTTTTCCCCGACTGATTAGGCTCCGTCTGCCTGTTTGAAGCCCCGCTCAAAGGGCAAAGCGCACCATTTTACAAATTAACTGGAGTGGCCTTCAGCTGCAGCCCAAACCGAAACTGTAGTTTCGAAAAGACCATGGACCTATATATTTGAAGTAATAATGTAGGTAAGCTCCCGTGAACATTTCAGTCCGCAACGGCAATCATCCCTAAAATTGAAGAAAAGAAAAAGGATTGTTGGTCATCAAAATTTGTTTCCTTATTTTGATTAGTTTAATTCTGAAAGCTTATACTGACTGTAACGTTTTAAAATATCAATGTGAAATCCCTGTATAAATATTTCGTCTAAAAAACAGAAAATATCATTTAAAAAACCAATTCATTACTCCGCTAGCAGCAACTAACGGTTTTGTGTTGGCCCTGCGTATACGAAAGTCCCCTGTCTTTGATGTTTGACTGAAACGTGACAATGTTGTGATAATATTTTCACTGGGTTGGTTGTTTGCCTTGATGGTATGAACTTTCCCGTCAATGAATTGACCAATAAGTGACCAATAAGTGTTTCGTAAAAGTCAGAGTATACTTTGGGTAATTGTCAAAGACCAGAATCCTCACTTGGTGTATCCCAACACACGTATAAATTAACAAACCTGTAAACATTTTGGGCTCAATTGGTCATCTAAGTAGCAAGAAAATATTGGAAGAAAAAAACACCCCTGTTGAATAAAAATTGTGTCCTTCAGATTCCGGAAAAAATGCCTCATGCCTGAAGTCTTTCTCGGACTCAAATTTTGGGGTGAAAAATTACCTCTTTATATTGAAAACTACATTACTTCAAAGGGGTCGTTTCTAACAATGTTTTATAATATCAACAGCTCTACAGTGCTCTTTACCAAGTAAGTTTTTATTTTCATAAATTTTGGGAGTAATTACCAAAGGTATTCCCTCTCTTTAAATGAAAGCCACGAGACGGTTGATAATTAACTTCTTATAAAAACAAAGCGAGACTTTACTATCCATTTTAACTTAAGCCAAATTTATGAATTTCTATAATCAGTGCTACTCAGTTATGTTTACTCTCTGTACTTCTGTGCAGGTCAAGTTTGCTATTCATATATTTTGCTATTTTGATAATCAGAATTTATCTTTACATGTTTATTGGACAAATAAAATTGATAAAAATGCATTTTCACTTAAGCTTGAATTCTCAACTTGACTTCTCATTTTTCAACTTGCCGCCCCCTTTTTCAGCCAGTCAAAAAACGTTATTTATATGATAACCTGGTCAGTTTTGCGGTTTCAGGGGTGAAAATAATATCTATTGAATATCTTCGGCCTGTTGTGGAACAGGCTTCGCAGTGGTCATAACAAATGCGCAGTTGTACTGCAATTTTTATTATCTTTTTGCGTAATGTGTAATGTTGCTTTACCCTTCCCTCCCGCTTCCCCTTCCCCTCCTCTTCTTGTTGAGGTTCAGATTTACCCAGGGGAACGTGCCCCCGCGGCTCCTCCTGGATCTGCTTACATTTTTAAAAACAACAGACTAGTCTGTTATAATCATTGGTACTCTACTTGAACTCTTTACCGTCTACGTGGGGATTGAAAATCGAAAGCCTACGAAAGGGGAGACTTGCAACGGGATCACTATAATGGTTTGATAAACCTAAACTTCTTTTTTTTAGAGCTATGAAGGTTACATGAATTTTTCTTCCTATTGTGCCTTTCTTTTCCTACTAATTTTTATATTTGTCTTTCTTCAAATGAAAGGGGGAGCCGATCCCTGCCCCCGCCCCCTCGTGTGACGCCGCTGCTGGGCCAGCTGACCCGGAAACTGGTGAAAGAAATTCTGATTGTAGCTCAGAATGTTCGTCAGAGTGACCCAACTCTGGGTCATTTTGACACAGATTCCGGGTCACACTGACCGTTTAGAAATGGAACTGGCCTCAGGGAACTTGGTTAACCCGGGTGTACCTGCGAACTTGGTTAACCCGGGTGTACCTGCGAACTTGGTTAACCCGGGTGTAGCTGCGAACTTAGTTAACCCGGGTGTACCTGCGAACTTGGTTAACCCGGGTGTACCTGCGAACTTGGTTAACCCGGGTGTACCTGCGAACTTGGTTAACCCGGGTGTAGCTGCGAACTTAGTTAACCCGTGTGTACCTGCGAACTTGGTTAACCCGGGTGTACCTGCGAACTTGGTTAACCCGGGTGTAGCTGCGAACTTAGTTAACCCGGGTGTACCTGCGAACATAGTTAACCCGGGTGTACCTGCGAACTTGGTTAACCCGGGTGTACCTGCGCAGCGAGTGGGTGAGGGACCCAAATAATTTGAATGTGCCATTTGTTTTTGAAGAGATATAACCCAACCTCATGCTGATTCACTTCTATGTTGTCAATATAACTGTCACAGAAACAACCAATCCATGAAGATTTAATCAAACATGAACAAAAACCACACAATACGGATCATTCGGTATTGGCATGTCATTATATGTGCACGTTCAAAACTTAGTTCCATTGCCTGACCGGAATTGGGAGTTTTTTATCAATCTTTCTCAACATCAGAAAATGCAGCGACAATAACATGACCTTTCTAAAAGTGCCATGATGTTTTATCTTTCAGAATCGCCAAGTAGGCTAATCTTTGCATTTCCACATCAGTTGCCGCCTCTTGGAAATTAATAACAAAGAAAATGTTCGACAGTTCCCAACCGAAATCATGTTTTATAAATGTTTCAATGGCTTCAGACGTCGGTAAACATAAAATCTGTTTCTATGGAATAAAAGGTATAGAACTAGCTTGGTGGTGCCAGCCGCCCAAGTAAGGTCCTGTTCATGTAAATCTCGCCAAGACATTTTGAGAAACCATTGTGATGAAGACATAAAGCTCTATTTCGTCCCGGGTCGATGAATCTCCTGAGGGGCCCAAAGATTATTATTCACTCTAAGAACATTGGGTACAAATTATTGGGTAAAGTCATTTGGACCAACGTTTGGTCGATATTGATCCCATTATTGGTTTAAATTGGAAATATTACCCAACTTAACTAATATGAGTTGAGTTGGTCAATTTCAAAATACCTGTTATTGGTTAATCTAAACCTAATATTGGGTGGCCACAATAGGCCCAACCCTGGTGGTTAAAACTTCCTTAATTGGTCGTTCAGAAAAACCTTCATTACTTGGTAAAAGATATTTGGTTTTACCTTTAGACCAACATATGGTCTCTCGTTCTACATCATATTGGTTTAAAAGTGTTTAACCAACATTGAAGCTTGTTGTTAACCTTGAATATTCATTTCCTGTACTGGGCGGATAATCGTCCACTCATAAACTCTCGTTATGGTGTAATGATTATGTAGTATTCCCCTTGCCACTAGACCAATGAACATACACCTTCCGGAAATATTAGCATAAAGCAACTCCGCCCACAATCTGACCTTTTTAGAGTGCACTCTTTAAAAAAAGTGGGTAACGAAAGACCAATATTAGACTAAGGTTGGGAAACATACCAACTGGTCTTCTGTTACCCAGCGAAGTTGGGTCCATTTACCATACAATTTGGCAAAATAGTTACCCCCAATTATTGGTAACTTATGATTAGCCAATAAATGGTCAAAATTGTTTTACTCTTTTGTTGGTCAAAATAATTTTGCTCTTTTGTTGGTAAAAATAGTTTTTTTCTTTTGTTGGTAAACATGTTTTTGCGCATTTGTTGTTCAAAATATTTTTGCTCTTTAGTTGGTCAATTGTTGTTTGGCAATTGTTGGGTAATGTTAATGATTGGGTTATATTATTTTACCCAGCACTGTTGTGTAGTTGACCAAAGGTTACACACAATTTTGTACCCATCGCAGTTTTACTCAGCAACATTTTACACTAACTTCTTTTTTTAGAGTATAGGTCTATGTGGATTTTACAAGTTGTAATTACCACGTTGTAAAGGATCTATCTCAAATTGGTATATGCACTCTAAATAGAAGTGTAATATTTTGTAAAATATTGCTGTGTAAAACTGCTGGGTTGCAAAGTTGTGTAAACTTTGGTCAATATTGGGTTAAACGTCAATTGTTGTTGCACACAAGGAAAAGGTAATACAGTACACGAAAGAAGAATAGGAAACCAATTAGCTTAACACAGAGGTATAAATCACTCAAGAAGTAGGTAAAACAAAAATTTTTGAACCTCAAGCAGTGAAACTTTTATGTTCGTACAGTTTTCATGAAGGGAACAACGCTTGAGTTGACGACGAAATAAAAAGTAGCTTGCAGTTAAAAGACTAGCTAATCTGATCAATTTGGGTGTCCCATTTTAGGTTCTTTTTAACATGTACACACAGGAGTTTCACGCAATTAGTTTGATTAATTAATGAGCCACCAATATTACATGTAGTTTCTACTGATGGAGAACGCTGCAAACAATCATTCATGGATTGACACTTTGTTGGATAAAGTCTCATATTATTTTCAGTAGACCATTGTTGGACAAGATCTAATTCCTTTTGCATGCTGGTAGTTTATTTAGGAATCCTACAAGTTTGACTAAGAGTCATGTCGTCAACATATTTATAATGTGAAACCCCAGACAAGATCGTTAATCATAAAATGCAACATTTAATCAGTGCGCTTATGGTTTAAGCCTTGGTATTGTTACTAAATTCAATTGTATTTCTGCTGTCTGGTACCTTCAATACATAGATTTGATTTTGATATCCGGGTTATTGTGTCGATTTTTGGTTCGATGAATGTGAGGGGGCGGTGGTTGCGACAACAAACAAATTGTTATCCCTTGGAACTGAAAACATTACTTATTGCCTCATGATTTGACCCTAGTAGAGTTTGTTTCGTGTAGCTGGGTCAAAACGTGGGGCCATTGTTAACATTAGTCTGCAATTACATGTATACTATGTACTGCCTTATGTAGTTTTGAATGGGAAGCAGTTTGAAACAGTTTGTTACATTTGTTCTTTTGAAATAAAGTCAGAAGTGAGTTAGTTTGCCTGCTACATCAAAACACTTTGAAAAATGATGCCTGCATTTACCTATACAAAGGGCTTTTAAATAAAGGCCATCGAAAATTAAGTTTTAGTTTCTCGGTACCAGCTTAAAATGATGTCCTAGCTCTGAAGATTTTAGTGCATGTTTGCTATTGCATTCTCCCCAAAGTGCCCACAAAACATCTCCAAGAAATAAAAATAATCTTTTGCCGTGCTTTTTGTCAGGAAGCAAAGTGGGCCCCATTTTCTATTAATGTAAAGTATTCGGCCCACTGTATGTGCAAGAATGGATCACGATCTCTACCCTGACAGGTACCCCCCCCCCCCTCCCCATTTACTCCTGGGTGGTGAGAAGCATTTATATAGTGTAGTTTTTGTTTTGCCAAAGTTTCAAGACCAGGATTCGAACCCACACTCCGATGTCACTAAAATGGTCTAAGCTACCTTTTTCGCTGGCCATTTTGCTGTTTAAATCTCTCTGTTGTACATCTGACTACGTTGTGTTAACAGAGCTATTGGTCTGTGTTCAGACCACCACGTATTAAACTGAACTTTGTGACTTCCTGCACTCTCTGTAACCGCAAAACCACAACATACATTTACCGCCAATACGATCGCGCGCGCGTTTCCATGCATTTGTCACGACTGCGTTATAGTCCACTTACTGATATGAATAAAAGTTTTCTTTTTTTACTGCAGCATTCTATGCAGCCTTAAACGATTTATATATTATAAGAACATACTTTTCTGTGATTTCATATGGGGGGAAGGGGGGCTAGGGTTCTGAGCGGGGGGGGGGCCGCAGCCCCCCCCCCTGCCCCCCTCTGCTGACGCCACTGAGTGAGACAAACTTTGACCTACTGTTTTCAAAAACAGCCAAAAACGTGTACACACGACACACTGCACACAGACTACGCTCGTACATCAGTTTTTATGAAGGGACAATCTTGTTAATTAAATAATTACTCAGTGGTTAAACACGTTATGAACAAAATTGAAACATATTTGTATGATTTAAGATCTCTACTGCCCAGATATGTACAATTTCAAAGATTAAATGCTGGACATTCTACGAACCAGTGATTTCAAAATTAGCTTACATGTAGCTTTAAACGCAGTTGTAAAACATTAAGTTTTGTATGCAGGGGACTTTATGGTACTCTTTGATCTGTTGCTGACGATAATTTTATTAAACGCCATAATTTGAGAAAAACGAACAATAGTTCAAGAATTTTGTTATTTTATTTTGTTTTAAGACAGTAAACTAACAACAATATAACTGGCCCAACGGTTCACGTGTACGTGGGGAGGGGGGGGGGATATTGCGACCAAATGCGCTAACCAGTTGAAAATAAACTCAATTGACTCTCGCGACGCAGACATTTCGTAGCTCAACGTACAAAACCACTATGTCATTTTCTCAAAAAAAAAAATTCTAAAGAATAACTTAAATATCTAGACGATGTACGGAGGGATTTTTTTTTACTTCCAGGAACGAAAGATCTACTGATAGCCTACAGGTCTGCAACCTATGGACAGAAAACACATTTTCCTGAATTACTCCTTTAGTTTTTAGCAAAAACAGGTGCAACTCTTTAAGTTCTATCCTCAGACAGGCCCATTTGACGTGGTTTATTACCCTTTAGGCAGTATTACTCATGGACTCAGAATCTCCAATTGAAAAACTCTTTTTGTACAGGGTAGTGTACAACAAATAGCATTGTGTAAAAACTTATTATTGTTTTAAACTTTTATACACTATAAAAAAGAAGGGTCAAATTTTGTGAAACTTTACTGTGTAAAACTGCTGGGTACAAATGTTGTGTAAAATTTGGTCAATATTGGGTAAAACAACAATTTTTGCTGTACCCTTCACTTGTGTAAAAATTTAATACACAGGGAAAAGGTAATGCGGTACCCAAAATTGTGTAGGAAATCAAAAAGCTGAACACCGAGATTCAAATCACTTAATTAAGGTTTAAAAAAAAATACTTTGAACCTCAAGCAGTGTATTTTTTGCGCAACAAGTGGTAAGAAGTAACTGAAAGTGGGGGTAAACTGCTCCTTGTAGAAAAATATCCCCGATTAAATGCAAATGTGTAACATACACTCGTGCTATAGCAAGTCGCACGCACAAATCACAAACAAAGATGGATGGGGTGGACGTAACACTGATGCTGCATGGCGTTGATGTTTGATGTTCATGTATCCAAAGTTGCAAAAGAGAATGTTGCTTTATGGTAGTTATTCTGTTCGAGAAACAACAGTCTGTTGAAAAGGATAAGAATTCATGAACCCGGATGCCGTGGGTTGCTGGAGCTTCGTTGACTTTGCAACACGCAGGTTTCGTCAATGACATTTTGAACCGTCAATAAAAAGGTCTGACAAAACCAACCGGCTCTTTTCAGAGCCAACACTGCTTCCAAGAAGAGATGAACATAGTCTGCACGCAAGATTAAATATTTGTTTTCACCAACCAAACCCCTATTGTTGGGATACCTTTGCCCCAAGTGTACCTAGATGTATATTGATGCTATGATTAGTGGGTTTTATTGGGGTTTTTTGGGGGGTAGCCCCAAGTGTAGTTCGCGACGATTAAGCACCGCGAAATCAATGACATCAGTTCTCACTCTCTAGGGAGAACAATCCTAAAAGACGGAGGTTTGAATCAATACGGGAAATAAACACGTCATCAAAAAGTTATACTCAAAGTTGAAAAGGTTTAGACAAATCCAAAATGGAAAAATGGTGAAAGCACAATCCTGTCGAGGGCGCCGTTTTTAAGACACGGGAAGGAGGCGTCTTGATAACCCCGTAACACCAAATGATATCAGGAGGGGCTATGGTACCTTTAGAAGACATTAACGATTAGTCCACTGGATCTACTGAATAAGGCACAAAGATTATAAAGCGGCGAAGGGGCAAGATGTAGGGTATTGGAGCTATCTATTATTGGAACGGGAAATACGCATGGGCGCCATTTCAGCAACCAAAGTGTGTTATCATTAAAATCAATCATGATTAATGAGTGCACTGATCTATTGTTACACTTGCTGAAATGGCGTCCAGTGCACATTTCGTATTAAAGCCAGAGTTGCCCATGTTGCACCTTCGGCGCTCTACAATAATTTATAGGGCCCCTTTTATGACCGTATTCCTTTAAAAAAAAAAAAAAAAAAAACAACCATTGATTGGTTTGTTGGTTTGGCCAGAGCAGCCATCCATTTTCGGTTATAGCCTAAAAAACTGAGCTCAGTCACTTGATTCATAACGAATGTTGTAAGACCCATTTCTTCGACAATCTACACTTCATTGCCCTTTGTGATTTAAATAAGATCCGGGCAGATCAAATGATGTCAACACCTTCAATGAAATTAGTTGTAACAACTTTTTGGTCCATATATATACGACGGCTCAAACATGACTCGTAGCCATAACTGAAACTCTGGTAAAGGCAGCCACAAAGAAACTAAACGCACTACCGAAACTTAGCTCTCTATACGCACAGCTGAAAATCCGCGATCAAGATGTTCAAACGTTTCGCTACCGGGTTGCTCTTCGTCTGTCTCGCAGGGATTTGTCCGCAATTTTCTCGTAGTTGTAAGTAAGTTTTTGTAAATAAAAGTAAGCAGAATACCAGTCACAGAAGGTACTCAGAGATTTGTTTTCCCGACCGGTATTGTTTTTTCAGTAAGCATAATGTTTGTGCTAAGCTACTTTTTGTGCTGAAACAGCTCTGTGGAAGTGTGCCCAATTGTTCCTCTTTTTTACCAAAGTCCCCTACGCCTACTGAAACGTTAAAAAATGTCACCCTTTGTAAGCCTTTGCTTTATTTGCAATAAGAAACATTTTTCTTCACAAATAGGCCCGCAGCCGACTAACCCACCAGCGTGCGGGGGCTGGGGTGCCTGGAGCGGGTGGTCCCAGTGTAACGCGCCATGCGGCGCCGGGCAGAGACACCGCACCCGGGTCTGCCCCTGCGAGGTGGCCACGCAGTGCCAAGGAGAAAACACCGAGTACCAGATGTGCCAGCTCCAGACTTGTCCCCCTGTAGGTAAGGAGTGTCCCAGAGGACAACCGATGCTCTTTGATTCAATTCCGTAATAAATTCATCTGTGGCGGTACCTTGGTGGACAACAAGTACATCGTTACCGCGGCCCATTGCTTTGGTTCAGGGTAAGCTAATAATTATATCAATAAATACAATCAATCAATTCATAACTCGAGAAGATCAGAGATTCCGAGAACTTCTTAAAGGATTTGGGTCAACTATGGTAGGCTAATTGGCGGTGTGTCTGAAGCAATTAAACAAAATATTTGCCACAAAATACTTTTAAAAAACAAAAACAAATAGTGGGGAGAAGGTGAATAAAATGATCCACAATCCAGACTAATAACCTTTGGAAATGTCTGGTCCATTGGGAAAACTAAAGCAAAATGTGTAACAACACATTTTTACCCATGAAGAAACGACTGTTCTCGACAGTAATACCTATTACTCAGCTTGTTCATGGAATCGTTCAGGTTTTTTTTTGTGTTTCCACTCATGAAGTTAAGGTTTAATTGTCAAAATTAATTTTTATCTTCTCAGTCGCAATAATGCAGCTTACTGGAGGGTCATTTTGGGCAAGAACAGAGAAAGTGACAGCGGCAACGACGAGCATGTCAGTGGCGTGACAAACATCATCCTTCATAGCTACGACCAGACTACCAAAGACAACGACATCGCCGTCTTGGTGCTTGCTAGTCCACCGCTAGAAGACAGTCAGTTCATCAACTCGGTGTGTTTGGACACGGCCGTCAGTATCGGCTTCGACAGTACCTCCGTGTGTTTCATCGCTGGGTTCGGAAGAACCGAAGGTAAGGATTCGTGAGAGTTATGTTCTACGAAGAGTGTGGTGGTTCATCAGTGATTTTTAGCAGAATACTAAACCCAAAACATTCATTGTTATTTTCCACTTCTCATCACGATAGACTGTGCAAGTCTCGCGCGTGTCGAAACGAGAAAACAACTAGAGCGATGATTAGTTTTTCCATTAAATAAATATTAACAAAAGTGCGAAGTTGTGTTAGCACTACATAGGTTTGATGACAATATGAGCGTCAGTTGTGTCAAAATTCTGAATTATTAACAAGTAGTCTAACCGGAAACGTAGGTCGTGACTTTCTCTCAGGTTTTTTGCTTATTCATTAAATTTATTTTACATTTATCTGTTTCATGGCAAATTTGTACTAACAATAATTACGATACAATTTTTTAAAGCCATAAACTGAAGTCTTACTGGAAGACAGAATCGCGCGCACTAAACTCACTATAGTTGAATTGGGAATCCTTGGTCTCGGAAGTTTACATTACGCGCGAGACTTTCACGGTCTATACACACAACATGCTTCACATCATTCCATCATTTAGTTTTTGGTCAAAAGATAACGGTAAGGTTAGCCACTGCAGTGTTCTTTGGTTCTAATTGGAGAGCTTTGTTCACTTTATTGACTTTCTTGTTTCCGTCTATAGAGGGTGGTAACGTCGCTACTGTTCTCCAAGAAGCAATGGTTCCACTTGTCAGCACCGGAATTTGCAATACTAAATACGCCGGAAGAGTTACGGATAACATGATCTGTGCGGGATACCTGGAAGGAGGGATCGGCGTCTGCCATGTAAACAAAACAAATCCATCTTCACTTCTTTTTAAATTGGGAGCTTTATGTAATAGATGGACATAATATGTAGCACATCGGTGTCACAGGGGATTTTATCCCCGGTGTGCGTGTTCCCCATTATGTATTAACAAGGACTGAATGAAGTTAATTCAAAAGAGGGCGCTATAGCAGACGAAACTTCTACACATTGCCTTTGGGGGGGGGGGGGGGACACAGATCCTTCGAGGGACATAATCTCCTGCCATACCGATATCTGTCTAAGCATGGTGCGCGTGACCATTATTTATTATAACACCCCGTACACAAATTCTGTCTTGTGATTGGTCGAGAGCGCGTCACAATTTCTTATATTTTATTCTTTGACTGGAAAGCCGCACGGACGCAACAAACTGTACCCAAAGCAACCAATGCACTATACCCATATCAAAATGTACCCAAAGCAACCAATGCACTTTACCTATATCAAAATGTACCATACCCATAGCAACAGTGTGCAACACCCGCAGCAAAGGCAGCTTCTTGGTACCTAGACGTCTAAGGCAATATATCTTAAGGGTTTTTACAAAACAAATATTGACTGCTTTTTTAGCGCCATGGTATATACTATTTTAACATTTCCCCTCGTTTTGAATAACGAAACCATGCAAAATTAGGACTCAAAACCCTTAAATTAGGGGAAGGGCCAATAAATCACACCACACACTAATTAATTAGGCCATATCTCCAAAGCGCAATGACCTGGGGGAGTCAAATTCAGTGATATCCTCAACTGAACCATTCCAAATATCTAAGTGGGTCAGGTCCAAGAGTTTGTGTGTGGTTTTTTAGGGGCAAAAAACTGTGTGCACTTATGAACTTAGTACATAAACATCCCATGTCAAATACAGATCTACAAAGACCTAATCCTTTCATAAGTGGAGCCATCTGATTACGACAGCTATAATGTGCTATAATGTTTCTGGTGTTCCTGGGTTGAAGAGATGCATAGTGTTGTCATGGTCAGCTGGGTGTAGTTTATTGCTCGTGGTGAGAGCAATTACTGGGTAGCTTCCCCTCCCCCATAGTACTTGATAATTTTGTAAAAGCTGGGTAGGCCTCCCGTGAAGATGTTAATTAGTTAATTAATACATTTTAAAAGGGGGAAAAGGCTCAAATAATCTCAGACACTAGCTGGGCATCAAAAGAAGTCATTTATATCTAAAACATCATCGGAAATGCACAGAAAAACATTGTCAGTATGTCTTTGATAGTGTGGTACCATCTATTGGCCCTTTCAAGCAGTTGTGTATAGTCGGTAAACGCATTTAAGGGTTCATTACCAAAGTATTAACAATTGTTAATTGTTTTCCCCTTTCTCTTGACAGGGAGACTCCGGCGGTCCATTGGTCTGCAGTAGACAGGATGAGTCAGCGAACGTTGAGCGCTGGTATCTGGCGGGGATCACGAGCTGGGGCATCGGGTGCGCCAGAGCGAACTTCCCCGGTGTTTTCACCAACGTGGCTCGTTACGGAGACTGGCTTGAGAACATCTTTGCGTCACACAAAGGGCAATAGTTTAATCCCTAAACAGTGTCCTGTGTCTAACTCTCGTACCCAATTGGGAGGAAGATTGTTGAGGGGTCTTAAAATATAACTATACTCAGTCCTATAATGCTCATGTTTAAAAACAAAGATTCATACGTTTTAATATAACGGGATTTTTTCCCCGGCTGATTAGGCTCCGTCTACTTGTTTGAAGCCCCGCTCATACCGCAAAGCGCACCATTTTTCAAATTAACTGGAGTGGCCTTCAGCTGAAGCCCAAACCGAAACTGTAGTTTCGAAAAGGCCATGGACCTATATACTTGAAGTAATTATGTAGGTAAGCTCCCGTGAAAATTTCAGTCTGCAAGGCACTCACCTCTAAAATTGAAAAGAAAAAAGGATTGTTGGTCATCAAAATTTGTTTCATTATTTTGACTAGTTTATTTCTGAAAGCTTACTGACTATAACGTTTTTAAATATCGATGTGAAATCACGGTATAAATATTTCGTCTGAAAAACTTCAGAAAATATCATTTCAAAAACCAACATGTCACCAATTCATTACTCCGCTAGCAGCAACTAACGGTTTTGTGTATGGGCCCTACGTATACGAAAGTCCCCTGTCTTTGATGTTTGACTGAAACGTGACAATGTTGTGATGATATTTTCACTGGGTTGGTAGTTTGCCGTGATGGTACGAACTTCCCCGTCAATGAATTGACCAATAAGTGACCAATAAGTGTTTCGTTAAAGTCAGAGTATACTTTGGGTAATTGTCAAAGACCAGAATCCTCACTTGGTGTATCCCAACACACGTATACATTAACAAACCTGTAACAATTTTGGGCTCAATTGGTCATCTATAAGTAGCAAGAAAATATTGGAAGAAAAAAACACCCCTGTTGAATGAAATTGTGTCCTTCAGATTCCGGAAAAGGGCCTCATGCCTGAAAGTCTTTCTCGAACTCAATTGGGGGTGAAAATTACCTCTTTATATTGAAAACTACATTACTTCAAAGGGGTCGTTTCTAACAATGTTTTATTATATCAACAGCTCTCCATTGCTCTTTATTACCAAGTAAGTTTTTATTGTCATAAATTTGGGGAGTAATTACCAAAGGTATACCCTCTCTTTAAATGAAAGTCACGAGACGGTTGATAACGAAATAACTTCTCATAAAAACAAAACCAGACTTTACCATTTTATTCAAATCTATGATTTTCCTAAACAGTAGGCCTACTACTCAGTTATGTTCACTTTCTGTACTTCTGTGCAGGTCGAGTTTGCCTTGTATATTATTTGCTATTTAGATACTCAGTCTTTTTTTTTACATGTTTATTGGACAAATAAAATATTTTGTTTTATGCATTTTCAGTTAATCTTGAGTTCTCATCTTGACTTCTCATTTTGCAACTTGCCACCCCATTTTTCAGCCAGTCAAAAGACGTTATTTATATGACGCCAAACAGCTTGACAACAATAAATTGCCCTGACTTTCACCGTCTTATAGTCATGGTTTCAGTTTAGTCTTTCGTCAAGGCCTTTATGGCTTCGACAAATCTATCGCCGCGAGGGGGGGGGGGTCCACAAAAGACACGTGCGTCCGTGTGTCTCCGGTTCGAGTCGCTTTGTGGCTACACAGCTGTCTAAGCCACGAAGCGAAGGCCTTGACGAAAGACTAGGTTTCAGTACGTTGTCTCGGTGAAAAAACGACATAACTTTAGTAATGCTCGCACAAGTTTAAAAACACTACAAAGTATCAACAGTTTCAAAGTTACAAAAAGGAGATAAAATATTGAACACGAAACAAAGCACATTGACTGGATAAACAAAATTTGTATCTGCACCCAGTGGACAAAGCAAGATAAAATTAAATAAAGTTCCAGGAACTTTAACATCAAGTGCTCGCTCAACCAAGCCCCTAAACTGTTTCCTCCATGTTAGTCCATGAGCCAGCCACACTTGCCGGCACGGCACACTTTAAAAAGTAATTGCTCAACATTGAGTAACATTCTTACCCTTTCGGTATTTAAAAGGGAACATGGTCGTTCACTTGTGTAAAATACTTGCACAACATCCAAAGTGTAAACAAAGTACCCATTATTGTGTAGTTTTTAATACCAACATGTGCAACATTTTTAGCACAGCACTGTTGGGTAAGAAGTTTACCCATGTGACGACCATGTTCCTTTTTTACTCCAATATAGGGTAAACTTTACCCACCCCTCACTTTACCCAGGTATTGTGTTATTTTCTTACCCAATAATTGGGTTATATTACTTTACCCAGCACTGTTGTGTAGTTAATTTACTACTCACTCGTGTTGCTTTTAAATCAGTTGTTGTGCACAAACTAGAACTACTTAAGTGTGTTCCTTTTGGAAGGGCTTGTTTTTTAAAGTTGTTTTTTAATACAAACTTAGAGTAGATCAATGAAGTTAAAAAACTTTTATTCAACTCTGATTCAACAACATGAAAAGAATTGGGGAGGGGGGGGTCAGCAAAGAAACACTAACGTTACCCATTCATATCACTCCGTGTACTTTTGTTCAACTGAAACCCTTTTGTGTGAACAGAATTTAACTGCACCGTACCATTTCTGATTAAGCTATGATATTCACAACCCAATATTAACCTTGAATACAACAATTGGGGAGCTGTGTACATCCAGGTACCATTGAGGTAAAGGTGACCGAAAAAATGGGTTTTGTTGATGAAAACGAACATTAACATAATTCTTGTGAGCAGAAAGGGAATAATCCCTTCTTGGAAGCAGTGTTGGCTCTGAAAAGAGCCTGTTGGTTTTGCCAGACCTGTTATTGACGGTTCAGACTGCCTGTGACGAAATCTTCGTGTTGCAAAGTCAATGAGGGTAGCAATCCAATGCTTTCATGTGTAGCTAATGCCTTAACCCGTTCAGCAGACTGTTGTTTTTCGAACTGAATAACTACCATAAAGCCAAAATTCCCTCTTGGCAACTTTGGTTCCATGAACATCAGACATTAACAACCTGCAACATTAGAATGACGTCCACCCCATCGTTCTTTGATTGTGGTATGTGCCTGAGACTTGCCTTGTCCAAATGTATGGTACACGTTGCATTATGGGTAAGATGTTTCCACGAGGAGCAGTTTACCCCCATTTTCAGTTACTTCTTACGATTAGTTGTGCAAAAGTTACACTGCTTGAGGTTAACAAACTGTTGTATTAGTGGGTTGAAGCTCTGTGTTGTGCAAATTAATTTCCTACTTAATTTTGGTACTGAGTACCTTTTCCTTGTGTATTTTATTTTACACAAGTGAGGGGTACAACAAAAATTGTCGTTTTACCCAAAATCTATCAAAAGTTGCACAAAATTTGTAGCCAGCAGTTTTACACAGCAACATGTTGCACTTCGTTTTAAGAGTGCACTAACTTGAGGGACTAATTCTAAAAGCACGTTTCTTGTTTCAAATAATCCACAACGTATCACAAACTCTGATAAAATAGATTACTACAATTTTTCTTGAAAAAGTTTCGCCGTTAAAATCTGAAACCTCATAGCCTTCTTAGTCTTTCTTATCCTTCAGCCGTTTAGATAGTAATATTTTAAACCCCATGTATTTGCTTGGAAAGTAACATTTTGAGCGGTGCATTCTCAAACAGCCGTTGTATTTGTCACAAGACAAATCCAAGCACGCTTCCAGTCAAAACTGTTTTCCTCTTTGTCAGAGTGCTGCTGTACTTTTCCAAACAAAGCCATAAAGTGATATTTATTGGTATAGGTGACATTTCATAGAAAAATGTCGTTTTTTGTTGCATCAGTTGTTTGTAGAGTTTAGAGAAGGTTGTGGTGCAGGTTTGATCTATTGGTCCATGAGCCAGGAGCTGAAGTTTCACATTGGTGATATAGGCCTACTTATGATGTTATGCCCAATAGGTGTATCCATTCTCCACTTAGCAAAGGTTACAGGATCTTTGAAAGTAGTTAAGTTATGGTTTTCTTTCTTATTATGGGAGGTAATTTGTCACCACACTGTGCCCCTGCTGTGTGTTGTTGCCTGTAGTTTTTTTTGTTTTTTACGTTGCATCACAACACACATATAAAAGAAAACAATAACAAATAATTGCGCTAGAACATTATTATTATTACTAATATTATTATTTCTTTCTTTTTTACTACTAAATTGCATAGGAAAGAAATAGTAGAGCGGAAAAAGCCTATTAAAGGAGAGAGGAAAATTATATACAAGTACCACTTTATATTTCGTTAGTGGTAACCTCAGAACACGGCGCAACTATAGGTAATTTCTAAAATAACTGGGTAAAAGAATGAAGGCTAAAAACACTGGTATTTTACTTCAGATGGGATCGCATCCTACAGCATAGGAAAACGACAACAAGAGAGTGATGAGCTGCATTATGTTCTCACCCTATGTGTTGAGATTTCACTAAATTACAGTGTTTAGGTGTCTTGTTGATTGGGTAAGGTGGGGCACCCTACAGGTGCTATATACTCGAGTAATGGCCCACTAAATAAATAGAATGCACCACAACCTTCAACTTTACACGCAGATTATCATAGGCAAAGGGTATGCGTAACAATAGGTAAGAGTACAAAACATATATGCTCACAGATTTGCACACAACTTTCATGGTATAAAGTTGGTCATGGTGAGAAACACCCTTTGAAATATGTTTGCTTGAAATCCAAATTAATCGTGTACGTACACGAAAACTTATCGTGTTCGTGTACGTACATGATAAGTTATCGTGTACGTACACGATAAGAGAGAGATTTGTTTATTAATGTGACGGCAATACACTTCCATACTCTCCCAACATGGATGCCAAAGAGGAAAAAAATGTCGTCACTCTCCTTCCTGCATTAGTTTCCATTGTGAATAGTTCACTTTCCACACGTTCTATTCCTTCCAGCCTCAAGGAAGCTGTTGTTTCACCGATTTTAAAGAAACCCCGGTTGGACGCCAACAAAATCTTTAAAACTTTATAGACTTGTTTCTAATGTGGCTTTTATTTCAAAACTCATCGAAAAGGTTGCTTTAAGTCGTATCAATAATCATCTTTGTACAAATGTGTTCGATCAGAAGTTTCGGTCTGCCTACAGGTCTGGCCACAGCACGGAGACGGCACTGTTGAGAATAGAGAGCGACATATTGCGTGCTCTTGATTATCGGCAGGCCGTCTTCTGAGTGTTGCTAGATCTGTCGGCGGCTTTCGATGCCATTGATTCTGCTTCGCTCTTTTACTTTAGACAGGTTATCTAATGGTCATGTTGGCACCATTCTTACCTAGTTGGTCGCACCAGTAGAGTCAAGGCTGCTAGTAAGCAATCTGACCCACAACTATTGGGGCTTGGTTTACCACAAGGCTTCCTTTTAGGGCCTCAGCTGTTTTCCCTATTATCCTCGTGCCACCCATTATTCAATGTTTTAGCATGTTCGCTACCATTTCTATGCTGATGATATACGCAGCTGCACATCCAAATCCAGGTAATAAAATCAACCAAAGCTCTATCAACATTACCTGAACAAGTTGCACAAATTACATAAATCGTTTTTAAACCATTAATGTTTTTTACCATTACTAAGATTTATTCCAGGCCATTAAGATAACCAAAGACCAATGTTTTTCCACGACAATTAACGATTAAGTGACAAACCTGACAACATTGCTGGCTTGCTGTATTGCGCAATCACTGCCGCAATGTGTTGGAGATTGCCGCATTGCGCAACAATTTTAATAAACTACAGCATCAAACGGGAAGACAGTACAACGGTGTTGCCCAATGTAAAATCAATGGATTTCTCTCGTCATAATTTATAGGCCGAGTGTTAAATCTAGGCCTACACCAAAGGATAAACTCTTTGAATTGTCAGGGTTTTCGTTCGAAGGCATTGCATTGGGGTAAACTTTTATTCCATATTGTAACTTAACAAAAAAAAAAGTTACATCTACTAATGTGTCTTGAAAGTAAAAAAAGCTATGCCTTGTTGCATGACTGCTTGCAGTGGTTTATTAAGTTGTCTAACATTACGCATCACACTCAATACAACTTCAGAGTCTAGACAGTATTATGTACAGTTAACCAGTGTACTGATGGTTTGCATTGGTATTGTTACTAAATTCAATTGTATTTATGTTGTCTGGTACCTTCAATACATAAATTTTCTATCAAAGTATCCGGGTATGGTTCGATGAATGTGAACTTTAATCATGTTAAACTGAAAACATTATCTCATGTTTTGACCCCAGTAGAGTTTTTCATGGGGTCAAAACGTGAGGCCACTATTATTATTTTGCTTTTACATGGGATTGTATACGTTGTATTGGGCTGCATGTAGTTTTGGTTGGGAAGCAGTTTGAAACAGCTCATTTTATTTTTCTTTTGAAATGAAGTCAGAAGTAAGTTAGTCTGCGTGTAAAGTAAGTTTAAGTTTCTCAGTACCTGCTTAAAGTGATGTCCCAGCTCTGAAGACTTTTAGTATCAATTTTCTTTTGTGTTCTTCCCAAAGTGCACACAAAACATCTCCAAGGAATAACAATAATTTGTTGACGTGCTCCTTCAGGAATAAATGTGGGACCCAATTTTTTAATGTAACGTATTCGGCCTACTGTGCAAGAATGGATCACAATCTCTACTCCCCCATCCACATTTACTCCAGGGTGTTGAGAAGCATTTATATAGTGTAGCCAAAGTGTCAAGACCAGTCAAGACCAGGTTTTGAACCCACACTCTGACGTCCTTTCTCTATGCTCTGATGACTCAGGCAACAATCAGAACTTGAGTTGGACTCTAGACTGCTGACTACGACACACTACACCAGGGTTCAGTAATGCAATAGACGCTTATACTGCTGTTGTCATAATATTGTCAGTTACACCGCGAAGTGACAACAACTTTGACCCACTGTTTTCAAAAACAGCCAAAATGTGTACACACGACACACTTTACACAGACTACGTTTGTATTCATTAGAGACACACTCTCGTGAAAAGTGCGACTTATTTCATTTTTAACTTATTTCTAGTAAAAAACATTTTTAGCAGTCCAGCCGTCGATTTCACCAAACTCTTCCTAACTTAGGATTAAACTTAGGGCTTAGGACGAGTCTCAGCCTTGCACTGTGACATGTAAACCTTAAGATTAATCCTAAGTTAGGACTAGTTACTCGTCTTAACTCGAGATAGGATTAATCCTAGCGTTTCGTGAAATCGGCTGCTGTACCCTTCAATTAATTATCGCATCAGCAGCAGGTCTACCGAAATAGCTCATCCCAACTTGGCGTGCTGGGCGGGCGTACACAAGGGTTAGAGCAAATTGACGGGTTAAACACTACCGCTTGTTTTTCTTATGAAAACCCCAAAGCCTTGAGGTTTTCCCATAGACTGTAATAGGTCGCATTTTTTTTACGCGAGTGTGTCTCTAAGACAGTGGACATCATCTGGACTTCATGAGATCAACGTTGTTCAATTATGTCATTGACAGTGGCCGCTCCCTCCAAGTGGTCTTTTGTAGCTACTTCATTGGCGGACCAGCAGCCGATTTCAAGAAACGCTAGGATTAATCCTATCTCGAGTTAGGACGAGTAACTAGTCCTAACTTAGGATTAATCTTAAGGTTTACATGTTACAGTGCAAGGCTGGGACTCGGCCTAAGTCCTAAGATTAATCCCAAGTTAGGAAGAGTTTGGTGAAATCGACGGCTGGTGTCGTCTCCTCCGATGACTAATAAGGGGAATCCCGGGATTCTTAACAACGAGAACTATTCATGTATTTTACTCAAAGATAAATTTAATAATGTTATCACTTAAGGTACTGTTCGGTCTTTTATGGACAAATATTTTGACCACTGTAACGAAAAGTCCCCCCTACAGTAATTGTTTATTAACCCGTTGCCCCCCCCCCCCCATCCTTTGCTATCACCATAGGAACCCTCCCCAACATAGAGGGCAAGCCTTTAAACAAAATTAAACACACTCTCTGAAGCTGTCATTAGAACAACTGGATACTACTTTCAAGACTCAAGGATTGTAGATTGTTCAACTGGAAGGAAACGTTTACATGAGAAGAAATAACTTGTGTGTATACGTTCAGGTGTGGCAGGAGATTCTGTCCCCGGAGGTTACAACCCATACGACAAACTATGTACAAACCACACGTAATAATACCTATAGACGGACAGCAGGGGGCGCTAAACTGAATGGTTTGGGTATGGTAGGGTGCCGTCAAAATTACGGTATCCAGACGTTGATTTCCATAGGACTAATTAAAATATCCAATATATTTGGATATTTTAAAGTCACACTTCCAGGGGTTACAATCAAGCAAGGCATTCTGGGAAAGAAACCAAAATGGCGCGTCGAGATCGTACACCACTGGGAACGAGGTTGGTGCTGTCGGTCTATAGCATTGCTAGACTGGTCCCCTGTCTTTATCCGCAAGGATAAAGACAGGCACTGGTTTTACAGACCCAATGATTTCATTGGATACAACTATTTCATTGGATAAATGTGCTGTAACGTAAGCTTTGCATATCTGTGTTATGATTGGTCGAGGTTACGAAGTGATGTAGTTTGTCAGCTTGCACTTTTGATCGTCTGCTGCATGTAACTAGCGTCATGTAGTGTTGTTTTATTTACTATGTAATGTGAACATGTACGTGTGAATTGACTGCGAGTCTTCGTGTGAAATGAATGCTAGGTCAAAGGTACATCTGCCAACATCCGGTCTGGCAGGTATCTGGCGTTATTCACGAGCCTCGAAGTGTGACGTCAGATGGGCTATAGCATTGAGCAAGTTCGGGTGGGCGACTAGAGTGACTAGACTTACCAGAAACCATAGAGCACAGGGAGATTGACTAGATCGACCATGCACTAGAGCAAGGTCGTTCTAGTCAATTCGAGAGCTACGTCACACAGTCTAGTCCACCGATCTCTATATACTGTATATAGAGATCGGTGGTCTAGTCACTCTAGTCACCTACCCGAACTTGCCCATTGCAGCCTCGCTACCATGGGCAGCGCGCCGTATCGATACCTCTCGTCGCTAAACCCCTGGAAGGGAAACACTGAAAACTAATGCTGATTGGCTAACCAAAATGTACTGCTTTGCGTGCACGCTTGTCGAAAACATTCGAACGCTTGTAGGACGCTTGTAGGACGCTTGTAGGACGCTTGTCTGGCGCTTAGTACGCGCGTGTAAAAATGCACGCATTTTGACGCAATACATTTCAAAATAAATCATATTAACAGGGTCACCTTAAACTGCATACAGTAAAGACGTATCACAAGATCGAAAAAGAATCTCATCATCTAAGCTGACATTGCGCACTCTGTAAGTATTCTCCACTGTTCTCTATCAGCTGCCAAGTACCAGGTATGTCGGTCCTTGATGTTCAGGTCCGTGGCTTTCAGGTCTTTATTTATTCTGTTTAGCCATGTTGTTCTTTGACCGCCCCTTGGCAGTTTGTGATGACGTATACACTCCATAAGCGCTTGCTTGGCTGGTGTTTCATCAGGCAGTCTCAGGAGACGGCCTGTCCATCTCAGGCGTCTTTTGGTGATTATGACACTCCAAGGCTTCTCGTTGGTTTTTTCATAGAGAACTTTATTTGACACCTTTTTGGGCCACTGAAGGCCGAGGATTGAACGCAGGAGCCTCCTGTGAAAGGCGTCAATTTTCTGTTCTAGTGACTTGGTTAGTGTCCATAATTCACTGTTGTATAGAAATATGGATGCTATGAATGCCCGGAATGTTTTGAGTTTGGTTGCATGGGAGATCGACTTGCTGTTGAAAACACTTCGAAATTTGTTGAAAGATACCATCGAAAGTACTTTCCTTCTGGTGATGTCTTCCTCAGTGTCTAGTAGGGAGCCTAAGTATTTACACTTTTTCCAACTGGTGTTAATTCCGTTTCTGCTGATGTGATGTTTTTCTGTCTTGGCGTTGTTTACCTTTAGGTTTCGCTCTTTAAGCACCTTAGGTGCCCCCTCCGTTCTATTTCCCTAAGTGGGTGAGCATTGTTACATGCCCATGTGATGTCATCAGCATATTGCAGCCCAATCTCAAAGTATGCTGGTGGACAAATGGCATAGTTGTGGTTTTCGAGTTCCGCAGGTAGGGGTTGGGACTGAGACTGCAGAAGATTAGCAGAGTAGTTATGATCTTGGAGATTCGGTGGTGCCGTTGGTGTATGTACATTTAGTTGTCTCAGTGCTTTCGCAAGGTAAATTGTGAAGGGAATGGGACTAAGGCAGTCTCCTTGAGGTACGCCAATGTTGGTTTTGAAGGGCTTACCTAAGACTGTACCCACTCTGACTTGTAAGCGGACTTCTCTGAGTACGATTGCCAAAAGATGAAGTTCATCCTGCTCCAGCATTTCTTTAAGGTCTTCAAAAAGAACTACTCTCTTCACGGAGTCAAATGCCTTTGACATGTCAAAAGCATAAAGTGAAGTTCGTAGCTATCAGCTGTGATGGCCTTTTCTGCTAGGATCTTTAAAGTGAAGACTTGTTCTGTGGTGCTTCTACCGTGTCGAAAAAGAATGAGGGGGGCCAGTTGCTCCATGACTTGATGCATCCTCGTTTATTTAGGACTGAGGCCGATCCATTCTAACAATAACGCGCGTGCTCAAGTATGGTAACCCATAAAAGAGGCATCAAGTCAAAAAGCAACTGGGCCCAATTTCATAGAGCTGCTAAGCACAAAAAATTGCTTAGCATGAAATTTCTTCCTTGATAAAAACAAGATTACCAACCAAATATCCTTGTGTTGCATATTGCTTGTTACTGGTAGTCAGCTGTTGTTTGCTTATCCTGAAAATCACGTGGAAATTTGGTTGGTAATCCTGTTTTTATCAAGGAAGAAATTTCATGCTAAGCAAATTTTTGTGCTTAGCAGCTCTATGAAATTGGGCCCTGCCTGGGCCCAATTTCATAGAGCTGCTCCCAATTTCATAGAGCTGCTTAACGGCCAATTTTGTGCTTGACTGCACGGTTTCCATTTCATAGCGCTGCTAACCGTAAGCACACGAAAAGGCATGCTAACCTTCCGGTGCTTACTGCACGAAAATGATTGACGTCACAATGCAAATCCATGGTGAACGTGCAAGATGGCCGCTTAATTTTTTGCTAACCTGTGAAATACGCTTACGCCTTAGCAAATTTTTCTGCTACAGTAAGCACGAAAATTTGCTTACCGTTAAGCAGCTCTATGAAATTGGGCCCTGGTCCTCTGTCATTCTTCTTTGATTTTCGATATGTCTAACTGTATGCAGTTTAGGTTGACCGTGTAAAAACATGATTATTTGAAATGGAATCGCGTCAAAACACTTGCATTTTCACACGCGCGTACTAAGCGTCCTACAGGCGCCATACATGCGTTCGAAAATCTTTAACAAGCGTGCACGCAAAGTAGTCACCCTTGGGAGCTAATCAGCGTTGTTTTTCAGTGCATCCCTACCAGGGGTTAGTGACGAGAGGCAGCCTCGCTACCATGGGCAGCGCGCCGTATCGATACCTCTCGTTCGCTCGTCCTTAGCGCCTTGCCTTAAAACCAAAGGTGCTGGGATGGGCAAACGTATCAAGCACGCTCATTGGTTAATGCTCAGTCCCATCATGCATCACACTCACACTGCAAGCACTGCACGCATGACGTACTTCCTGAACAAGAATCTGTGCAAGCTGATTAGCCCATCCTAGCGGTCCTGGATAGGCCGCTGGGGCCGAGCGAATACCTCTCGTCGCTAAACCCCTGGGAGGGAAACACTGAAAATCAATGCTGATTGGCTAACCAAAAAGTACTGCTTTGCGTGCACGCTTGTTAAAAACATTCGAACGCTTGTAGGGCGCTTGTCGGATCCCCCGGGCGCTTAGCACGCGCGTGTATAAATGCACTTATTTCGACGCAATACGTTTCAAATGAATCATGTTTTTACATGGTCATCCTAAACTGCATACAGTTAGACGAATCACAAGATCGAAAAAGAATGAGAGGGACCCATCCTCGTTCCCAGGGGTGATCGATCTCGCCGCGCCATTTTTTCCCAGCATGCCTTGCTCAATCATAACCCCTGGAATTGGTTCATTAAAATGTGCTAGAATCTAGCACATTTTAATTAGGCCTGGGCCGATCCGTTCTACGCGCGCGCTCAAGTACGGTAACCCGTAAAAGAGGCATCAAGTCAAAAACTAACTGGTCCTCTGTCATTCTTCTTTGATTTTCAATATGTCTAACTGTATGCAGTTAAGGGTGACCGTGTAAAAACATGATTCATTTGAAATGGAATCGCGTCTAAATACTTGCATTTTCACACGCGCGTACTAAGCGTCCTACAAGCGCAATACATGCGCTCGAAAGTTTTTAACAAGTGTGCACGCAAAGTAGTCACCATTGGGAGCCAATCAGCGCTGTTTCTCAGTACATCCCTACCAGGGGTTAGTGACGAGAGGTATCGATACGGCGCGCTGCCCATGGTAGCGAGGCTGAGAGGGACCAGTTGCTTCATGACTTGATGCGTCCTTTGACAGCGCGTTCAGCGTAGTCTCTAACACAGAATGGATCAACCACAGGACTAATTAAAATATCCAATATATTTGGATATTTTGAAGTCACACTTCCAGGGGTTACAATCGAGCAAGGCATTCTGGGAAAGAAAACAAAATGGCGCGTCAAGATCGTACACCACTGGGAACGAGGTTGGACGAGAGGTATCGATACGGCGCACTGCCCATGGTAGCGAGGCTGGACTTGATGCGTCCTTTGACAGCGCGTTCTGCGTAGTCTCTAACACAGAATGGATCAACCACATGACTTATTAAAATATCCAATATTATTATTTGGATATTTTAAAGTCCATAGAATTATATATAGGAACTAGAGGGCGCACTGGTAATGTTACGTGCACAAACGCGACGGGACCGCAAGGAGACACGCGCGCCATTTTGTACGAGGGCATTATTGAATACGAAATACGCGGTGTGCTTGCTAAATACACATTATGAAGTCTAAAAAGAAACGAGCGGCTGTATTAGTTGTTTCGTGGGGTTTAGGTTATTCGTTTCAATAGAGGATGAACACACATGCCATGATTTATTGTCCAAAGTGAAGGAATATAATTTTAAAATATTATATTTATATGCAACACACGCACAAATAGTTTAGACGTTGTTTTTGACTACTTACGAAAGGGGCCGCAGCGCTGCCCCCTTGTCGGGCCGCGTAACTAGGCTAGTGCGCCCTCTAGTTCCTATATATAACTCTATGTTAAAGTCACACTTCCAGGGGTTACAATCGAGCAAGGCATTCTGGGAAAGAAAACAAAATGGCGGGTCGAGATCGTACACCACTGGGAACGAGGTTGATAGCATTGATCTCTCTTAATTGACTGGATAGGACACGTCGAGCGCGTTTGTACACGTTCAATGATCAACGGCGCAGCACGCACTGTAGTCGCTCTAGTTTCCATTTTTCAAACCCCCTTAAACCAAACACTCTAATGTCAATAGGCCGATGTGTTAATGCCCTTTACGAATTCTGCCAGAGCTAAGTAAAAGAATGTTAACTGTCAGACCACCAACTTTTTTGTAACAAAAAAAATGAAGAAAAGGAAACCGACCCTTGCAGCACATTAAGTAACACTTTGTTTTTTTCTTGAATTTTTCACAAAACTAAATTTTCATCAGAAAATTAAGAGCAAGTAAATTGTTTAAAATTTGCAGATAGATTTGAGACATGTTTTAGGTTTCCGTTTGTTTTGTATTGTACCTGGTAAATGTGTTCCGTCCCAATTGGGACTGGTCCCAACTTAAGTGTTAAAGTTGGGACGTCCCAACTGTAGTTGGGATCGCCCATAGTTCAGCAGGACACCGTGATCGATCATGCATGGATTACTGTGTGACACTACTGCAGAGCCGAGACCCGGGTCTGATGCGATCGGCGTTTTAATTAACAACATTTCTTTATTTCAAACCCGGGTCTCGGCCAAAAACCATGGAGGTAGAAACTAACTCCGTGTAAATAGTGTTTTTAGATCGAGAGGGTTCTGACCGCGGCCTCATGATGCTCATGCCGGGTGACGCTTTCAGTCTCAAGTAGGCCTGACGCATTTAGTTTCCCTTCTCTCGGAAAACCAAAATTCTAATTAATCTAAAATATTCTCAAGGGAAAGTGGTCTTGAAAACTTCATACTATGATACTTACATGTTTATAGTTTATTCGTGGAGTGCTTTGCGTCTACTGCGATCCCAACTATAGTTGGGGCGCCCCAACTTTAACACTCAAGAGTGGGACCAGTCCCAACTATAGTTGGGACGATTGTCAAGTTGGGACGGAACAAATGAATGTTCTTTGCATTCACTTTGCACGAACTGCTGGAAGCGCCTGTACATAGCCTTAAGTGAAGTTTCAACCTCACAACAAATGTAGTGACATTTTTTGACCACAAATAACTTCGTAAGCACACATAAACAGACAAGGCAATTTGAAATTTTAGGAGGCAGGACAACTACCATGGGGATAACCTTTTGTCTGTCTCTGTGGTAAACATTTTTGAGGGAGTTTTACCCAGCATGCAGTATATTATGTAATGTAGTCTTCTTACCGACAGTGCTCAGGGGCAGAAGGCAGTGCTCAGTGTTCAGAGGCCTAGACAGGAGAGATGGTGGATGGACTATTTTTATGTGTCCCGCCTTCTTCCCACAGTGTCACCCCAAATCCTCTCTAATTGATTAAAAACCAACAACTATGCATGTCAACAGATAGTTTGACAGTGAACAGTTTTTTCCAATAGTGTCAAACTTGTCCATATGTCCGCGAAAGAGAGCTATGAAAGTGTTCATCTACGACAACTTGATTAACAACACCCGCCCCTGCCCCACGATCAGCTTTTTAAAGTATCCCCGCTTAACGGAAAGATGCACCTCTGTCAGAGATGGTCAAGAATTTTTTGTATTTTCGGGTGTAAACTCAAGTTAAATGCAAACAGGCCTAACTTAATGTGTGTCTCTTGCATTATCATTATTTCAGGAGCTATGGCCAGTTTTATTTTGATCAATTGCGGCGTGTTGTTGCCAAGCGGTCTACTGTATGCATCGGACTCAAGTTCTAATGGTTGAATAATCGGAGTCAGTGGGTTCAATTCCCGGTCATGATACCAACTTGTGTCCTAGAGCAAGGCACTTAACCATGATTGCTTCTCTTAACCCAGGTGTATAAATGTGAACCTGAGAGGGCAGATCCGGTATTGTGTGAACTCCTTAGCACTAATGTTAAGCAGCTTTTGGGTTGCTTGCTCTTGTCTAAAAGTATGCCCCAAGAACAGAGATAAATTATGTACCGTAGTTGAAAAGAGCCTTGACTTAATGTGCATTATAACCAATTATTATTCACTGCGGCTTAGCTATTGTATACACTTATTATTCAAACCATTCCACTACTTGCACAAAATTAAAAAAGACACTCAACACGTACAACTTACGTCAGTATAGTTTTATTAGGAAAGTACTGAGGTAGCACTATTTGCACACATGCAATGGAGAAAATGGCAACCTCGCTAACTTATGGAATAGTATCTCCGACACTATAAAAGAATTTAAATGCATTTTCACCTGATGAATCCCTTTCTTTGGTTAGGACGGACAGAATTTTATTAATCAAAAAATAATTGTATTAAGCTAAAAAGCTATTAAAAAAAGATTTATGAAGCAATTTGTAGTTATAAAAATTGAAAAAAATACTAGGCATTCTTTCATAACAATCAGGACCCAATTTCATAAAGCCATTCAGCAGAAAATACTGCTGAGAAAAATGTCTTTGCTAAGCACAAAACAAGTTGGGAACCAGTAGCAACAATGTAAAGTTTATGAAATTTTGGCTGGTTTCCTATTTCAAATCATCTAGATTTTCCTGTGCTTTATGAAATTCGGCCCAGAGTATGAACTTTATCGAGTTTAAGGTCATCAGCGGTTCTTTTTTGGTCCTAGAAACCCAGTGGTCTTGTCTAGCTCCCTCTGTGCGCGGTTCAACTCCCTCCAGGATTGTCTGATGAGGATGGGTGGGACTACAACCCACGGGGCATTAAACCCGATCACATACAGCCAAAAGTAGTAGGGGTGGAACTTCGGACCGTGCGCGAAGTCTTCAACGTACTCCGTAATGAAGTAAATGAGCACACCTGTTTTGATCAAATGATGGAGATTATAAGTTGAAATACTGGCGAGATAAAACTCTTCATAACTACTGCTTAGCTTTAAAAGGGCTGTGACGTCATGATCAGAGCAGGGCCCAATATCATAGAGCTGCTTAAAACAGCAAATAATTGCTTCACCGTTTTCTGCTAAGCAAAATGAAACAGGATACCAGTCAAAGATTGTAACATGATGGAATGGTATTTTGGCTGGCAATCTCATTCTGGTGAGTCATTGTTGTACTGAGCTATTTTTTCTACTCTAAGCAGCTCCATGAAATTGGGCCCGGCCGCCCTGATTGGCTGTACATGGAATTGTGAACTCTCACCCAGTTACTGCCCCCCCCCCCCCCCCCCCCACTCCGGAGAATGCGAGCGCGCGCGCCCGTGTGGGAGTTCATAATTCCTTGTACGGCCACAGGCCTGCTTTAATGATGACGACACCGCCCTTTAATCATTGCTCCAATAGCGGATCATGAACTCGTTAACGTGAAATAATCATTGGCGAATAAAATGTACTCATAGTAATTGTCAACTTGTTTCGGTAGTATTACGCAAAAATGTGTCCTTAATTGTTTCTCATTCTTTGAACCGATAAATCGCCAAAATCATTGCAAGACACAGCATTCATTCAAACAACTTTGCCTACCATAAAACTGGCCAATCGAAACAGCCAGTTGCATCACGTGACGCATTGGATTTCTATTGAGGAACGCCCATACTGTAATGAAACATCCAGGACCTTCTAGCCACGCTGTTATATTCTCCATTACGATGGTGCAGGTATCGTTTCTGTAGAAAAACACCAAGTATTTAGAAAAATAATTGAAAAACATTTTCCATTCTGTTGGTAAATATGCTAATCTTAGTTTTAAAAAGTGTTTAGTATTAGATGAAATTCGATGGGAAACGGTCTTACGGACATTGTCACACAAGGTAACTTATATACTATAGACAACCAGTTTAAGGAAAAGACTGTGCAAGTCTCGTGCTTATACAGGACACAAACGAGAGTAAAAACAGCCCTTTTGTGGGCGGAGTTTCAGTATTCCTCAAGTTGGCGTTTTAAAACATGAGTTGATGTAGCTGATTGATGTATCATTATTCTGTTGTAATTAAGACTGACCAATGTTATTTAAAAGGAAATAATACAAATGAAAATATATTTCACGCGTTGAGGCAATGTACGTTGGTTCCCAAAATAATCGAATACGCATGAGACTTGCAAATCGGGTATTTCTCCACTAAAGAAAGACATTTGCATTTCATTTCTCACAAATTGTTTTTCTTCTGGACGAAAACCAGCGAGAATAAAGTGTAACTTGATTGAAAACGCCATTTACATACAAAATTTGATGGCGGAAAAAACCTACACAAGTAAAACACATCGACGGACAGAATCAGATGAATTGGGCTCCAACAATTTTATTGATTTTTCACACAAGAAAAAGAGAAGACTCCGCAGAAAGTTCTAAAAAGAAAGTCAAATATTTGGGGAAACCCCTTTAACAAAGAATTCAGAAAACTTACGAAACATATCGGCTGTCCCCCTTTGCATACTCTTTCCCTGTGAACCAAACGGAGATATAAAAGAAGGGAACAAAGATAGAAGCTTAAGTCAATAAATCATATTCAAAGGGCAAACAAAATTAATAAATGAATCAATAAATAAATACAATTTCTATAAATAAAATACCTAGCCTTAACGGCCATCGTAAAGTTCGATATATGCCCTATTGTTCTAGTGGTACTGGAGCAACAAGGTCGAGTGTAGACCAGGGCTTCTTCCAAACCCCGGCTTCCGTTTGATGACGGATGTACACTGCTCCACAATATTATTGACGGAGCCCTAGCCAGAGCCGGAGCCCCAGCCAAGGTTTGGGAAAAGAAATTAATAATAAATAAATATTAAAAATTAAAATAAAAAGGAAGAAGACATTAAATCTTATAATATGGAGAGTACACTTCCTAATTTGTACCAACTTTAGGTATGAATCTCGTTATTTCACACCTAGCTGGATTTCCTTTGGTGTGGCTTCCCACACGTACAACGGGTAAACTCGAACGACGCTACAGAGGCACACAAAATTATTGTCTGTTCCGATTTCCTAGACGTAGACTGTATTTTGTGAAGCCTAAATTTTTGGTGGTCACTGACGCCAAAACCAATCTCCAACTGGTTAAGGTTCACTGGATATTAATATAAAACTGAGTTTGAATAATACCTAGTGTTCGATAACTCATTTTGTATTTGGCAGTAAGGTTTTGCTGACAAAGAGATTTCCTCCTTGCTGTTAAAACTCCAAACTTCACCCCAAAGTAACTGGCTCAGGACTAGTATAAACTTGTCCACTTGAACCAAAGAAGTAAACGGTCGAGGGTAAAATCCTTAAAAACAATGGATACAAACAGGTTGTCATCAGATGACAACCATCAATAACATTACGATAATATGTATGTTACCCTCTAGAGGAACATAACGTAACTTTGGGGTCAGCAGTTTTCTATTGTGAGTTCTTATGGTTAGGAACCGACTTCGGAACCCTTTATGAGGAGTTTGGGCGTGGGTCTGCAATGGCTTTTAAATCTAGAAGACAACGATTTGGTAATTCTTAATGTAATATGCCGGGTAATTATTTCAATTTCCCGACACGAAGAAAGGGGCACATCTAAACACTTGTTCAGCTGCAGCGAATAGCTATGAAAACAACATGTTGTTTTCATAGTTATTGAATTTACGTGGAAATTATGAGACAAAAACTCTATGACCCAGTGTAAGTACCTTGTCTGCCAAGGAATTGGAATGTACAAAAGTCACTGTTTTGTAAGCAAACCTTACGTGGCCTATTGATCTGTGAACCAGCCGGCTCATTTTTGAACCATCAACCAGTACCTCTTCAAAAAAGACACACATTGTGTTCGCAGATAACATTTTAACAGATTATTATTCACTGTAGCTCGCAAACCCGAGGAAACCTGTAAACAGGGGGTGTGAATCAGAAACACCGGGGTTAACCCCATCTCTTCCATGGTGAGCATTCTGGGTTCTTTTACGCGCACTACCAATCCTAGTACACAGGGGATCTACGGCTTAAGGACCATGTCACACGAGGCAATTTACAGGCAACCAGTTCCAGGCAATCTCCATGAAGAAAAGACATTCACATTTTAATGTTTATATATTTTTCTTGGGGATCATAAGACATTGTTTGAAAAATTACTCCTGTGCTACCAAAGTGGTCCTGTAGCATGCACTACAGTTGGTTGCCTCCAAGTTGCCTGTAAAAGTTGCCTCGTGTGACAGGGCCCTTAGGGCCCATCCAGAGGACAACGAAATTATGGTTGAGTATCTTGCTCGACGGACACAAGGCACGACCGGGACGCGAACCCACACTCTGCTGATCAGAAACACCTGAGCTGGAGTCCAGTGTTACACGGTGTATAACATTGAAAGTGCAAGGGACACCCGGAGCATGAGCCCTTTTTCTTATGACCCGGATACTGGGTCCTATGGAGCACCTGACTATCCTTTGGGATTCTGAATAGGGATTCTGGGTTAGTTTGACATAGATTCCGGGTCAACGGGTCGGGCTCCCTATACGAGTCGACCAGGAATCTGGGTCAATTCTGACCACAGGATTACATCCCATCCGTACTGGCTTTTACGTCCAATATGGCTTTACGTCCCATGGGACATCCTTACAAATGAAAAAAAAAAAAAACACTTTTCGGAAAAAAAGAAGCTTTTTCTCGTACAAGCATAGACAAGCTGTATGGTAAAAGTAACAAGTTTACTCGTAGTACTGGGACATCCTTACAAATGAACAAAAAACACCCCCTTTTCAGAAAAAAAATTAAAAATTCTCGTACAAGCATAGAATAGCTGTATGGTACAAGTAACAAGTTTACACGACGATAGCTTTTAGATTACATTATTATTTTATCTGATAATACTACTAATAATATATATTTTATCTGCTCTTTTTATAGTGCGATCTATATGAGACACTGAGTGGACCAACTTTGCTGTCCCCAACAATGCAGTATGTCTGTGTTTAGGATCAAACAATGGGCCTTATCATAAACTTAATAAAATTATATTCTCTTAAATATAAATATAGCACAAAGGGCAACATTTTTTTCAGAGATAACTTTTGGCAATTTGTTATTGACTTCTTTTAATGATTTGATGACTATTTTTGATGTTTGGCTCTTGAGTCCAAACAATGCTCTTTCGCCATTCTAAAAAAAGTTAAAATTATCATAGCTACTCTCGAATGAGGTGAGTAAGAGATAAGAAGTAACAAACAGGAGCGAATAATTTATCGGGTCGGGGAGGGGATATACCCATCATTGTGGTAAACCAAAACGAGCGTGTATCTGGTCTGGGTGAAAAGGGGGGGGGGGGTTATACCCAATGTGGTGGCCACTAGGAGAACACCCCCACCCCACACCACCGTTGGGTTATCAAAAATTGTCATCAGCATTTTCATTTAAAATGTAAGTATCCAAAAGTTTACTTGATGTAAAGTTGGTACAAATTCAATCTCTGGTTAGAAAGTTCATTTCCATACTAATTACAAAAAGTATGTAAATTAAGTTAATTAAAAATGATTTACCAAAGTAATATTAATATTAAAAAAGGCTAAAGCTGTGTCCGGCTACGACTACGACTACGACTGGGTCACCGCATCATCATGCGTGGAAGTATTTAGGACGTCCTTAGCAACATCCTTAGCAACAGCCGTAGCCGAAGCCGCCAATTCGGATACGGCCTAAGACTAATACATTTCACTTCAAAATGGTCGCATTTATTCCAGAAGAAATTGTGAGAATGTTTTTATTCACCCCAAAAGTATATTGCTAATATTCAAAAACGCAATTTTTTCACTTCAGAAATGTCACAATTTCTCCGATACCAAGCTTTGAAACACTCATAAAATAAAATAAATACTCATCTTATAATATCAGGCAGGTTTCGATGTCTGTCTATAAATTTAAAATGCTACAATTCATCCGCAACCCTTTCTCTTTGATCAATCAACAGTTTGTTAAGTGCGCACCGAAACGACTGAATCAAGTCTAGTGTCTGAAAAGGAAAGCAGACGCCGGGCGGCCTAAGTAGAGTTAGCAGACTGATTGGAACTCGCCGTACCGGCAGGCTGGCCAGCTCGCTGGCCAGCTCGCTGGCCGACATGTAACCACGGAGGAAGCATATACTTACATATTTGAGCCAGTATATTGTTGTGTCCTGCCACTGTCCCGCTATTCAGCGTCAGATATCCTTCTAGTATCAAATGGATGCTACCACTCATCCCAAACCAGCACAACACCGCCCTCTCGTCCAGACGAAGTCGGCGACCAAATCGATCCTTCCCAACGACCATCCATGTTATCGAATAAAATACAACAAAGAAGGCTACGACGACGGAGAGAATAACCTGGACCGAGAGAGAATTATCCACGTAGTGGGGTAAATGGAGGTCCAGTGGGTAGTAAGGATGGGAAACGTTGTCAGTTCTTGGAGGTGTCATCTCGGCGAACTCAACTAGCAACGTCTACGTAGTCCTTTACAAAGGGAACTATGCAAGCTTCAATTGGGTTATTGCCTCTTTCAGAATACTTATGGTTGTGACGTCATTTGCGAACCAACACTCATGTCATCTCATGTCATCTCTGTGTGTTAGACTTAGAGTTCGTGCATTTATTGTAGTAACGCGTGTTCCGTGCACACACTTCCCACACTACAGGCGCGCCTAGCCCTACACGTACACTGTACATGGATTAATTGTACACGTGAGCAATGCATGCAATAAAGAAAGAATGGGACGATTTTCAAAACCCTAAACTTTACTCAGTCTCTTTAACAGTGTTCCATTTTATAAAACAGGCCAACAGTACTTTCGTACAATGGCAATTAAATCATTGTCGACTTGTACTTTTTTATTTTGGTGACTCATCTAAAGGGGAGTCGTGAACCAGGAATAAAGGGAAACTTTGGTTTGACAACAAATTACATTGGTGTGCAGGTTTCTTCTGGACGATGTTTACATTGAGTGTTTTTTTTGTCAAAACAACACTCAAAGAGAACCATTGAGGAACTGCAAGAATCAACAACACAACAGATCTTAAATTGAAAACAAAAACCACGAAAACGGACAATTAACTTGCTCTGCCAAATTTATTTCCACCGACTCATTGTTTCAATACAAAGAAAAGAGAATGATCGATAGTTGGGGGGGGGGTATACATATTCTCCTGCCCGTCCTCTTCAACTAGACGGGGAGGGTAATGTGAGAACTAAGACTGGGGAGGGGATACTGAACCTGGTGTTTAAGGTGGGGTGGGCCAGGGAGATTCAGCCATCCAGTTGTGTGTCTCAGCCTAGTGAGTCCATAGTCACTGAGTGATCCTCAATATCTCGTATCATCCTCACCAAGAATCATGTAAAAAATAATGTCACTGCTGATGACGCTACTCAAATAAAATAGAAAAAGAAAAAAGGAGGGGGAGACAAGAAAGTTCTTCACTAATTTTGTAGGATCTGATCAGGAAGCGGTTAAAATTTTCATGACATGGTGTTTTACCTCCACGATTATACTTTTCTGTACATGGGAGCGAGGTTAATGTGTGTGCTTTGTATGAGTTATTATTATGACCCATCGGGCCTAATAGGTGGTATGGTATGAAGGACTGGACTCAAATGGGAGGATTCAAACAGTTGTTTCCTTGGGGGGGGGGGCTGAATGGCAACGGATCCACAGTGTGCTGTCAAAGTAAATTGGATTTAAACTCGGTGCTGGTGTGCCATTTCTGCGTATCTCCTTGGCTCCATCAGCGGTTGCAGGCAAGGCGCACCAGGTGACCCACACTTCCGTCCTCCCTTTACTGTTGCATGGTTACAGTAAATACTTTTAGACTTGCTCCAAGTCTTGCGCACTTGAATTAGTATCACAATGGAGGGCGTCCTTTACAGTTTCTGGCACAGACCACTGATCTCTACACTAACGATCAGTGGCACAGACTTGTGCACAGTGCACACCTACAATGTCGCTGACTGAAGATGGGAATGTTATCTCGGAACCGAAATAGTATAACAAAAAATGTTGATACAAACATTAGAGCACCGATTAACAATGAGGACTACGTGAGAAATTTGCAACCATATTTAATGGTAGTATTTTAGGTTTTGTATCGGGTAGGTGTATACGGTAGGTGTGATGGGTTTTTTTCTTGTGATGATACAATTACAAAATACAAGCATGGGTTTTCGCATACTTTTTTGGCCATAGGGCCAACGCAGATTTGCATAACAAGCAGTGTAGCCATTTTGAAAATTGCCGCTATTCTACCCATACTTTCCCCATAATTCACCCTATCTGCTCTGTTAATTAATGCCTAGACAATCTTTCGGTTAAAAATAATAATAAAATAAAACATTATTTGAAATGTGGTGGCCGTGAAAAGAGTTTGTTTGTTAGAGTCCACGTAAGCCTATTCAAATAATTTAGAATTCAAAATCGGCCTCTAGTCGTCGTCCAGTCAGTCCTTTTTTCACACTCCAATGCAACTGAATAGCTGCAACACAGTCAATATTTCGCGAGTTTGGTTGGAGTTCCGATGACGACGGTGTTCCTACCAAACCGTAACCGAGTTGCTGTGGCTCGTTCGTGGGCTTCGTCTCCTACTACTAGTTTGTTTGGCAGTAGTTATGCCTCAGCCTTTTGAACCCACATATCTTTCCGATGCTTGTCTAGCTCCGACTCCAAGAAAATAACGTTCTTGGTGTTTATGACATATTAGGTGGGAGACTGTCCCATGCATTAACCACTCTCCATTTGTCCATCTCAGTTAGTGCTATAAATTACATCCTTGGTTTGAATAACTTGAGACTGCGTCCTCTGTCTGTGGGTGCCAACTTGGAAAAAAAAACTGTCTTGGTCTGTCTCTCCAGCCCATTCAGGTTTTTGAGGTCCCAATAAGATCCCCTATATACATGTATATAGTGTTCTGCAGTGTTCCAACTATACAGGTTCAACTTCTCTAGCCCCTCTGATGGGAGATTTTATAAACTTACAACAATTTGGTCACAGGTCGCCAGTACCTCAGATCATTCATGGCGAGGGAAGGACTCCAAGGTGCGTACAAGTCTTACCTGGAACGTTTAAGTACTTCTGGGCAATCAACCTTTTCAGACAACCCAAGAGCAAATATTCAAACATCAACTGAGATTGTAACTCCTTTACGGGTATGCGCAAGGTAATATCTAAAAACACAAGAACCAATTTTGTGTATAGGCCATAAGCGAACCAGAAACCGCAAACTGCGAACCGCAAACCACGAACCGCGAACCGCGAACCGCGAACCGCGAACCGCAAACCGCAAACCGCAAAACTTTTAGGGCCTTGTCACACCAGGCAACTTTTACAGGCAACTTAGAGGCAACCAACTGCAGTGCATTCTACAGGACCACTTAGGTAACACGTGGGTCATTTTTCAAACAATGTCTTATGATTCCTAAGAAAAATATGTGAACATTCAAATGTTAATGCCTTTTTTCTTGGAGATGATTGCCTGAAACTGATTGCCTGTAAATTGCCTCGTGTGACATGGGCCTAGGAAACACAGGTGCGCGCGGCATGCGCGCGGCGTGCGCGCGGCGTGCCCGCGGTTCGGCAACCAGGCCGAAACCCCTAATTATCAAATCATTCAGTGGTAGATATTGATGATTGAAGTTTGGATTAATGAATAAGCACATGGTAATTCTCCCGTTGAAATTAATGGAAACGTTTCAAAGGCTGGTATAATATTGTTGTTTAGTAGGCGCCACGTTCATTTCCCCACCTTTCAAAAATAAACTTCCAGACTATGCCCTTTTTCCATTATGATATCATTAGACTCGTTAGGTAAATGCTAATTTTATTCACCTCATCGTCAGTTCGGCGGTCGGAGAGACGAGAGAGTCCGCTTTGAAGCCCGCCCTCTATAGACGTATATCAAGCATCACTTGACATTATACCGGAGTTGTGTGGCGGTCCTTCACAGTATTCTAACAGCTTACTGATACCATTACTAACTTATCCTGAGAAATGTTTCTATCTATAATACAATCATAAATTGTATCAGTGTGTGAGAAGATTGTCTCCTTTATATCTCTTTATTTCAAAATTCCATAAAAACACGATAGTCCTTTAGATAAATGTTCTTGAAGTTTCCACAGGTATGGAATAGGGTCGTGGGAAAACCAGACGATCGGAGTGAACTCAACCCAATCAAAAAAACCTTTGAAATTAATGTTCCGATGTTTTGTTTTTCCTTTGCTTTGATTAAAGTTGTGTTGTTTCAGGCCTCTGCCTATTATGTCTGTTCGGAAGCAAATTACAGTGGTAATAATGTTGGCCTATTCTCTATAGCATTTTTTTTTGTAATATGAAGGAACGCGTTCGCCTAAACAATAAGGTAGTTTGTTCATCAATTTTGTTTCTTTGGGCATTCCAAATTTCACAGTTTTCATTGAATATGAAAATAGTTAGGCCTAGGCTATCACTAGCAGTTTTGGAGTGGGTGAGTGCATTCACTGTCGGTAGCCACTGTAGACTTCTTAAGCCTATGGCCTAACTAATGATGCAAACTGGAAAGATTTCATTTACATTGGACCATTTAGATTTATTGTTTATTATAGGTTTCCCCGGTCATTTTTCTTTGTATGGATTTATGAACCGTTAGTGAACCAGTTGCCCTTGTGCCGAACTTTTACTGGAAAATGTTCCTTGTCCAACCCCTACGCCAATGGGTGGAAGAAGATCACTCAGTAAAAGTTGAAATTCATTGCCCATAAACGAAAAATTAAACAAAAAAGAGCCGGACGGTAAAAATAAAATTAAGCAATGCAAATTAGTATAGAAAATTAAACAGAAGAATGGTGAAAATTTAGTCTCGAACGTCTTTAAACGAAATAGGATGACTAAAACAAACCCGTAAGTATAGAATAATGAAACCTCGGTTTGACAGAATGCCCAGAGAAAGGGAACTAATTTGAATGCGCGGTCATGAAATTTATAAAATTTGCTGAGGGGAAAGCTTAACAAAATTAATAACGGATGTTTTAAAAAATTTGAATCTAGATTTGTTTCTGAACATAATTGTATGCAGTACGTTAGATAAGCCCTGGTTGCAGTAGTTTTTACACCACGTAAGCGATTTGCATCTGCAACTACATGACGTATTTAGCTACAGTTGTAAGCCCTAGTTTGCAGTAGTTTTTACACCACGTAAGCGATTTGCATCTGCAACTACATGACGTATTTAGCTACAGTTGTAAGCCCTGGTTTGCAGTAGTTTTTACACCACGTAAGCGATTTGCATCTGCAACTACATGACGTATTTAGCTACAGTTGTAAGCCCTAGTTTGCAGTAGTTTTTACACCACATAAGCGATTTGCGTCTGCAACTACATGACGTATTTAGCTACAGTTGTAAAATGTGACTCCATTGCTTATTACATTTTTTTAAAAATATCAACAAAATCACATCCCAAAACCGTTATACAGAAGCGTATACCTTGAACATTGGCCCATGCAAATGTAATTACACCCACCATCCGAACTCGTTAGTGCTGTTGACAGGAAAAGTGACAGCTCCTGCGTGCATTGTTTCCTGAAACAAGGAAATTTAATTCCCCCAATATATCCGGATCAGATCAAATATCAGGGCGTTTAATTTAACACCATGCTTAAAAAAAATAAAAATAAAAAATAAAAAAGAGTGCCGGAAAAGCGTTTCTCTAACTGTATACATCACGTGTAGCGAAATGCCTTTTGACAATAATGCATTATCAGGAAATGTCCCTGACATAACAACGTTATTGATGCTATAGGTTCGATTTGTTTAGCCGATTTGACCAGAAAATTTAGGTTTAAATTTTAAATAGCTATTTTTATAGATTCGAGAAAGTTATAACAAACAAGCTTTCTTTTAAGGTAGGCCTATTGCACTTTTTTTTTTTTAATCCGCCAATGGTAAGAGGTATGTTAATTAAAACTTTAATTATTGTCGGGATCCTGACATTAATGACGTCAATCAGCCATGTATAATAGGGCCTACAAACAACTTATTTATGTTGCATGCATTTTGCACATTACATGTGCAAAAGTTGTTGAATATTTTTCCTTATGAAAGCATCTGTCAACATTCTTTCCGAGAAAAAAATACATCTCAAAATAAATAAAATGTCGGCGAAATTCGGACCATGCTTGAAAGTGTAAAAATTTACGCTTTTACGTTAGACGATATGATGCAGGCCCATTTCCCATCGTAAGCCGATACCATCTCAACTAAAATAATTTAAAGAATCTTGAAAGTGGGACTATCGCCCTAATACCTGATAAAGTTTTAAGTTATTAAATTGTTATGGTATTTATTACAAATGTTGGAGGAACAGTATTGTATTTTGGACAAGTTTCTATATCAAGGACTATCGTCTGTCAGTTTTTATAGCCGTCAACTGCCGCCACGCTTCCAAAAAATACAAACCGCAAAGTTCGGTTACTGGTACGGTAAAGTCATGGGTAGTCACAATAAACACCTACATATAATATTTAGTTTTCAGTTCAGAGTAACATTTATTCCCACAGTAACATTCGTATAAGATGTACATTTACTTTATGCGGAGGCATCCGAAAAAGCTAGGCTTGTCGTCAACGTACAACCTGTTTACAGAAAAACAAGAACTAACAAATGGGATGGCACATGAACTTGAAAGCACATTGGAAATCATCATCAGTGATTTTTGGTGATCTTTTAACCGCTATTTACTCATCTTTGACAGTTTTTCAGGCGGAAATATTTCTTTGGAGGATTAATACTGACATATTCATAATCAATGAGCTTTCATCAGATTAAAAAAAACCCAATTCAATAATGTTGTTACCAATTACCATACTTTTAAGACAGACCAACCACGATAAATCACGCCACATGTCTCTTTAATTTGTGGAAATGTTTACTGACGTCACAGCTCTCAGCCTACCGTTTTGGTTTCCAGTGCTAAGCAGGAAGAGTTGGATTCCATGCATAAAGGACGCCATAAGGTCAGCGTGTTGATTAAAGGCGCAATTTATTAACGTATTCTGACTATAATAGGCCTAGATGGAACTCTTCACATCTTCTTGTAGGAAAGAAGTTGTATTTTACCCTTTGGTCATACGAAGGTGTTTTTTCTCCTCCACCCTTTCCACAACCATCTTAATGTATTTGGGGGGGGGGGTAAAATAGAATTGTCTTTTTAGAGTGAAATAAATATTAAATGACAACGATAGTCGGTGAGGTTAAAAAAAAAAGCAATTTGAAAATGGCGTATTTGTCAAAGGAGAGGCTACATAAAGATTCTTAGTTATTTATTAAATACAAATTTAATCGTTTCGCGAAACTCGATTTATTATTGTTTTTATTTTTCTATCACAGCCTTTACTTAAAATACTAAATTGTGCATCCTTTCAGTTGGGGGTGGGGGGGGGGGGGCATGGAATTCTAAAAAGCGGACGGAATTTAGTTACCCGGAAATTTCCGGTGAACTTGGCTTGAAGAAAAAAAATCTAAACTAGAACGTCATACATCTTTAAAGTCAGTCAGACAGCAGTAAGAAATTCCGCGGACGTTGATGTTGTGTGTGTATGGTTTATAACAGCCGGGTTGGTGTGTAGGCGTTGTATGAGCCGAATTAGGACAGTTCAGCTTGCAGTTACTGCCTTGCGTGTGTGCTTTGTATACAAAATCATGTTCATCAACACACAGTAGCTCATTGAACGGTTCTCGCTGCCTAGCTTTGTTAGCCTTATCTGCGTTTTACACAGAGGTCACACGAAACTGGAGAGGACAGCTAGAGAGGAGATTCAGTAATTAAAAGTGAAAGTTTGGGAAATACGGTTGAAGTTTCGTTTGGAAGGTCAAGTAATTTGTAATTAACGATAGGAATCAGTCAGCGACAGGAATGGCCGCGGAGAAGAAGGAAATTCCTAGCGAGGATCGACAGGTATGTAAGGAATTACTCCGACAAAATGTTTTTGTTTAATTGTTAAATTGCATTTATGGTTAAGGCTTGTAGACAAATCCAATTACTTTTGTGTCTGGGTTAACTGTTATTTGTTTTGCAGATTGAGTACAGTGATTATCGTGGTACAAAATTGTCATTTATAAAAAAAAAAAATACATTATTTAAACGGGGACCAGAAATTAACTTGACTTTTTAACTTCAGACAAAAACAGTGATCGATGAAACATCCCGAGTGTTTCCAATCAGCTGTATTTTGCAATAGTTCTTAAACTTCTCTACATATACTATTTCTCCCTTTTAAAAGTACTCAGAATTAAGGAATCCTCTGATGTAAAAAAAACAAACCCAAATTTAAATAAACAAATAAATAATATAAATTAAAATACTTTATGTAAAATAAAATATAGTTGACGTCAAATAATGTATTTTCTTCACTATAAGTCTCATGATACCTTAAAAGGCACTTAGTATGCTAAATTTATTTTAAAACTCTGTGGTGCATAAACTGTTCTTAGGCCGGGGTCTAAAAAAAAATCCCCACATTTTTTAAACCTAGGGATGGGGATGGATAGAACGCAACAATTCTCACGTCAGGGATAAAAAAAGAACTAAAATGGCAATCCCTCGTATTCGGCCAGTTTGTTTTTGTGCCCGATTTCATAAAGCTGTTAAGCACACAAAAAGTAGCTAAGCACACGAATAATGCTAATGGTTTCCAACCAAAATGCAATGTCACATGTACATATTGTGACTGGTATCCTGCTCGTTTTTGCTGAGCAGAGAGTTGCTTAAGCAGCTCCATGAAATTGGCGGCCCATACCCGATAGGCCTATTTGAGACTACATTTTCTGAGATACGCAAATTAGGCCTAACTATGACCAATCTTTCCAGTGATTCACTATCCAGTTATGTCTCAAAAATATTTGTAACAGTATAAATCTGGCAAACAGATATTCACTGCATTGCGTTTACGCAGCATGATGATGCAGCCCATTGGAGTGCCGTCAAAATGTGCCAAACAGCGGGGCACAGCTGCATTTAGACTTGCCGCACAAACAGATTTTATCTTGGGTCTCGGCTCAATTTCATTTAGCTGTTAAGATAATAAAAAAAAGCACCACAGCCAAAATAACACAAAGGGTATATCGTTTATGACTTGTTTCCTGCTAGCTTTTGCTATAAGCAGAACAATTGGTTTAACACAATTTTCTGATAAACATATGTTAAAGGTAATGCAGGATTGGTATAGGGCTAACAAAATAGTCGCGGTCAGTGTGTTCATGTTTGTGTGATCAAGAGAAAATAGTAAGAACACCCATGCACAATATTTTCAGCATGTAAACACATTGTCCTAAGCTTTTGGTTGTAACAACCGAATCAACTGTTGCAGGTTTCTCCTAGGTTTTTAGAAGGGGCCAACAGTTTTCTCGAGTTTCATATTTCACATAAAAGACGGTTCTAGTATGAACTTTATAATCAGTATTATTCAGACTAAAAATTAAGCAATTATGTTTTGTATCCTTACCTATTGGTAAGGATACAAAACATAATTGCTTAATTGCTTAATACAATACCTTTATTCAGCAAATACCTAAACTGCAAATTACTTTGCTGGCCATAAAGTAACGGTATGAAGCGTTTCTGATGAGCAAATTATTTTGATATTTTGCAAAAAAAATGTACTTACCATCTTTATATTATTGGCCTAACTCAATAAAATCAGAAAATATTGCTTGGTATCAATTTTCCTTGCCTATGAAATGAGCAGTGGACCATCGAGAAGCATTGTAACTACAGTGTGTTTAGTAATAAAATATCACTGAAGTAAAAAGAAAACACTTCCTGGTTGATACAATTATTACAGTGACGGACGTAGGCCTATGTGCTGAAGTGTCTAATATAAATAGATGTTGCATTCTTTGAAAATTAAGCCTAGATTTAAATCAGTAATCATGGATCATAACATTAAAGTTAATTGGGTTCACTTTTGTTTAGTAGTAGTCAGTTTATATCAGAAATGGAAGGGCCGCTCTAAGGGCTCTAAGTAGGCCAAGGAAAACAAAATACAAGTTGATCGTCCGGGTTTTTTCACAAAGAGGAGGATGAGGGCCTTTTTATTTTTTATTTCTTTCGAAGGTGGCCGCCAAGCATTTTAATTCAAACTGGCCACCAATTTTTCAGTTTATATTAAAGTTACCACTTACTTTCTGTAGTTACAAGTTCTAAAAGACTGATAAGTTTAATGAAAAATACACAGAAAATGTGTCTTTTTGAAAAGAAAAGAAAAAAGTAAAATAAAAACAAATAATAAAAAGGATGCGGCCTCAAAAAAGGATGAGGGAGGGGACGATTAACTGTTTTTTATTTTTTATTTGGCCTGATAGTAGTGATTATACTTTTTTATGGCCGAGTATAGTCAATAGACCGGCTAAACTAGGCCTAACAACTACTTTATGCGCTAGATTCTGAAAAGAGAATTAAGAAAATTCAAGTAAAAATACAGTGCTTCTTGGGTCTTTTTCAGCCCAAAGTCAAAAACTGCTATGATAATAATGCAAGTGAACCATTGACGTCGATGGTGGCTGGTACAGTTAAGAGTTTGGTAATCACGGTCAGGATACACCGTGTAACGACACGCCGATACCCGTTTCCTCAAAGTCTCAAAATCACTGCAAAATTGTAAAACTTGACATGTAAGCCTCATGTATAGAGTTACAGATGCTCTGGTATTAAGTTCAATAAAAAATGCTTTCAGAAAATTTTCCTGTACAACGCAAACCTTGCTTAAGAATCCAACCCGTGTTGAATGAAATCATTAACTCCAAAATTTGGCACAATATACGCTGTGTTGAAACCCGATGCAATCCGTAAACAAATTAATAATAATTTTGTTTAAAGAAAAACAAAATAGCATCTGTTTTAGAGACTGGAGAAAAAAAAGAGGCGAGTCTGTTTTAGCCAAAGCTTTTCCATGACTTTATCAGAATAATCTGCCACTGGGGCACAGCACTGGCGATGGCATAATTAAAATTAACCATCTCAAATAGCAACCATTAGCATGTAATCCATTTTAAATTATTGGTTTTTTCCCCCTCTTCACTTCAGGATGATTGAAATTGGCTTATTGATATACCACTAATAGAATAATTTATTATTTTGTGTTGACGACGGAAGTCATAAGTCATTCATTATGCCGGCTCGTGTCGAGGAATATTCAATTGAAGGATCGAGGTTGAGCTTTCTCATAATGTATTCGATGGCCGATGGCTGCCACCTCATTTTCATGGATTAATGATTCTCTTTATACTGGCCCTTTTCGAAACCAAGTCTTCGGCTTGGGCTCCGGCTTCTAGCTTCATCAGTTATTTTGAAGAAGAAGAAAAAAATGCGCTTTCAGTACAGGGCTTCGTACAAGCGGGCTGAGCCTAAGCCTGAGCCCGAGCTGAAGCCGTGATTTCAAAAAGATCCATTAGAGCTTGCGGGACGAGGGGACACAAATTGACAAGCATATCACGAGAAACTGGACACTCAGGATTTATGAGAATTATATTAATGGGGTTGGCCCAAGACAACACTGGTCTCTCTCTCTCTCTCTCTCTCTCTCTCTCTCTCTCTCTCTCTCTCTCTCTCTCTCTCTCTCTCTCTTTTATTATTACAATTTTTTTTTTTTGGGGGGGGGTGGGGTGGATTAAAACAATACAAATACATCAATAGGTCACATTATAATATGATACACATGGAAAAGGCTTCGACATCAATGATTAATAACAAAATAATCTTGGGTCTAGAAAATAGAACCGATTGGATTTCAAGAGTTGTCATTGGTGACAAAATTAATTATTATGTGATTTATTATGGTCAAATTCAAAATGTCACTGCAGTTTATAGTATAACTTGGTGAGACTATGTGATCCGGAAAGAAAGAAGAGGACTAGTAGAAACGGGGGGGGGCAGGGGCACCATCGCTCCCAACGTTTTTCCGACGGAAGAAGTGGTGGCAAGCCGCACGCCTTTACACTCGTACACTCCTACCCTCACGCACTAATGTGGTTGCTGTTGGTGTTTTGTCTCACAACAACAACATCACAAGGAAACAGAATATACCGCAAACCATTATGACGTAAATGCTATTGTCGAAGGTTGGAAGTAAATAAAGGGTCACAGTTTAGAGCATGTGGCTGGTCAACCTTGGTGATGTCAAAGACCAGTATCCGCACTTGTGATGAATAATAACAAACCTGTAAAAGTTCAAGCTCAATGGCGGTCATCGAAGTCACAAGTGGTGAAAAAATGTTTTCACTGTTGTCAAACATAATGAGACATTGTTTTTCTCATTTCTCAAAAAAAAAAAAAAAAAATAAAAAAATCTTTAGCATTGCCAGAAAATGTTTTAAGGCGGAATGCTTTTCCACAACGACAAAATACAATTGAAGTTAGTGTGCAAATCTGTGAGCATTTTTATGTTCAATCTTACCAATGTTGTGCGCATCCTTTCAGCAAAAGAAGACAACTGAGTGCCAATGTCCCACCTCACCTAAAATCCTGTTGTATTTACAATACCCCCCCCCCCCACCTTTGTTCCCCGTGTCCTCTAAAAGTTGAATACAGTGATCACTGATTCTCAATACCGTGGAGGAAGGAGTCCTGCAAGGGGCCGTACTATATTATTTTGGACTCATTGATTGAACCGGTTAAGCAAAATGGTGTAAAGCTCGGTTCATACTTCCTGCGAATGCGAATGCGAAGCGAATTTTGACGTCACAGGGCCATTTTCGCAGCGAATGTTTGGCAGGAGTTGAGCACATTTCAACTGCTGCGAATTATTCGTTGCGAATTTGTGACGTCAATATTCGCTTTGCATTCGCGTTCGCAGAAAGTATGAACCGGGCTTAACTTGGTATTAAAGGCCTATAATTCTTGCATCGGGGGCAATGAATATTATTTTGTGTTGCCCTGCACCGGGTCCACGGTAAGACATCTGTTCTAGAATGGTGGGGTCGTGGGTTCGATTCCCACCCGTGTGTAGATGCCCGTGGATATATTTCACACGGTACCAGGCCTAGGGTCAAGCCCTGTGCTTATCACACAACACACATCGATGTATAGGGTTAAGAAAAATAATAATAAAGACAACGTCATTCAAAACAGTCTAAATACGACAGGGGCGGGGCCTATCACCTTGGACAACAATTGTTGAGAAAACTATAATTTGACATAAAAATAATTGATCTGTGTAACGCACGGGCATAAATGTTCAGAAAGAAGAGGTTGAACTGAACAGAAATGAGAACTTCGAAATAAGGTTTCTAAATGCATGTAATTCACCTATATTTTATCGGTTGTACAAGCTTATTTTAGTGCCGCAGAGATA